>JBAIAA010000072.1:0-1200000 GCA_037893245.1 Crossaster papposus | reverse complement strand
GAAGGATGCGAATTCCAACAAAATGGCAAAGTCCAACATTTTAGGCTTATTTTAGGTTCCAAACGTTCGCCAAACATGCGCGGGGGTTCGGAAGCCCGTTGTCAATTGTTTGCGGGAGTCGTTTTTAGTTCGGCGGGAATTTTAAAAAAGTTGAAATTTCTTGCGAACGTTTCTAGCATCCCGGGTCGTGATTTGCTCGTGATTTGCCCTCGAAAGTGTCTGAAAAGTTTCGTCATATAAAAGCGCACGACCTACTCACGATGTTCCGGGCGGAAATTGAAATTGACCACATTGCAGGAAGCCCGTCTTCCATTGACAACACGGCTTTACCAGCGCATGCGCATTATTGGGCAAAAAACTGTTCACCAATGAAAAGCGAAGAAGGCTCTAAAATCTAAAGTCTTTGTGGCAAACACCACGTATGACATCGCAAAAAAGTTTAAAGGAACGCAAGACTTTACCTAAATAATGA
Source organism: Crossaster papposus (assembly GCA_037893245.1). Classification (NCBI taxonomy): domain Eukaryota; kingdom Metazoa; phylum Echinodermata; class Asteroidea; order Velatida; family Solasteridae; genus Crossaster; species Crossaster papposus. The sequence continues at coordinate 1,199,528 of JBAIAA010000072.1, read as the reverse complement.
TAGCATGTGTTTGTTCTTGTGCTTTTATTTCAAAGTGTAGAACTAAGTACAAGCAAAGTAAAGCAATCACGTTCACATCGTTCTAGTCCACATACTTACACTCCTTACCTTACGAATATTACCGAAGACCCGTGTGTACTCATAAAGATGGTCATAGGCCTACTATCCGTGAGAGGTTCGCGGGGGCGCAGACTCCCATAAGATGGTCAAACATGGCGTTTTTAGCGTTGTTAGCGTTTTAGGGCCTCAGTCTGCACAAAGTCTTCGGTGTGTCAGTGTTTTTTTCAGATCCGGGTCCTTGGAAATGTAAGCAAGACAAACACAACCCCCTCCACCTTTTCTCCTTCTTTTTCTCCTCCTTCTCCTTTTTTTTTCAAATCATAGGGGGGGCGGCCGCCCCCCCCCTGCCCCCCTGTAGCGCCGCGCCTGTACACAACCATGGTTGTGTAATTTGTAAACAAGAGTTGTGTAGTATTTCTACACAATAATGTGTAAAATTAATTTACCAAATTAATTGTGCAAATGGTTTACACAGCAATTGGTTAATTTGTCTACACAATAGTTGTATATTACTCACTGAGTTGTGGAATGGTCATTTTAAGGTGTATACAGACACATAATGAGTATAATTCAGAAACCTTGGTTTAAATTGAATGTTATGTAATTGTTATAAGCCATAACGACGACAAAATGCATAACCACATTACAAATCCTTATATTATTAAAGCATGCAACAACATCACACCAACAAATGGTCATCAAGACTTTCGCTGCATGCATACAAGTTTCATGCATTTGTTGCTTTTTCTGGAAATTGCCGCTATATGCGCTGCAAGCAGGGTTTTGTAATTGCTTTGTTATACATTTTTTGTTTTTATGTGGTGAAATTCGAATATCAAAAGCAATGCGCCAGGTCATCGATACAAACTATTTTAATGACTGTGTGTATCCACCTAGACACAAACAGTAAATACCAGGTCTTTATATTTTCAAGTAAGCATGCTTCAAAGAATATAGCTAATACCAGGATGCTGAAATATTCATTTTGTGGGACAGTTTATTTCCTACAATTTGGTACCTCATTTGTACAAATTTAGCATACATTTGAAATTCCAGGTGCAATATAGATGATGTGAGCTGTTTACGTCTGTATTCAAATGTACCGGGCGCCGGTATGCGCACGCATCATGTTTTGCATACAATTTGGTTGAGGATGACGTCGCAGGTCAGATCGCCTTTGAATTATGTGACCTTTGATGTCACCTCTTAACCACATTTACGCGGACACATCTGCAGCCATTTTGTTCCAGTAGTTATAATTGCAATGGTGCTTTGTGATTGGTTACTTATTGTCACGTGCTTAAAGGTTTACACAACAGTTTCTGAAATTAAGTTTTGGCGGCAATATCTATTTGAGTAACATCAAATTACATTTACACAACCTAGCATTAACACAACTTGGATATGATCACACAACCTTGTTCAATAATAACACATGGTTGTTTACAATCTGTTTTACACAGCGTTTTTTACACAGGAGAATAACAGTATACACATTATACCAATTAAGTTATGTCTATCCGTTTGACGAGGATTTGGTATTAGCACTGAGTGATGTGCGTACAGCTCTGCGGTATGATGGACACATAGCGTAATATATTATAGGATTTACCGCTGAGTTAAGGAACAAGAGACCATGACTAAAAACCCTCAAATTGTTTTGCAGATCGTTTACTTCCAAGAAGGACAGTCCTTTGACAAAGCCGACAACGTAGACGAAATTGATGCAGGCGTAAGGCAATTGGCAGATGAAGAAAACTGTGCCATTAATGACCAGCATACGGGTGACTTGGTTGCGGACCACGCGAGCTCTCGCGACCATCTGCCCCTGGGTGTCACCCCGGGTGACGGGGCGGTTGCCTAGAGTACGGATTATCTGGATGTACATGAATGCATTGCCAACCAACGCGATCATGAACGGTACGGATGAGGCCAGGTTGCCTACGACCAGAGCCCAGGGTGCCAGCGGCAGACAGAAGCCGATGATGTCCGGCAGATCGTCGAATTTCTCGGTGTCGTTACCATCGCTGGGCCAGGTGACGCAGATACGGACCGGGTCGGCGTACTGCAGCACGGCGAGACAGGTGAAAACCAAGCCCACGCACCAGGTGCCCAGGACAAGCTTGACCGCCCGGCGTTTGCTGTTGACAGCCAGGTGCTTCAGCGGCCGGCAAATGGCGTTGTAGCGCTCGGCAGCTACCAGTGACACTGTCGAGACGGAGGTAAAGTAAGTCAGAAACGATACCGAGAAAGCAACAGGGCACCAAATGTTGAGCAGGGAGTGGATGTGACTACGTACCGGCGCTGGAAGGTATAACAGGTAACTGGTGATGGTATACACCACGAACAGGATATCAGCTATGGCTAGGTTGACCAGGAAGATGTTAGTGATGGTCTTCATGTAAGCCACTCGAGCCACAGCCACAAGAAACGATACATTCCCTGGCACACCAACGATCAAAGCCAGGATTTGGATACCCAGGGCTATGGCTCTCGATCCTGGGTTGATCAGGTAGGTAGAGGCCCGCTTGATATCATCGGATAAGTCCAGTTGGTATAGGTCCGAACAGTTCAAATCACTTGTGTCCACAACCATTTTGAATCTATACACGTTGCTAATAACTTTGTGTGTCCAAAAAATCTTACAAATCCTTCATCCAGTTACAGTCTACTATATTAACCTCGGTAATCACATACAGTTTTCAAAAGAAACAGATAGCTGTATATGAAAGCACCTGCTGAACACGGGAGATTGGTATGAACGTTACAAGACCGCGCACAGTAGCTAAATATCGCAGAGGAGAAGATTAGTGGCGCCACGTGCCGCACTGCGACCACCGGGCGACGTGAACAAGCGACGATAAATTATAATTTGTTTGCTATTGTAGAGGAACGGATTTTTTATTATCCTTTATAATGTACACTATCTGCCCCTTTAATATTGTGCACTCCATTAACGTTCCACTGTTGCTATGGAGATTGTTTACGCGCATAATCAGGGGTTATAATATAAACGCGCCTCAAAGATAGATCTTTTTCTTTACTTGTGGAATAGCCATAATTATACATGGGCGGATCCAGGATTTTTTTAAAGGGGGGGTCCAACCAAGGTCTTAGGCAGGATTTTGTGAATTGGGTGTGTAAAAAAAAAATGTGGGTGTGTAACAATTTGAGTACATGTAACTGGGAAGCATGTACGCGAAGCGCACATCACGAGCGCGTAGCGCGAAGTCCCTGCGGCCGGGGTTCAGGGCCCGCTTAAGGGCCCTGAAATTTTGTGGTTTATTAGGTGCTCTCTGGCGCAATCTGAGGCCAATTTCTACCTATTTTTTGTTAATGTTGTGGTAATATGAAGCCTGATTTTTATACCATTTTTTTTTTAAATCTAATATTTACCATTTTTAGCTGGAATGATAACTTGAAATAAATTTTGACCAGAGGAGTATATTATGGATACCGGTATTGGAAGTTTGGATTTAAAAACAGCGCACACTGACTCACACTACGTGTAAAATGAGGTAACGGTTAATTGGTCATAAACCTTAGGCATACTTAACATAGGCAGGATTTGGCTGGGAGCGACCGGCAGTGACTCCATTTAAAATAATAAACAAATTACAAGCCCTAATAGTTATTAAGTAAGTTTAATTTAAAGTTGTATGTTAAAATAAAATGTTACAAGTTGTGTTTAATCTTTAAAAAACTACACGCCAAACGCCCGCTTGTGCTAGCGGGGTTTATTCCGACCGTCTCTACAAACGGTGGAAAAAGCGGCGTGTTTGTTCCAATTTAGTGTTTAGTAATTTACATCAATTTAGCTTAAATTTAGGTCACGTGACAAATATATAAACACTGTGGTTAGCGCCTATTGCACTCGTTCTGCTGGGGCTACTCAACCGTCACTTCAAACGGTGAAATTCCAGTGTTTTTATTGGCAAGTCTGCCAAGTAAATGGGCCCAGTGGTGAGCCAAGCATGGCATTTGGGGCAAGCCTGCCCCGTTCAAGCTTATGAAAGCGTTTACAAAATTAAAATATGTAATTGCCTGAAATGCAATAAGAAGGAATAAACAAACTAGCGGCTCGAAAAACTAAGCCAAAAAAGTCAAATCATAGTCTATATGGTTGTTATTTTGTGTGTGTGGTTTGAGAATAATACACGTGTGTATGTGTGTACATGTATGTACGTTGCTTGTTAGGTGAAATACATTTTTTCGTTTTTTTCGTTTTTTTTTTCGTTTTTTCCGTTTTTTTCGTGTTTTTTTTTTTTTCACTCAAGAAAAAAGGGGGGGTCCGGACCCCTTGGACCCCCCCCCTGTATCCGCCCATGTTATATGTTACTGAATCAAAGGTTTAGATCACAATAATTTGTTATACATTATTTTGGACTAAATTGAGGAGTAATTGACACTTTTAGTCGTTTATAGTTGAAAGTTAAGACAATTTATTGCGGAGTGATAACTGCACTCTGTACGAGTTATTTGGTTGACAAGTTTCGTCCTCTGACTTTCCGCTGCCGGCCGTGTTGGAAACTGCTATAATTTCTGTCCAAATTGCACCAAGAATTTCACGGTTTAAGCCGATCGTGGGTGCCCTATCTGGACACTTACGGTAAGTCTAATATTAATATAATCGGATAAGTAGCTTTGGGTTGAATTATTTAGACATTTGGGACCCCAAAATTGTAGTTTGGTGTGTAGATTTGAAAACGCAATCAAACGTTACGAAGTTTACTTTCACACACGGGGAACCAACTCGTACCCATATGGTTTCTTGCAGTTATGTGCAGCCGGGAGTGAGAGCACGTTGGCTTGGTTTTTTTTCTTGTTTGTGTTGAGTCACGACTATCTTTGACCGGGTTACTACTGCACCATTCAATTGACTACCCTTTAATTGGGATGAGCTGATGTACTACATGTACCACTACTGTTAGATAAAATAAGCTGGAATAAAAGGCCCAATCGAGTGCTGAACACAGCTGACTAAGTGTTGGAATTATTTCCGAGAGGCACACGCCCTCAACCCAAAGGTGGAGTCCACACCCCCTACTCCGGCAGGGAGCTGCTACCCGCCCCTGTTCCATAACACTATGATTGTTTTTTTTGTTTTGTTTTTACATTGCGGTAAAATGATTTCTACTGAACCGGCTTTGTTTATTGTGTAAAGTTGTCAATAAGCCACTTCGACATTCCAACTGCGCATGCGTTACTTACCTTGGCAACCTGAAATTTGAGATAAACAAAGTCGCGCTGCACGTATGCAACGTGCATAACGCGGGTACGATACACGTGTAAACATACTGCTTAACTAACGTTTGTTAGCATGTGGGGGAAAAACACAATTTTTCTCGTGTTTATTAAACCCAATACAGCAGAATCCTGACTCGAATTTAATCATGGTGAGATAATTAATGTTACCTAACTTTGTTTTTCTTCAGATAGAGCATGGAGGAATAAGAAGGAACCTTCTTATTCCTCCATGGATAGAGCAAAACAAATCTCGTTTCGAGTTCGCTAAAATGTAAACTTATGGTCGACCACGCAGTCACAGTCACATTGTATGCAGTGTGTACGTGTGTAAACTACGTTTGGGATCTAGCTAGGGCGCCCATAATTTAAAATGTGGCAGCCTGCATAATTTCTCTAGGGTGCAGGCACGACCTACTTAGCTTTATCTTTGTCTGAAACATTTTTCTAAAGGAAAAACTATAAAAGACTTGCATGTATTTTGTACCAAAAAGTGTCAATTGCATCATGATAATGTATTTTTGAATTGTATTTGTAGAGTTTTCATTATACTTTTTATAGGACATGTAGGAGGGCCTAATTAATTAGGGTAGGGCCTAATTAAATAGGTCTAGGGGTTTTATTTTTTAAAGGAAATTTAGGGATCAAAGTGATAATGACAATGACAAAATGCAACACGAAAATAAAGTACAATGTATACTTAGCCTTAGGCAACTCTATTGTTCTCTTTTATGTGTCTTCCTTCATAAGGTGATGAGGACCATCTTTTGCTGAACCTGAGGATATATGTTCCGTTACAAACTGCGGCAACATCAATAATCAACTTGAAAAATGAAAAGGAGGACAGTGTACAAAGCATGGATGCCAATTAGGTTTCGGAACATGTGATTGTGAACCTCCATTCCATTCTCAACTGAGAAGCGTGATGAATTAAGACACCAGTCGTCGCTGGCACAAGATGATCAACAGGAAATATCCCAAAACAAACAGGAACTGGGTTGCAAAATCGTCGATCGTGTATGCTCAAGACACTTGTATCTTCAGCCAATGATATAATTAGTCTTTGCTGTTCTATTCTTTAACCAGACCTCATTGTGTAAATTTATACAATGTATATCTGTACAGCTGTGAATAACTCGTTGACCAAATAAAGTGTGCAGATATAAATGTACACTATACGTGAAATAATGATTGTATAGGGCTGGTGGCTTTCCTTTTACATGTAATATTAATAAAATGCTTTCACCCTTTATCACGAAGCAATACAATCACTCGGCTGATGTGTTTGTGAACGTATTATAAAGGTATCGTGCTTTAATCAACAGGTGCAAGAAGAAAAAAGTGAACATACATGTATTACAAAATAATAAAGATATAAAGCCTGACTAAAATAATATTGTTTAAGCTGCATGCTCAGTTAATTAACATTATTATTATACACCCACTTGCAGCTGCAATTAACCCTTCATAATTTGTAATATAAAAGATGAAGATTATTTCAAAATACGAAAACAATTCAAGATTTGTCAAATGGCTAATGTTTGAACACCACTATTTTGTGTAACCTTTGCATCAGCTAGTTATAAAATCAATATAATTTATAAATGGTAAATTCAATAATGGTATCAATGAACAACATAATTCAATTTTGAAAGTGGAATCTGGTATTGGTAGCTGCTTTGCCAATTAACACAAACGAAATTGTAATTGCTTTTGTGGCAATAATCCATCCAAGTTCCGAATATAACTTCGTTCTGTGTTTGTCTTCGGTCAGTTCGTCAACTTTCAGATAGAGGAACGTTGAGATGATCAAGCAGAGTTCCTTCTTCCCCCCGCTGGATTTCCTCTTAATTTAAAAACAATCCTTCAAAGCCTCGACATTCCAGTGTTCAATAACATCTAAAGACAAAGCAAAAGAATCCTCTGAGGACATTGACAAAGTTATTTGAGAAAAAAACAATCTAAAACGCGACAGTAGAAATAGAAAAATGGCATTCGCCACGTGCGACACGAGTACGTTGCCAACGGCGACACCATTTGTTTATCTGCAATAACCCTTGACATTACCCATAGTGCACTGCGCGCCTGAGATGTCGAAGTGGCTTATTGCAATGCTCAAAGCAAGATATTATATGCATGTTGACGCATGAGGGCGCTGTCTAGATTACACATGTTTTAGAGAGGGCCGGCCGGGAAGGAACCCGCCTCTGCTTACGCATGCGCGTTACTTAGACGTAAGACGCGTTGCTGAATGATGATCGTAAAAAGTAGCTAGTCGAGCACAGTAGTACGTTTTCCTCGAAAAGGTATTGAAGATTAATGGATCCAAAACCAAACATCATCATTCAAACAGACCTAAAACGCGAGCTGTTAGTTTTGGTTGGCTCGTGCATGCGATTATTGAACATGCGATTGTGTGGCTGTTTCCGTGATAAAAGTACGAGCTCAAATATATTGTGTACATTCTGACAAAAATAGAACCACAAACGTACTGGACAGCTTGGTAGCAAGGTTGAAGGCTGCATGCACACGCAGGTTATTAGTTGTTTAACTGCGTGTTTGACGGGCCGCAGTTAATTGGCCCATAAAATACTCTCCTCAGGCCGGGCCGGGCCATGAATCTCGTCAACACTTAAAGCATTTTTATTGAAATTGCCTTCATATTTTTTTTCAGGGTAGGCCATCCCTGGGGTTGTCATGGTAATCTAGTATTGGTTCAACCCCCACAGGGGGGTAGGAATACCGTGTAAATCAATCTTGTGAGGCAAGAGGTTTCACTGAACTGGGTCCGTCGCTATTTCGAGACTGAATCACAATTCATTAGGCCTACTTGACTTGGAATTATTTCTAACTAAATACGTGTTTCTAAATAAGGCTTTTCAATGATTTGTTGAATGTCTGCTATTAAGCAGTCACAATAACGAAAGGCTGGCACCCAGAATATCATGAACCAAAGCTCACAGATAGCCAGGCTCTTATGGTATTCAATACACTATAGTAGCGGCTTTAACATGCTTTAAAGTGTGTTATCTGTTGACGTCATGGCTGTGGAAGCAATTCACATTCTCATTAAACAAACCCATGAAGAAACAAAGAACTCGTAAAAAAAATATTTCTTTGACCTCCAAATACAGAACACTGGACTGCGGGTAACATCCGCGTGATTGGCTCATTTCAGCGATGACAAAAATGCACGGTACCGTCAAATAGAAATATGCGTCCTTCACTGTGGGATATGACAATTTACAGCTTAATACGTGTGATGTTTCTGCTGGGCGTCTATTTATGAGGGTATGCGGCGCCGTTAGCCCAACCAGTTATTATCGTACCGCTCATCCGTGGTTAGTTGTTGTATATCTCTACCTGTCATCAGGGCTCGCTGCGCGCGTGCTCACACATCAATCATACCACCTCTGCATGCGCGGACATGCTTTCAATTATTGTGTCAGTCTGTTAACTGCTCTTGATGCGTCAGAGGATATACTGAGTTCTTAGTATCAGTACCAACGCCAAGAAAATTACGCTTTGGGCTTCTTCTTAAAACTAACTGGAGGTAATTTGCTTTGCTATCAGTTAAGACGTGTAGATGCAAAATGGTTGTGGACACAAGTGATTTGAACTGTTCGGACCTATACCAACTGGACTTATCCGATGATATCAAGCGGGCCTCTACCTACCTGATCAACCCAGGATCGAGAGCCATAGCCCTGGGTATCCAAATCCTGGCTTTGATCGTTGGTGTGCCAGGGAATGTATCGTTTCTTGTGGCTGTGGCTCGAGTGGCTTACATGAAGACCATCACTAACATCTTCCTGGTCAACCTAGCCATAGCTGATATCATCTTCTTGTCCTTTACTATCATCAGTTATCTACTGTACTTGTCGGCCCCAGTGCGCAGTCACATCCATTCTTTGCTCAACCTCAGCTGCTCTGTGTCATTTGCCATTCCATTCCTGACATACTTTACCTCCGTCTCGACTGTGTCGTTGGTAGCTGCCGAGCGCTACAACGCCATTTGCCGGCCACTGAAGCACCTTGTTGTCAACAGCAAACGCCGGGCGGTCAAGCTTGTCCTGGGCACCTGGTGCGTGGGCTTGGCTTTTACCTGTCTCGCCGTGCTGCAGTACGCCGACCCGGTCCGTATCTGCGTCACCTGGCCCAGCGATGGTAACGACACCGAGAAATTCGACGATCTGCCGGACATCATCGGCTTCTGTCTGCCGCTGGCACCCTGGGCTTTGGTCGTAGGCAACCTGGCCTCATCCGTACCGTTCATGATCGCGTTGGTTGGCAATGCATTTATGTACATCCAGATCGTCCGTACTCTAGGCAAACGCCACATTACCGACACCGACGACCAGAAAGGGACAGCAAGCAGAGCTCGCCTGATTCGTAACCAAGTCGCCCGTATGCTGGTCATTAACGGTAGCATCTTCTTCGTCTGCCAGTTCCCCTACGCCTGCATCAATTTCGTCTATATATCCGGTTTTGCCAAAGGGGCAAACTTCTTGCAAGTCAACGATCTTCAGAACAGTCTGAGAGTCTTCAGCCACAGTTTATTATTTCTCAACTCGGCTATCAATCCCATCATTTATTGTGCTGTTTGTCCATCTTACCGTATGGCGGTACGCCGCGCATTTACCAGCTCAACACAGTCCACAACCGCATAGAAACTGTCAGTAACTTTGCTCTCCGGACCCAAACGATCAGATAATAGTTATATCATTTCAATTTATTATTTAGTAGGCCTACTACGATAGAGTGATTGAACTGAACTAGCTACGAAGACACTTTTCCTAAGCAGTCTCTTAGCGGATCGGAGCGAGAAGAGCATCACATGGCGAGACGCAATCCGGCAAAGGCAAAGTTATCGTGCAGATCTCGTTTCTGCAAATTTTAAACAATTCCACTTAACACTTGTGGCTGAACTCTATCCATTAATAAGCCCAGCTCTAGGAAACTGTACACAGACTAATGGAACATGCAACCCCACACTCTCTTAATAGACATCGATGTTAGCGCTCATATCATTATTTCACTATTGCCATTACCCTCAGGAAGTGAGAGTTTATGCTAATTATAATAATGAGTCTCCTATGTGGTCCAGGCAATTTATAATTGCAGGTATCTGACCATTCATTACAATTGTAACCTGTGTTTTTTTGGGGTTTTTTAAACAAAAATTTGAATACTAAGATGATATCTGAAAAAAAGAGAAAACCAGACGTAGAACTGCGATTCTGAAGCTCCGAGACTTCATTATTCGCAATAATGTACATACATGTAATATAAGAATAACAACGAATCGTTGCATATATTATCACTTTAAATTGCGTAGTTTACTTGAACATTTCATGGTTAATTTGTTTAACGATTTTCTCCTGTGGCTTCGGCAGATCCTTAGGTGGACTTTGAATATTTAGTAACTATAGCCAGATAAATGTTTCGTCGCTAATAAATGTCTTGTTTCAACGCACCTTTTTATTGTTTAAAAGCCGTATTTGCACAGCAAAATTGCACTTGCATTCAAAATTCGTGTCAGCTTTAAAAAATAAATGTGTCGTTGTTTCTGTCGTTGTCACGCACGATGCCCTCTTTATTTCAAAGTGTAATTGAAAAGTGAAGTAAACAAAATCTGTGTCTGCCTTGTGAGAGGGGAAGAATTCTCCCTATGTCATCTTTGTATAAAGCTCTCTGTCACTTTGTATATATAAAGAAGATTGATTGTGTTGCCAGTAAATGATAACAATAACAAGCCTAGGGCAATAATAGGTGAATCTACCACTGATGTTGTCTTCAAATCCTATAGTACATCAACACAATGTTTGTAATCAATTCTGTTGAAGTTCATGCACTCGAAACGCAATGTTGCCAAACAAGTTACATGGTATTGTTATCAGTTTATATTAAAGGGGGGACAGAATTTGATGTTCTATTCTATTCTATTCTATATTATTCAGGGCCCAACAGCTATAGTTAACGTCATTTTCTGCGTGTCACACAATTATCTATGATTCTATACAGAAGAGATCATGCACAAAATGTGTCTCGTCCCGCATGTATACTCGAATCTATTATGTATGCACTACTTTATATTCCAATTTGCAAATTCTGTTGTATTCAAATTCGTCTAAATGATGCCTTTGTCAAAATCCTGCAATTCGGTCATTTGTCATTCAGTTACAATGCGGCCCAGGAGTATTAGTCAGAGTTGATGCCGAATGGAATCAGTCAGGGATCGAATTGGCGTATTAATCACGTTATCTACTTTGTCGTGTAAATTAGTCTGTATAAATTTGTTTTTCGAATAAAACGGCTCGGCGTAGATAAGACGAAATCTAATGACACATAACTTAAATTTGCTTTAACATTTTATGGAAAAAGAGGGACATTTAACATTGCAAGTTCACTATAAAATCGATGTTGCTGGATGAACATAAATTAGAATTGGTGGCAAAGACGGTTCGAGACGCGATGTGGTATATGACAGAAAATTTTACCGTTTTTTTTCTGATAAGTCTGCATACTGGTACCCCGCAATGCAAACATTTTCTTCTTTCGTACAATGGTGAGCAGCATACATCGGTTTGATGACATTAGTGGACACAGGGTGGACCGCGTGAAGGTTGTCATCTCCCACCCTAATGCAAACATCATGGCTGTAATGTATATTGTATATTGGAGATCGAGTGTAAACAAAGTACATGTTTGGCTGTTAGAATAACAGTTTATGTTCAAAGGATAAAGATAAATTGATTGCACGTTCTATCCATTCCATGTCTTTCGTTTGCATCTCACAAATTATTTCATATGCTGCATTCGGAAGTGTTCCAAACTCTACGACTCAAAGGACTATGGAATCTGGAACCAGGCTGGGCGCGTGGTACAGAAAGGTTAAGTATAAACCCAGTACCCATAGACGGTTTGGGACATGTGTTAGGAATTTCAATTTCTTTAAATGGTTTTGCATCCCTATATTTTTCAAAGTCTATCATTATATCATAATGTATCATTATAAGTCTTCATATTGGCATAGGCCTACTCCACGGTCTAAATACCGATGGAAAACAACTGTTTTTTAAATTTGAGATATTTATTTATTTATTCCATTTATTTACACCCAGGGTGTGCCCAAACAGTTTAAAACTGGTTTTCATTGGGGCTCTGCATACATCGTTAAATAAAATAACAGTATGTGTAAATACAACATTTATACAAAATGTTACAAACATAATATTTACAGACGTACAAGGATATTTACAGGAATCCAAAACATTGATATAAATTCTGATTTACGAGATAGGCGAAAACCCGCCCCAAAAAAACTTGTGGGGGTGGGGGGGGGGGGGGGGGGGGGGAGAGAAGGGGAAATTCTCATCTGGTTCCACATTATAGTGGCAACCAAGTTATAACTCCGTAGATCAGCGCAATTGGAATAATATATAACAGATGACATGTCGGAGCTCCGATTTAAATGTGCTTAATGAGTCAAATGTTCGCAATTGTTCGGGCAGATTATTCCAAATATTTGCACCACTCACAGCGAAACTTGTGGCGTAGCATTCTTTTTTGGCGAAAGGAACTTTTATGAACGAAGTTATATCCTGGGCTATTTTAAATGTTTCCAATCTAATTTTCGCCACTTCCTATCTCGTCCAAGAATAATTTCGACGCTTTTGGCTAAATCAATTTTGTTACTATTCATTCAATTTCGCACTTTGATCAGTCATAAATATTAAATTCGTACTAACAAATGTCTATTGTCCTTGTGTCCTCAAGCACAATGGGACACGTTCGTTTGTATAGTGTCAGTTATTAGATCAATTATTAGTGTTTTGAACTCGCAGAACTGCTTGTTTTAAAACAAAGTTGAAAAATTACCAAGAACAGTGGCACATCAAATGAAGATAACTAGGTGTTACAATGAATGAATTCATTGTCTATTGTAAAAGTTAATCTAATATACACAACTTATACATGCCGTAAACACTGGGGAGAAGACATTTTTTCGCGGTTCCGTTTGCATTTTATACAGATTATATTTTTTTCTGAGCTTGTTTAGTTTTAACGCTTTAGTCAGTAAAATGTCAATTGGATTTTAAAAAAAAGAGTTTTTTTGCATGCATTTAATCACGAGTGCAATATATCATCGATTGGCATTATTATTTGTTTAGTTAATTAAAATGTCCAGATGTATAGCATCCGAGCCCGAGGTTGTCTGTTGTACTAATCTAAGTCGTATTTTAACGCAACTATATCTGAATCTTAAAAGCATGGAGAGCAATTCTGAACAACAATAGTTCTCGCTTTTTCAGAATGACCCCGCTCCTGTTTGACATGTCATTTGTGAGCAATGAGGACAAAGAGCAGTGTATTCTCCGGCGATCAACATCATAAATTCATCTTTTGAAATGGGCATAAAAACAGCAAACGGCGAAGTGGTTATGAAATATTAACAAACCCATGCTTTGTCTCAGCTCGTTACACAAACCCTTAATATTAAACATTAAAAGTGAATCTGATACAATCGAAATGACTTGCGTATGTAGACTCATTTTGATCGCGCTCGCTTCACATTACATTAACCACAACTGTAATATCCTGTTTTTAAAATTTTAATTAAAGGGAAGATCAAACAAACACGCAAACCTAATAAATGAAGATTGAACATCTGATGCCAAATCCGATATCAGGACGTGGACATTTTGTAAGGTTATTTACCAAGCAATTTGAAAAGGTTCCCTTGAGTATCGATGGCAATATTTCTATATGTTGATCTCTGGTCTGGACCAACTTCCCTATAGGGACAGCTTGGGATAAGAATCAAACTCGACGCTTTGCGGGATCCATTTTTCCAGTTAATATTTGACGAAACTTGTTTTTTTCAAAATTAAAAGCGGTAAGTGGTTTGTTGTTTTTTTTGTTTTTTTGGCTGAGTGACGCAATTGACTGTGTCCTCCCCAGAATGTTATCAGTCTGTTTGATTTCGTTAAAGGGAAATGTAATATACTTTTTAAAGTGCATTACTTGAAATGTACATATGTGTTCAATTTATTTTTTTATGCTTTTTTTCCCATACTACCTCTCTAGTTTGGTGCCTTTTGGTTTGTTATGCTAATTACAATTTCCCTATTCATGAGCAAAACCGCGATGTCGTTTAGGGAAGAATCTTCAGATTCGCACCTACTTTAGCGTGAATTCAGCCAAAATTGTTGCTGCGGTTATGTTTTGTTTCTTCTGATTCCAGCGTTGGTTCTATATTTAGTGGTTCTTTATGAAGAAATGTTATCGGACTTTTTGGTTTAAAAGACTAGTGACGTATGGTGGCCCTGGAGGGACTACGCTGATCGTCAATATTGACGTCAACATTTACGATTTGCGCAGTTTCTCATTCCTGCTGTTGATTTCACGAAACTTGGCGTAGCTAGCTATCTGCGCAACGTTTTAAACAGCGTTTACGACGACTGTTTGCATACATTTTGTGTTCGTTCATGAAATCGTCGTTGTATCACCTACGCCCACCATTTTGAAAATAGTTTTCAATCGTGCGGCAACATTAAAAATTATGTCACGGGTTAAATAGTAATTCCTTCACTTCAATCATAAGACTGCGAGTGTCTTTCATCAAGCTTAATACGTTGAGCAATGACGGGCTCCACGTCAATTACGATTTGCTGGTAAAATACTAGTCTAGTCATTTTCAGTCGCTACGCCATATCTTACGCCACCTAAATTGACTGCGCAAGCTACGCCATAATTCGTTGCGTAAGCCGCCGACGTACCTACGCACTGTCAAACTTTCGTGAAACTGTCGTAAGCGAAATATTGCACAGCAAACAAAAGTGGCGCAATATTTTGTGGCGCACTAGGGCTTGCGCCATTGCGTAAGGTTTCGTGGAATCGGCTGCACTAGGGCCACAATAGTGAAGAGAAAATCCCCTACTCGGAAGCGAGTGTTCCGAAAGGCAGCACAGCAACAGCGCCCTCAGTTGTAAGAAAAAGCATGAATAATTTTTCATGTTTTTTATACTAAGTGCACTTTGCAAAGATAAATACCGAAATTAATGGCTCGTCGGTTTGTGTACATTTCAGAGACTGGTTATTCGCTACCAATGTGCTCCAGGGTCAAAATCGCTACCTTTAATGAACTTCTTGAACTCTGACTAATCATACTGATGCGCTTTGCGCTCTGATTGGATAGATTTGGTGTGAACAGTGAATTCCAGCCTTTTGGAGGTCACCAGTTCCGCGGCCAAGCGGCGCTGCGTGCAATTCAAGGTCATGGTATACCAAGAATGCCGTGTGTTTCCTTCACAGAAATCTGTAAAGCTGCCTTAGCGTTTTCCAGCGCTCAGTTTTATTATGGGCAGTGGGACCGAGCGAAGATCGTCGTACGCAAGGACGCCCTCTTTACATGAATCTTGGGGAACACAGACAGCACTTGCACATCACTGTAATGTGTATCTCTTTAACAGGTTTTCAATCGTTGTTAGTGGTTTCTGAACTTAAAAACACCATAGAAGTGGAAAGCGAATACTCAATCTTAACATACAATATACCGATGATAAGCCATTATACAACTTGTGCACAGTTTATATCACATGTCATTTCAAACACCAATTACACTGTCAACCGTTTCCAATCACCATAAATTTTTACAACCACCCAGATATACTCAGCTAGAGGCCCTACAAGTAGGCACATGTCGTATAACAACGATGTTGAAATATTAATTACGCGCCTAGATGGGTTTTGTTATTAACAGGGTGTTTTTTATTGTAGTTTTCCTCCAGTCTGCATATTTTTTACGTTACCAAATTCGAGACAAGAGAGTTCTTTCTTACAGCTCTGAACTGTTAGTAATAGTATCTATGCCATCATCATCTTGTACTCTGTTTGTGAAGCTGTTGCTATTGGGTAAGTCTTCTTTGTCTAGGCCTACTATGGGTAACGATGTCAAGCTATCGTCTTGTTTTTCTCGAGCGCAGCAGTTACCACACATGGTCTGCCTGAATGCCTGGCGGTAGATCCTACTGGTCAAGTTGTAGATGACCGGATTGATGGCCGAATTCAGGAAGATGAACACGTGGCTGATGGTCAACGGGAGGACAAACTTCCGGTAGGAGACCGAGGCCGGCGTTCCCAGGAGATAGTCCACGATGTTAGCTAAGGAGATGATGACGAAGGGGGACTGACAAAGGAAGAACACTGCACCGATGGTGATGAGAAGCCGTGAGACCTGATTGCGAATCCGAGTGGCCTGGGCAGGCACCGTCTGCTGTTGCTGCTTCTTCTTGTTGACTCTACCGCTGAGGCGATGAATTATCCGCGCGTACATGACCACATTAACTACCAGAGCCACAACGAAGGCCACCGCCTCTACCAGATGCCCGATTATGAGTCCGGCTGCCGAGACCGAGACGCAGTATCCAATCAGGACGGGGAGGTCCTGATACCTCTCCGTGTCCGGCCACACAGCACAGAACTTCACCATCCTGGCGAAGCGAAGTGTGGCCAGTCCAGTCAAAAGCGCGGCAACTATCCAGCTGCCGATGATTAGCCGAAGGGCCCGCAGCTTGTTGCGCCTTTGGATGTAGCAGATGGGGTTGCAGACGGCGTTGTACTTGTCAAGCGTCACCAGAGTCACGGTAGAGATGCTCAGGAAGTAGGTTAAGTAGGGGAGGAAGAAGGCACCGACGCAACCCACCACATCAGCGGTAGTCAGGTGGGTCCGGACCGAGTTGTTGAAGTAGAAGAAGTAAGTGAAGATACTTATGGACAAGAAGGTGAGGTCTACTACAGCAAGGCTTGTCAGGTACATGTTGGTGGCGTTGCGCATGGTCTGAACACGGAAGACCATAAGGAGAAACGCAAGGTTCCCCGGGACGCCGACAGCTAAGATGATGAACATGACTACGATGACCGCCCGACCAGTCAGCGCATTCAACAGGTAGTAGTCTGCAATGCGCTCGTCCGTTAGATTCATTACTGGGAATTGACACTCCTCGATCTTAGACAACTCGGAGATGTTATCATCTACAGGCGAGGAGTAATCCATCATAATTAGAAACGGACTAGGATTCCGGAACGTGGATAATCTTAATTTGTTCTCACTTTCTCAACCACCGTTTCAGATGATGTATAGCTTGCATATCAGACACGTATCTGGTTTACATTGGTATTACCACTGGTTTGGTTGAATCTATACCAGTTTTTGTGTGTATACCCACATAATTATGATGTGTAAATACCACAGTCGAACAGCTCGTAAACACTGCCGTACATCAAACCGCCATGGGAGTTAATTATGCTTGACCAAAGCCATAAAAAAGTCATTAAATGCACCATCACAAATCCGACAGAAAAAATTAACCCGAACGATAACACGTGTATTCATTTCAACGGGAAGTCCCGCCATTGGTGTGGGCATCCAATCGGAACACTAAAATATTGATGACTATCATGACTGATTATTATGATTATTATTATTATTATTATTTCTTTTCGGCAATGAAACCGAGGATTCCTCAAAAGCGCCCAAGGCACTGTAGCTCGTAAGCCTGAAAAAAACCAGTAGGAGGATGAACGAAATGCCAGAAACACCGGAGCGAACCACTTCTCTTTAGCGATAAGTGTGACTGGGTTCTTTTATACGTGTGTGTCCACGTAACAGATTTTGTCTTGTAGTGTCGGCTCCTTTTGATTCCAATCTTTTATTTAGTATCTTTCTTTACTTACTATACAGAGGACCCTATACACGAATTTGGTGATGTCACGCGCACGTGCTCGTCGCACGCGTTCTAAGAGACGACGCGCGCGCTCATCTTGGTAACCCTATTGGTTGAAGGAGCCCGCAGTGCGTGCGTACTATATGCGCGACACGCGCGAAGTTGGTGCCGCTGTGAAAGGTAATTCTGTCCCCCCTGGTAAATGTGTCCCCCCGGACAGACTTACCAGGCCGTGACCCGGTAAATCTGTCCGGGGGGACACATTTACCTAGGTATTTCTGTCCCCCTCCAGGTAATTCTGTCTCCCCGTCCAACGTTAAACGTGTCCCCCTGGTAAATTTGTCCCGTGCAACGTCACAAGTCTAGCACCCACTAGACGCAACAACCAGTGTAGTACAGGTTCACCCCTCCATGGTGCATTATTTGTGGCAGACTGTAGGATGTGTAGAGTCCTACAAATTACAGGTGGTCAAAAGTGCTGCCTTATTTCGTGCTGGGTATCTAAAATCTGTACGCGTGCAAGAAGTCTAAAAATACTGATTACTGCCATTTTCCCTTTCGCGCAGAAACGTAGATCGGTTGATTTAATTAATAAAGTTATTTGTATTTGTATTTTTGTTTTGATAAATCGATAAAGGGAAGAGAAGTCCAAATAATAAATACCATGTGGGCTTTTCATTGAAATAACATCAAAATAACCGCTTATGTGTGGAACATTGGGGGACACAATTACAGAAAGGGGACAGAATAAACTGGAGGGGGACAGAATTAACGTCTCCAGGGGGACACTTTTACCTAGGTAATTCTGTCCCCCCGGACAATTTTACCGGGGGACAGAATTACCTTCCACACCGCCACAAAATGGCTGCTACGGATTTGGTGAATCCTGTATGCATTAACTATACAATGATGTGAGCGATGGTTGTTTTAGAAAATGCTGGTCGGGAATAAAGCGTTATATCGTACAAGGTTGTTCATTTTGAATAATTATGGACAATTGAAAAGCTATTTTTATTTATCTACCGGGACTGGTTAGTGAGTGGTTACAAAATTAATCATATGAAAAATAAGACAAACCTAAATTGTACTCTCTTCAACCATTGGGGTTTTTTCTTCACTTTTTTATGGTTTTTTTTCTACTTCGTAGTTTTTAAGATTTTTTATAGAAAAAACAAACCACTTTCAAATAAAAATATGGGCCAAAATATATTTATGGAGTTTTGTGTATTATGGTTGATGAAGCTTCATGCTTGTGAAGCCTGTTTTTGTTATGGACGTGCGGGCAAGTTTGCTACACGATCAGTGCCATCTGACGACTTCAACATATGTACATTATCGTTCGTTAACAAAGGGTTATTTGATTCTGCTTCTAAACTGTTTTTACTGTGTCAGGAGGTCTTTATCCTGACCTATATAGTAGAGTTGTTAGGAATTTATCATTCAGTTGTTGTATCGTAAATTCTACTTATTCTACCCCGCGGGCCCAACCATTATATCATCGCCCGATAGCCTGGTACCCAATTTGTAACGCCTTAAGTGACTACGGTGGTGTCATAAAGGCCCGCGTTGATTGCTTGGTGCTTAGGTCTACTTTCAGTGTTTTGTTTCGGCACTTTGGTAACTTCAACCGGAATTAGAGGCGGTTCAACTTGGATTAGGGGCTAGTCACAAGAGATTAGGTGACCCGGATAATGACGATAGTCCGGATTGACAAGTATTAAAGGTGTTACAGTTGTAAAAAACAAAAACAAAAAGATTTTTTTTACTCTCGCTTTTTAACTAATAATATTTCCTATAATCTTAAATTTAAATGTTACCTTTTACTTCGAGGTGGTGTAAATGAAACTGAAATATTCAAAATCCTTGTAATTTTATTAACTAAAGGGATAATCTAAATCTAAATCTTTCTTCAAAAGGAGTCGGGTCCTCACCGCGAAGACGAAGACGAATGAAACACAAGAGGTATCGATACGATAACTTTACCCATGGTACGTACGACTCTTTAAGATGCCCGGGGTAGGTGCAGCAAACTACTCGCCATAAGTGGATGGGTTGGAAGTGGGACTGATGCCAAGCGGGTCAGTATGATGAGAGAAAGCCCTGCAGGGTCGACCTGGAGTAAGACTGGGAGGAGACGGAGACAGGCCGGGGTGGATTGCCCAAGATAACGACCCCTAATTAATACCAACAGAAATATAATAAAAACAACAAGAAGAAGAAGATTGAATTGTATTCTCGGGCCTAGAATGTACAAAAAAACAATCGCAAGTGTAACCAAACCACTTTGAAAATACATTGCCATTGTCGAGCATTTTGGAGCAAAGTTTAATCTCAAGGTATTTAATTACATGTTAGACTTTAAACTCATTTTGCTTTCTAACAATGCCTCATGCAAATTTAATGTTCAAGGGGGAAATAAAGAACATAAGAAACCATCGAGCTCTTAGAGAACTAGACCATGTACATGCAGTGAGACGTGGTCTGGCAAAGTTACTTATAACAAACTTATCACTCGACAACTATGTTTTAAGAT
Source organism: Crossaster papposus (assembly GCA_037893245.1). NCBI lineage: Eukaryota > Metazoa > Echinodermata > Asteroidea > Velatida > Solasteridae > Crossaster > Crossaster papposus. The sequence continues at coordinate 1,178,963 of JBAIAA010000072.1, read as the reverse complement.
GCCCACTGATTTGTGTTTTAACTGCGCATCTTACAAATAAAGTGGCACAATTCCTATAATTGATACAAATACCAACACATGTATAAATGTTTTAAAAATCCTTTTTATCAAAACCAACTGACCACTTTATTTTTGGTATTCATAGCTTTTACCAAATTACTCTCAAATGTTGTTCTCCCTCTCTTAATCAGCTTAAACATACTGCGAACAGAGTTGTGCACATAGCTAGCTGTGCCGACCCTCGCTGAACCTCGACGCTAGACATGCCCAGCGCCAGGCCGCTTTCTCCGTATTTTCAGGGGGATCTTGGAAGCTTCGATCCGACGATGCGGAGCAAAGATTCACGGTCTTGGCTTTCATCGACCATTGGCGAGATCGCGTTTCCAGGGCAGAGTGGCGTCCATGTGACCAATGTGCGGCCACCTGCTGGCCCCAGGCGGGCTCGTCCCTGAGAAAGAAGGAGAAGAGAGCTTATAAGTAGCCCCTAACTCCTGGTTTCTGAGATGTAAGGAGAAGACGATGCTATATGAAGATGCGATGGATACTGCCCATAGATAATGCATGTACAAATGAATATTGCTGTCATTTGAAATGGGTATAATGATGGGTATAAATTGATGACGTCAATGAGGGTTGTACCTTTAGGACAATGATGTCACTGAAAAAGTCTTGGAGGGGACAACAAGATAGGATCTGGTTCTTGAAGGTGTCACAAAGCATTGGGGGTTAGACAGGATCACTAAATACCACGAAGAAGATGATAAGATGGTGAAGGTGTTGAGAGTGGCGATTATAGTAAGATGTTGAAATTTGGCAAGAAGAAACAGGGACGGAACTGGTATTTTAAGAGAAAAGTGGGCCGAGTGTATACTGTTTCGAAAAGGGCAAAGACGTAACAATTTTATAAAATACATTTTACAATCATATAAATCTGTCAGACATAATGTAGAAAGTTCAGATTGGTGAGGAAATCAATAATGATAACCATGTCAGTGCACATTGGAAATGATAGCTTACATAATGATGATGATGAATATACATTGACGAATAAAGTAAGATGAAATTTCCACTAGAAACTGTCTAAATAACAACAAATGTCACGTGTTTAAGGTACATGCGCATTATAGTCTTGCGGTTCAGGGTTCGAAGGCTGACGTTCATCTAGGATTATGAGAAACACTATTATCTGAACAAAGAACGTACTCACGCCAATTAAATAAACCTTCCATTGTCTTCCCTAATCAATTAATTACACCGCAAGGTGGGTTATTTCCTATCAGGAATATTCACGATCTGAATGTATTCCTTGCTCAGTCCAGTCGCTTCTTTTCCATTTCTTGCTTCATTATCTTCGAATTTCTTCCCTTTCATAATGATAAAGAAAGACAAGACAGTACCGGCTAATCTCCGAGTGTATCGCGTCACACAAAGACACGATCAATGTTTTGCAATCAAACCTAGGGCCATTCCCGAACGGAAACTCTCGCCGCAACATTTGCATAGGAGGTTTCTGCCATATTCTTTCTTTTTTAATTAGAGAGACGAAGAAGGCCGTGATTGGATACTGCCAGTGTCGGTTTGTGCATACGTAGTGCTCGCTGCGGGGGGTATACTCATGCCCACTTGTTGCTATCGTGCTATGCTGAGTGGTGGATAGACAGGGGTGCTGGAGTCGGCATTTTAGCGTAGCTGGGACGTACGTACGACCACACACCAGAGCGTCAGGCGGTAGGGCCCGGAGAGCCATTATTCGCCTTCTTCGTCAGAGCTTCGTTGGATGCTCACATAACCTGTTGCGCCTCACCTGCTGCTCCGTGCCGATCTCAGTGTGTTCTGCATGCCTACCTTTCGGTTTCTACTTGAAGTATAATCTGTAAATCTTCCCTTTAATCGACCAGAGATGTTACTCTCTTCTGGATAGCAAAACCCAGAGTTGAAACTACTGCCGTTTTTTCTGGTCATTTCCTCCGGAGTATTAAAGGTGAACGCAACCAACATGAGGACGGACAGCGCTACCACTGACGAAAACCCCAAGTTTTATGGCATCAACATGAATTCGAACGGTAAGTAATGCCGCTAATGTCTAACTCGGTAACTGGGGCAGCGAACAAGTTAGAGAAGGGGCGTGTCATCCTTCTCCCTTTGAAGGTTAATTGGGCTTTAAACTAAGCGTGTATTTTCAATGTGTGTTCGCCACTTTTGCATTATATTTGTTTGGCTTTTGGGTAAATATCTGTAACTTTCATTTATTTCATTTGCTAAACGAGGGCTAGCTGCATAGGGTCACTGGGTGTCGTTTGAAACAGAAGTTGCAAGATCATTTGTTTACGTACACTTCCAATCCCTTACTGTTTGCTGAACTTGTAAAAAAGTCTCTCCTGTTTATTATCATCAGGCGACGTTTCCCCTTTCATCCCCTGGTCTATACTCGGCACCCGCTCAACCTGTTACGGTACAACTATAATGCCACAAATCCCAGCAACTGTTCGTAATCGCTTTACCTGAATTCCTGCCCTTACAGTATCGAGGGTTCTTGTACTTTTACCTAAGCATTCTTCTGAGTTTGAAAACAGTTCAACAGCTGGGCGATATGTGTGGTTCTTTTCCCATCAAACATGTGTAATAATATTGGTGCAGATTATAGATCTTGACATTAAAAATGAGACTCCATTTCGGCTGCAACTTGATATCTGTTTTCGGATTGGTCCATCTCAGATACTCTCTGGGTCTTGTTATGATTAGTTGAATGTACTTAAAGTAGAGCATGACTCTATCCAGTCTACTTCACATCCTGGAGCTGAGGCTGGGAAAGAGGCCGCGATTTAACCCCTCTCCTGTATAATTCCTTAGTTTATCTGGAACTGAGGTGACATGTGAACTTTGGATTACATAATGCTCCATGAAGATCAGTGCGGGTCATTTGTATATTGGTAACACCGGTAAATATCCCCGGCCGCTAAGTATTCAACTGAGGCGGTGCATACACGGACTGCCTTCTCCTGGCCTTTGCATCCTCACTCTTAATTAGCTATTAGAGGCTCACAATTTAGGGACAACAAAACTTGGATAACAAAACACATTGAATAGCCTCCAATAAAATAAGGGTCTATTATTGCTTCCTTCATGCCCATCTCCAGGCCACTAGTTAGAAGAATATCCTAAGTTAATTAAAGACAATGAGACAAAAATGAGCTATCAATCAAACTTGATAATCAACCAGACCAACCGTTTTAAAACTTACAATTTGTTGAGCTTACCACGGAGGTTGTAATATACTTTACCATAGCAATGACCTTAAGACATCTCCTAAAAAAGTAAATAAACATGACCTCGCAACTACAGGACAGCTTTCATTTCCCAAAAGCCACAAGAAGACATGAAGATAAGAATAGAAGCCGAAGTTTGTGTGTCTTATATACGTCTGTATCTCACGGTGAAATGGTTGAATGAAAATCTCAACAAACAGATCAATAAAGGCCTAAAGTTGTTTCACCACAGGCGCAGTTATCAAGTTGGGTTTTTTGGCTGAAAATATCGAGAGGGAAATGTGAAACTCTTGTGACAGCGGCAGGGGTGATAATGTTTCTTGATTCTGGAATGAAATGCATAGCTTATATTCAAGATTTCTTAGAAGACTCGTCGTAGGCGGAACTCTGCTGTAAATGAACTCTGATTATTCCCTGTCCCAAATAAAACAGGATGACTTTCTCTGACCCGTAAAATCGGCAATTCTCCCTTTTTTAAACACAGAATGGGTCAAATTTTCAATGGTCAGTGGCGTGGCCAAAGGTCTAGTTGTAAGGTTGTACAAACAGATTAGTCTTGTCCAATTTTATGCTTCATTTTCTTGATTTACTGAAATTGGCACAATGACAATGGAAGCCGTGTGTCGGTCAGTTTTTAGTTGTGCAAAACTGACAAAGGGTATTAGTGTCAAATAACGGTAGAACACTTTAATAATCGTGGTCATAGATTTGAACTTGCTATTTATGGCATGTAAAACAGCTTGTTTTACTTTGGCTTAAACATTATTTGTTTACCTTTTGTATAATTTACAACTGCAATTATACCTCCTATACCTATTTGTGAAGTTGTCATTAAATTTCTGACTTTTTAAATTTGTTTAAAGAAATGGGTATGCCTTTCTGCCCACAAATGTTAGCTACCATTAATGAATGACCTTTGAAACTGCATCGATCCCTACCAACAGCTCAAAGAACAAAAATCCTAAGGAAGTTTTTGTTCTTCTTTTTCTCCCCCCCCCCCCCCCCCCCCTCCCTCTTTCCTTTTTTTGCTCGTACCATCTTCGTCGCGATCGGGGGCACAACTAGCAGCACAGGGCAAGTTATTGAAAGTGAGCGTGGAGGGCGGAGAGCTAGCTCCGGGAAGACAGCGCGACGGCGCCCGCCCGACCTGGGGCGGTAAGGCGGATTTCCTTCTCTCCATCATCGGTTTCTGTGTGGATCTGGCCAACGTCTGGCGATTCCCCTACATGTGCTACAAAAACGGGGGAGGTAAGAGCACCCAATTATTTTCTCAATTCCCCCACCCCTCCGGTAATCCTACTGGGTCATTACAATGTTTATCACTGGAGTAATGATTTTTTTGTGGCGTGTGTTTGTTTACATTCCGTTTGATTAAAATCGAATGTTCTCATTACATTTCATGTGATTTTATTTGGGGGAGGGGGGATCATACAATTGCCCTTAGTCTCAAAATAGCCCAGCAAATGGATTTGACCACTTCGGGTCACTTAGATTCCTCTCGGGTCAAAACTGCCTTCGGTAAGGGTCAATAATATTGACCCTTGATAATATTCAGTCTGCCTGGGCATTCTGTACTCATTCATTCTCATTACCATAATATCGATTGCTGCCTAGCGCAATGATCACCAACTGTTGCACGTTTTTTCTTTTCTTTTTGCGTTCTAGTTCTGTGCAATACAATCTGGCTTTCTGTAAAAGCCTCATATTTTCACCGTATAGGTCTACTGCTACAATTTTGTTACAATAGTTACTATTTTAACCGTTGTCCAGATAAATATTTATTATCGCTCGATTAGGGGTCCGGTGAGTCTAACGCATGAACCACCGCCCCACCCCTTGAGAACCGACACCAGATTAATGAATTGGCGTTTATTAAATTATTTCTGGCAATGAAAATAAGGAGTCCTAAAGCAATCTAGGCACTGTAGCTCGCAAGCTTAAAGAAACATACATCAGACATAAGACAATGAGATGACAATGAGAAAACATAATAAAAGATGGCTGATTCCGAGCACCAGTCTAATCTGTAATCAGTCAATGATATTTCACACGGTTACCAGACATTTATCTTCTACATAGTATTGCGTATATCCGACAAATTCTAACATTATAGGTGTCATGATCGTGATACGCTCAATAAAAGTGGTGGTGGTGGTGATGATGGGGGGGGGGGGGGGGGGGGGGGGGGGTCCGAAAGCTCATAGTTGAGTAGCGCACCACAGTTCAAAAAACGAGAACACTTCATAAAATCGTTTGTTATAATGATGGCGCCCTTAAATTTGCCCTTGGAGTTGGTGCTGACCCCCATCACCACGGTTTGTCATCCACATGTCAACATTAATGTTTCTCTCTGTGCTGAAACTGACAGATAGGCCTAGGCCTACCAGCAACAAACATTGATGTTGTGATATCTAGTCTTCATTCCGGTCTGAGTTCAGAGTTTCAACTTCGACACAGATTACCTTCACTCAGAGGAGGGCTGTTCGTGTATTTTAGAAACCAGTACTTAAAATCCCATGAACGGGCGGCTATTCGGTTATCCGGCGAGACGCAACTTAGGCCAACGTGCTTGAAAATTTGAGAATGAGGGAGATAAGCAATAATTATTCGGCAACAATAACAGGCCAACATTCCTAAAAACAGTTACGTATCAAGTTACAAATAATCTCTCTTTCTTTGATGCAACTTGCAGCACAATATTATATGCGATGACAAGTACACGTATCTGTGTTCAAGTTAAACAGCAACCACGGCGATGTTACTGATTCATATCATTATTGACGCAGAATTTCAGGTTATCGAAGGTCCTCACATTTCACCCAATCTCAAATCAGGTCACGAAATAATCAAATAAATAGTATCAACATTATTAATTTGTTGTTAACCTACTTTTACTCGTGACTGGACTTGTGACTGAACTCCAAACCGAGATCCATCCTCGTAATATTGTAACCCTTCCTATATACACTCATATACGCGCACATGTATACGTTCGTAGGGCAAAGTTGATAACAAATCCGAGAGATTTTGTAACCGTCTATCAACGCGGCAGCTCGTCTGCGTGCTGCTCGGACAGGTTGACACAAACTCTCTCGCAAGTTGACTATGCAGCAATTTACTGTTTTTAATAAACACGCGTAATATCAACATGATTGGCCCCGGCTACGGAAATTAACAAATCAACATGCGGTCGTCGCACCGCCCGTTGGTCACGAGGTTGAGTTCTAATGTTGCTTTAATTAAACACTAAAACAGGGTTCTGCTGATAATTGCAAATTGTCAGTCAGCGTTATGCCAACAGTCAAATTTGTCTTCAACCGCTGTGTCATTATGTAAACCCACTGCCCAATATCGGTATTTTAAGAACTGTTTTTGTATTTGGCTAACGTGTTAAAGTCGAGTATACGAACTCGGAACAACCTAGCATGTGTATCTGTTGGAATTTACGTAAATATCCATTCTGTTCCGATCATCGGCTGAATGAAGGACTTGCTCTTCATATCATCTAACCAATTTGTTTGAACATTTTCTGGTGTATCAAGCCAGATACTAGTTAAGCCAAGTTTGTGTGACGTTTGTAGTCGAATAATAATAATATTTTATTACACTCATATCAATGCGCTTCTGCGTGATATATTCTTGTAGTTTTTGAATGATAATCACGGAGGTGAAATAATGTCTTCCAATAATCATCGGGTACGTGTAGTCGTCAGTGAGTGATGAGTGTATATCGCAATATGGTGATCTGTTGACAATAGTCCCAATTAACACGAGGTTGTAATGCTAATAAAGCATATGGTTGGAGTTGAATCAAATAGGTAATTACTTACTCAATCAACTCATTGATTGTGTCAGGTGAAGTCATTGCCTCCCTATTCTAGTTTTCCATAAATTAACTTGTCATTCAGCAAACTCAATAAACGATTCTTGCAACAAAAACAAAAACAAAATCGAATATGCCCATAATATAGAATAATCAGACATTACGGTTATTTCAGAGGGTATGTTAAAAATGTACAAGATGACGAACTTGAATGGTTTCATGCCTTATACCGCCCTCATCCGGCCATCACTGGTGCCGCTAATACGACAGGTGTTATTGTTATACAGGTGCATTCTTGATTCCCTACACCATCATGCTTCTTGTCTGTGGCATTCCACTATTCTACCTGGAGCTAGCCCTGGGTCAATATAACCAGACTGGAGCCATCACTGTCTGGGATAAAGTGTGTCCCATCTTCAAAGGTAAAACTAACACTCCCTCAGAACGCACCTTGTATTAAACATTGGGCTAAATATCATTATCTGGTAATGTTAAAAGGAAAGTTGCACTTGCTAAGAAACAATCCAAGAAACTCAAACCTGCAGAAATGTCTGTTAAAGGTTGTCGATGGTATAACCAGTTTTATCTAACACCACCTAAACGCTAACATTTAGACAGACTTTTTTTTCCCAGATCTAGGATCTAGATTTAACTCTTGAATCTCGACCAAAAGCTAATGAAACTGATGGTCGAGTGTGGATAGAGTTTGCGGTTTTAATCTCTTGGATATTTCCTCCAGGCCTCGAGCGCGGATATCGGAGAATCAAAGAATCGCCACAGTTTGTACGCCGCTTCCGGTAACTTAACCCTACCATCGAACCGCCACGTAAAGCGATCCACGGCATGCTACTGGCTGGGAACAACTTCGATTTCCCCCCTTAATTAAAACCTTTTGAAATCCGAGGGTTTTAGACTTCGTAATCCAGATCCCCGATGCTTTTAAAGACGATAATTAGGGGGAAGCTCTGGTCATCCTGAGCTCATCTTGTCTTCCGAGAAACTGAGGGATTCCGACGGCGTAGATTCAATAGATTTTCCAGTGTCTGTGTTTAGTGGGGCTGATATAACCGCGGGAAATGTAGCGTCCGATCCTCGGGGTGCCGATATCGATAACACACAGTATCGATACCACCACATCCACAATTGCCACATTTGTTTCTAATTCAGAAAATGTATAAATGTTTTAGATTACTAAAAAAAAATCATTAAATTTTACAAAAGCAGAAGAGGTTGTTGTCATGCCAATTATAATGTAGTAGTTTGTAGTACCGTGTACTATACCCCCAATGAATGCCTGGTTGAATGTGTCTCTGACAGGTGTGGGATGGTGCGTTGTTCTCATTGCATTCTTCGTGGACTTCTACTACAACGTGATTATCTCCTGGGCTATATACTATTTCTTTGCTTCATTCACCACCGTCCTTCCTTGGAGTACCTGCGATCACGAATATAACACCATCTACTGCTTCGCACCTATAGACGGCCCCGAGTTTGAAGTCGAGGTGAACGTGACGGCTGAGGATGGCACAAACGGCACCTTAATTATCAACAAGACAGTATCAGCGGCCACAGAATACTACGAGTGAGTAGATATACCTGCAAAATGAGTATCGACATACTTTGAGTAGTAACATAATATTTACTTGATAGCAACAACTTTAGGGAGTAGGGAAGTATAGGTTATGCGGGTAGGATAACTCTTTTTGAGAAAGTGTTGGCTCTGAGATGAGCCGGTGGTGAGAAAATAATCTCGACGTTTCGAACAGTAAGCTCTGAAGACGAAGAACACTTAAGACAAACAGAGCACACTGTTCGAAGCAACAGTTATCAAATAGTTGACTTGATGAAACGAGTGAGACCAAGTGACTGTAAAAGAGAATGGTGATTGAATTCGATTGTTACCGACTAAATTAGTTGTTTGATCGAGTAACTGCTTGAATGAGTAACTTCACCAGTGAGTGCAAATGATCGGTTGATACGACCTGAACTACTTATTGGTAATTGTTTTTGTTGCAGACGAGGCGTTCTTCAGATCGACCAGAGTGGTGGGATAGGAAACATGGGCAAAGTGGTATGGCAATTGATGCTTTGTCTATTCACTGTGTATGTCATCTGTTACTTCAGTATGTGGAAAGGCATCAAAGGCTCTGGAAAGGTAACAGCGCAGCAACTTCGTTTTTAGATCCTTCAGTATTATGCTGCGTCCGTAATGTCTTATCTATGGCTATTGTCTATGTCTTGCCATTCCATGAACATGCCGACAATGGACGTATAGCTCTTGAATCCCGTTTTGGACGCGGTATTGTATTCTTAATTGACCACGACGAAAGTCACATGATTGTAACTTTACGGCTGCTATTTTGTTACCAAGTGACTGGACATCGCGTGGCTGGTCAACATGTGACCTTTTCTAGAAGACAATCGGACATGACCATTTGTACTTACCGGTGATTCGGCGATCGGGTGAACCGGTTAGGAAAGGTGTGTTTCGGGTTTATTAAGGTATCACCGTACACTACGGAGTACAATTATGAAAAAGGAATAATAATCACAATACAAGACAGAATGTGCTTATAGGTTCAGTTACTTATGTGGAATTTAATTCACAAACATACCTTATCATATCAGGCACTCTATTTTTATCTTTACCGACAATTATTTATCTGATGTATTTCTTTCAATTCACGAGGTGGTGTGGTTCACGGCTACATTTCCCTACGTAGTTCTCGTTATTCTTCTGATCCGTGGCGTCACGTTAGAGGGGGCAGGAGTCGGCATTACGTATTACATCGTGCCAACCTTCTCCAAACTCCTGAATGCCCAAGTAAGTCTCCCTGATTTTATTTTACCACTGCTGGCGCATCGCTTGACGTGGCAGCCATGTTTTCGCATGGCCTTACGGAATACTTCCCCAAGTAATGGCTCAGGTCGGTTACTCGCGCCAATCCCGAGTAAACGTGAGCGTTAAATCGAACGGTGTCGCGCTTACTCGAGTAAGCGCCGGGGAAGTAATCGAACACTGTCAGTTTTTTACGTTGGCCTCTTCATTGGCTACAATGCCATGAGTGTCGCATATATCTGCAATAGTCTGTGTATATAGTGGCACTGGCCCAGGATTTCACTACTCTTTAAAGGTAGGATACACCATTTGCAGATATCGAAAATATTTACTACTAAATTATTAAGAACAAATATTGTTTTAAAGTAAATAATGATTCTAGGCATCCAGCAAAATGATCGCGAAAAATCCAGCAAAATTATTCCGAAAAATCGCCGGACGGCGATCGCAAAAAAACCAATAATAACATAAAAATAACTGCTCGACGCCGGTTGAAAACAAACGTTGTTTTTCGTGATTTTCTCGCCATCCATGATTGTAAAACGTCGGACAGGTCAGTTAAACGATATTTACTAATAAATAATACAGCCCTCCAAATCTCCCCATTCATTGGTAATTCAAGCAATTACCAATGGTGTATCCTACCTTTAAGTTTACTAAATGTCCACACAACGCAAACAACAATTATGTTTCCGAAATTGAGAACTCGTTGTTTTGTCCAATTAAAGGTATGGGTAGATGCTGCCACTCAGATTTGCTTCTCCCTCGGACCTGGATTCGGAACTATGCTGGCCTACTCCAGTTACAACAAGTTCAACAACAACATTTACAGGTTGGTTCTTGACTCTCAGCTAATTAACGTTCTGTGGTTAAATTGGTAATGGAAAAGACTATATCTTCTTGCTTATTTGCTTAAGTCGGCAACTTCTGCTGGATGGCTCCCCACTGTTCCCTGTCCGCCATAGCAGTAGATAGCTGGCAATGTCCTCATATGTATAAGATTGAGTCTGCCATGGGATGGAGTCAACACCACTATCAAATAGACAACAGTCTTTAAAGTAAAATACAACTTCACTAGCAAATGAACAAAAGTAACTGTTTTTTAATTAGGCTTTTTAATTTTAAAAGAAAAGGACGCACCGTAATCATTTTTAAACGCCTGTAAAAGATGTTTTGCTTATTTTGTCTGTTCTTTGTTTCCTTGTATATTGTCGTCATTCAGGGACGCAATGGTGACAAGCTGTATCAATGGCGCCACTAGTTTCTTGGCTGGATTTGTCGTCTTCTCAGTGCTGGGTTATATGTCGGTTCGCAACAAAGTCAGCATCGAAGAGGTGGCCACAGAAGGTATGTTTTTTAATCGAAATCAATTTCCATTTTAATTTTAAAACGAAATAAAGAAATAAAATTGTACCAAAATAAAAAGCTCCGTACTTCGTTCTCCTACATGCTGATTCGCATTAAGAAAAGTATTGGCGTAAAGTAATGGCAGTTGAGGCGATACAGCTGTGGATTATAACATCTTCCAGGTGTGATACTCATCATCTTGCTACATGACCCGTTAACAGCTGTCGGCGTTATAGTGATCTACCAACTGACCGAGTGGGTACCGTATCGTAAGGTATTTGAGACTGTGAGAAAACCTTGTGAAGCACGGGCACGGCGTGAAGCCTTGCACTGGCAACTAGGGGAGGGGGTGGGGTGAAATACCGTTTCTCCTTATTTTCTTATAAACCTCAAACAAAGATCGCTTCACGGATTTGTAAATTATAAATTAAATACATGTAAAGATACCTAGCCTTGCAACAAACGGGCCCCATCCCACCATACCCCCCCCCCCCCCCCCCCACCCCTTCCCCAACACCATCCACCCCCCCCCCCCCCCCTTCCCCAGTTGCCTCCGGGTGTTGTAACTTGCAACATGCCACTGTACAGAATGATTTTTGTATGTTCTTAAATTCATATACAAATGGAAGACAGGGTGTTCCCCGCGGCGCACCTGACTCATTTATTTAAGATCAGTAAGATCACCTAGGGTTAAATATCATACCTCGACGGGGTTAATAATGTCTGACTTACCCGTGGGCCAAGCTACGGGGGGAAGGGATCACACCCCTTGCACGTGACATAACTTAATTGGCAGGTGTATATGAGTACAATATAATGGTTTGGAAGGCAGAGGTTAACAGTGAGGTTTACACCTCATTCGTATTTTTATTTCGGAATAAATCTTAAACCCCAGGGAGTGGAGATGATTGAGTGTTCCTCTGGCGACAGTTGATCCCGTAACCTTACATTCATGTTTTCAATGCTAACACAGCAATAAAAGCACTCAATGTATTTTAGTAGTTTGTGGAATTCTTTTTATGAAACGACGAAATGTATTGTCATAACGGTTAGAACAAAAATCGATCATATTTTTTCATATTTGTTTATATATATATATATTTTATTATTTTTTTGGGGGGGACAACAGTATACACGCCCCAGACGCACATGCACAACTATATTTGGTAGAGATTGCATCATCTGTCACACCTTTATCCGATTCTTCTGTTCCCATCTACTGACGAGTACGCACTGGGAAAAGTTGACCGGATTTTGGAGAAAATTACACCGGAACTACAAGAAACAAGAATCACGTGTCAATCTACTGAAATCAGATCAAAATGATGACGACTGTTGCTGAATCCCTTTGGGAGGCACTGTTTGACTACAACTAACACGACATCGTCGTGCGCCTTTGGTGATGACATCGTCATACGGTTTTGCATACCACATCGCCGTGCGCCTTGGGTGACGACATTATCGTGCGTGTTTGGTGACGACATCGCCGTGCGCCTTTGGGAACGATATTGTCGTGCGCCTTTGGTGATGACATCGTCATACGGTTTTAGTGACGACATCGCCGTGCGCCTTTGGTAACGATATTGTCGTGTGGCTTCGGTAATAGTGATAGGGTTATAGTTAGGGTAGCCCCACGAATGTGGCTGTGGTTAGGGTTGTCATTCCTTTAAGTACATACCCATTTTTGTTACCCATCTACGCAGGTCCAGGTCTGGTGTTCGTGACATACCCAGAGGCCTTAGCAACCATGCCGGGCGCCCCGATCTGGTCGATTATCTTCTTCTTGATGCTAATTACTCTGGGTCTAGACAGCTCGGTAATTACTTTTGTCTTAGTTCATTACGATAGCTTAGCTTCCCGTATAATGAAAGCAAATATCAGGTTTCTCACATACCAGTGAATACAATCAGAAATGTGTTCGTTGAGACCAGTGTTTGGGCAAAGACATTGCCCATCGGTGTTTACGAATTACCAAACATCAAGGGTATACATTTCTTCAAAGGGTATACATTTCTTCTGACGACAGACAGAACATACTGCCCGAAACGTTGAGTTCCCTTCAGAACTATACAACTCACACATGGTGCTACCGCAAACAACTTATCTTATTGCCCTTTCACCACGCAAACCTTCAAATCTCATCTATAAAATTAATAGTGTAATAAACCTAACGTTGATAGAACTCTAAGTTTGCAAAGGTGGAAAACACTGCAAACCTGCAGATCTTGTTCTTGAGTTAAGTTGATTCTCGTCACATTCTTGTTTGGTGTTTTAGTTTGGTGGATCGGAAGCCATAATGACCGCCCTCTCCGATCAGTTCCCACATATGGTTCGGGACCATCGTGAGATCTTCATCGGTGGTCTGTTTTCTGTCTACTTCCTTGTGGGACTGGCCTTTACTTCCCAGGTAAGACATCTTTATCCTTACCGTCAACATTGTTCATTTCCGCTCTTGCTCACCCATTGCCTTTTTCAATTTCTGTAAGGTTAATCAACCGTGTCCTGAGAAAAATCATCGCGTTTTGTGAATGTATTTAGTGGTAACAAACACTATACGTTTGAACTCAGCTAGGTGGCATAACCATCTACAATGTACATGACCATCCAAATGAAAATCGAATTGTGTTGGCAACTTAGGAATTGATTGTAAGTTTAAAAAGGCGATTCTTTTCGTAGCTCAGTTTTGTATATTAATTCGTCACCGACACCACGAACTAACACCAGTGGTCGCCGTTACAAAAATAAAATTCGGAGAAAAACGCTTTTAAAGGTTTGACACGAGTTTACTTAGTCAACAAATCCGTCTACTTGAGGGATTTTGGTATCATTAAACGTAACAATTCGTTAACTGCTGAAACACAATTTTTATATTGTGAAAATATGGTTAGTTAATTAATAATTAAATGATTAAGACGGGTGCCAGTTCGTGAAAACGAAAACTGTCGCGTTTTCGGAGAGTGCGCGCATACATTGCAGTGAGTGAGTGCCAGTTCGTGAAAACGAAAATTGACGCGTTTGCGGGGAGTGCGCGCACACAGTGCCGGGTGCCAGTTCGTGAAAACGAAAACTGTCACGTTTTCGGGGAGTGCGCGCACACAGTCATGGGCGGATACAGGGGGGGGTCCAAGGGGTCCGGACCCCCCTTTTTTCTTGAGTGAAAAAAAAACGAAAAAAAAAACGAAAAAAAAAAAAAATGTATGTCACTTAACAAGCAACGTACATGAGTGTACATGTACACACAGAGAGGCGTTTGGCGTGTAGTTTTTTAAAGATTAAACACAACTTGTAACATTTTATTTTAACATACAACTTTAAATTAAACTTACTTAATAACTATTAGGGCTTGTAATTTGTTTATTATTTTAATTGGAGTCATTGCCGGTCGCTCCCAGCCAAATCCTGCCTATGTTAAGTATGCCTAAGGTTTATGACAATTAACCGTTACCTCATTTTACACGTAGTGTGAGTCAGTGTGCGCTGTTTTTAAATCCAAACTTCCAATACCGGTATCCATAATATACTCCTCTGGTCAAAATTTATTTCAAGTTATCATTCCAGCTAAAAATGGTAAATATTAGATTTTAAAAAAAAATGGTATAAAAATCAGGCTTCATATTGCCACAACATTAACAAAAAATAGGTAGAAATTGGCCTCAGATTGCGCCAGAGAGCACCTAATAAACCAAACAAAATCAGGGCCCTTAAGCGGGCCCTGAACCCCGGCCGCAGGGACTTCGCGCTACGCGCTCGTGATGTGCGCTTCGCGTACATGCTTCCCAGTTTATGTACTCAAATTGTTACACACCCACATTTTTTTTTTACACACCCAATTCACAAAATCCTGCCTAAGACCTTGAGTGGACCCCCCCTTAACAAAAATCCTGGATCCGCCCATGACAGTGCTCGGGTGCCGCCGTGTTGACAACATCGAGTTCTATTTATTTCGTAGACAAACGTGATACGTATACACGGCGTGATACAACATTGCCCTGGGTACGTTGTATAGACAGTGCCAGTTCGTGAAATCTTTTTCACAGCGCGCCTCCGCAATTTCGTTTTCACGAACTGACACTGAGTGCAGTGTCACTTCGTGGAACCGAAAAACGACAGAATAGACTCATTTCTGCAAAACTCCCCAATAAAAATTAGCAAATTAACATGATTTAAGAAAAAACAATTTCGCCATGTTATACTTCATGGCACAAAATGATATATTCAGCAATAAAAACAATTTCGAATTTTTTGAATTTTCTGTACACATGTGATGCAGAGGGTGCCAGTTCGTGGTGTCGGTGACGAATTGTTTAACCTTTAAAAGAATTAACTTTAAAACCTGACAAATGTTATGATGTCCTAAAAAGACACAAAAAAATACATTGTCGTCGTTTGTAGTGATGTCACATCTTCATCATCAATTCATTCACATGCCCTCCACATATCCATGACAATCTGTCTGCCATGAATGTGACATCTCCTCTTATTTACAGGGCGGGGCGTATCTTGTGAACCTCTTCGACAATTTTGCCGCCTCCTACTCTATCTTGATTGCCGTCTTCTTTGAAACCGTCGCCATCTCTTGGTGTTATGGTAAGACAATGAGCCACTCTTTAAAAAAACACTGGAAAAGGTTGTTTTCAATGTTACTACTCCCCCCCAAAAAACGAAAAAAGTAATTAAGAAATAAATCTGCTAGCGAGTATAAATTATGTCACGTATCATTTTAGCCAGGGACCTATATACTATAGATATATAGGTGGATGGTAAATAAAAACACGACACTTCTATTTTTAATTTTGGCGAAAGTCTTATTGAATTCGGTATCGAAGTCTTGATTCTTTTCAAAAATAATATATTTTTTTATACTAACAGGTATGTCGTTCCCACCAACCAAACGCATCAGCAGTGATATTAAGGAAATGCTGGGGTATTATCCTGGACTCTACTGGCGGGTGTGTTGGCCCGTCATCGGCCCGGCATTCGTTCTGGTACGTTAAACCCGTATTTTATTTTTGCTATACTGAGAATATTTCAATGCTACACACTTTTTTATGATACGATATTTTAAGGTTAGCTAGAGCAGGATTTGAACCCGCAACATCCACATGCCGTTCCAGTGCTCTACCAACTGAGCTATATTTGCATTACATGAATCCTATCTTCTCTCCACGCAGTGTTGTAGCGCATTCGGTATAGCAAACTACAAAAGCCCGACCTACGATGGTCGAGAGTACCCGTCGTGGGCCATAGCGATCGGTTGGATGATTGCTGCGGCGTCTGTTGTGCTCATTCCGCTCACAGCTATCTACAAATTCCTGTCAACACCCGGATCTATGTACGAGGTAAGATGAAATACAACACCCCCCCCCCCCCCCCCCGGTGTCAGTTGTTATGCTGCAATTTATGTTTCCTTGGAAGTGTTATTATTAGGAAGAGCCAGCTAGTTATCTGACTGACCAAATGACCGACCGTCTTGGATAAAACTATCAAAGTTTTATTTTATTTTAAACCAATTATCGCTGCAGCTTAACTGTAGTATATTGTGGTTTACTTGTTTCGTCAATTGTTTCAGAGACTTGTGCTATCACGTAATAATTATTGTGTTATCACGCTCCATCTAGACCATCGATCCCAATGTTAGCTATGACTGTCTCAACGTTAGAGCAGTGGATAGTTGTAGTTACGGGGATTGTCCGTTTAGGACCTAACAGTTTCACTAGATTTTACAAATGCAATAAAATTGAAACATTGAAAGTTTATATTGTCATCAATGGTGTCATCTGAGGACTGAAAATGTTCTTTACAATCTAGAAAGGAAAAAAATGCCTTTGTATTTTTATTTCTTTCTCCAGCGATTCCGGGTGAATATGATCACACCTCCGCAGTATCCCACCGAGCTACAGACGGCCAATCACTACCCGTGTCAGCTGAACGGGATGCCCATGGACACAAAACCCGTCACACACGTCTGAACAATCACGGTAAAGCAAAGAAATACACAAAGCAGTGGATAACTGATGGGGTGGGGATAGGGGTGGGGATAGGGGTGGGGATAGGGGTGGGGATAAGGGTGGGGATAAGGGTGGGGATAGGGGTGGGGATAGGGGTGGGGATAGGGGTGGTGACATTGAGCTACAAACATAGGAGTCGCTTTAGTAGACCATGGGGTGACTACAAAACGGCCGCTTGCCGTCTGACATTTAGGAAGCTAATACAAGGAAGCCAATTTGTCTTCTGTAAACGGGTATAGGCACTTATTGTTATACGCATGCATAAATTAAAAGAAGTGACTAATAAAAGAAAGAGGCTACCATGTGGCCTGGTTGTTAAGGCTGTTGCTTTTAGGAAAATGACAACCTCTTTTTTTCATTTCCCACAGTTTCTGTTTTAATGAAATATGTTTCATCTCTTCTGTCTGCTTCCATGGCGCTGGAGTTTTTGTATAGGACAAAGATCGAGTTGTTCACAACTGACGCTTGTGCTTTGTGATGTGGTATGTGGTACTAGTCTTGGTTGCAGAAGGAAAAAAAACATTATCGTGGACTGGACAACTGGGCATAATCTGGAACTATAGGTGGCGCTATTTATGCGAATCATGGCAAGGTCTTGCAGAAAAGAAAAAACAACGAATGTGGGATGTAACTAACACCCCTCTCATGCAGTTGTGATGTGCTTGTTTCCTTTTGCGATCGAGGATCGAAAAACAAAAGAAAACAAAGGGAACAAAAGATCCTCGAAGGACGGTTTCTTTGTCCTCGATCGACAAGATAAGCGCAAAGCAATGGGGTTAGGTTTCAGTAAAGGAATAAAGGAAAACACAATAGGGAATCCTCGGTCGTAATGGCAATTCACGAACTAATGCCCCTGTTTTCAGTTGTTAGTCGCACTTACCCTCTCCTAATATTGTGAAGTGTTGATTATTGTACCCCGTCATTCATACTCCTAAAACATTCCAGGTACTGTGAAAGATTTAGTCTTCGCCCGGCATGTCTGCCCATCACAAAAAATAGGCAATAATTATCAAATTTTGGGAAAGGTCATATCTGCATATTGCAAAAGAAAAATTGTATTCATTGGCATTTTAGTTGTGAAAAAAAAGCATTTGGCAAATGTTTGAATAAATTGAGGTTTTGTGGATTATTATGGCTATTGGTTTTGCATGTATCCGTAAAACCCAGAGATTATGCGATCATGCAAAGAATCAGGCATCCACTTGTTTATGTCGAACTGAGTTGTATCGTCTTGACGACAATTAGGGATTTCTTTAGTTTTTATTTTCCGTTTTTAGTTTTGTGTTCTTCAAACAATTACATATGTAAATATGTAAAAACAACAACATTAATATTCATGTTTTGTGACGGATGCATATAATCACCTTATTTAACCTTTTAAATCTGACGTGATTACAATAAGATGTTTATCATAATGAATAGTGTAACAAGCAATTTATGAATGAAGTAGCCTTGGTGTATATTCATAACATCACTGCTTGCGTCATTAATATTGAATGTAACGTAACGACTTTATGTTAGTAATACACCCCCTCTTGGCAGGGTTGTAGTCGAGTCCCTGCAAGTCCTTTCACAAGTCCTTTCGTGAAGCCAGTCACAAGTCCCTTCATAAAGGCAGTCACAAGTAACTGGATGAACAATGACAAAGGAATGCCTTTGTCAAAGCTGATTTGAATAGCTTGTGATTTAAATTGGAACTGGAGGACTTGTGATGGACTTGCAGGAACTTGTGATGGACTCGACTACATCCCTGCCTCTTGGTCTAAGAGACATTGTGCATGTGTTGTAAACCGGGGAAAATGACTTAGTTTTTACTTCAAATTGTGTTATTTCTTATTTCTATTTGGGTAACCGTGAATTCGTTTTCACTTGAAAACAAAGAATGATGTTACAGTTGCATAAGTATTACACAGACCAAAACGAAGTCATACACTGCTAACTAATTCAAAACATATCATGTTAATGCTGATACTGTTTTTACAATTTTCCACCTTTATAGCTTAGAGCATTTGTTAGTTATCTTTTGTTACTTTTATATCTTTATTACAGATTTGAAGTAAGATGTGTATAAATTGCGAGATGTAAATGTCGTGTAATATTACTAGATAAGATGTGTTTCATAAATGTTTTCAAGATATTTCACCTGAGCAATGGATGTATAGCAACACACCGTATTAGTCCCAATTATTTTTATGTGAGTTAAATTACTCTTATTAATCAATATCTATACAATTACAATGCTTTGTGTTTCACTCTGAAACTGTTCTTGTTTTACCGATTATTCACATGTAAACCAATTTAAGTTATATATAGTTGGTAAAGGCCGGTTCATACTTCACGCGAAAGCGATTGCGATACGAATTTGACGTCACAAAGCATTTGCTGCGAACATTCGCCCAAGTTGAAATGTGTTTAACTTTTGCGACGGCATCGCGAAAACTCCCCCTGACGTCACAAATTCGCGTTCGCGTTTGCTTTCGTGCCGAGTATGAACCGGCCTTTAGTCTGTAAACCTTGTATTATTGTGTATTCTATATGTAAAGTATTCCATAAGAGTAAAACATTGTATAGAGAGTGTAACGGAAATGATTAGTAGTAGCTAAAGATATTAAAGTATTAAAACACTAAAATGCATTGTTACAAATGCACAGGTGTACTTCGTACAATTGTCGTTGAAATTCACGCCGTTTCCCTCAGCCAGTAATTGTATAAACTTTTATATATTTCCAATGTACCCGCCCTTCACGATTACTGACGTGATTTGAATTATGATTACTCATGACCGTACACAACTGGAGCCATGTAGCGCCATTCCTCGATCGACGAGTGAAAAGACTTTTATTTTGTAATTTAGGTTTTCTGCATAATCGTTGATTGTGTTCGTGTTTCCGCTTATTGTGTGCACCATTGTCTGCTTGGGTAACATCAGGGCTTATGCATAACTGTACTCGCTGGGCAGGTTGAACTTTGGGACGAGACGGACAAAATTAATACTTCTCGCAAGACGACTGTTACAGAACGGTGAGTACATTTTTTGATAAAACGTTGACGGCTGCGTAGAAGGTAATGACTTTTAAACAACCCACAGATTCAACGTCAAATGTCAACCTGTTGCAGGGATTATAATGTCCCCCAAAAAAAACTCTCGTGAATTCAGTAGGCCTAAATTGGGTATTTAATAGAGGCCAGCTATTAACAAAGGGACACGCAGCGCACTGGGAAGGAGTTGGAATGCTATATTTAGAATATGACGTAAATGCGCGCACTAATATTCAGTTGGTAGTGCGTTGTGTAGGGCTGCAGAACGCCGTATCTGGTAGCGACATCACCTAAGGAACAGATGCACTGCAGTGTAAGATAAACGAGTGTGTTTGGATTGGAGTACGGGCTTTTCACGTAAGACACTCTTAATTTGCCCCTAACATACTAGCATTTAGTAGGCAGGAAACGCCGTGCAATAGAAAGAGGTTTTTAAGCTCATGTACCACTAACATTTTGCAAAACTGTGCAGGCTGGAAAATATTGAAGTGATGGGCGGCTCAGATTAGGCTAACGAGTAAATATTGGTGAATCGGACCTAGCGACTGACTGACCGACTAATTATTGATAATTGTTTTGCTTTTAGGTTTGGGCTACTGTGCATTTGGAAGAACCAGCCCCTCGTTTAGACTGAAACAAGACAGTTTGAACCCAGACCTGTACGCAGGGGCGTGCGACGGTTCCTTGATTAGGGTTGTGGTGGATAACTAGTCCACAGCAAGGCATTAATACCTCTACCGATATTAATTAATTGATTAAATAACAAATTGATTAGATTACAGAGAATCCAGAGATCATTTCTGTCACGATGATGAATGCTACTAACTTACCACCTGCCTAC
Source organism: Crossaster papposus (assembly GCA_037893245.1). Taxonomy (NCBI): domain Eukaryota; kingdom Metazoa; phylum Echinodermata; class Asteroidea; order Velatida; family Solasteridae; genus Crossaster; species Crossaster papposus. The sequence continues at coordinate 1,157,800 of JBAIAA010000072.1, read as the reverse complement.
GTGGCTTCCCCTCAACCCGTTGGTCAGCAACAAACAGTAAGCCAATCAATTCTCCCAGGAATAAACATTTAAAAAGTATTCGTGACTAAAAGTAAAAGTAAATCTATTGCGACGTGAGTAATCTCAGTTCACTGTTATTTTTATTTCTTCATTGAGCATCGCATAATGTGAGACAATAAACGGGATAATGGTAGTACTTTTAATTGTTTGTTCGCGTTTGGTATAAGACTTCGTCAATATCAAGTCCAAATCAAGATGATGCAATTTGTAATTTAAAGAAACTGGAACAATGCATTGAAGATGTTAGAAAGTGGATGGTGCATGGTAAATTCTTTGCAACTTAACGATAGCAAATCCGAGTTCATTCTCTGTGGTTCTAGAGCACAATTGGCTAAGATTAACATTACTAGTATCCATGTCGGAAATACAGTCATCACTCCTAAGGCATCCTGTAGAAATCTTGGAGTGAGGATTGATTCTCACTTTTCAATGTCAAATCAAATTTCCAATGTTTGTAAGTCAGTTCGTTACCAGCTTCGTAATCTTGGTTTAATCCGTAAGTACTTGACACGATCGGCCACAGAAAAACTGGTTCATGCACTTATATCATCTCGCCTGGATTTTTGTAACTCTCTTTTGTATCATTTACCTTCATCTCAAATTTCACGTCTTCAGAAACTACAAAACTGTGCAGCTCGTGTTGTAACTCGTTGTCCACGTAAAACTCACATTACACCTATTCTACATTCGCTTCATTGGCTCCCTGTTCTACAACGAATTGAGTTCAAAAATCTTTTGACAATATTTCACATTCTACATGGCTCTTCACCAACATACAACAGCAATGTAATTAAATTACAGCAACATGGCACTCGTTGCCTTCGCTCTTCCAGTGCTTGCCAGCTGATAGTTCCACGTACCACCAACACTTGGGGAGATAGATCATTTTCACATGCTGGTCCATTCCTGTGGAACAAACTTCCCCAGGCCATCCGTTTACTTACAAGTCTCTCTGACTTTAAAATCGCACTAAAAACACACATGTTTAAGCTGTTTTTGTCCTAAGTGTTATGTTTTTCATTGTTATGCGCCATGAGCGTCATTAATGACGGATACCGGCGCACTATAAATATTCGTTATTATTATATACCCAGTCGCTATTATTGCCTGGGGAGTGTTTTGTACCACTTTGTACAAGCATACTATACACAACTGTTTTCATAAACTTGAAAACACGCACAATGAAGTTCACCGCTGGTTTGCAAGTCATGTACATGTACGTAGTTCCTTTATTCATAGGGTAATTTCAGCATAATATAGAGGCCTCAAAGACACGTTCTGTGTTGTACGGCAGTGTACGGTACAGCGGAAATATTGGTTGATGAATGGTTTTTTTGTGTTCCTCTGATGCGTTCATTGCTAGACGATAGGATTACTGTAACAGTCATCAATATGGCTTACGTGACTGCCAGATAAATCAACTCAACGAGTTCCAAATACCCGTGATCGACTTGTTTATAAGTCGTATACATTTACATCATGTCTCGTTACATCTCTGCTGACCTTCATTGGCTTTCCATGCGGTTTAGGATTAATTCTAAAATATTATTGTTAACCTACAAATGTTTTTACGGTTTAGCTTAATCAGTTTATCTCAACTATTCACAAATAAGCCCTTGACTCGTTACAGTATTCGTAGTTCTTCTGATGACACTCTTTTGGACTATTCTTTTCACCGTACCAAAGTTACTTTAGGAAACCGGGCCTTTGTTTAATACTGCTGCTCCTAAACTCTGGAATGACCTTCCTATACAAATTAGAAGAGCTAGCAGCTAGTGTTGACAACTTTAAGGCACTGTTGAAAACGCATCTGTTTAAATTGGCTTTTTACTAATAGTTTATCGCGACAGTTAGTTGGGTGAGGGCTCAGGGTTTTGTGCGCTTTTGTATGTCTTTCTGATGTAGTGTTTTCAATAACTTAAATTTTATTTTAGTGTATTATTATACTAGATCCGAGTATTTTTAACTTTAACTTTATTGTTTTCAGGGTATTTTAAGGACTGTTCTTGTAATAATAATAATAATAATAACAGGCATTTATACTGCGCTTTTCCAAAACATGATCAAAGCGCATAACAAAAGAAAGGATAAATTAAAACAAACTAGAACAAAACTTAAATCTACTATTTAGGAAAAAGATAAGTTTTAAGTTTACTCTTAAATGTAACAACACAAGTAGAGTCACGGACACTAATTGGGAGACTGTTCCAAAGTTCAGCAGCAGAGTGTGAGAAGGCATGTTTGCCATAAGATAAACTTGAGTTGTGAGTGTTAAGCCGAGTTCTATCGGAAGAAGAACGGAGTCCTTGACGATTGCTTTGGTGAAGATGAAACATATCAGAGAGATAAGGTGGGGCAATGTCCTTCAAACATTTAAAAACATATAGAAGAGTTTTGAACTGGATGCGTTTCTCCATGGGTAGCCAGTGTAGTTTAGCAAGTAAGGGGGATCCATGAGCTCTCCAACAGTTAACAGTGAGAACAAGTTTGGCAGCTCTGTATTGGATACTGGTGAGGCGTTTGAGATGTGCTTTGGTGATTCCAGATAACAGGGAGTTACAATAGTCGAGACGAGAAGTGACAAGACAGCGAACCACATGGTGACAAGTATCATGATCAATGTATTTTCGAATCCTTGCAATGTTGCGCAGATGGAAGTTAGTAGAGCTACATACTGAATTAACTTGAGATGACATTGACATGACAGGGTCAAACATGACACCCAAATTCCGAATATTAGTTGAGGGGGTTACCTCATATTTTGAATATATTGTTGGGTTTTAGGCGCCATTTAATAATGTACCATGGAGGAAGGAAAACATGATTGTACAAAGTATGTAATTGTGTCGTTTATTCAATGATCAAACATTCATTTTACCAACACTTACTAACACCCAATGACTACCCAGGTTTACCATTGTCACTCAGCTCAAACCATCTCGTTATCATTCACCAGGTGATGGTGCAACCTGCGCCCGTTAATGTCGGCTATATGAACCCTCCAAGAGGTAACTGGACGTGTATTCAGTGGACGGGAATATTGCAACTGATTTTGGGCTTCTTGACCGTTATCATAGGAATAGGCACCGCGACTGCATTTAGCCATGTGATTACTGATAGCGGGTCCCCAATCTGGTGTGGTATCTTGGTAAGTAAAGTTAATCGGTATTCACCACATTTACTTGCAACTTGTCGACGATATAATGCTGATTGTTTTATGCTTGTTACATTGTATAACGATGTACTACACAATGTGGTGCATGATATACACTCATTATTATTCACATATCGTAGTTGTCACGTACCCTTGTTGTTACTGTCGTGTCCAATTCGTCAATCTTGCCAATATCTATGCAGTATGTAGCCTGTCGATTTAACTTCAGCCTTAATTTATGTTTTACAGTTTTATGTGGTTGCTGGAATCTTGGGCATAGTGTCTGGATGTAAGAAGAGTACCGGTACGGTAAGTCATTGGTAATGCTTTCTTATCGTTTGGTTGTTGCTTCCTTAAAGAGGAAAACCTTCAAAGGGGAAAGAGTAGCTAATGTGTACTGCCCACTTAACTAATCAACGACCATTTGCAGCAAGGGAAAGAAAGATTTGTTGAATATTAATTAAAGGAGTTGTTGTTGTTTTTCTGCACAGGCTGTCGGCTATATGGTGATGTCTATTTTGTCTTGTCTCGCTGCCATCTGTGTCGTTGGTTTTGGTGCCGGCAGTTTGATATACATCAATTCAATCTGTTATCGGAGTCCCTACTACTACGGAGGTTATAACCCGTACAATAACCCTTCATGTAATTCGCAGGTGGGTAAAACTTCAAGTCCCTTGGATTAATGAGAAATGTTTACTTATTTTTACCTCTGTCAATCACGAAAGGTACTATGTTTTTACAGCTATTTCAGCGAATCCTCCGTTTAACAACAGATCAATCAGCTAACATCTATTTTTTATATGCATTATTTTCAAATAGCGATTGATGATTTTAAAAAGATATTAGATACATTTTTTTTAAAACTAATCTATATGTTAACAGAACGTTGCGTACCGCACTCCTAGAGATACCCATGATGAAGTGTTAAGATAACCAATACATTGTTTTTTAATGGTTCTACGTCAGGTTGCTATGAACATCGTTTATGCTACGTTGTTAATCCTTGCCGCAGTCGAATTCGTTGTCGCTATTATTGGTGCAAGTATGACATGTGGTCCCTTGTGCTACCGACCAGCAACTCAAACTATGGTACGTACTAGTGTTGTAGATACCCAGGCCAAATTGGTACAACGGATCTGGAGTCTATCTGGCAGGGATGTAGTCGAGTCCATCACAAGTCCCTGCAAGTCCCTGTAAGTCCCTGTAAGTCCCTGCAAGTCCAACACAAGTCTTTCAGTTCCAATTTAAATCACAAGCTATTCAAATCAGCTTTGACAAAGACATTCCTTTGTCATTGTTCATCCAGTTACTTGTGATTGCCTTTATGAAGGGACTTTTGACTGGCTTCACGAAAGGACTTGTGAAAGGACTTGTAGGGACTCGACTACAACCCTGCTATCTGGATGAAAAATATACTAAGATGGGGTCTGGAGCTAAAACTACTGGACCACATCGGGATTTTGTTGGTATCATTTTTCTTCTGGAAGGATTCTCCATCCGGTGCTTTCCTTGCAAAACACTTGCGAAACCATTTTATTCTGACTAAAATGTAGTTGTTCTCCCAAACGTTTCATTCCACAAACTATAAAACTGAAGCTACCAGACAAAAGTTATATTATTCCGTGTATAGTTGTTTCTTTGTTTGTTTATTTCTTTATTATATTTTAATTCTTTATACATCAAACAAAGCGAATGCCCTATTGACATAGATTATAGTTTGCTTAAAAATCAGGAACAACTGGTCACTTAGTTGTTACTGTTATATTAAAACATTTTGGAATCTTAAAAATGACAAATACACGCACATTTGCGAGGTATAGAGGGCGGGTATGTATGGTGGCCCTGAAGGGACTACGCAGATCGTGAATATTGACGTCAATATTCACGACAAATTTCACGACTTTCCTCAAAGTCGCGAATATTGACGTCAAATTTGACGTCAATATTCACGACTTTCCCAAAAAGTCGCGAATATTGACGTCAAATTTGACGTCGATATTCGCGTCAAATTTCACGACTTTCTCCGAAAGTCGCGAATATTGACGTCAATATTCGCGACAAAATTCACGACTTTCCTCAAAGTCGCGAATATTGACGTCAATATTGACGTCAATATTCACGACTTTCCCCAAAAGTCGCGAATATTGACGTCAAATTTGACGTCAATATTCGCGACTTTGAGAAAAGTCGTGAAATTTGTCGTGAATATTGACGTCAATATTCACGATCTGCGTAGTCCCTTCAGGGCCACCATAGGTATGCATGTGCATGATTGGACAGTAATACTGAGATATTTGTATAGAAACTATTTAATTCAAGTATTTCTTCTTGATAATGGCAGGTTCATTACCAGGCGGGGCCACACATGGTGGTTGCTACACAGCCCCAGGGTCCGGCATTCTACAACACTCCCACTGGACAGCCACAATTTGGTAAGACATATCACTGTCAGTGTTGTTAGAATCTGCACGTTTTTTTGAATAATGTTGATTATTCGTCTCATTTAGAACTTTACTCATGCATTTTCTCTGTTCTACTATTCCACCGTAGCCTATCCGTACCCAGCCCAGCAGGGTCAGTATCCGCAGACCCAAGCATCACCAAGCGGTGACACACAATACCAGGAACCCACTAAATAGGTCATCGATGACCTTCGACCTAAATGAAGCATGACACTGACCTTGAAGTGTAACAAACAATATTTGACTTGGCTTTTAAATGTTATATAAGAGGTATTGTAATAGGTTACACTATGTAGCTGCTCTTACACGCTATACGTTACAACCTCGAATGGTTCTTTTGTGCATAATAATAATTATTATGTGCTCAAAAGTGCTGCATTGTTCTAAAGGTATACGTAGTTTTACATGACTTCTTGTGCTTCGTGCTATTGGTTTCCAGATATCAATTATTTTAATTTGGTCTATGAGGCAATAACATAATTGGCAATTTACAAAAGGTATATGCAGCATAATTTCAAAAAAACAATGTTGGGAAATCGAATGAGTGTTGCATGAATTTGAGTTCGGGGAAAAAAAGGAGGTAGGCGTTTAAATATAGGGACTGCCTGATGAGGGTAAGGATATTGTCGGATCCGGGGGGGGGGGGGGGGGGGTGGGTAATAAATCCTCATAAAAATAAGAATAAAGAAATAAAATTAATTACCACTGATTGTGTCTTGGTTGTCTGGAGTTTTACTTAGTTTAGTTTTAGAACGTTTAATATTTTGATATACTCTTTTGTTCGCTTATCATTTTGTTAAAACCTAATCATAATGTCTATCGACAAGTGATTAATCAGCTTGTATAATACAGTACGCAATTAAAATACCAATTAATTACGCTTTTATATATCCACGATAAAACAACCAGCTGTTTTTTACGTTTTATTTTAATCTAACTATTGTAAGCATTAATAATATCTATCGACGAAACAATTACTCAGATTTGTCAAATGTTTATAAAACTTAATACAATAAATAATGCTTCTAGTACCCAAGAGCCGAACCATATATTCTCAGCTAAGAACAGCTACTTATGCGTGTGTTTTTTTATAAAAGAATTGTCAGTAAATTCTGTATTAACATTTCGAAAGACACCTGTTGATGTATGTTATGTATATAATCATTTGCTTTGAATGAATTAATCTCCATTAATAACCACCACTCAAATTCGTAGAATGTTGATAGTTTCAACTAATACACTTAACATGTACACTTTTCGAACAAACAGTGCCAATTACAATATAAGTTTGGTTATAATAAGCGAACGGGTTACTTTATAGACAATTGAAACTGGCTCTTCGGGCGTTATGTTGATTCCGTTTTAGGTACGAGGTCTTTCAAATTTTGTTTCAAAATAATTTACTAACGAATGATAAATGTTTGCAGTATTCTTCATAAATGTGTTCCTATACTACAACATTGTGTCTCCACCATTCAAAGAACCACAATATTAATAGATTTATGTTGTTACATTGATAGACTCTCACTTATTTTAGCACTTAACCTTTGTAATTAGATCATTACTCAGATTTATCTTTAAACAATTTAGAATATTACGTTAATCCTACGCTGAAAGCAATAAAGAAATTGAATGGATTAAACTCGTTGCCTATTTGGATCGTATTATTGGGCCTTTGTACCTCATTGTAGATGGGTTTCACGACAGTTTTTAGGCTGATGGAAGTTATGGCCTAATCAACCTGACCCCCCCCCTCCCCTCTCCCCGCCCTAACCTCCACCACGCCCCCCCCCCCCTTCTGTTATGATGGGGGAAATTGATGGCTTATCTGAAATCGTTCCACATGTTATAACCCAACGTTAGGGCTATACCCACCTGATACGGGCTGAATATAACAATGGAATATTGAATATTGGTTGGATGTGCTACAAACACGCCACGTATACAAATGCATTTTACACTACCCGACACTTTAAACAAACTGTGCTTGGTCAATTCGGAATAATAATCATATAGCGATGTTTATAGGTGAACAATGCGTCTGAATTGAACTATTTACTTCCTATCTGTTACGTCATTGTACAATGCTCGATCCTGCGCGTATATGATTATTGTGTTTGTCCCAAATGATTGTAACTCAAGGCGGTACTCAAGACATGTCAAGATGAACAAGCATAATCGTTTTAAAGAAGTTGCTCCTTCGTGGTTCTCTGATAACAGTCTGCAGCAGAAACAATGGTGATATGGCGATGGTTTATTCTCCCTGGCTCTCTGATAACAATCTTCAGCAGAGACAGCAGTGATATGGCGATGGTGTATTCTCCCTTGCAAACGCAACTATATATAACTCACCTTTCTCATCTCAATATTAGTCTGTAGATAGCATTTAACTCTGACTAATTTAGGACCTTTTAATGTGCATCCCACTCTACAACAGCAGCAGCGGATAGATCTTAAATAAGTCAGTAAACAACGCGCAAAGCATTCTTTGAACAAGAGGTAAATATGTTCAGTTAGGCAAACACTAGATGCGCTATGATGTCACGGCGAGCCGCAATGCACCGCCACCCGCACATCTGCCAACCGAATTTTTCATTTAATAAATGTGTGAATTGATCCTAGACAAATTGCGTCCTAATTTAAAGTTCACTGTATAATTGAATTTAAACAATAATTACTCGCCGTTGGCCGATTGTTTTCGTTGGATGTCCCATTGGCAAGCTCATAACATCTACAATGCTATAGAACACTGTCAATTCAATTTAAAAATCTATTTCCAGGGTGCAACCCCCTAAAAGCACGGACACACCAATTCTAACCGTGATACGGATGCGGCGATTGGTGGAAATTGACGAGATTGGACGAGGGGAGTTGACAGACGTCGGTGTGCTGTGTATGTCATGTCAATAGAGGACAGTACGGAAGCCCATTAGTGCCAGGTTTCTCGTTCACGTCAGTGCGTTTCTCTTTTGCGGTGGTGTGTGCGTTTCTCTATCGCGGTGGTGCGTTTTTCTATCGCGGTGGTGCGTTCCTCTATCGCGGTGGTGCGTTACTCTTTCGCGGTCGTGCGTTTCTCTATCACAGTATTGCTCATCTTTATTTCAGAACGTGCGTCTCTGTTTCAAATAACAAGTTCACTTTTTTACAGTGGTGTATTTTTTATTTGTTGCAATGATGTCGCGGCCGCAAAATTGGAAGTCGCGGCCACGACATAATTATCTCGGGACTCCGAGATGGGGAGTCGGGGCCACGACTTTATATGTCGCGGTTAGTCACAAGAAATGATAAATACACCCCTGTGAAAAATGGACTTGCGCCTTGAGGGAGAAAGACACACGTTCTGAAAGAGAGAAGAGCTTCTGTGAAAGAGAAACGCACCTCTGTGGAAAAGAGAAAGAGATACGTGGCCCTAAAGGGCTTCCGTACTGTTCCACTTACTGTTAATGACTTCGAGTTGGCAGAAAGTACCACCAGTCTATATAAACCCACCACTTGTTGCTCACAACACGGACAGGTTGATTGACGCTTGAAAGTACAGATTGTTCAGAGCCCCGTGCAGCATGTATCGTGTTAGTTCTGATAGGGTGGGGTGTTCATCTGCGACCTATGCCAACAACCGCTAACCAGCCTGCCATATTGTCAATTCTCGGTCTTTTTTTGTGGCCAAACGTCTTACACCAATTGATGTCTGAGATCTAACTTGTATAATAGGCTATGGAATCTGCGCCAAATGCAACGATAGGTTACATCAAGAATTGTCCTTAAATTGAGCACCTAATTCCAAGTCGTCAAGCGTGAAAGACGAGGAAAGTTTGCGAACTTCGAGAAACCACAGGAGACAAGCTCTTCTGGTATAGGTATGAGTATCATAACGTTACTCCGTAGTGCACGGGAGTCCAGAGTGACTCTAGTAGTGGTAGTAACTGCCGCACTGTTTCTGGACGAATTCCTACTAACTGTAATCGGTAAGTTCACTGCTTCCCATTTTGTCGGTTTACTTGCGTTTTTATTCGGGCGACAATGACAGAAATTCATCGGGTTACAGGTATAGAACAAAATTATAAGGACTACTATCTGAGGAATGCTTTCATTTAAGCCCACTAAAACATTCATTAAAAACAGTCGTTCAAAACATGCACTGAGTGATGTAAAAACAATTGTTGAAACATGCATATATAGAAGTGCTGAATTATGAATATTGGATTGGAGAGTGTTATGAATATTATTATTCTTTGCGATCTGCAGTGCCAATTTTACCCGTTATCTTCCTGGACGATTGTCTTGCTACTAACATCTCAACCTACACACCGATGAATGTCACCGGGGCTGGCCCACCGATGGCATACGGGCAGGAACTAGAGATGGACGGTACACACAATGACCCCGTCTACGCGCATTGCATGCAAGTCGCCAATACGCAATTGGGTGTGTTAATGGGCTCCCAGTTCGTGGTCCGCATTGTCATCGGTTTCTTCGGAAATTACATGTGTGAAAAGTGAGTACCTCATGTAAATTGTGCTGAAAAGTTTGCTATAAACATAATAATGCTGATATCTACCATTTTGGGGTAGCAAAACACCATTTTTCTTTAGCACAAAACTGAGATCTCTCATTCTGAATATTGCATGCGACTTAATATCACAACATAAGGCATACAAAAAACAATGTTATGTTGGCGTAACCCGACCGACCCTAAAAATACGGCCGACCCTGGATATTTTTTTTTTCAAGGGACGAAATTTAATGATTAACATCTATATAAATCTAGTTATAAATACGTTTGAAACCATTTCTGACCGTTTCTCATTGTTATGTGTGTGGATTGTGTATATATTGAACCTGGACACGCTATCGTGTATCACTACCGGCTTAAACAATAAGAAAACATATCATTTTCATTGCTGGGAGAAACAAAAAAATCCCTACCTACCTACCCTATTTTTGGGGGCCCGTTACGCCAACATAACCTCTTTTTTATGCCTAAGCTCAAGCTTTATGAACAATCAATTTGATGATATAAACGTCATTCATAAAAGATATTTTTTTAATGGCAGTATTATAGTATTATTTTCTAATTACCGGTGCGGGCAATAAGGTGAATAGCACAGTCCTGGTGAATTCACTTGCGCGTAACATGCAACAACATATCCATGTTTAAATCGCCCATACTCGGCATTATGTCATGTTCGTCATCGTAATGTGTTACAGTTAGGTAGAAAACAGTGGGGCAATGTCATTGGCCCAACATTGTTAAGAAGTTCATTTGGTTAATTCGGGTAAAAAATGATCAAGTGTTAGGAACATTACTCTGACACTCTCGATAAAAGTGACATTGAATTGACTGTGCATGAACACAGCCAGTCCGCAGTGCACTCCATAATGAGGTCAAATCCCAAAGTTTCTTTGCACAGCCTACGTCACGAATCGGCCGCGAGATTTGCACGCGTTTTTTTATTAATTCGACCGATCTCTAGCCTTTAAACAAGGCCACATGTCTGATAGACGCCGAGCGACTAAAAAGAGACTAATCGCGAAAACCTGAGTGAACGCCAGTGCGAATTACCCAGACAAGTGGCCTTTATCAATCTGGTTTGGATTTCTTATGTTAACCTTTGTTTCCGACTGGAATCGCTACCGAAATGGTAGCGTCCAATCAGCGAACGTATCTCCGCGTGACGTCAGCTTATATTTGAGTTGGACTAGTTCATTTTACAAACAGGGAATGTCCAATCATGTCACTTACAATATTTAGCTCAAATCATTAGTTGCTTCCTAATTTATTGCAATTTTGCATGTAAAATAGATTTAAATGTGATATCTTGTATTTATCATTCATATATTCAACTCAGAAGCAAAATTTATATACGTTTGTGTACCTTTTCTTACATGCTTTGATATTGAACGAATCACGAACGAAGCCAACTGGGAGATCGCCGTTCTGATTGGGCGTATTGGCATGCTAATATGTATCTATGAATAATTCATGCCGAGCAGTGAAACCTACATTGCAAAAGGCCTCGGTCGCGCGTTCACCCCGGGTATCTAGACTCATCTCAGCCGCTTAGCCAGAGTCACGAGGCCTTGTCAAAAGGCTAACCGATCTCATGAAACGAACTACACGTTCTAAAACTTAGAAGCAGTGGGCTTCCAAGATGGCGTGGTAAGTAGACGGTGCACGTTTTTTCGAGTCGAATGATATACAATTTGTCAAGTTTTAGAAGGTTTTTTGATGGTTTTTTTTTACTTGTAAGTCGAGGTATGATTTTGTAGACGGTTTGAGTTGTGATTTTATTTGCTGCGCCCTGACCCAGCTAGAAAATATTAGAGAAAAAGACCACTGCAAATCGAAAGAAAAAGCGATGATCTTTCGTATGGTACAAAGTTTAGCTTGTGGCGACATCGAGTTTCGTTTCTTGAGCCACTTATTCAGAGCGACATTTCGCTTTTTCGGCGGATTTTAAAGGGGGTTTCCACATTTGCGCATGCGCTATGCATATGTATGTATACATGTATGATGTACGTGTACGTTTACACATGTACATATGTATGCCCCATAATTTAAAAAAAAATAATACATTTCATCCTGAAAAAAATATTATTTGTCTGGTGTGGAAATGTAAATTTTGTGTTTTATTGTTCAGATTTATTGGCTAGTTATGGCTGTTTTTGTAGATTAGCGGGTACATTTAACGATTTATGAACATGCACAAGTACACGATCATGCATGCAAAATTTGAAAGACAGTTATGGTTATAAAATACTAAGTATTAGGCCTGTAGGCCTACTATTAATTAAATGTATACACCATGTAGGCCTAGGCCTTCATGTATTTATGAAACAGGCAGACATGACAAATTTTTGTGTACATGATTTATTTAAAGGTTAGGCCAATGCACTTACATACATGTACCTTCCTTTTTTTCTGTTATTGTTTCATACATGTAGGTCATGCCGTCCACCACCATGGCCTATTCCACCACGGACACCAACACCAAGTTTAAAGCCCACTCGTGCAGTAATGGCACTTATTATTGGAGATTCTTTGAGCAAATTTTTTGTTGAGGTCGAAGTGATCACTCGTCGGGAGCAACAATATCCAGTCTGAGTAAGTTTGTACAACAGCACCGAGACAACTTCAAAGATGCTCCCGATATTGTTGCCGTCCATGTTGGGACCAATGACCTCCCTTTGGGATTTTTTCTGTCATCTTTCTGTCCGTCGGATACTGAGTTGGCCTTTAACGGTAGTGATTATGAAAATGCTGAGGATGAAGTTGAAATGGACACACCATTACAAGTCGGGCAAGAAGCACAAATTGTTTCTGAGGCTTCTTTATCAGACGACAGTTTGTCAGAAAAATGAGGTGTAGAACGTGCTCCCTTTGGGATTTTTTCTGTCATCTTTCTGTCCGTCGGATACTGAGTTGGCCTTTAACGGTAGTGATTATGAAAATGCTGAGGATGAAGTTGAAATGGACACACCATTACAAGTCGGGCAAGAAGCACAAATTGTTTCTGAGGCTTCTTTATCAGACGACAGTTTGTCAGAAAATGAGGTGTAGAACGTGCTTATTATGGTCAGTACCTATATATTGGATGGGTGCAATAAAGTGCTTAGTGTGCATGTACATTCTTCCTGTGCATGCTGAAATAATGTTACTGCTGAAAATAGGTTTATTCTATTATTTATATTTAAATATGAGGGAGGGGAAATTCTGCTGAGAAGAATAATGCCATTTTATTTTGAAGAAACATATTTATTTTAATGTTTGCCACAACCCATGTATATCTATGCCATAACTGTTTGCCAAGTAAAGTTTTGTCTGTGAAGAAATATTGGTATGTTTATTTGTAGTTGCAACATTTTTCACATGCAGCTTATGAATCCCAATAAACTATCTTGGGTATATTTTTGAGATATGAAATGTGATGGTTGAAAGTTTGGGGGAAAGTCCATTAGGCTGGTAAAATATCTCTTCAGCAATGGAAAGCATGTTTGTAAAATGGTGTTTTTGTGGTAGTCATAGTCAGTGATATGTTAATTGTGCTGTAATTAAGATATTATTGGTTCTCTGTATTGCCAAAAAAACCATATTCAGTTATTCACTGCTCAGGCTAAATGATTTTTGTTTTGTTTTGTTTTTTAAGTTTCGGGTGCTGCACTATTTGATGTTTGTCAATCTACATGAACTTGCCAATACATTTGCTCATTTTGATATTTTAAGATGTGCCATTGGGTAAAGTGTCTTTCCAGTAAGGTGCCTTTTATTCTGATACATTCAAGTATTTTGTTACGCAATGCACTTTCTTGCAATTAAACTTTTCCAAAAATATACAACTAAACTTCTATCGATGGTGCCTTACACGATGCAAGTATTATTTGTTACTTTTATTATGCCAATACATCATATTATATATATGTGTGAAAATTTATATGTGTAAATGTTTATATTTGTATGGTAAATGTCACGTTTAATTTAAATTACCTCAATGTTGATGTGTTTTATGCAGTTTTTCAGCTTGCATAACATAAACAGAGTAAATAAAACATTTTTAAGTTTCATGTATTCAGCGACGGTCTGTTTGGAATGTTGCTGTTACTTTTTTGTTACTAGGGAAAGTATCGGAAAATAATTTCAATCACAAACTACCCTCCATTGCACAGTTCTAGCCACCCAGTAAATCAAGTAATGGTGTATCATTTTCAATTCAATTCAATTCAAGAAAATTTATTTCCATTTATCGCAAAATTAAAAAAAAAAAACATTCTGTGAACATTTATTATTTTCAATTTAATTCAATTCAAGAACATTTATTTCCATTTATAGCAAAAAATATATAAAACAAAATCATTCTGTGAAAATGAATTGAAAAGTTTGAAAGATATACTCTTCATCTGTTTTTTTATATCAACAAAGTGATCATACATGCAAAAAAGCCGAGTATTTTCCCACATTCCACAGGCTATTCCAGCTCATTAAATATGCAAGGAGAGGTCACGCACGGGAATGTATGAATACGTTGCAAAGAAAAGGAAGCACTTTCGCGTGCACTACGGACTGGCTGTGAACCATTGGTAATGATGGTTCGTGTACAAATCAGAGTGAGCCAATAAGAAAACAACGCCCTTCGTTTATTACAGTTGGGTAGAAAACAGTGGGGCAATGTCATTGGCCCAACATTGGTAAGAAGTTTATTTGGTTAATTCGGGTAAAAAATGATCAAATGTTAGGAAGAATGTGCCAAAGACTGCAGACAGTTGGTTTTGTTTGGCTCAAATTGGGCAAAATATCACTTAGATTTGCCAAATAATTTGATATTCGAAGAAAAGCCATCTAAATCAGTGTTTATAACTAGCTTATTGTGTTACATGTATATGCATACTTGGCGTGTTATCTGCGTGTTAATCTTGGCATTACGATGCAAATGTATGGAACATACAAGGAGCCAAACAATAACGATTTGTTTCCGCAGATACGGCTACCATTTGCCTATGTTGGTGGGTTGTGTACTGTTACTCCTCTCGGCTATAGGTATGTTGGTTTTCACAACTTCAATTTATTTTGCCACCATTTGCCGGGTTTTCACAGATCGCATCACAAATACATGTAATAATCAGGAAAATATTATTTTAACCAACCTCCACCATAACCCCTAGAAATGTTGATGTTCAAATGTTGACGAGGCAAGCTTCGGTGAGGGCGTTGCCAGAGCAAATCGCGTCGACCAGAATCCCAAATCACAAGATAGTTCCTGAAGAATGCATGAGTTGGGGTTCACATTTGCTGAATCTTGATGGATTGGGATTA
This sequence comes from Crossaster papposus, assembly GCA_037893245.1. NCBI lineage: Eukaryota > Metazoa > Echinodermata > Asteroidea > Velatida > Solasteridae > Crossaster > Crossaster papposus. Next base: position 1,142,316 of record JBAIAA010000072.1, on the reverse strand, counting down.
TGACCTACGATGGACTTGTGTAGATGACTAAGTCTTGTGATTGACTTCCGCTAAAATGAACTTGTGACAACCTGATGGCATTTCTAAAAATGTTCCTATCTCGTGCGTAATATTTCCAAAGAATTTCTTTCATTAATCATTTATATATTCACCAATCAAAGTTCTAGTTCTTTTTTTTTCTTCTAATGTCTAACTGACAGTATATGCGATAGCTGAATCATACACGGTTTATTTCATTGCACGAATGATACACGGACTTGCAGCGATCCCGAATGACGTTGCAGGTAAGTAAGGAACCGCATTTTGTAGAAGAAATTGGGCACCCAATGTCTATTGTTCGTAGGTTAAAACAATACTGGCCCTTATTTTCTTTCAAATCTAAATTCTGAGGAGTACAATAGCATGCATCTGAATATCGAACAAATTTACTACCGAATTATTAAGAAATATCTTACTTATTTTAAAATAAATAATGATTCTAGACATTCAGCAAAATGATTGCGCTAGATATCCTGTAACTGTTTCGAACAATTTTATTTTATTGGTTGAAAACAAACGCCGTTTTTCTTGTTTTCTTTCTCGATCGACATCTGATCGTAACCTTCGTACCCGTCTGTTCAACGATATTTACTATAAAGTACAAAACTCCAATTATTCCACCCATTCCTGATAACTAAAGCCATTACCAATGGTGTATCCTACCTTTAAATCGAAGCAATTGTTCAAATACAATTCTGGTGAAAGCATTTAATGGTTATTTCATACCAAATATGTTAATTGTATTTCAAAAATTATTGTATTTCTAAAAAAATTATTGTATTTCTAAAATTATATTGTTTATGTTACTACATTGTATTTAACATTCTATATTGGCCCTTCGCGACGTGAAGGGCCAATAATATATTATCACTGTTGGGCCTAAATTACATCTCCCCACACACAGATTTCATCATAGAAACCAAAAGGACATTTAAAGGACATTGTTGTACAAAAACAGAAACAATAACTCATGTGAACAAATGTTAATGGTGGAACCCTTTGTCCTTGTTTCAATGTACAGGCCTCGGTCTATTGGCGTATCGTTTCCGTGATAACGACGAGAGGCGTGGGTTAGTCCTAGGAATCGCCTTAAGTGGTTTTGCCTTCGGCACAATGGGTAATTATTGGTCTTTGTATCCTTATTCAAGCCTTATTTAATGCGTCATACAATGCTAGTTGAAATATTTTCAGCAACGAAACCAAGAATTCCTCAATTGTTAACTTATTCACTGTGGCTCAAAACCCCAAGAAACCTGTGTAATTAAAAAGAACACAACGAGATGGTTTTATTTGAAAATTATAAAACTGTTGACAGATATGTTAATTTGTTCCCCTTAGTTTCACCACCATTTGGCGGAGTCATCTTCTTCTATCTTGGGAAGGCAGCATCGTTCATTTTCATCGCTGGGTTTGTAGGATTGTTGGCACGTAAGTCAGGAATGATCATTTTGGGTTTTATACTAATTTAGCTTCACTACAGTATTTTTTGAAAAATACAAAATATACCTTTTATACAATTCAATGAATTTAGATTATGAATGATTTATTTAAACGGAAAGAAAATTATATTTTGGCCGTACGTCTGCAACTATCATGGGGAAACTTTGTGCAATTTACAATCTATAATGAAGTAATTAAACGCTCAAAGCGAAAAGGGTTGTGAAAAACATTTCACACTGATTAGTTTGTGTACACAAAATAAAACATTATTTTACGTGATTTGTTATTTTAGAATGTTTTAAGCAAGTAAATCACATCCAGAAAGCATTAGGCGACTCGCAGATATTTTGAATTCATCCAAATGCACCCAGCCAATACAGAGTGCATCCAATTCTATATTTTCTCACAAATCTAACTATTAGTTGCTCGTAATCACTGGATGTGCATTTGCATTTTTAATTAAAAACAGTTCCTTTGTCCGAACCAGCTAATGCTGTAATTATGAATAGGGCCTACTTGATTCACCTGTTCACTTAATTCAAATTTTGAGGAATAATAACCAAACAAACTGAAAGCAAACAGTGAAACCGAATAAGCACACTGACTGCAACAACATCGATTGGATGCAGAACGCGAGGCAGGATGTAGACATTGTGAACGAGTGCAAACAAAGCAAAAAACTGATTAAGAAAAAGTGCGTTTTCTCCTCATATTTGTTTTACTTCGGTAAGACGACGGAAGTGCTCTAAATGGCATCTCAATAGCTGTATTTAAAGGCACTGGTTGCAGTAGTACTAGTAGACTTGTAAAAAAAACCGTTCAAATCAATAAACTTGTTTATGTTATTTGCACTTGAAGCGTGAAATTTTCTTCAAAGTGTCAGGCTGTTTGGGATAGAATTGCCTTTTTATTAATATTAAGCATTTCGCATGTGATAGTTGCAGAGATTGCCATTTACGATCACAGCACCGCAAGCCCGGAGGCTGATGTCATGGCTACGGCTAAGCTCTTGCTAGACCCCAAGATTCTAGTCGCGATCGGTGGGTAAAATCTTTGAAATTAATGTGCTACGTTTAATATCACTAATTCTTATACTTTCGTAGCATTTATCTTTTCTGATTGATGGTATCATGTTTAGTCGGGTAAATACAACGTATACCTTAACGATGAATACAAATTAACGTGGCGGTATATTTCAAGAAAAGGGCGAGCTAAAATATTTACGATTATAAAACAAATGGTGGCGTATGATGCTCTTGTTCTAAAACTGTGCAGATGTAAATTCGTGATTTGAGATGATTATGAGCTGATATGAAACAGAATTATTTTCTTTTGTTGCGGGGGGGGGGGGGGGGGGGGTTAAATCAAAACTTGTCAGAAGTTAAATTGTCTTGTTTGTGATTGTGTCTGGACTGATTCCTGCTTAGACATAATAATAATAATAACAATAATAATAATGAGATTTGTAAAGCGCACATATCCACCCTACAGGGTGCTCAAGGCGCTGCAAACAACACCAAGTAATTAATTCTTGAAAATTTGCGACATCAAGTAAGTCTTAAGAAGCGATTTGAACCTAGTTGTACAATGGCATGATCTGAGTTCAAGTGGCAATGAATTCCAAAGTCGAGGAGCTGCAACAGAAAAAGATATGGCGCCCCATGTTAGTTTAGCAATAATGTTTCCTTGAGAAGTTGCTGGTTACTTGATCTAAGAGTTCTTGCTGGAAGCCAGTGTAGTTCCTTCAAAATGGGGGTTATGTGACAGTTCCTCCTATAGATAAGGTAATGATGCGGGCAGCGGTATTCTGAAGACGTTGAAGACGGTATATTTGATTCTGAGGGAGTCCGTAGAGTAGTGAATTGCCGTTGTCTAGTCGTGAAGTCATAAATGCATGGATAATGTCCGTAAAGTATATCTCTGTGCTCTGTTCAGAGCTTATTCTACCACTTTCTATCTGATCTAGAGGCTAAAGCCCCCCCCCCCCCCCCCCCCCCCCCCACCCCCCAACAGTTTAACACAGCGTGGTTTGTGTTAGGATTGCTGCTTATTTTAACCTTATTTCTACGCAGTTATTATGGTGACTGGGAGCTTATGCTTCGGCCTGCTAGAAGCCTCTCTGCCTATGTGGATGCTTGGTACTATGAATGCTGAAAGGTGGCAGTTAGGTACAGTATAGATTATTTTATGAAGATCACAATGTGTCTTAAGTGTCCCCACCCCAGCCCCGATTTGGACTTTTCAAAGCTGTTGGTCTAAACCCAACTGTTAAGAAAGTTAAGAACTGTTAAGAAAGTTTGGATACACAAAAAATAACTATTACAGTGTCTTCCTGAATGACATCACAACAATAACGCCCTCAGTTGATGCATTGACAATTTGAAATGTTTACAGGTTTGTTTTGTTTACAACGTTACACAATTTTACTCTGACGTTCTGCAGGCATTGCGTTCCTTCCTTCGAGTGTGTTTGTGATTGTCGGCAATGTCGTTCTTGGCTACTTTGCTTACAAAATCGGAAGGTTAGCAAACATATATTTTCATTACAATGATTTTATTATTTGGAAATTGTTTTGTACTGTTTTTGAAACCGGTAAGGTTGGTCAAAATAATAGTAAAAGGCTGCACTCGATTACTTGCATGGATGCAATTTGGTTGGGTTGAACTATTTTGTGTTGGCCAGTCCGAGTTAGGAACGGTGTGACATGTTATAGCACGGCCAGTTTAGCATAAAGCTTAATGTTGATTATAACCGATCCCTCATTTTCTCTCCCGTTAGGTGGCTATCTTCTGGCATCGGCTTGGTTGCAGTCGGTATTGCAATTGCAATGGTAAGAAGACATGACAAATACATTTATTCTCACAAGACGTACAGTAAATGTTTTTCCATCATATAATTATTTTCGAGTGACATTAAAACTGAACGCAAACAGTGTATGTTCGTGCAAGGAGAGTTCGTAACATCACAGTTAAGTTTCATACTCGGCGCGAATGCGAATTGCTGACGTCAGGGCACATTTTTGCGCTGCGAATTCGCAACAGTTGAAGACATATTTCAACTCCTGCGAACTTTCAAAGCGAATGTTTTGTGACGTCAGCAAAGTATAAACCGGCTTTTAGAGTGGAGCATTTTAGTTTTTTAAAAACCAGCTTGTTTGTGCTCCGTTCTGTCCAAATGATTGTCGTTAACATTGATCGATCTTTTTCACGTTAATTTCTAATTCAGATTCCATTCACTGGCAGTTTACTAGTTCTTAGTGCACCGATGGCCATCTTTGGGTTATTCTTTGGTAAGTATTAATAGTCGTTGTAGTTAGTGATGAGCGGACCCCCCCCCCCCCCCATGGCCAATTGGTCGCGTCCGCCCCAATATAGAGACGCTATACCGTCAACATGACTTGTGATTCACGTTTTGTCCCTTATTCAAACGATCATTCAAAACAAAGTAATATTTGATTTGATTTAATAAAAAAGACAGAGCTGCCTACGTATTTCTATATAATATTATGTAGGATTCTTAACTTATTATGTACGACACTTTGTCTTTAGGTTTAATAGACAGTACATCCTGCGCAATGTTTAATGTCTTGGTTGAAAAACGTCACAAGGCGGCGTATGGTGGTGCAGCGACCCTGGAAATAATTAGCTTCAGCATCGGCTTTGTCATAGGTAAAAACAAACAGAGTTGGGGCAGATGGAGACAGATGGTTACATATTCGGTGACAGGTGGTGGCAGATATAGTGACAGATGGTGACAGATGGTTACATATGATGCCAGGTGGTGGCAGATATAGTGACAGATGGTGACAGATGGTGACAGATGGTTACAGATTCGGTGGCAGGTGGTGGCAGGTGGTGGCAGATGGTGACAGATGGTGACAGATGGTGACAGATGGTGACAGATGATGCCAGGTGGTGCCAGGTGGTGGCATGTGGTGACAGATGGTGACAGATGGTTACAGATGGTGACAGATTCGGTGGCAGGTGGTGGCAGATATGTTGACAGATGGTGACAGATGGTTACATATATGATGCCAGGTGGTGGCAGGTGGTGACAGATGGTGACAGATGGTTGCATTTATGATGCCAGGTGGTTACATATATGATGCCAGGTGCATGGTGGCATGTGGTGACAGATGGTGACAGATGGTTACAGTTTCGGTGGCAGGTGGTGGCAGGTGGTGACAGATGGTGACAGATGGTTGCATTTATGATGCCAGGTGGTTACATATATGATGCCAGGTGCATGGTGGCATGTGGTGGCAGATGGTGACAGATGGTTACAGTTTCGGTGGCAGGTGGTGGCAGATGGTGACAGATGGTTACATATATGTGACCTGTCATCACAAAATGAGAGTAAAGTCGGAAATATTAAAAATTAGGATATTGGTATTTTCAAATTCTTCAGAAAGAGAGCTTTCCAATGATACATAACACTTGGGGGTTTTGCAATAAATACTTTTTACAGCGCTCTAGAAAGTCATGGGTTTCACAAAACGTGTTTGTCAGAAAACTTACTTTAAACATCTTTAACAAAAACATGCAAAAGATTCAAAACAGGACAACTAAGGTTCGGTTGAGCATAGCAACGACTATGTTCTAATCATTATTTCTTCTTGAAATTGTCCACACATACAAACTATTGTATAAACAACAAAATATCAAACTTTCGAAAACGTGGGATACTTACAAGGACTTGATTTGCATATTTAATTACCATGTTAATTAGACCACTAATGGACTCTAATGCAAACACTAACTATGAAAAATCGCGTAATTTAAGAGGTTTTTGATCATATGATCTCACTCAAAAAATAGGAATATGTAGAGGAGGACTTGGGCTTTCCAAATCACGCAAAATCTAAAAATTGACCACCTCCTTCATATTTTGACTTTGAATAGCCATATTTCTGAATCGCATTGTGCGACTTTACTCTCATTTTGTGGTGACAGGTCACATATGATGCCAGGTGGTGGCATGTGGTGATATATGGTGACAGATGGTGACAGATATGATGGCAGGGGTGGCATGTGGTGGCAGATGGTGACAGATGGTTACATATATGATGACAGGTGGTGGCAGGTGGTGGCAAGTGGTGACAGATGGTGACAGATGGTGACAGATTCTGACAGATGGTTACATTATAATGCCAGGTGGCATGTGGTGACAGATGGTTAAAGATATAATGGCAGGGGGTGGCATGTGGTAACAGATGGTGACAGATTCTGACAGATGGTTACATATATAGTGGCAGGGGGTAGCAGGTGGTGGCAGGTGGTGGCAAGTGGTGGCAGGTGGTGGCAGGTGGTGGCAAATGGCGACAGGTGTGGTGACAGCTGGATGTAGAGAGATATAATGACATATGGTGACAGATTTTGACAGATGGTTGTAGATGGTAACAGATTGTGACAGATTGTGGCATAGGCCTATATGACAAAGGATATAGGCAGAGAGAACGGTGTCGCCGTGATATTGACATTGGCATTGTGATTGTGTCACCGTGACTGATGCGGACAGGTTGAGACTGATAACTGATAAATTGATAACTTTAGGCTATTTTCTGAAACGTATCCTTATACCAGTGATTTTGTATTTACTTTTCCGTAGGTCCGTCAATTAGTGCTTTCCTTGTGAATATCATTGGATTTCCTTGGTAAGTCTAGACCTCACCCACTTATTTTAAATTGTTCATCAAATGTTCAGCGATTGTAAAGTTGAAAGAAATTGCTCTCCCCTCAGGATTACTAGCCCCCTATGTTGCGGTTCCCTATTTTTGTCAATGTCAACATAGGGCTGGATGGCTCAGATGTTAGAACACTGAGAAAGCATTCTGCCAGGGTCGCAGGTTAAAACGCCGCACCTGAGCGGAACCTTTTTCGCTTATCTGACAATTTGTTATTTGTCAGTGAGATAAATTATTCATTGAATTCACCGCTTTTTTAATTTAGCCTTCTTTTGCCTTTAACAGGATGTTAGGAGGCATGGGAATAGTGTCCATTCTGGTCTCACCACTGTGCCTGTTTTTGCGAAACACCGATAGGGCGCCCTCCTCTGAGACCAAAGAAGAGGACCAGGAACGAATGCTGATTCTTCAGCCACACAAACTGGAAACCGTGACTCACAGACAAACCTGACCGTCGGGTCAGTTAACAAAAAAATCGGAGCAGTTAATTGATTAATTGGGAAAAAATTAAAAATGTTACACATTTGTGAATTAGTAATCGTTTGGTATTTGGTGCTTGAAAAATGCGTTACGGGTATTTTGTGCGGTCAGTCAAGTGGGTTCGGATGCAACGTCAGTATTCGGCACTCTAGTTAATTTGGACGTTTTTGAATTCTGAACATTTTTATTCGATCGTCGTGATGGAGTTGACGATTTATGTAATTTACCAATTATTATAACTACGGTGATTAGAGTAGTCTTCTAAGTTGTAATTTGAAATTGCTGTTCGTACTCGTACATGTATTTCCATCTCGGGTGGACCTCAATCTATTCCTATTATTCCAGGAATCTCTGTATGCAAGTCGGTCTGTCCGTGGGGGTCTACCTCCAGTCTGTCGGTCGGACCTCAATCTATTCCTATTATTCCAGGAATCTCTGTATACAAGTCAGTCTGTTCGTGGAGGTCTACCTCCAGTCTGTCGGTCGGACCTCAATCTATTCCTATTATTCCAAGAATCTCTGTATACAAGTTGGTCTGTCCGTGGAGGTCTACCTCCAGTCTGTCGGTCGGACCTCAATCTATTCCTATTATTCCAGGAATCTCTGTATACAAGTCGGTCTGTCCGTGGGGGTCTACCTCCAGTCTGTCGGTCGGACCTCAATCTATTCCTATTATTCCAGGAATCTCTGTATACAAGTCAGTCTGTTCGTGGAGGTCTACCTCCAGTCTGTCGGTCGGACCTCAATCTATTCCTATTATTCCAAGAATCTCTGTATACAAGTTGGTCTGTCCGTGGAGGTCTACCTCCAGTCTGTCGGTCGGACCTCAATCTATTCCTATTATTCCAGGAATCTCTGTATACAAGTCGGTCTGTCCGTGGAGGTCTACCTCCAGTCTGTCGGTCGGACCTCAATCTATTCCTATTATTCCAGGAATCTCTGTATACAAGTCGGTCTGTCCGTGGAGGTCTACCTCCAGTCTGTCGGTCGGACCTCAATCTATTCCTATTATTCCAGGAATCTCTGTATACAAGTCGGTCTGTCCGTGGAGGTCTACCTCCGGTCTGTCGGTCGGACCTCAATCTATTCCTATTATTCCAGGAATCTCTGTATACAAGTCGGTCTGTCCGTGGAGGTCTACCTCCAGTCTGTCGGTCGGACCTCAATCTATTCCTATTATTCCAGGAATCTCTGTATACAAGTTGGTCTGTCCGTGGAGGTCTACCTCCAGTCTGTCGGTCGGACCTCAATCTATTCCTATTATTCCAGGAATCTCTGTATACAAGTCGGTCTGTCCGTGGAGGTCTACCTCCAGTCTGTCGGTCAGACCTCAATCTATTCCTATTATTCCAGGAATCTCTGTATACAAGTCGGTCTGTCCGTGGAGGTCTACCTCCAGTCTGTCGGTCGGACCTCAATCTATTCCTATTATTCCAGGAATCTCTGTATACAAGTCGGTCTGTTCGTGGAGGTCTACCTCCAGTCTGTCGGTCGGACCTCAATCTACTCCTATTATTCCAGGAATCTCTGTATGCAAGTCGGTCTGTTCATGGAGGTCTACCTCCAGTCTGTCGGTCGGACCTCAATCTATTCCTATTATTCCAGGATTCTCTGTATGCAAGTCGGTTTGTCCATGGAGGTCTACCTCCAGTCTGTCGGTCGGACCTCAATTTATTCCTATTATTCCAGGAATCTCTGTATACAAGTCGGTTTGTCCATGGAGGTCTACCTCCAGTCTGTCGGTCGGACCTCAATCTATTCCTATTATTCCAGGATTCTCTGTATGAAAGTCGGTTTGTCCATGGAGGTCTACCTCCAGTCTGTCGGTCGGACCTCAATCTATTCCTATTATTCCAGGATTCTCTGAATGCAAGTCGGTCTGTTCATGGAGGTCTACCTCCAGTCTGTCGGTCGGACCTCAATCTATTCCTAGTATTCCAGGAATCTCTGTATGTAAGTCGGCCTGTTCATGGAGGTCTACCTCCAGTCTGTCTGTCGGACCTCAATCTATTCCTATTATTCCAGGAATCTATTTATGCAAGTCGGTCTGTTCATGGAGGTCTACCTCCAGTCTGTCGGTCGGACCTCAATCTACTCCTATTATTCCAGGAATCTCTGTATGCAAGTCGGTCTGTTCATGGAGGTCTACCTCCAGTCTGTCGGTCGGACCTCAATCTATTCCTATTATTCCAGGAATCTCTGTATGCAAGTCGGTCTGTTCATGGAGGTCTACCTCCAGTCTGTCGGTCGGACCTCAATCTATTCCTATTATTACAGGATTCCCTGTATGCATGTCGGTCTGTCCGTGGAGTTCTGCCTCGATCCAGTCGGTCTTTCTGTCCGTAATTTGATTACCTCCAGAACCGGGCATTATGAAGTTAAACATTGGAAGGTGTATTTCTCAGGACCCAAGAATGTGCAGCGAGTGTCAAGTGTGAAGTTGTTTGGATGTGTGGTGCAATTCTAACAAATCTTCACGGCTATCGGCGTGGCGTCTTTTATCAACCAATATTCAAATAGCAGAAGTGTGTGGCGCTCGTCCACGCGAGGGGCGTGATCTAATAGGCAAATTAGACGCATGTGCGTCAGTGTTTATTAAAGCGGTTATTCCCAAATGCAAGCAACTCACTTGCAAAGCTGCGATACATGCGGGCACCTATTGCAGATTCTTTACTTTGTACAAGAGAAAAATACTTAGGCTGTGGTACACAGGTTCGTAAAGTGTTTGTAGGGTCATAATTTGTCGCCGTATCAGCCAGACATCAAAGGGCGCTTTACAATCGCAACGTAGTTAAGATCTTAAAAACTATATAGGCCTTCTTATTTTATTCTCATTTTGAAAGGTAATACAAGATGCAATAAGTACAAAACACAAATTTGACAGAACTTTTTTATTGCGATTTTATTTCAATGGAATTTGGAAAGGTGTAAATCTAGGAAGTATAAAGACGTTAGCACAGCAATTGTCTTTGAATTTGACCATTCCGGCATTGGGCGTGCCCAGTGGGGCATATGACAGTCAAAGTGCAGCATACTCAATATTGAGGTATATTGCAAAGTTTTATTTAACTATCAAAATACCAGAGGTTTTTGTTTTACAAATAAATAAATGAGACTAAACAACCAAATTTACCTTGTTTTATGTTAATGCTTTACCTTTTTTTGAAGATTAATGGATTATCACAAACCGTTGAAATTCTTCTGGCATTACTTTCCTTATATAAATAAACGGTAGGATTTTTCTAAGACATGACAGAAGGCACAAATAAGACGTCTTTCAACCAAAGGAATATACTGTCAAAACTATCGCCCATGGCACAGATTTCTAAAATGCAAAATAAACAATTTTTCAAAATTATTTACACTGTACAGCATACAAAATCTATATACAATTTAAATAGTTCATGCAGGTTTTTTTAAGACAATATACAAAACCAATAATAGAAAGAAAACCTGATGGTGCAAATAGAGACAGAGATGGACATGTCAGAGCAAATTGTCGCTGCTCGACTACACTATTGTGATCCTGTACGAGTATAAAGTACTGTTGGGTGCACACACACCAACCATGTATCCTGCAAATAAAATGCTGGTGACAAGGGCTTTAGAAACCATGTTTGCCGAGCTTCTGGCCACAGAAACTGAGAACACAAGCTGGCCCCAAGCACTCCACCTTTGCACGACACACAATAATGAGTCTCTTTTAACATGAGGGGCCAGATTCCATCTGATGTTACCTCTTTTTCCCCTTGGTCGGTTTAGGGGGCTGTGCAGCGTTACCCTTGGCCTTGTTGAAGTATTTCATATACTGGATCTCCTCGACAAGGTCTAGCAGCACTTGGTGTTACCTCTTTTCCCCCTTGGTCGGTTTATGGGGCTGTGCAGCGTTGCCCTTGGCCTTGTTGAAGTATTTCATGTACTGGATCTCCTCGACAAGGTCTAGCAGCACTTGGTGTTACCTCTTTTCCCCCTTGGTTGGTTTAGGGGGCTGTGCAGCGTTACCCTTGGCCTTGTTGAAGTATTTCATGTACTGGATCTCCCCGTCAAGGTCTAGCAGCACTTGGTGTTACCTCTTTTTCCCCTTGGTTGGTTTAGGGGGCTGTGCAGCGTTACCCTTGGCCTTGTTGAAGTATTTCATGTACTGGATCTCCCTGTCAAGGTCTAGCAGCACTTGGTGTTACCTCTTTTTCCCCTTGGTTGGTTTAGGGGGCTGTGCAGCGTTACCCTTGGCCTTGTTGAAGTATTTCATGTACTGGATCTCCCTGTCAAGGTCTAGCAGCACTTGGTGTTACCTCTTTTTCCCCTTGGTTGGTTTAGGGGGCTGTGCAGCGTTACCCTTGGCCTTGTTGAAGTATTTCATGTACTGGATCTCCCCGTCAAGGTCTAGCAGCACTTGGTGTTACCTCTTTTTCCCCTTGGTTGGTTTAGGGGGCTGTGCAGCGTTACCCTTGGCCTTGTTGAAGTATTTCATGTACTGGATCTCCCTGTCAAGGTCTAGCAGCACTTGGTGTTACCTCTTTTTCCCCTTGGTTGGTTTAGGGGGGTGTGCAGCGCTACCCTTGGCCTTGTTGAAGTATTTCATGTACTGGATCTCCCCGTCAAGGTCTAGCAGCACTTGGTGTTACCTCTTTTTCCCCTTGGTTGGTTTAGGGGGCTGTGCAGCGTTACCCTTGGCCTTGTTGAAGTATTTCATGTACTGGATCTCCCTGTCAAGGTCTAGCAGCACTTGGTGTTACCTCTTTTTCCCCTTGGTTGGTTTAGGGGGCTGTGCAGCGTTACCCTTGGCCTTGTTGAAGTATTTCATGTACTGGATCTCCTCGACAAGGTCTAGCAGCACTTGGTGTTACCTCTTTTTTCCCTTGGTCGGTTTAGGGGGCTGTGCAGCGTTACCCTTGGCCTTGTTGAAGTATTTCATGTACTGGATCTCCTCGACAAGGTCTAGCAGCACTTGGTGTTACCTCTTTTTCCCCTTGGTCAGTTTAGGGGGCTGTGCAGCGTTACCCTTGGCCTTGTTGTAGTATTTCATGTACTGAATCTCCCCGTCAAGGTCTAACAGCTCTTGCCTCAGCTTCTCGTTAATCTCTTGGAGAAATTCTGATAAAAAAAGAGACACAACAATCCAACAAAAGATTGGTAACCACTTTTAAAAAAATCATTTATAAATAAGTCCCTCAGACAGAGTTTACCCTATTGGTCAAGAGCCTGTCATGTGGGTGGTTTCAAACTGCTGATGAATCCAACGCACAACGTGGCCCCTGAACCAGGGCAATATATTTTGATTCCGATTTGTAAAGGTTTTTCTTAGTTTGTAGGTTTGAAGTTTGACCAAAAATGAATTGCTAATAAAACAAAACATTATTTTGGGAGCCAATCAAAGGGGATATTCGTTACACGCAAATGTTCGTTATAACGTTAGTGTAAGAAAAAGGTGGCAGCGGATTGTGGAGAAAAGAAGTCAAGCTGATCGGGCCAGTTCCAGTGTAATTGGCCAAAGAAAAATAAAAGGGATGCGTGTAATGTCAAGTAACAAAGCACACTGCAGTTATGAGTTTCTTAATTCGCAAGCTTGGAGATTGAAAGGAATAGCGAGTGTCACACCCCCCAAAAATCCACCCCCCAAAAATCCACTTTTTGGGTTGGACAAGGTTTTGTTGTTTAGGCCACTGAACCCCTTTAATTGTGTTCTTAATGGTGCCCAACTGTTATTTACGACCTGTCTCGGACATGAACTAGCTGCTTGACAAGTCAGGTTCGGGGCGAGGCCTCATGTATGTGGTTTGGGTCATTCTGACTTCAGCCTGCGACCAGTCAGGATCAATGCCACCTTGCCTCCTACATGAGCCTTGTTTCCACTATTTCTACTGAAATAGGTGAGTCCCCGAATTCACTTTTGTTCTTTATAATGTACATAATAATAGTGTTATTGATGTTTTATTAATTTGCCCTCATGGTAAATTAGTATCTGATATTGGCATGTATCCTAGTACATGTACATGTACTTTCAGTGATTTGGAAGGATTTGCATTTCTTTTTGAAGTTGTGTATTAGTATTATCGCTTAGATACAAAGTAGTTATTTTCCATTTTGTTTGACAATTCGTTATAGTTATTCGTTGATTACTTTTGATTTTCTTATTGATTCTAGTTATTATTCTTCACTTGAGTTTTGTAGTTGTAGGGTGTTTATTTAGGTTTTCGCTTCCGAAGAGTCACCATTAATTATATGAGACTGGTTTATTACTCGAGGACTTTTCGTTGTGTTTAGGTTTTCACAATGTTGTTAGAAATTCTTCAGTACAATTATTCCATTTGAGTGATAATATTCCGTACATGAGAGAATTATCAACACAAGTCTATGGTTTGGTTTGCGACCATGCTGTACAGTACAAATATGCTTTCCCTTAGTAAATTGCTATTTAGTAAAACAAAGGACTAGTGTGAGTGACCTCTAAGCCACTGGGCCTGGCCTGTGGTCATCAGGGACCATCAATTTCGCCTAAAAGCTATTAACCACTTCAAAAGGGGTTGAACCATTCAAGGTTTATGTGAAATTACCTTCACTTTAGTTTTCTTGACTTTGGCCTTATTCTGAAGTTATGGTTTAATGATTGATTCGATTTACTTTATTTTTTGTTGAAACACTTTGTGGTTAAGGAGTTCTTCAGAATTTCTTTGAGTTGTTGGTCTTTTCAAGTTTTGGCTTTGAGATATCTGAACCACCTGTGAATTGCTTTTGGTTTATAGATCCTATTAACTTCAGTTGACTTTTTATTGATTTAGCTTGGAGTGACTTTTATTTGAACCCTAGATCAAGGGCTATAGTGTTTACTTTTATATTATTTTCCTCTGAAAATAATATAATTCTGTAAGGTTTTAGTTTTTCTTAAGACTTAGTGAATATTTTAGCTTTTTGTTTATAACCTTTAGTGTTTGATTATTGTTCTGGTTTAGTTTATTCTTAATTGATTTACACATGTAGGTTTAGTTATAATTAGTGTGCATTCTGACTTCAGCCTGCGACCAGTCAGGATCAATGCCACCTTGCCTCCTACATGAGCCTTGTTTCCACTATTTCTACTGAAATAGGTGTGACCCCATATGCAGTTGACAAGACTCAAGACTCGAGACTCACGAGAGGACGAATTCCAGCACGGCATCCCGTAGTGATTGGATTCCCTCATCACCGTGCGTGCTGTAGGAGTGTCGCTTTCCACTATTTCACCATCCCGTTCCAGTATTTTGCAGTACATCAGTTTCCCCAGTTCACCTCTTCGACATCAGTTTCCCCAGTTCACCTCTTCGACATCTTTTCCCCAGTTCATCTTTGCCAGTCCAACCCCCACTTCAGTCTACATTTCGTGTCTTCTTCTTCATCCAGATCCTGTGTCTTCTTCTCCATTTGTCGTCATTCTGAACTGAACTATTCGTTCGCGTGTCGCGTTTTATATGTGAACTATTCGCTCGCGTGTCGGATAAATTCATCGCGTTTGTTCAGATTGAATCATCTATATCCTTTTATTTTGCTGTTTTATAATAAGTGTTGATCTGTATTCATCTGTGATATTGTCAATTCTTGTAAATCCATCTGTTATATTTTGTTGTCCATATTAATATTTGTTCTTGTGCGATTGTCCCATCGACCTGTAATTCTTTATAACTTTAAATTTAATTTTGTCTACCGCGGACCGGTATAATAAACATAAGGACTTCCGATCAGGAAGGACCTGTGACAAAATTTGGAGGCACCACCCGGATTGGGTCGAATCGCTAATACAGAATATTTATTAGCGACCCACAGTCAAACTATAAAGCACAAGATCCAATATTAATATTTGCTTGGACAATTGTTGATATTCCATTGTTCCCTAATATTTAATTGTGTTCTTGATATTGTATTGTTGTTATACACTTGTTAAGTCATGTCCGAGACAGAGGGTAAAGCTGAGCTCAGTAGTGATTTTAAGGAAGCATTAGGTGAATTCTTACAACAACATGGCAAGTCCCTCAAAGACATACAGTCGCCCCCATCAAACCCATCGGCTATACCCACAGTCGCTGCTGAACATCCGGTAAAGCATATCTTATCTTCACATCGCCGACGACTGCGCCTCTTTTCCGGCAAGGTCCCTGTCCCAAGCGGGGAACTGGATTATGAGAGCTGGAAAAGGCCAGCCCGCTTACTGCTAGAAGATGATAGCATCACAGAAGTGGAGAAGTTAAGCCGGATTGTTGAATCCCTCCTTCCGCCAGCCAGTAACATTATATGGGCCCTGGGAAACTCAGTTACAGCTGCGGAGTGCTTGGATGGGCTAGACAAGGCCTACGGAGCGACAGTGGACGGCGATGAGTTGTTCCTGCGTTTTAGCGAATGCTTTCAGGCAGAAGGTGAGACAGCCTCCAACTATCTCACCAGACTTCAACAGCAGCTTACCCGGGTTATGGAGGCCGGAGGTGTCGCCTACCAAAGAGTGGACAATGTGCGGGTGCGGCAATTCTGCCGTGGCTGCCTTTACAACGAGGAGCTACTAATGAAACTGGATCTGAAACGACGAACCCTGGCCCCAATCTTCGTCGATCTGCTCAGTGAAGTCCGGCAGGAAGAACAACGGGCATCTGAGAAGAAGGATCGGAGGAAGACAGATACAAAGGAAGTACCAGCGACTAGGCGGGCCACAGTGTTAGCTC
The DNA here is from genome assembly GCA_037893245.1 of Crossaster papposus. Classification (NCBI taxonomy): domain Eukaryota; kingdom Metazoa; phylum Echinodermata; class Asteroidea; order Velatida; family Solasteridae; genus Crossaster; species Crossaster papposus. Next base: position 1,125,990 of record JBAIAA010000072.1, on the reverse strand, counting down.
AGACGACTGCTCAGACGCCTGCTGTGCACGATGACCATCGAGTGAAGCACTTAGAGGAGATCGTCACACAGCTCCAGCAACAGTTATCTGCAGCCCCTCCAAGTGTCACCCCTAGACCTGCTCCACGTCCTATGGGAGCCGCACGTTCTATGGGAGCACCACGACGGAGACCTATGGTGTGCTTCAACTGTGGCCAAATAGGGCACAGGATGGAAGGCTGCACCAATCCCCGAAATGCAGAACAGGTCCAGCGGCAAATGATGGCCCGTTGCCAACCCCCAACTAACTCGGGAAACGACGGCGGCCGCCAGTAGGGGGACAACCAGCGGCCAATCAACAGAAGAGTCCCTTAAGGCAAAATAGCAACACAGGAAATCGTGTCGCCTGCAACAGCGTGAAAAGTACACCCCTCCAAGGAGTACCACATAACCTGGTGGGCAACCCGTCCATCGTCAGCGCTGTTGTAGACGGACATGAGGTCCCATGCCTTTTGGACACCGGCTCACAGGTGACATGCATATCCGAGGCTTTCTATCGTCAGAATCTGTGCGACCGCCCACTAGAACCCCTCACGAATCTTATGGTGATAGGAGCTAGTGGGCAGAGCGTGCCATACATCGGGTTTGTAGAAATGTCAGTGAGTTTCACCAAGGAGAAGGCGGGCGTGGATATGACAACAGAGACCTTAGCATTAGTAACGCCTAGTCGAGATGCAAAAAAGCAAGCCCCTCTCCTTCTTGGTACGAATACCAATATAGTTAGACGGATGCTGGCGAGTTGCAAGCAGAAAGCTGGACCCCACTTTTTGGAAGTCAACAGTGCATGGGCTGCCGCATATCGTCGAGTGGATAAGAGCTCCATGGCAACACCTGAAGGAAAGGTTTCTGATGTACGTCTACCTCATTTAGTTACTGTCCCCTGTGGAGGCCATGTGGAGCTAGAGTGCCCGGTTGACAATAGAGGTCAGACTGAATTCCTTGTTATGGTCGAAGCAGCAGAAGGATGTCTCTCCCCTGGTGGTCTTGTCATAAGACGCACTGTAGACACACTTACGGCTGCTCCCAAGGCTAAAGTGTCAGTGATGGCCATGAATAAATCCCAGCACGACATCTTCCTTCCAGAGGGTGCTAAGGTGGCTGAAGTGTTTTCTGTCGAGGTTGTGCATCCTTTCGAGGATGAGGTAGCTACACCTACACGACTTGACCAGCACGTCCAGAACCAGGAGATGGATGTTAGGGAGGAACAACCCCTGGAGTTTAACTTTGAAGGCTCGCCTATGCCAGACAGGATGAAGGAGCAGATCATCCGACAGTTACAGGAGCGATCACCAGTCTTTTCGAGAGGAGATTTGGACATTGGCTGCACCTCGTCGGTAAAACACCACATCCACCTATCCGATGATTCGCCCTTTCGAGTGAGGTCCCGGAATATAGCTCCAGCAGATTACCAAGATGTGCGAAAACATCTGAGGGAGCTAATGGACCGGGACATCATTCGACCATCAGAAAGCCAATTTGCTTCCCCAATAGTAGTGGTGAGAAAGAAGAATGGGGACGTCAGACTGTGTATTGACTACAGAAAACTAAACGCAAGAACCATCCGCGATCAGTACACAATACCTAAAATCGAGGAGACCCTCCATGCTCTAAATGGTGCCCAATGGTTTACATGCCTGGATCTCAAGTCCGGGTATTACCAGATAGAGCTAGAGGAAGCTGACAAGCCCAAAACAGCCTTCTGGTGTCCGCTTGGGTTCTTCGAATTTAACCGGATGCCACAGGGCATTACTAACGCCCCAGCGACCTTCCAAAGGCTTATGGAGAAGTGTATGGGAGACCTCAACCTGATGGATGTCATGGTCTACTTGGATGATCTGCTGATCTTTTCCAAAACCCTGGAGGAGCACGAAGAGAGGTTGATGAAAGTCCTCGATCGACTGCAGGAGTTTGGTCTCAAACTGAACTCTGCAAAGTGCCACTTCTTTCAGACGTCCGTCAAGTGCCTGGGGCATGTGGTGTCCAGGGATGGAGTTGGTACCGATCCAGACAAGATCAATGCGGTTCAATCCTGGCCAACGCCATCTAATGCCAGGGAGCTAAAGTCCTTCCTTGGATTTACTGGGTATTACCGGAGGTTTGTGGAAGGATACTCGGCCATTGCACGACCACTCCACCAGTTGACGGCGGGCTGCGACATGACAAAGAAGTTTAAGAAGGGGAGAAAACGGAAGGCTTTGGTCCGCAGTGCCAGTGAGCCCTTTGGTGATAGATGGACACCAGCCTGTCAAACAGCCTTCGATACACTCATTGAAAGGCTCACCTCGGCACCGGTTCTTGGATTTGTTGACTATGGCTCTCCATTTTTCCTTCACACTGATGCCAGCTTGACAGGACTTGGTGCTGCGTTGTACCAGGAACAAGATGGGAAGTTGAAGGTCATTGCATATGCCAGTAGGGGCCTGTCGCGCAGTGAAGCCAACTATCCTGCTCATAAGCTCGAGTTCCTGGCCCTCAAGTGGTCAGTGACGGAAAAATTTCATGATTATTTGTATGGTGGGCGATTCACCGTACTAACGGATAATAATCCACTGACCTATGTTCTGACATCGGCCAAGCTCGATGCGACTGGGCAACGATGGTTGGCTGCCCTAGCAAATTATGACTTCCGCATCCAGTATCGGCCAGGAAAAAGTAACGCGGATGCTGACGGCCTGTCACGACGGCCCCAAGCGACTCAACCCGCAGACGAGGACTTTGATGGAAACTACGAGCGGTTCCAACAGCTAAAGAACAGAATCCTTGGCGGGAGTGATGTTAAGTTGGAGGAGTCGACAGTGGCTGCTCTGTGCCAAAGTGTAGAGCTAGGTCCCACCTGTACCCTTTTGGAGACCATCACCGACTCGGCGAGTGCTGTGCCTGACGACTTAGATGGCACAGGATGTCAAGGCCAGGATTCTATCCCAAGCATAAGTAGCCAGGACTGGGTGGATCTCCAGCAAGCCGATGAGAGCATCCGATACATCATCCAGTGCTTGCAGACAGGGAAACAGCCGACTGCTAAAGAGCGTTTAGTCCTGACAGATGAGAAGAAGATTCTGCTTCGGCAGATAAAACATCTGGTCTTCAAGGACGGCGTGTTGTTCAGAATGGGTAGCAGTTCAGGCGAGTCCCTACGCCAGCAGCTTGTCCTGCCCAAGAGCTACAAATACCTAGCCTTTGATGGAGTGCACGACCAAGTGGGTCACTTGGGGTTAGAGAGAACCTTGGATCTGGCGCGGGCTCGTTTCTATTGGCCCAAGATGGCCGACGACATTGAAGAGATGTGTCGAATCTGTCCTCGGTGTCTTCGTCGCAAGAAGAAGATGCTCAAGATGGCACCCTTGGTCTCCATCAGAACGACTCATCCGATGGAGCTAGTCTGCATGGACTTCTTATCCCTTGAGCCTGATGATAGGAATACTACAAACATCCTTGTCCTGACAGACCACTTCACAAGGTATGCTCAGGCATTCCCCACAAAGGATCAAAAGGCGAAGACAGTAGCCAAGGTGCTTTGGGAAGAGTTCTTTGTCCATTACGGCTTCCCAGAACGCCTCCATTCCGACCAAGGGCGAGATTTTGAGTCGGCATTGATAAAAGAGCTGTGTGAGCTGGCGGGCATCAGAAAGTCACGCACGACGCCATACCACCCCCAGGGAAACGGGCAGGTTGAGCGGTTTAACCAGACCCTCATCAGCATGCTCGGGACCCTGGATGCAGAGAAGAAGAGCAAATGGCGTCTGCACGTCCGGCCACTGGTGCATGCCTACAACTGCACGAAGAATAATGCTACAGGCATGACACCCTACTACTTGATGTTTGGTCGGGAACCCCGCCTACCAGTTGACTTACAATTCGGCCTTCTATCCCCAGCCAAGAAGGCAATTTCCCACAGGACTTATGCACAAGATTTGAGGAATCGTCTCCAACGTGCCCATCAGATAGCCGCAGCCAAAGCAGGTAAAGCTGCCGCTTACAGCAAGGAGAGGTATGATAAGAAGGTTCGAGACCATGCCTTAGTGGTGGACGACTTGGTTCTGGTGCGCAACGTGGGCATCCATGGGAAACATAAGCTGGCTGACCGATGGACCACTTCTAGATACAAGGTGATAGACCGTGTAGCCGACGATATGCCGGTTTACGTGGTGAGACCTGAGAATGGTGATGGGCCGGACAGGACTCTCCATCGCAATATGTTACTCCCTTGTGGGTTTCTTCCCGAAGCCCCGGTAAAGCCGTTAACTACTGTCCGTCCAAAGCCAGCCCCAAGAGTCTCACTACGCCAATCAAGAAGTAAATGCAACCAGCCAGGGAGATTAATAAATCACACTTCACCTCCTGGACATCCAAGTACCGAGAGTGAGTCTGGAGTACTGATTGAACCCAAAACACGGCCTGTACCAGCCCCACGGATGCTGCTTCCATACGCCACCAGTGATGAAGATCCACCAGCAACCCCCCTTGATCCCGAAGCACCAGAGTTTGTTCCAGCTGAAGTAGCCCCACGGGACATCGACCCAGTGGATGAGGCTGGCAGTGTCCCCTCCGGAGCTTCCTCTACGTCGGAACCTGTCTCCCTCCAAGAGACAACAAGTTCCTCAGAGCCGAATACTTCTTCGTCAGACGAGTCAACTCCAGATAGTCCCACGGCCCTAGCCAGACGTAGATATCCAGCCCGCAACAGGAGAGCACCTGAGCGACTTGGGTATAGCCGATTGAGACCTTCTGAGACTAAACTTATTGAAGAACACTTAGCAATCCAGAAGCAAAGTCTCACACTGCTTCAATCTTGCCTTGTGTCCAAATACATGTAGAAGCATTAGTTTCTGTCAAGTTATATTATAGCCATGTCGGGACGCCATGATTTTAGAAGGGGAGAGTGTCACACCCCCCAAAAATCCACCCCCCAAAAATCCACTTTTTGGGTTGGACAAGGTTTTGTTGTTTAGGCCACTGAACCCCTTTAATTGTGTTCTTAATGGTGCCCAACTGTTATTTACGACCTGTCTCGGACATGAACTAGCTGCTTGACAAGTCAGGTTCGGGGCGAGGCCTCATGTATGTGGTTTGGGTCATTCTGACTTCAGCCTGCGACCAGTCAGGATCAATGCCACCTTGCCTCCTACATGAGCCTTGTTTCCACTATTTCTACTGAAATAGGTGAGTCCCCGAATTCACTTTTGTTCTTTATAATGTACATAATAATAGTGTTATTGATGTTTTATTAATTTGCCCTCATGGTAAATTAGTATCTGATATTGGCATGTATCCTAGTACATGTACATGTACTTTCAGTGATTTGGAAGGATTTGCATTTCTTTTTGAAGTTGTGTATTAGTATTATCGCTTAGATACAAAGTAGTTATTTTCCATTTTGTTTGACAATTCGTTATAGTTATTCGTTGATTACTTTTGATTTTCTTATTGATTCTAGTTATTATTCTTCACTTGAGTTTTGTAGTTGTAGGGTGTTTATTTAGGTTTTCGCTTCCGAAGAGTCACCATTAATTATATGAGACTGGTTTATTACTCGAGGACTTTTCGTTGTGTTTAGGTTTTCACAATGTTGTTAGAAATTCTTCAGTACAATTATTCCATTTGAGTGATAATATTCCGTACATGAGAGAATTATCAACACAAGTCTATGGTTTGGTTTGCGACCATGCTGTACAGTACAAATATGCTTTCCCTTAGTAAATTGCTATTTAGTAAAACAAAGGACTAGTGTGAGTGACCTCTAAGCCACTGGGCCTGGCCTGTGGTCATCAGGGACCATCAATTTCGCCTAAAAGCTATTAACCACTTCAAAAGGGGTTGAACCATTCAAGGTTTATGTGAAATTACCTTCACTTTAGTTTTCTTGACTTTGGCCTTATTCTGAAGTTATGGTTTAATGATTGATTCGATTTACTTTATTTTTTGTTGAAACACTTTGTGGTTAAGGAGTTCTTCAGAATTTCTTTGAGTTGTTGGTCTTTTCAAGTTTTGGCTTTGAGATATCTGAACCACCTGTGAATTGCTTTTGGTTTATAGATCCTATTAACTTCAGTTGACTTTTTATTGATTTAGCTTGGAGTGACTTTTATTTGAACCCTAGATCAAGGGCTATAGTGTTTACTTTTATATTATTTTCCTCTGAAAATAATATAATTCTGTAAGGTTTTAGTTTTTCTTAAGACTTAGTGAATATTTTAGCTTTTTGTTTATAACCTTTAGTGTTTGATTATTGTTCTGGTTTAGTTTATTCTTAATTGATTTACACATGTAGGTTTAGTTATAATTAGTGTGCATTCTGACTTCAGCCTGCGACCAGTCAGGATCAATGCCACCTTGCCTCCTACATGAGCCTTGTTTCCACTATTTCTACTGAAATAGGTGTGACCCCATATGCAGTTGACAAGACTCAAGACTCGAGACTCACGAGAGGACGAATTCCAGCACGGCATCCCGTAGTGATTGGATTCCCTCATCACCGTGCGTGCTGTAGGAGTGTCGCTTTCCACTATTTCACCATCCCGTTCCAGTATTTTGCAGTACATCAGTTTCCCCAGTTCACCTCTTCGACATCAGTTTCCCCAGTTCACCTCTTCGACATCTTTTCCCCAGTTCATCTTTGCCAGTCCAACCCCCACTTCAGTCTACATTTCGTGTCTTCTTCTTCATCCAGATCCTGTGTCTTCTTCTCCATTTGTCGTCATTCTGAACTGAACTATTCGTTCGCGTGTCGCGTTTTATATGTGAACTATTCGCTCGCGTGTCGGATAAATTCATCGCGTTTGTTCAGATTGAATCATCTATATCCTTTTATTTTGCTGTTTTATAATAAGTGTTGATCTGTATTCATCTGTGATATTGTCAATTCTTGTAAATCCATCTGTTATATTTTGTTGTCCATATTAATATTTGTTCTTGTGCGATTGTCCCATCGACCTGTAATTCTTTATAACTTTAAATTTAATTTTGTCTACCGCGGACCGGTATAATAAACATAAGGACTTCCGATCAGGAAGGACCTGTGACACGAGCAAAAGAAACTATAAGGAAATTATTAAGATGAGGGTTTCTATTCAAGGGTTTTGGACACAATCTAAGGGGGAATGCTTAAGAACAAAGGAAAGAATAATGCCAAAAATAAATTGTTGAGTGGTTGGCACTTCATGCACAAATTCTCCTCAATGACGACAGAAGTGAAAAAATGAAAGTCTGGGTATGGAAAGCCCTCTAAGTCAGCCCTCTAAGTGAGCCCTACCTGGGTCAGGAGGAGGCTTGCTCAGGTCCCCTGACGTAGCCGCCAAGAGCTCACTGGCACCCTTGGGCTTGTACTTGACTGGGGGAGGGGTGACGCTAGGGGTGTGGGGTATGCTGTCCAGGTTTTGCTCAGTACTAACGGGCTCTGTAGTGAGTGGTTACAGGAAGGGAATTAAGGTTGGATTAGTAAGGTGGAGTTGGAAATTAGACGAGAAAAACTTACTATGTAAGTGGCTCCTCAAAATGTAACCATTTATTAGTGAGGTCAAGTAATTACTAAAATAGGATAAGACGGCGAGTAGCTGTTAAAGAAGCGTTCATTTTGCAACACCCTGGAAAAATGCAAGGATCATCCTGCATAATATCTGTATAACGGTCTTTTCTGGTAATGGGAACACTATTGAGGAATACTCCAAACAGTAATTAGATGGTAGGGTTGTGTGAGGTCTCACATGGGGAATTTCGGGTTTAAGGGTGAACCAAAAGAAAGTGACGGGGCAAAGTCAAGCAATGAGCCAATACAAAAGCAGTTTTATAGTTAACTAAAGAGCGAGTAAAGTTAAGGCCAATCTACACGTACGTCATTCTGTCTTAACGACTTTGTCAAACAGAAATGCCACAGATGTGTGTGTCGTGTCCACAAAAAAGCAACGGTGTGTGAACTTTTCAGTTCGAATACAGTTCCCTGTTGAAATATGCATGCGATGTTTTGTGTCGCGGATACAAAATCCTGCGATATACAGTTGTACAACTTTGTTTACTATTAAGTTCATGCTGTACCTAAAACTATGAGGGAGCTCAAATACAGGGTTTGTTTTTTGATAGGTTGTGATAGTTACAAAAGCAGGAGGGTTAACAAAAATGAACACAAAAACTGAGTTGGGCGACCAGGGGCCAATTTCATAGAGCTGCTAAGCACAACAATTTGCTTAGCACAAAAAATTCTTGCTCATTAAAAAAGCCAAAATTATATGTGTTTTTCATGCTAAGCAAAAAAACAGCTAGTTATCAATCCCAAACAATAAAGATCACGTGAAAATTTAGTCTGTAACCTTGTTTTTGCCAAGGACGAATTGTCATGCTGAGCAAATGTTTGTGCTTAGCAGCTCTATGAAATTGGCCCCTGGTTATAGGTACATGTTTGTATGCATGTGTAAATATGTATACAGCTTGAATTTGTTGGGATGGGTCGAATCTGACCTGTGTTATCCTTCCGTTGTGTCTTGGGAGACGGTTTGCTTTCCTCCTTCCCCTGCTGTAAGGCATTCTTCTTGATCCGATTGCTGTAACCACCCATGACCTGGGAGGAGGTGGTGACGGCGGTGCCCTGGTAGGAAGGCTTGGCGAGGGGTTTCTTGGGAGAGATCTTGGGTTTGTTTAGCCGTTCCTGGTTGGAGTGCAGTTTGGCATGGTGACTGTTGTTCCAACGAGGGCTTGCCGGGTCTTTCTTTGGTGCTGGATCTGAATGGAGATAATGAACATAATTGTGTTTATTAATAAATATCTGTCAGTCACTTGCTCGCAGCGAGCAAAGCCAGAAATATCAGGGTGTGCTATCCACAGATGCTGGCCTGAACCCGTCTCGGATCGAGATTCGTGAAAAACACTCCTGTGTCTGAGTCCAGTCAATGTCAAAGTAATCCCGGCGCAAACTGGTTAAAAAAAATTCATAAATATGCTGGCAGTTACCTCTGTTCGGATCCTTTGAAGTTGGCGGTATGGAAGGGATGTAGATGTCCACCTTTTGCTGAGGCCTGCCATGATGAGCCTCGTCGGTTGCGGGTACGTCTCTGCTGTGCCTAGCAGCCTGGGGATCCTGCCTCAAGTTGGACAACCTCCTGGGGGAATCTTCTTCAGGCAAGGAGCGCACGGAGTTGAGGGAGGCTTGGCTTTGGTAGGTCTTGGGAGGTGGAAAGCTAAGACTAGTGTCTGGGGCGCTGCCAGTGTCACTATAGGAATAACGAAGGGAACGTTTTAAGGATTAAGTGAAAGAATTGCTTGGTAAATTTATGTAAATTGTTAAGATATAGATTTTTATTATTATTACAATCTTATTTAGGCATCTGCAATCCTCTGGGGAAAAAAAACAGTGTGCTTTTGTTTTCTTTGGCCAAATGGATCTGCCTTACAATATCTACGTATGAGACTTATTTTTCCTGCGTAGCAATCCAGCGTCGAACCACAAGAGATACACATCAAAATGTATTGATGGACAATTTGGAAAGGAAGGCTGTAAGCGGAAACTTTGCTTAACGTCAAGAAAATGATAACCTTTTTTAAAAGTATGGTATCTCATGAGCAGAAATTTTGACGGATTGTTTATTAATAACCGGTGTCGGATATACAATTTTTTGGCAAAAGGTTCCTCCCTCTTACAGACATTTTCAAGCTACTTGTCCAGTGGCAACCTGAAATATGTACCCTTCTAATTTTCAAACACGTACTTGTGCCTGTTGGATCCTCTCTGGGTAGGCTTGTTTGCCCTTGCGCCACCCTCTGACCCATAACTGTCAGATGAGTTCATATTACCAGGGAAGCTTTGGTGAGTCGATGGGGGCTGGTGGCTGGCAGGCTGGGAGCGATATTGCTGCGGAGGGGAGGGTTGCTGGTGTGGGACAATAGGGGTGTTGTAGGGGTGCGACTTTGGGGCACGGTAGCCATTGGGGACTCCCTTCTTGCTGTCTACTGGGGGTAGTGGTCCCGCCTGTAGAGGGACAGGTAATGAATCAAATATTGATCTGGTAGGTTTGATGAAATGATGGAAGCTGCTGTTGGTCCAAGCTACCACACCATAAACAATGGGTCTGTTATCCTATTTTTAATTAACTTTAATTAACTTGGGAACAGTAGTTTGTCCAACTGATCCCAAGAGTGCTATCAACAGGAAATAAAAGCACATGGGAGTCATCCCATATTTAAAACTACAGGTCCGTCATCGTCTTATAGGCTTCGGCTTCAGCTCTAATTTGTGAGCCATAAATTATAGCTTCCAGGCCTGATAAACCCCAATAGCCCAACGTATGGGTAGATCAGAAACTTGGACCTAGATCTATAAAGCTTCCGGAGTAAGAATTGCTTCGAAGGTCAAACTGAAGCAAATTAACTGCAAAATGATTTTCGTCAACGATTTTAACCTAAAAGATCTGATTTATCTCTGACCTGGTCCTGATTGCCAGATTGCCTGTCAATCCCAACGCTGCCACCACCGCTGCCAGCGGCTTTGCTACCCTGCTGCCAGTCTGGTGACTGGAGTAATGAGCTACCCTGAGAGCCAGCTCCCTGTCTTTCCTGCAGGGTGCTGCTGGTGGAGTACTGAGACAGGCTTCGAGAACGCTGGTCAGAGGAGGAGGCATCGGAGACAGTGCGAGACATGGAGATGGGAGAGGCTGCAAAGACTCTGGAAAGAAGACAATTATAACGTCTTGTTCGGTTAACTCGGATAATTTGATTAAAAACTGTTGTCAATCACCGTTCACAGGAAGGCATTCTGTAAAAATGGGACAGACTGAAGCAATATTGTCATTTAAAATGCAAACTTTGAAATTGCCAACCTCTCTAGTTGATCCAGCTTTGTGTTTAGCTTATCATTTTCTTTGGACAGGTGTTGGTGTTCCGTCATGGCCCTCTCTCTGACATTGTACAAGTCAGAGTTCTCTGATCGCAGCTTCTCGTTCTCCACCATGTACTCTTGAAGCATCTCATACAAACTACTGTCCGCTGCAGACTTGGGCGTGAAAGACGACAACATACTGCTGCGTGAAGGAAACGGGGCAAGACCATTCAAGTATTATTGACCTTAACATAGCTATCTGGTTGTCCACTTGGAATATGTGAGAAAAATAAAATCTTGCACCTAAAGAAACTTTAAAAGGACTTAAAACTTAAAGGGACCGACTGACCCCACCTACCTATCAGTGTCTCGCCTCTTGGGTTTCCTTTTCTCTTCTTTAGCAAGCGACGTCTCGGACGTCTCTTTACTCCTGTCAAAGTCACCTGGAATCGGCGTCTTGTTTCCAGACAAGCTGTCCTCAGAGAGGCTGATAATAGACAGGCTGCCCTCCGTGTCGTTCCGCCTCATGGCAGGCTTGCCACTGGCTGGCAGAGGGAATTCCAGCCGCTGCCTCAGGTAGATGTTCTCGTTACGGAGGAGTCTGACTTCTCGTTTGAGACTCAGGATGAGTTTCTCTCTTGGGTCCTGTCATGGAAGAGGTTCGTTTGAAATTAACACAAAACAATAAGGCAGCCTAGAATTTGAATCTTAACAAGACCTTCGACTTCATCGTCGCGTCGTCTTAATTCTTATCAAAAACAATATGAACTTCAACTTTCGCAAATCAGGTTTTCCGTACCATTCTGATAACGGGCTTGTTCTTGATTCTCTTGGCACGGTTTGCGTAGCGTAGTGTGCTTAACGACTCAGATAAGCAGTACACTGAAGGTGTGATGCATGCAATCTGTAAAATGACAAAGAGATAAATGAAGAACAGAATTGTGTACGGCAATTTCTCCTACTGAAACGGCGTACAATTTAAAACTCAAGTTAATAGCAAGATACTTTTGTTCGGTATCTGTTTGGGTAATTTTTGAAAAATCGGGAAAAATGTATAACGATATTCAATATTATCTTCATACATGCACGACTTTCAATTCTTATTCCAAGTCATTATTTTGTAGGAAGCCCTTGAGAGAAAGTGACTGCGGCTACCTCATCAAACCTGCGAATGGCAGTTACACATATTTGTATGTGTACATGTATGTGGGAGGCGTAGCCATGCTACTTTTGGTATTGGCTTCCTAGCACCTACCATGAGAGTGACGCCACTGCCTCCTAAGCTGTCTGCAAGAAGCTTGGTCAGTTTGCTGTCCCTGTATGGTATGTGCCCGGACCTCTTCCGGTTGTCACTCAGAGCCGATATGCAGTTTCCTAAACGATGAAACAAAGTTGCTTTCAGCCAAGTTCACTGTCACTAAATGATCTACAAAAATCAGCCTGCCGACTGTCGAGTGGCTCATATCACCGAGCGTTAACAAGCACTTATTGGTGTTTGTCGTCTCAGTGAGTAGCTCTCCTGAGTTGCCTAGTTCCTTAAACTTCTCAATGCCGGCCAGATCTATAAAACTTAACCGGCCATGTTTAGTGACTCACCGAGCGTTAGCAAGCTTTTATTGATGTTAGTTGTCTCAGTAAGTAGCTCTCCTGAGTTGCCTAGTTCCTTAACCTTCTCACTGCCGGCCAGATCTACAAAGCTTAGCCGGCCGTGTTTGGTGATGTACAGGCTCTCCTCCTCTGGATCAGGCTGTTGAAATCAGGCCACAGAACATAGATAAATTACAATTACAGTTGTACTGATCCTAAATCCAAATAATATATTGCGCCTGACAAAATAATATTTTGGAGGTACTAAATAAAGTGCCTGGAGTTTTACATTACAACATACAGTTTTGTTTCAATTATGGGTAGAAAAACCTATGAATGGAAATTTAGGACAACGTCCCTTCTTTTGGGGAAAAAAGGACTTCTGACAAAGAATTACATGAGGTACTTCGTTGGCTTTAACAACAAGGAGAACCTTCTGCCTTATAGCAGCGAGAATGCTTAATTTTCTAACCAGGAAATTGGTTTCCTTTCACTTTATTCCATTTCATTGAAGTGTAGAAATCTACAGAATCAGAGTGATAAAAATCACCACTTATCATCGTTGTTTATATCATTACAATCACATGTATATGTGTATTATCCACCAAACACAGTCAACGTACCATTTATGCCCATCATTAACCAGCTCGCATAAATGTGGCAGATCTCTACGTATCGCTTAATTCCATTCCACCGAATATCCAACAATTTGAGCACCACTCACTGTTATGCACTGCTCGAAACCTCACTACCGATAAAATACCAGAAGAGTAAAATAGCGCACTCGATCTATCACGGCAACACTTCTTCTTTTATTGTCACGACGTCACCTTAAGGTCAGCCATTCCATGGAAATCCACAAAAGGGTTGTTAGATTTCAAGTCCCAGTACACTGTTTCAACTCGCGATATCAAGCGCAGTGTTCTGGTCGTTTTATGTTGACATTCCTCTCGTGTACTTTGTGTATTAAGCAAACACTGGGTAAAGGCAATACGCACGCCAGGTAGAGGTCGCGTTTAACTCCATGAGGCTTGAACAAATTGGACGTAGAAAAGGGACAAATTGAAATTTTAAAGGGAACCAATTGGGCATATGTCGATTCATGATCAATCAGCAGACTGCTGTTAAAATTATGGAAAAAGTTGTAAAATCAACTATTTAGGGGTAAAAACCTGTGAACTTGTGAGGTCTGAGGTTTGTATGAATGAATTAAAGTTCCTAAAATGCTAAATAACGGCTGTTTATTTAGTTTAATGTACCCTTTAGGAACTGGTTTTTAATGATTACGATATTTTTGTGATTGAAAAATTACATCGACAAGGACTTTTTAAAAGATGTTATTCACGTTTTTATGTTGTATATTCAAGAAGGAAAATAGGAAAATTACATGTAAAATGCTGAACTACATAAATTGTTTTTATGACATTTAATATCAGCATAAATATTTGTTGACACCATTCAATGACACTCACAGCCAACTATACTGTCAAAGGTTTACCAAGTCCAGTCAAAGTTCTCTCGCTGTGCCAAACATTATTGACAATGACAAAGCCTGATGGACAATGCACAGAAGGAACAATGCTATCGGTGTACTTACAAGGAAAGACAGATAAGCTAGCAGGTACAATCGGGGCTAATTGTATCATTTCAAATATATTTGGTGGCATTGCTGAACCATAATGGGATTTTTTGTTCTTATAACTGGGGGAGTGGTCAATTGTACACATGAAATAACTGCATTTAATTCATTTAATTAATATTTGTTCAAGATAACGTAAAAACGTTAGTTGTGGCATGGAGGTATAGGAAACATGGTTGTGGTCAACACTTTGTTATTTAGTCCATTTGCCTGGTGGTATTTTTGTCAGATTTTCAAAATGTTGCTTTCTTATAAAGTAATGAGAATGCACAATTATTTAATGGTATAATTAGGCGAGATTGTGCATAGTTTATTTTAGGAACGTCAACATATTTGCATATAAATGGTCAGGTTCGCAGCGTGGACATTTGGCAGGCATTCAAAAAGGTTTATTAAACTTCGTCCTACTTACCATCTCACTATCAATCTGTAATGATATGATAGTATGACTTCTACTGGAATACTCATTGATGTTATTGGTAGCTATCTGTCTCTGCCCCATACCTGGAGAGAAAAAAGAAGAAAAACATTGAGGATACGTAAAAACCAACACACGGACAGATATAAGAATGAAACAGGCATTTTGGAAGCTAATAACTTCTTTTTAAACTACTACAAAAAAGGGAACACTTTGATATTTGTAATACACGCATGTAGTAACATTTGTATATTTGTATGTCATACTTTTTTTCAACTGAGCCTATAGCCTACAACTGGTAGCAAACCAGCATTTATTGTTATTTTGTATTATATTATTTGCTTTTGATCAGCTATACACGTATTATTGACAAAACCAGCATATCATAGGGCAAATATGTGTTGATTATTTGTATTAATCAAATAAGTTAAGAGGGCCTAATGTTTCGATCTAAACAAGATTATTTATATTGTTCACCTTCTTCCAATACTGCTAAGAAATCATCCAGCGTTTCACAGTCCACAACAAACAGATTCTCCACATAGAAGCCTTTATCCTTGGACCACCTGACGGGCAGTGAATTCCTGCCAGATGGATTCAACAAATCCTTCACCTGAAAAAAAAAATTACCGGTACTGTCTATTCTAAATTCCAGTTTTACCTTGCTAGTTTTTCAAACAATAAAAAGGTTATAAATTTAATTATTTAAATTAGCCGACTTAAATTTGTTTGCGACAAGATAGAAGCTTTTTCCAAAGGGTTATAGTGTCAAATTGAAATTGTTATTATTTGGTTGGGGGGGGGGGGGGGGGGATGAAAACTTTTTGGTTCCAAAGAGCGTAATGTATCGCACAGTCATAAACTATTATGACAGTTTGGCAAAGGTTCAAGAATGTGGAAGGTGTTAAGAGGGCAAATAAACTATTTGCTAAACACAGCCTAATTTTAGATAGGGGATTTCCCTGTCAACGATTCTACAATCAATTCAAACTCTTACAACTGGTGTCAGCTCACTGTAATGTCAAGCTGTAGCCAAGTAATTCATATAAAGTTTGTCATCTCGTCATTTTGCCATCAAGTTGGACATGTTAAACCGATGGCAAGAGACACAAAATATAAAGAGAGGAAATAGTGGTCATTTCCTGAGCAAAGTACAAGTACACGTAACATAGATTTCTAAGAACAAAACCCCTGCCACCAGAATCACAAAACAACATATAAGCCACGCCCTATAGACCACACCCTTATATTTTCCGATTTTGTCAGCTTCAATACTAGTACTTTAAATTGTGTTCAATGCAAAATTTTCTAGGCTTATACGCATTTGATCAAATCAAAATGCTAATCGCTGAAAATGACGGAAGCTGTTTAAAACATGTACAACTTTGCTGTAACAGTAATACAGTGCATCGTAGTTCAAGGTTATGTCAGCACCTTAAAGGAAGAGGGTCTCCATCAACCTTGGACAAACCTGCTCGTTATAGATCTCTAAGTAGGAGGCGCTGAGAGTGAATGTGATGGTAGGGCTAGACCTCTGACCCAAAACATCAAAGAGATGACTGAAGGAGTGCTGGATCAGACCGTATTTGTCCCGCGGAGGCATAAGGGAGTCCTGTTAAATGACAATAAAAATAGTAGCAAACAAACGAGACGCGAGAAAATATACCAAATAATATTCCATGGCAGAACCAAATTTCAAATCGGAATAGAGCAATGACCACGATTACAGTCATACTCATTACACCTTTATAATAATGACAACATTTATAACGCGCCTTTTCCAGAGGTTACAAAGCGCACATTATTATCCCTGCTCATCAAGAACGCAAGACCATTTCTGCAGCAGCTTAAGATATCAGCGCATGTGGTCTCTCTCTACCTTCACAGGTACCCATTTAACTCCTGGGTGGAGAAAGGCAATTGTAGTAAAGTGTCTTGCCCAAGAACACAAGCACAATATTCCCGTTGGGGTAATTAGAACCTGTGTACCATCTCACATGAGTTAAACACTGTAACCATTGGACCACAGCGCCCTAGAGATTAATGCCAGCTGACCTGACTGATGGGTCCTGTTATCGTATAGGTCTTCCCCGATCCCGTCTGCCCGTAAGCAAACGTGGTACATGAATAACCATCCACTGCCATCTCAATCATCTGCATGATGCCACATTTCTCTAACACCTCCCTCTGTGTCGTGTTGTGGTCAAAGACGGCATTGAAGGTAAACGTCTTGGTCTTCTCAGCATTGCCCAACTGCATCAAGAAGTTCAGTTACATGTACATGTAGCTTGATTACATTTTAAGCTAGCTGTTCCATATTGTCTACCGAGCAGTCTCGCGTACTCTACAGTTTCAAGGGATTGTATACGTTTGGTAATTGGAACCCACTGTTTGTTTCAATCCTACATAGTTATAGATATAGACCATAAAACTAACCTGTACAAATTTCATTTCAAAAGGTGGTAGCGATTTTTAAATATTGCCGAAAATCTGGAGCGGTTATGTCCACGCAGGAAGAATAATCTGCATTGGAATAAACAATCTGAGAACCGTCACTGCAGTAACGCTTCTCAGATTCAAATTTTGGGGGATAAAAAGTGATATCTTTCTCCATAACCCCAGTACTTTTTACAAAGTAAAAAGTTTCTAAAAATGCATTATACTATCCAAAGCTGCTGTGCTTCTTACCAAGTAAGTTATTATTGCCATTAATTTTTGGAGTAATTACCAAACGTATACGATCCAAATATACACAATTAAAACTACAATACTGGGCTTATGCATATATTTTTGATATTTTATCATAGATCAAATTTTTTGAATATTCAATTCTAAAATGCACCTATCAGGTTAAACATGCACTAGTCTAAAACTTGATTTGCATGCACCTGTGCTTGTAAATTATTGACAAATGTTCTTAAACTAATATAAATTTGCAATAATACTAGTGGCACTGAAGAAAAATGTGGCATTTGACATACAAAAATCACTCGTCTCCCCAACATTTCTTACATTAAAAAATATATTAATTGAAAAAAAAAAAAATGCTGAGGATATTTGGGCACATACATCTTGTATCAGAAGATTGTGATAAACTCACTGTGATTGAGGAAGAATTATGCTGAATTTTTACACAATCTTTGTCCCCTCGCTTTTTCTCAGCCTCACTAAGTGGTCGAACCCTGACATCAATAAAAACAACAACAACAACAATTGACAAATAAAATGTACACAGAATTTTCAAACAGCAAACCTTGCAATCTTGACTACAGATATCAAATTCTTTGCGGCACCAAATCCACCTGTTTCTAACCATGGATCGTTATCTCTACCATTCGTCTATTGTCCTCCTGCCTAAAAATAGTGGTTGCCCCTCACACATCTACATTCGTTTTCCCCCTAGCGTTTCCCCCAATCAAAGCCTTGAGGCCAGACTCATCTGTCAAGTGATTATTTTCATTTCCTAGCCACCTGGATTATGTGTGTGTGCATTTCCTTAATTCCTGGCCCGGGGTGTTATCATCAAGTGGTGGGATTGATTCACTTCACATTATTGAATGTTGCCACTTTTTTGTTTAATGTCGTTTTCAAACATGTCATTACCTACAGATCATCAATGTGCTTCAGCAAGCGTCAACTTGCATAATGCATCAGCTGCGTCGTATTTTAAACACATTTCGAGCCACAAGTGCGCGTGTTTGGAACATTTTTGTTACGTTGCGCAGCGCGTGCTTGATTGCGTAAAATATGTAGTTGCATTCTCCTACAAAGATGGCCGTCTGTTAGAGAGATCTATTCCAAACAAGTTACCCGGGGTGAACAGTATTTGTTTTTCTAGCAGCTGTAGCTATAAGAAGATTTTGCAAATATTGAGAATCATCTTCTTTTGTCTTAAAATTGTATGCCCCATGCTATTATCACATTTCAATTTAAACAGGTACATGTTTTGTTTTGTACAACTTTACTTCGATTTTGAGTGTTTGTAATGCTCTGAAATGGCTTTCATTTCTACACGTTCACACCCTAACTAACCTGCCCTGCGAGAGCCGAATTATTACCCAGAAACTACTTTGTTTCCCTTTTTTGCAAACTTGCCATGTGTTTATTTCAGCTGTCAAAGTTGGCATGGAAACCTATCTGACCTAGCCTGATCCCTGACGTGTACAGCCTACCCCAGGCAAAATCAACCTTGCTTATAACACCTTGCATAGGTTCTGTGGTTTGGTAGGGCATGTAAACTGTACAACGTACCTTCACACAACTACAATTGGTGAATAACTTGGTTTTAATCTGTAAGGGTTAATTGTTAATTCTCTGGTTTATAATGGGCAATTTCTTTCTTCACCTGATGACCCCCAAAATAGTGAATGTTGATTCCCCGGATAATAATGGGTTTATTTTTCACCTCGCCCCCAAAATAGTATTAATCAATATTACATGTACACGTATACTGTTGGCCCAAAACAGATAATTTAAGGCTCAATAATTTCAGAAGGTGGGGTTGAAATGGGAAAAGGGTACTTGAATGAAAAAGGGTAAAACTCACCTTGCGACAACATTTACTTGCTCCAGGCCTCCATCCTCAATGTCCCAATCATCTGGCAAGGAATTCGGTGCCGAATTCATACTGAAAAATAAATTGTATGACAACTGTAAATTGTGTACAAACTGCTATTATAATTTGTACGTACTGTATCATTATTTATTACAATTTGCCACAAAAGAATGCACCAAAAGTTTGGGAGACCACTACGACTGTAAATTGACCGAAGAGCATGTTAACAAAATAGCTTTTTAACAAACCAAATTATTGAAATTATTGAAAAAACAGTTTTGACATAATTTACATTAGCACTCAATTTAATAAGAAATGACAGTTTTATAAAGTCATTTCTTACATTTGTACACGAATGTTTATCAGCAACTAAAAGGTACAACTAAATCGAGAAAAGTTTTTTGTCAGAAGTGCTTTTTTGAATGTCGCAAATTAATTTTGACAAGAGGTTCATATTATAAAGTGTACATGGACATTGTGTACTATTTGTACACGTAATAGCCCACTAATTACAGGAACAGGACTCAAAAGCACACAGCCGGCACGTATTCTCGCGGTCGGCATGACGTCACCGGGCCCTGTTTCTTGTCTCTGATTGGTCAGTGGTGGCTGTTAGTTATCACCCCCTCTGGACTCAAAGGGGAATGAGTAGCAATAAATAGTGTTGTGGTCTATGTGAAAAAAATATAAATAATCAATTATTGTCTAATATCTATTAAACACTACACCGAAATATTTCCAAATTTCATTGTTTTATGAAGTAACAAAATCTCCCACGATACACCGGAAAAAAAAGTATGCATGTTTTTATTGCTGTAAAAAAATAAAGAAAAGACGTAATTCCCTGTACAAATTGAATGGAGGGCTACCCCTTTGCCCGACGGCGTGTGTAATAGGTGGAACAGCCTCCGACCATGAGAATAGGAAGCCCTTCTCTGTTGCTATGTAAACACGGCTTCCTGACTATATCACCAGAGGCTCAAATCACCCACCAATTAGGAAATCAGTTTAAAAGGATTGCATTACTAGAACCGTGCAAAGAATCAATGAACCATATGAACCATATGAACAGTGTGTGCATTGGAGTGAGGACTAGAAAGTGTACAAGGGATGATTAAAGGAATGTATGACACAGGAAACTGACATCATTATTTAATGGGGAAAACATTGCTTATTGATGACTAGCACCGATTACCCTGTGAAATTATTTCACCTTAAATGATATTGTTTGAAAAAAAAAAAGCCATTCTTGATATTAAGGTGTTTTTGTTAAAGGTGCAGATGGATACACGTTTTCAACAAATTACAGAACCAAACAATGTAGCTTTTCTCTGTTTTCTCAAAATGAACAGTACCCCTATGGGACAAACCTTCCACAGGTTGTTATAAATGCACCCTGCTTTATATTTTGGAAAAGTTCTTGCTTGAAATGATCGGATACACCTTTAAATTTATAATTTAGTTCCCTTTCACCAATTGTACAGTAGTGCATTACTATAACGGGTAAATAACTTTACAGTACATACATGTCAATTGTACAATTTTTTTTTAACTATTAATTTCAACTGAACTCGCAATTCAATATAGCTGTTATTATGAATGGGTTAGGCGAGCCTAGGAATGAATGGCCTGTCACCATGGTTAGCAGGTCAGGGGCAAGGTAAACAGATAGTAAAAGAATTTGACCTGTGTGATAAATCTGCAGAGAAAGTGAACTATGAAATCAAATAGTTCAAGTTACACTTTTTTGTCAGACTTAAAAAGATGTACATTTTGGCTGTCTATAGTGTGTTAAAGGTAGTATACACCATTGGTCATTGCTTGAATTATCATGAATGAGAAGATTGGGGGGTTGTATTTATAGTAAATATCGTTTAACTGAGCTGTCCAAAGTTTTAGAATCATGGATGCTGAGAAAAGCACGAAAAAAAGACGTTTTTTTCAACCGGCGTCGAGCAGTTATTCTTATGTTATCTTTGTTTTTTCGCGACCGCCGTCCGGCGATCGCGAATTTTTTATTATAAAATTCTATTTTTCGGAATAATTACAGGATATCTGGCGCAATCATTTTGCTGGATGCCCAGAATCAACATTTACTTTCAGACGAGTAGAATATTTCTTAATAATTCAGTAGTAAATATTTTTGTGTATACTACCTTTAAAAACCAGTACAATAAATTTGTTGCCAAATTGTCTGGAAATATAAACTTGTGCTTCAAATATTTGTGATGTCTACAATGTATTTACTGTACTGTGAAGTAAAATATATTATGGTTGGTAGGTGCCCAACTGCACTACACCTGAACAACCCAAGCCCACTTTAGTTTCAGTTCCCTTTGGAATAAGGACATTTTCTGTAGTGTAAACTCTGGAGTTATCTGACTGATACCATGGATAGACCTTCAATCAAAAGGCCTTCAACCGTAATCCGTAAATCAGGTAAACAAAATGTATTTAGAAACTCAATTGACTTGATGGTTTCACTGTCAACTCGTATTCTCTACATGTGGATGTTTTCAATGTTTACAGATATAAAAACAAAATTGCAAGAGATAAAAACGGCGCTTAGTTGAAATATCTCCATGATGCGACTGGGGCACTGGTAATTGTCAAACTAAATTGTAAGAAGTGAAATGTAAACCCGACTTTGAACAATATTGTGTCAAAAGTACCAAATACACATGTAATCAACAAACAAATATTTACAAAGCAGAATTGTAACTCTATCCTTTAAATGTAATTAAATTAAATTAAAGTGTGTGGGGGGTACAAAGTTTTTTATTGGGAAAAAAAATGGGTTCACTCCACAATGGGACTGTACTGCTTGGGTTTGTTTTACTAGTTTGAAAAGGCCTAGGCCGCAGTCCAAATGATGCTCTTAAGTATACCCACCGACTTGAATCAAACGAAAGTCCAGAATATGAGTTGTATCTCTTTGCAAACGCTTCCCGAACATCGCTAGACACCGAAGTTGCTGAGCTAGAGCCCCCCGGCGTGTCGGCAAGGAATCCGGTGCCATCCTTGATCGACGACGGTGAGTCAGAGACGTAGTTTTGCCTGTTTCCAACGTTCATATCTCACAAATAATTCCCTCACAATTGAAGACAAACATAACATATAAATCCTAGAAAGTCCTCGCAACGAAAACTTCAGTCAGTGACAACATGGTTCACCGTTCAAGGCATTTAGAGCGAGGAATTATACAACGTCTTCAGTTCAGCTAGGCCGGGTTCATCAACTCCGCTTCAAAATGGCCGGTCCCGTTGCTAACCGACGTCTATAGCGTAGTGTACGTGGTTGGTGTCAGCACACACCGCAGACTGGCCTCGCAAAATAATGAACTAGATATAGCACGCGCGGTTACCCAACATTGCCTTGTCGATGTCCGCGTCGACGTGTTGAAGTAGACGGATAATTGATTAAGCTTGATTCTTTATTCACGAGACTCTTCTTAACTTGAATAAAGTTTGTTTCAAAAAGTTTGAAGGGTTATCCGCTGGTAATGTTCGCGGTTGTATATATAATTAATTATTCACTGACAACCCAGACGTGTCCTGTGTAAACACACTTGGACAGGAATTCACTCGTTTTCCGCCAGACTAAAGGCCGGTTCATCATACTTCACGCAAAGCGAGAAGTTTCAATTAGTACAGAGAGAATTTCAACGACAGCCGTACTTCTATATCATTGAAATGTGCTTAAAACCAAAAAAGCTAATTTTCGAGTCGAGATTCTACAGTCCTACACAATTCTACATATAGTACATGTAAAAAAGTGATCATTGTACAAGGGGAAGAAAATATATGTTCACAAAACCAAAAAGCAGATTTCTTTTAGGAAAGTTGAGATCCCGGTCCTACCAACCCCCCCCCCCCCCCCCCCCCCCCCCCCCCACCACCACCACCACCACCACACCCACCCCGCACCCACACCCCGCAAACTGCAACCAAAATTAAAGGTGAACATTCCCCCCTAACAAAAAAACAAAACAAAACCACCTAGTCCCTTTATTTATTTTGTCGCTTCCAGCTTGACAATGGCGCTGGCACGTGTCTTTTTCTTCGAGGGTTTTTTATAACGATTTTACAATGATTTATATATTGTTTCATGACTATTGACGTCGTGTTTATATTTATTTCACATGGTATTTTGTGAGCATTCTTGCACGCTATATACCCCATACTGAACAAAGGTTTAACTGTCTAAGAAATTAATGGATTTCAGTATTTTGGGGTTCTGTTTATAACCTGTAGGCCCTAAGGATAAAAAAGTTGTGTTATTAGTTTTTTGCAATAATTGCGTAATTATGTTACGTATGGGACAAAAAGGGACCTTTTCTTGGACTTGCCCTCATATTTTTGTAGTATTTTTGTATATTTTGTAGTGGTCACTGCATCATGGCTTTTATGGCATACCGTACCTACTCTGTATGAATCAATCTGCTAGACTTATATGATTTGTGCTTTAATTGTAGAGAAAAAAAAGATTGAATGAGATGTTTTAGGGTATGTTCAACACAAGTTCTATAATCTAACATTAACAGCGAACATTTTTAACCAGTCAAGTTTTCTTTGTCACGTCATCTTCACTTGGCATTGTGCGCCATACAAGTGACGTAACAATGGAAATGCGCATGTGCCATTGTCAGCCTGGAGGTTTTGTTCAACTTTTGTTTATATTTTTGTTTTTGATCATCATGGAAACGGGCGTGTGTCTGCTCGATCGAAAACGGCTACAAAGTAGTGAACTTACCTCATAGTTATCTTGTTTAAAAACTCCAATATATCCTTGAAACGGCAAGTCGGATGAAATTGGTTGAACAGAATACGAAAGTTCGTTTCTGGATTTATAGGTAGGCCTAAACTTTTGTGTTTGACTATGAAGCCGGGAGCCTTAGATAAAGGCCGTAACATGAAAGCATTATGCATGGTATTGTCAAGATGATGCACTTCTCTTCCGGTGATGCAAACTTCGCTTTAATTAGACAGAAATTAACTCGAAGTTTCTTCTTAAATTCAAACAATGACCATGTTGTACATTGCACTGTCACCTTGGGACATTTTCATGTGGCTGCTAAGCACACAGATTTGCTTAGCACAAACAAATATTGCTCGGTATTGCTTTATGTTAGGCAAAAAAACAAAACAAAAACCAACTGAATGCCAGTCACAAACAACCCACATCGCCTGATAATGTGGTTTGTTGTCCTGTGTTTCCCAAGGAAAATTGTTCATGCTAAGCAAATTTAGCAGTTTTCACTGACAATTCTTCACGTATTCATTTGACTGTTATTTTATGGGATAATTATGTTTAATTCAAAGCCAGCCATCATCTTACAACCAAAGACAGATATTTCGTCTTAAGATTTCACTGGCAGTTTCAATATTTTTGTTGGGCATAGGCGTATGGGTATACAAATTGTTTAAATGCGTGTAGGGCCTACCTGTGTTTTTTAGTCATTGTGTAAAGACAAACAAATCAGTTTTGCTTTGACATTTTCTGTCACATGACATGTCAATTTTGTTTCAAACTGAACGTTCAGGATTCGTTGTTGGGTACCACAAGAAATGACTCTGTTTTTGCTCGTCATTGCTTGCTGTGCTCAACCTGATGAAGACACCTGCTCTGCTATCCATAATGGGTACGACGGAGATGACTGGGGTACAAACAGGTGGGCACAAATTGAATTTCAAACAGGTGTATGTCTGTACTTTAAGAGCAATACAAAAAGGTTAGTTAAAAAGAAGGAACCCCTTTAATTGAAGAAATTAACATTATGGATGACATCATTGGTAATAGGAGAACATATTTTTTTTCCCGCTGACCCGTCAAGGGGCGTAAACTCCCTCCCCCCCCCCCCCCCCCCCCCCCACTCTGTTCCCCCTCCCCCTCCCGCTATTACGCCACTGGACCTGTCTAATAAACGTACACATGATGGTGGTGATATTAACCGCTCGGGTATCTGAAGAATAAACGGCGGATGTGCTTACCACGGAGCGACCCATGAGCACTCCGTCCCCGAGCAGAAAATAGACAGGTGTAACCTCTGTAACAATGGACACCTGTCTTCCCTTTATACTCTTTGATTCTTTTGTATCCGTGGAACAAAAAAAGCAATACCAAGAGGGCTTTTGGACAATTGAGAAGAAAAACCTGGATCTTCGGGTGTCAGTGTAACAATGGACACCTACGAAACACGGTGTCTTCCCCTTATCATCTTCGAACCTTTAGTATCTGTAGTGGAACAACAACAAACCATTACCAAGAGGGCTTTTGGACAATAGAGAAAAGACAACTGGATCTTCGGATTAATCAGCTGTGGTAAAACTTGTCCTACACCCTGAATTCGGAAAAGGGGGTTAATTGCGGGGATGGTCGTTGGTATTCACACGATACTCATCTCCACATTCTTATACAAGAGCTGGGGTTGCGTGACTGTTCTGGTGGTGGCTAAATACAACAAAATAAATGCGTTAGTCCCTATAAGTTGACGAATGATCAGTTTCTATATAAATATATTTGACAATAAGAATTTCAAGAACATTAATTTGACAATGTCCAACGAGAATGGGAAGTGTGATACAGAACCCAGTGGCAAGCATAAGCCGAACATTTATCCCTCCGACCGAGGTCCGATCAAGGTTCCTGATAATGAGCACTCGGTTATTCGAAGCTCAGCCGTGCCCGAAAAGTTGTCCTGGCACGAAGTGTGTTCCCGTTCATTGCTTGGGATAAAACCGTACAATCAGTTCCTTCTACCCACCAAAACTCTACTGGCTACATTTGATACCCCCAGCTTCCGGGAGGAGGGTGAAGTTTATAGTGGAGTGCCTGGAATTGGTTTTTGCGAGAGCCAATCTCCGTGTAAGACTGGCGAATCGACCGGCAGCGCCAGTGATATTGGCACCGGGCCTAGCGAGCTGGAGTACCCGTGGCTGTACGACGACGCAGCCCGCTACATCGAGTGCCTGGATGAGTTCCAGCGATTCTCCGACGAATGGGAAGGGATTCAGGGCTGGATCAAGGAACACCTCGTCGAGTTGGCGGAGATGCAAGACCTTCGGAGTGGCTTTCAAGATGAGGCGCCTGGCTGTGGTCAGTCTTACTCGCCGCAGCAGGGTTACAACAATATGTATAGGATGCTTGGAGTTGGTAGCGGATCGGGTAAGGAAATGATAACATAAAACTCGATTTCAGATTTAGTGTCGCTTCATTTGGTTGTCTGAAAAGCCAAACATTTAGGACTCGATCAGAGGTTGTAGGGGGGATTTGAGTTGATAATAAAATGTACAATACTTCGGCCTTCATTTCTAAGGCAATTTAAGATTAAATATAGAAACTTTGGGTAAATGTTGGTAATATCATAACGTTTAAGTGTGTGCCAAGTCTGAAGTCGATCGGATTTACCAAAGTGTCAAGGTGTATTGTCTGGGGGAAAAACATGTACAAATCCTATTGAGAGGAGTCTGAAACAGTATTAAAGGGAAAAATAAACGTTTATATCTATATTAAAATGTGGGGGGGGGGGGGGGGGGGATTCCCATCCGGCTCCACATAGTGGCAACCAAGTTATAATTTCTTATTTTGTTACCAAATATATGCAAAACACGATGCGTGCGCATACCGCCGGGCACATTATTTTGAATACATAATGTAAACAAGGCACATCGTTTACACGTACATGTATATAGGTGAAGTAGACCTAGCCATTCTCCGTGCGTTGCTGCCCCGTCATGCCCACGTCTCCACCACGGTAGTGGAACCAGACCCGTCCCAGATCGCTTCATACCGTCAGCTTATGGCAAGCAGTGAGTTTAGCGGCCAAGACTTCTACTTTTACCAGCAGACGTCTTCTGAGTTCATCGTAAGTTTACTAAAACGTTATGGGGAAAGATGAAGATTTGTAGTTGTATAGCAATCGGTTGCTTATAAATTGCTCTTAGCTCTCAGTGTAGAAACGCTGAAAGACGTTTAACTAATTCGAACTCCGAAGGCCGCGCCGCGGTCGACCGATATTATACCGGTATGTGTAGTGGCATAGTTGTGGCCTTTGTTGCAGTTAGGTTTTGGGATATCATGAGAAGGGAAAGTTGGACCTCCCATCAACGGCGCACCCGGGGAGGTGGCCGGGGAGGGGGGAGGGGGGAGGGGAGGGGGGAGGGGGGAGGGGGGAGGGGGGGGGGGGGGGGGGTCACCAGTTTGCGCCGGGATTATTTTCACATCACCGAGCCGAGGCGCGGTATTATTTTTAACGAAACTCGATCCGAGGCGGGTTCAAGCCGATGGTACCGGGAAGCACACCCACGCATTTCCGACTTTGCTCGCTGCTGACAGACATTTCCAGCCTTGCTCCTGACGTGTTTATGCGTCATCTGTTTTTAATCTTGAGACAACTTCGCGTGTATATACGTCCTCCGGCGCGAACTAGTTAAAGAAAACTTTACTCTGACAAATCAACTAGTGCCCTCCCAATGGGCGTAAAATATATGCTGGAATAATGGTATATAAATTGTGAATTTATGTATATTAATAAGAAGTACCATCCCACCACCTGATTTTCTCAGATGGAGAATTCGGCTAGCAATACGACCTTTGACCTAATCCACGTGATCCATGTTCTGTATCACATTGAGAAGCAAGATTTGGAAGCAACGTTCTCGTATTACTACAATCTTCTGGCCCCTGGAGGAATGCTGATCGTCACTTACGAATCAGGTCACTCAGGTTTATCTGATACCTAATTTCATTTTCTAACTCGTTGCTTAAACTAACCTTGATAACCCATCAGCGCAAAGCAGTTGCCTAGTCTTGCGTCTCAGATTTTTTTAATACTCCACAAGAGAGAAGTTATACAATTCAAAACAAATATGGGCTATACCACTACAATTCTTGTATACAGCGCTTTAGGCCCAAAAAAACCAAACATGTTTAGCGTCACCGCCCGCTTCCTTTTTGGGGGCCGCCTCCTTTTTTCTTCTTTTTTTCTTTTTGAAAAAATCATAAATTTGACCATTTTGGCAAAAAATATATATATATATATATATATATATTTTTTTAAAGATAGGATAACATTTTAAGATCGTATTTTAGACTTTAGCATCACTGTGTACATGCTCTGGAAATATTTTGTTTTCCTTATAGGAAGGCTAGGGTGTGATGTGTAGTCGTGTACGGTGCATACTTGATCGACCCACATGAATTTGAATGTTTAATCGTGGGTGAACCATGTTTTAATTTTAAATTGGAAGATAGGGTGTGACATGTTTACTGCATGACTCGAATTAAAAATGTGTCGGGCAACCATTTTGAAAAAGAAAAAAAGAAAAAAAAAAGGGCCTCCTCCTTCCTTTTTAAAAAAGGGCATGACGCTAAACATGTTTTTTTTTTATTTGGTCCTTATAGCAACTGGATCTCGATCAAAGCGCAGATATTACCCCTGTTTGTCAGGCCACGAGACCAGTTTGCTTGCAGCAGGTCGAGTTCAGTGCGTCTCGTCCCTAACGCCACAGGTTCTCATTTATACTTATGGGTGGAGAGAGCAGAGAGGCAATTGAAGTAAAGTGTCTTGCCCAAGAACATAAGCCCCATGTTCCCATTGGGCTAAAACCGATGAGTCGAATTTAATACCGTAGCCTAACCATTGGACCACAGCGCTTTACTAATGTAAATTGTTATTCTGGTACATTCAGCTCAACTAGCGCGTTTATCTTTCGGACAGATAAAAGCAGCATTGCCAAGATTCGCCAATCACTTCAACCTTTCAAGCCAGGGATGCCTACCTACATGTCCATCACAGACATTGAGGAAGTACTGTCCGCAGTGGCTTCCACCTGTACCTACGAGCGTGGCAACATCCGGGGGATCCTTGACGTCACAGCCTGCCTTCAGGAAGATCCCTCCGCCAGAGGAGAGCGTCTTTGGGACTTCATCACTCGCGTGGTGAATTTCCGTGCCAATGCGCCAGAGGAAGTAGTACGACGAGCCGCAGACATGCTACGGGAATTTTCGTGGCGTGTTGATCCCGACAACGACAACGGAAGATTTCTTACCAACACTGACACTGCTGTTATTGTTGTGACAAAGCAGAACGGCTCAGCAAAATGAAAGGCTGTCAGAACTTAGAAAATCATATTTTAAGAACGCCAGATCAATTATTTCATATTGGCCAATAAAATTATAAAATTATTGACCAGCTAAATGACAGACTCGGGCCAAATTAGAATTTAAGATTTTAAACTGGGGAACCCCATGGCGTGGACATTCGTCATCAGGGCCTCAATTGGCGTCCTCCGGTAACTACGCCACTGCGCCAAGAGCAGCATCTTAGAACAGAACAGAGTTGAGTTCCGTTTGTTCGGCTCGATTTATTTTGGTCTATCCTAGCTTTAAATGCAATACTCGGGGTTTATCTAGCGCCTCGTATATGGAAACATCTCACACCAATTTATGTAACTCGGCAACATATAGTACATGTACATTATGTACTATATTGTATTTCAACTGTACATACCAACTGTATTTCAAATAATAGTTGTTTGTATATAATTCAAACTGTCTTTCATAAAGTTTTTGTATTTACATTTACTAATGGGTATATCCATGGAGGAATGGTATATCAAAGTGGTTTTAAAAAAGTATCAACAAATCATATTAATTGTGAGAGATATGACACAGCTTTACAGAAGTCGAGTTGGAATGTGTACTATGACCCTTTCGGCTTCTTTCCAGTAATTTTCAACCAATTTCATGTGTTGGTCAAAATTGAACAATGCAAGGGTATAACTCTACATTTCTATTTAAAATTGGCGAACAAACTAAAGTTTCCCAAAATAACGCAGAAATTCATACAAATTTAATTTGTAATTTCATACAAATTTAATTTGTTAGCCTTGCATTTTAATAGAAATGAGGTCAAAATAAGATTTGTTTTCTAAAAATGTCTCAAATGTCCCTAAATTTAATTTGTAAGTGGTTAGCCTTGTATTTTTATGCAAATGAGTCAAAATATGATTTGTTTTCTAAAAATGTGTCCAATGTTCCTACATTTAATTTGTAAGGGGTTAGCCTTGCATTTTTATTCAAATGAGGTCAACATATTTTTCCAGAAAATGTCTCATATGAAGACCGCTCGCACCGCGCATAACAATTTGATGGATAATTCATTAATAACGCATGACAAATAATATTGTCTCATATTTGGATGCTCAAATAATTTATTTCATTTTTCAATCTCACAGTCACGCCCCTGCATCTTTAAGTACATATTCTAATAAAGAACCATCCATTCTTTGTACAATTAAACATACATGATCAATGCTTTACTATTTAC
Source organism: Crossaster papposus (assembly GCA_037893245.1). NCBI lineage: Eukaryota > Metazoa > Echinodermata > Asteroidea > Velatida > Solasteridae > Crossaster > Crossaster papposus. Next base: position 1,095,626 of record JBAIAA010000072.1, on the reverse strand, counting down.
AACACAAGTAATGACAATTCCATAGTTCTGCCACACCACACACCTAAGTTACAATACTTCAACTTTAGCCGTTTCCCTGTTGGACTTTTTGTATTAATGTAGAATGACAAAATTAAATCCAATGGGAACGCTCGGTAGACTAACATCCCTGTCAACTTACTACGACAGTGATGTGAAACTACCAGGCCGCAAGTGGTCGCAGAACGATTCCGTTTAGCTGCTAGAAGGTTATTAGCGCCAGCAATGTGTGGTATTTTGCCAGCTTTGCAAGGCCAATAAGCATTGTCACAGTAAAACCAAGTTCCAGTGGAAACACGGTAGAATTACCAAAGGCATGTCGTAGTAATTTTCCGCAAGGTTCCGTTAGGAAAAAGTCCAATGGGAACACGACTCAAGTAAATTCTTACAGATACATCCAATTTTTCAGAGGGCCATTTTTCTTTGCGGAAGGTATTGGCGTGATACATTACCTTTAGCCCAACACATGTAAGCAGCTGGAGTAAACTTCTTAGAGCTATTAATTACTGCTAAGCACGCTATGAGATTGTGGATTAAGAAAAAGGTTGATGAAATGTCAAAAAAATACACATCTTTATAATATAATAACGTCATTCTTTGATATTAAAAAAAGTCTAGTCAGATAAAAGTCTAAAAAATCTCATGCCTGACTAGGGCAACTAGCAAGTATCAAATACAACGTATTACTGCTTAAGACTTTAGCTTCACTGCCCTTAACTTGACCAGTTCACGCCGGGATTATTTAGACATTGACGGTTGGCCACCCAAAAAATCAACAATGTTGGTTACCCAAATGATAGCACCAAATTTATGACCATGTTATATTTTTCAAAAGACTGGAACTGTACTTTTTCCTGACACACATCCCATTGATCAGTATGCACCAGGATTTGTTTGACATTGACCAGACCAAGGCCCAGGATTGTTTTTTCACAAACCTCGATCCGAGAGGGGTATAGGCCAGCATCTGTGGGTAGCACACCCTGATATTTCCGGCCTTGCTCACTGTAAGCTGGTCGCTGACAGATTCTTCCAGCCTTGCTCGTGACAGGTTCATCTGTCATCCGTTTTGAATTATGGATAAAACTTTGTTTGTATACACAGCATCTGACACGAACTGGTTTGTGGTTACAAATCAAGAAGTGACAGACATATGACATATGACACACGTTACAGCAACAAGAAAAGCACAGCAGGAACACGCCCAAGGAGCCAGTCCATTCACACTGAAGTTTCCAAAATTAACAGCCAATTATTAAATTTGCAAAGGGTACTCTTCAAAACAGAAATCCACTTATAATACCTTAAAATGAGTGTGTTTTCAAAAGCTGTGTTTCGTTTGACATCTGTACAGACATTTTGGTGAGAAACTGTCAAAGAAATTATAAGTTTTCCGCAACTTTCTGAGAACTTTTAAAATCTACTTAGTGCATTCAGAAAGTTTAGAAAGATTGGGGATGATAGATTCAGTAACTTAATGGCTCCCTTTAAGCTCCTTAAAAGTTAAAGTATAGAGACTGTCACTGATTTCTTGAACAGTTGACAGTGTTGAGAATCTTGTTTCTGAAGTAAGGGTTTGAAAAGACGTTTCTTTCAAATATGTTCATGAATGATTGAGGAGGTATTGATGAATAATTCATCATGTTTAAGGATGACTGACTGAGCCAACATATTTATCATGAATAATTCATGAAGTCATAGAATAGATTAGTGTGATTGAACTGGCCCTGAAGTTTTGTCCATAAATTACATGAATGATTCAAGAAGCGATGATGAATAATGCATGAGCCATGGAGGTCATAGGATAACTTACTTAATTGGCCCTCTCCTACCTAAAAACAAAATCCAATGAATACACATGCCCAATTCAGGGAGGTAATAATGAATAATTCATGAGGTCATAGGATGACCTCCTTGTGTTGTTGCCGCGCCCTCTTGACTGCTTCCACCCTCTTCTGTCGCTCGGCCACCTTGTTACCCATGGTCTGCGTCAAGGGAGGCAGAGAGAAACTGTTCTGGCTGAATGCTGCATCCGGTCTGCAGCAAAGAAAACAGCAAAGAAAACAATAAGACGACAAGAGATTGACTAACAATTTGCCAGAGTTGTGATCGAGTCAATCCCAAGTCAATCCCAAGTCAATCCCAAGTCAATCCCAAGTCAATCCCAAGTCAATCCCAAGTCGATCCCAAGTCGATCCCAAGTCGATCCCAAGTCAATCCCAAGTCGATCCCAAGTCAATCCCAAGTCAATCCCAAGTCAATCCCAAGTCAATCCCAAGTCAATCCCAAGTCAATCCCAAGTCAATCCCAAGTCAATCCCAAGTCAATCCCAAGTCAATCCCAAGTCAATCCCAAGTCATTCACAAGTCATTCACAAGTCATTTAGTCTTTAGTCAACTCACAGGCTATTTAAATTAACTTTGACAAAAGCACTTCTTTGTTTGTGAGAACAACTTGTGGGACCAACTTGTGGGACCGACTTGTGGGACTGAATAACTCGATTACAACTTTGCCCTTAGCCTGCATGATGCAACACAGTGCAACAGGCTGCATAATTCTGAGACAACCAGAGCTAGAATCATTCAACCATGACTATCTACACACCTTATTGAATAGACAAAACAAAAACAAAAATTGAAGAACTTACAACTTCTTGGTTTGATTCTTGAGAGATATTCTTGGTAGTTTGCTATCTCTGAATAAAACACAAGATAAAAACTGATTATTTATCAATTAAAATACTGGTGAATTGTTACATTTTGTAGTGAACTTTTAACATAGTATTGTGATGTACACATTCTGCTTGCCCTTAAATCATAAGAGTCCTATATCTTTTTCTGATCACATTTTGTCTACATTCATTACTATTGCCTATTTCAGGATGGCTAACTCTGTTTTAAACTATGATCCATGCAGATACACTCACTATGCACACGCTGTGCATGCCAAAAAGACTTGACTAGTTTTATAGTCGGAAAGAATGTAGTATCCTGACGCCACTTCAGCGGTTGTGTACAAGTATCTATAGAGAGTCGAGACATTATTTTTGCTAACAAAATTGAAAAAGTCCAATCTTGACAATTACCCTGCACTACAGTCCTCCTCTGCTACATATGCCTTAGCAAGCAGGTAGGCATCAGGCGTCCACTTGTGGGAATACAGGCCATCCTTCAGGTCAGACTTCAGTTGTGACAGCTGTGGACAATAGTTGTAGTTCAAACAAAAATGGTGAATAATAATAATAATAATGTTGGTGCTTATAGCCTGTTTTGACTCGGCATTACGCTTTGTGCTAAGCAAATTTGTGTGCTTAGCAGCTCCATGTAATTGGCCCTAGGTGTTAAAAGCAGGTGCATTACCTAGATGGAGATGTGCTTACCTCCAGTGACTGCCTCTCGCCACGCTCCTGCAGGTGTCTGATAAGGACCTCACACTCTTCTAGAGTAGGAGCTCTAGGCTGGGTGTCATTGGGACCTTGGACCTGCAATGGATTCATGCTGACAGGTACGGGAAGACTGGGATCTCTCTGGTCGGTGGGATAGGTCTGCTGGCCGGCTTCTTGACTCGGTGATCTGTGAAACAGAGACATACAGGATTTAGGACCTTGGACCTGCAAGGGATTCATGCTGACAGGTACGGGAAGACTGGGATCTCTCTGGTCGGTGGGATGGGTCTGCTGGCCGGCGTCTTGACTCGGTTGTCTATGAAACAGAGACATACAGGATTTAGGACCTTGGACCTGCAATGGATTCATGCTGACAGGTACGGGAAGACTAGGATCTCTCTGGTCGGTGGGATAGGTCTGCTGGCCGGCTTCTTGACTCGGTGGTCTGTGAAACAGAGACATACAGGATTTAGGACCTTGGACCTGCAAGGGATTCATGCTGACAGGTACGGGAAGACTGGGACCGGATCTCTCTGGTCGGTGGGATGGGTCTGCTGGCCGGCGTCTTGACTCGGTGATCTGTGAAACAGAGACATACAGGAATTAGGACTTTGGACCTGCAATGGATTCATGCTGACAGGTACGGGAAGACTGGGATCTCTCTGGTCGGTGGGATAGGTCTGCTGGCCGGCTTCTTGACTCGGTGGTCTGTGAAGCAGAGACATACAAGGAATTAGGACCTTGGACCTGCAAAGGATTCATGCTGACAAGTACGGGAAGACTGAGATCTCTCTGGTCGGTAGGATAGGTCTGCTGGCCGGCTTCTTGACTCGGTGGTCTGTGAAACAGAGACATACAGGAATTAGGACCTTGGACCTGCAAAGGATTCATGCTGACAAGTACGGTAAGACTGGGATCTCTCTGGTCGGTGGGATAGGTCTGCTGGCCGGCTTCTTGACTCGGTGGTCTGTGAAGCAGAGACATACAAGGAATTAGGACCTTGGACCTGCAAAGGATTCATGCTGACAAGTACGGGAAGACTGAGATCTCTCTGGTCGGTGGGATAGGTCTGCTGGCCGGCTTCTTGACTCGGTGGTCTGTGAAACAGAGACATACAGGAATTAGGACCTTGGACCTGCAAGGGATTCATGCTGACAGGTACGGGAAGACTGGGATCTCTCTGGTCGGTGGGATAGGTCTGCTGGCCGGCTTCTTGACTCGGTGGTCTGTGAAACAGAGACATACATAGAATTAGGACCTTGGACCTGCAAGGGATTCATGCTGACAAGTACGGGAAGACTGAGATCTCTCTGGTCGGTGGGATAGGTCTGCTGGCCGGCGTCTTGACTCGGTGATCTGTGAAACAGAGACATACAGGAATTAGGACCTTGGACCTGCAATGGATTCATGCTGACAGGTACGGGAAGACTGGGATCTCTCTGGTCGGTGGGATAGGTCTGCTGGCCGGCTTCTTGACTCGGTGGTCTGTGAAGCAGAGACATACAAGGAATTAGGACCTTGGACCTGCAAAGGATTCATGCTGACAAGTACGGGAAGACTGAGATCTCTCTGGTCGGTAGGATAGGTCTGCTGGCCGGCTTCTTGACTCGGTGGTCTGTGAAACAGAGACATACAGGAATTAGGACCTTGGACCTGCAAAGGATTCATGCTGACAAGTACGGTAAGACTGGGATCTCTCTGGTCGGTGGGATAGGTCTGCTGGCCGGCTTCTTGACTCGGTGGTCTGTGAAGCAGAGACATACAAGGAATTAGGACCTTGGACCTGCAAAGGATTCATGCTGACAAGTACGGGAAGACTGAGATCTCTCTGGTCGGTGGGATAGGTCTGCTGGCCGGCTTCTTGACTCGGTGGTCTGTGAAACAGAGACATACAAGGAATTAGGACCTTGGACCTGCAAAGGATTCATGCTGACAAGTACGGGAAGACTGAGATCTCTCTGGTCGGTAGGATAGGTCTGCTGGCCGGCTTCTTGACTCGGTGGTCTGTGAAACAGAGACATACAGGAATTAGGACCTTGGACCTGCAAAGGATTCATGCTGACAAGTACGGTAAGACTGGGATCTCTCTGGTCGGTGGGATAGGTCTGCTGGCCGGCTTCTTGACTCGGTGGTCTGTGAAGCAGAGACATACAAGGAATTAGGACCTTGGACCTGCAAAGGATTCATGCTGACAAGTACGGGAAGACTGAGATCTCTCTGGTCGGTGGGATAGGTCTGCTGGCCGGCTTCTTGACTCGGTGGTCTGTGAAACAGAGACATACAGGAATTAGGACCTTGGACCTGCAAGGGATTCATGCTGACAGGTACGGGAAGACTGGGATCTCTCTGGTCGGTGGGATAGGTCTACTGGCCGGCTTCTTGACTCGGTGGTCTGTGAAACAGAGACATACATAGAATTAGGACCTTGGACCTGCAAGGGATTCATGCTGACAAGTACGGGAAGACTGAGATCTCTCTGGTCGGTGGGATAGGTCTGCTGGCCGGCGTCTTGACTCGGTGATCTGTGAAACAGAGACATACAGGAATTAGGACCTTGGACCTGCAATGGATTCATGCTGACAGGTACGGGAAGACTGGGATCTCTCTGGTCGGTGGGATAGGTCTGCTGGCCGGCTTCTTGACTCGGTGGTCTGTGAAGCAGAGACATACAAGGAATTAGGACCTTGGACCTGCAAAGGATTCATGCTGACAAGTACGGGAAGACTGAGATCTCTCTGGTCGGTAGGATAGGTCTGCTGGCCGGCTTCTTGACTCGGTGGTCTGTGAAACAGAGACATACAGGAATTAGGACCTTGGACCTGCAAAGGATTCATGCTGACAAGTACGGTAAGACTGGGATCTCTCTGGTCGGTGGGATAGGTCTGCTGGCCGGCTTCTTGACTCGGTGGTCTGTGAAGCAGAGACATACAAGGAATTAGGACCTTGGACCTGCAAAGGATTCATGCTGACAAGTACGGGAAGACTGAGATCTCTCTGGTCGGTGGGATAGGTCTGCTGGCCGGCTTCTTGACTCGGTGGTCTGTGAAACAGAGACATACAGGAATTAGGACCTTGGACCTGCAAGGGATTCATGCTGACAGGTACGGGAAGACTGGGATCTCTCTGGTCGGTGGGATAGGTCTGCTGGCCGGCTTCTTGACTCGGTGGTCTGTGAAACAGAGACATACATAGAATTAGGACCTTGGACCTGCAAGGGATTCATGCTGACAAGTACGGGAAGACTGAGATCTCTCTGGTCGGTGGGATAGGTCTGCTGGGCGGCTTCTTGACTCGGTGGTCTGTGAAACAGAGACATACAGGAATTAGGACCTTGGACCTGCAATGGATTCATACTGACAGGTACGGGAAGACTGGGATCTCTCTGGTCGGTGGGATAGGTCTGCTGGCCAGCTTCAAGACTCGGTGGTCTGTGAAGCAGAGACATACAGAAATATGCAGAGAGTCTGTGTGATTATTAATTCAAAACTAAGATATACACCAGTTGCCTAATCAATTATAGTTCATGTACGCATGCGCATAAATAGGCCTGGAGGCAAGAAGTGAAATCGGCCCATTGAAAATATGTACAGGGGTGAAACAAAATTTGGAATTTTCTCTCAATTTCTCCAGAATTGTCCAGTTTGTGTTCGGAAAAGTCCCTATCATCTCAGATGGCATTTAATTTTCTATTCAAGAACAAATTGTTTCCCTAATGTGACAAAGGTGGCTCATCTTTCTTGATCATACAAATCTTAGATCTGATAAAAAAGTAACAAGTTGTACAGACATTTTATACAAACACATACATAAAAGCTTCAAGCCCTTTTTTTCTTCCCCGCTCACCTTTTCTCGACTGCATCTTTAAGCAACCTCTGGAGGTAAGCATTCTTGCCCCGGGCATCTTGGACGGCCGCGGTAAGCTCCTTCACTTTTTCCTCCATGTACAGCAACTTCAGCTGGTCAATTTTTTGTGCTGGATTTTAAAATAATCAGGAGACGTTATTCTCGAAACACTTGGGAGATAATTGTTAAGACAAAATTTTAACACTCACTTGAAAAAAGATATATGCCTCTGCTACTGTTGCTTGTCAAAACACACAAGGTTTGAAAATGATACAAATTGTGTATGTTTGTTAAAGACAAGAGGTCAACAAAAACTGTCAAGTCTTTTATTGGATACTGATCATAATTGATGCCCTTGCAAGTCCACCGTTACAAAAGCATTCCTTTGTCATTGTTCATCCGGTTACTTGTGACTGGCTTAGGAAAGGACTTGTGACTGGACTTGTGAAAGGAATTGCAGGAACATGACTACAACTCTGTCGTAATGCTTCCTCTATTTAGAGTAGTTTCTCACCCTGTAATGGGGTGCTACCCAGCATTATCTCCCCCTCAGACTTGATAGATAAACTTGACGATTCTGCAAAAGTAGACACAAAATACACAAATTAAATTTGAAAGTTTGACAAATTTTTAATTTTCAAAGTTATTCTTTTAAAAGTAAAATACAAGTTAGAAAAAAACAAGGTCTAACATGATGGTCCAACAGTCACCAAATCCGACTTCCTTACCCAACCACGAGAGTGAATCTCTCCAACCTAAAAAAAATTGTTTATAAACCCACACAATAAAGGCTTTCACATGCTAACCTTTCTTAGGAGGTTTAGTGCTTACCTTCGTTAGGAGGTTTAGTGCTAACCTTTCTTAGGAGGTTTAGTGCTTACCTTTCTTAGGAGGTTTGGTGCTTACCTTTCTCAGGAGGTTTAGTGCTTACCTTTCTCAGGAGGTTTAGTGCTTACCTTTCTCAGGAGGTTTAGTGCTTACTTTTCTCAGGAGGTTTAGTGCCTACCTTTCTCAGGAGGTTTAGTGCTTACCTTTCTCAGGAGGTTTAGTGCTTACTTTTCTCAGGAGGTTTAGTGCTTACCTTTCTCAGGAGGTTTAGTGCTTACCTTTCTCAGGAGGTTTAGTGCTTACCTTTCTCAGGAGGTTTAGTGCTTACCTTTCTTAGGAGGTTTAGTGCTTACCTTACTTAGGAGGTTTAGTGCTTACCTTACTTAGGAGGTTTAGTGCTTACCTTTCTTAGGAGGTTTAGTGCTTACCTTTCTTAGGAGGTTTAGTGCTTACCTTACTTAGGAGGTTTAGTGCTTACCTTTCTTAGGAGGTTTAGTGCTTACCTTTCTTAGGAGGTTTAGTGCCTACCTTTCTCAGGAGGTTTAGTGCTTACCTTTCTTAGGAGGTTTAGTGCTTACCTTTCTTAGGAGGTTTAGTGCTTACCTTTCTTAGGAGGTTTAGTGCTTACCTTTCTTAGGAGGTTTAGTGCTTACCTTTCTTAGGAGGTTTAGTGCTTACCTTACTTAGGAGGTTTAGTGCTTACTTTTCTCAGGAGGTTTAGTGCTTACCTTTCTCAGGAGGTTTAGTGCTTACCTTTCTTAGGAGGTTTAGTGCTTACCTTTCTTAGGAGGTTTAGTGCTTACCTTACTTAGGAGGTTTAGTGCTTACCTTTCTTAGGAGGTTTAGTGCTTACCTTTCTCAGGAGGTTTAGTGCTTACCTTTCTCAGGAGGTTTAGTGCTTACCTTTCTTAGGAGGTTTAGTGCTTACCTTACTTAGGAGGTTTAGTGCTTACCTTCGTTAGGAGGTTTAGTGCTAACCTTTCTTAGGAGGTTTAGTGCCTACCTTTCTCAGGAGGTTTAGTGCTTACCTTTCTCAGGAGGTTTAGTGCTTACCTTTCTCAGGAGGTTTAGTGCTTACCTTTCTTAGGAGGTTTAGTGCTTACCTTTCTTAGGAGGTTTAGTGCTTACCTTACTTAGGAGGTTTAGTGCTTACCTTTCTTAGGAGGTTTAGTGCTTACCTTTCTCAGGAGGTTTAGTGCTTACCTTTCTCAGGAGGTTTAGTGCTTACCTTTCTCAGGAGGTTTAGTGCTTACTTTTCTCAGGAGGTTTAGTGCCTACCTTTCTCAGGAGGTTTAGTGCTTACCTTTCTCAGGAGGTTTAGTGCTTACTTTTCTCAGGAGGTTTAGTGCTTACCTTTCTCAGGAGGTTTAGTGCTTACCTTTCTCAGGAGGTTTAGTGCTTACCTTTCTCAGGAGGTTTAGTGCTTACCTTTCTTAGGAGGTTTAGTGCTTACCTTACTTAGGAGGTTTAGTGCTTACCTTACTTAGGAGGTTTAGTGCTTACCTTTCTTAGGAGGTTTAGTGCTTACCTTTCTTAGGAGGTTTAGTGCTTACCTTACTTAGGAGGTTTAGTGCTTACCTTTCTTAGGAGGTTTAGTGCTTACCTTTCTTAGGAGGTTTAGTGCTTACCTTACTTAGGAGGTTTAGTGCTTACTTTTCTTAGGAGGTTTAGTGCTTACTTTTCTCAGGAGGTTTAGTGCCTACCTTTCTCAGGAGGTTTAGTGCTTACCTTTCTCAGGAGGTTTAGTGCTTACTTTTCTCAGGAGGTTTAGTGCTTACCTTTCTCAGGAGGTTTAGTGCTTACCTTTCTCAGGAGGTTTAGTGCTTACCTTTCTCAGGAGGTTTAGTGCTTACATTTTTCAGGAGGTTTAGTGCTTACATTTTTCAGGAGGTTTAGCGCTTACATTTTTCAGGAGGTTTAGCGCTTACCTTTCTCAGGAGGTTTAGTGCTTACCTTTCTTAGGAGGTTTAGTGCTTACCTTTCTTTAGATGTTTAGCGCTTACCTTTCTTAGGACTTGATCCTCTTGCCATGATGACTTTAAAATGTAATTCTAGATGGAGAAAAACAAACCGTCTACATTACTTTGTATGCAAATTACAATTCTCAACAATAGATTTACTGAGTCACCTGTAGTCAATTTTATGTGTGTTTAAATTACAATGCTGAGTTAAATAACTTTCACAAAAATACAGACTGACCGGTGCAATGAAAGACGTAATTTAATATGTATGACCACCAAGAAGTATATGTGACCCGCTCCAGGAAAAGGGGACATAAGTCGCGCTATGCATTTATGAGTAATGGCCTCTTAAAGTTAATAGGGTGAATATTTTTGTCAAAATCTGATTTTCTTTTTTTGTCTTAAATGACATCTTTAATATCCAAAGTTTCAGATTTAATCAACAAAAAGCTAGAATTTAATAAATAAAGTGAAACAAAACCTTTTAAGAGTGCATGGTTCCAATGTATTGTCTTAGTTTTGTTGCGTTTCGAAGCCTGTTTTCTCAGTTATGCATTTTGAATTCCATGGAACTTATTAATATGCAAAAACGTCATATCACCGGAACAGGAGGGGCTATGGAACTGTACTATGTACCAAATGAAAGCTTATATCCTGGACTTTTCAATCATGTACATAACTCTATTTAAAATTTGTGCGACTTATGTCACCTTTTCCTGGAGCGGGTCACATATGTAGTTCTATATTGACGCAATCACGCATGTTTTGCATAACACTACAAAAGGCTCCAGCAGATTCAAGTTCTGATTTAATACATGTACCTGTTCAAATATTCTCTTGTGACCTACTTTGAACACCTTTACATGCCTACAGTTGAAGTAATAAAATGTGTTTTTTACTATCTTTATACGCAATAACAATACCTTTATGATTATACAAAATTAAACTAGTACACATGTATGTAAGAGTGCGACAATAAATCTGGTTTTTTTCTGAAAGAGAACAAATTAAGGGCAGTTTTTATGAAATAAATAAAGATGCTAGAAAATGGTTTAATTAAAAAGGTGACGCATACGGATGGAGTTTAGTAAAGCTTTTTTGACAATTGTTTTTGTTATGAAAGGGTTTATCTAACCCTTTCAATAATTTAGCTAAAAAATACTATAACTTCTACCTCTTTTTCTAAAAAGGGAGAAACATGCAACTTTATTAAAACGCCATAAAGATAACCGCTGGAAAAAGATGACAGTTGTATATGGTAATTGTTTCATACTTTACCTTTGTTTTCCCTCTTCAACTCATCAATCTCCTGATGCAAACTGAACAGCACCTCGTGATGCTGCCTCTTAAGGAAATCCATGCTACGCTCCATGTGATGAAGCCTCTGCAGAGGGTCCACCACCGACGTGTCCAACACGCTAGCATCCAGGCCCTCACCATCAGCATGAAGCACAAAGGAGGAAGCCCCACTGGAGTTAGTCGGAGGTAGGATAGGAATCTGGTCTTTGAGGAACGGGCGTGGGTAGCGGGCCTTGTCTAGGGATTGTACTCTCTGCCACTGAGGCAGGTTGCCCAGGGGTGGAAGCGTCATAGACGTCATGACTGATGACTGATTAGACTATGCAAAGGTCACTTATTGTTCCTTCAGAGCTCTCGTCGCATAGGATGGAAGAATTCCGACACACATAATTCCGAAACTGGGCTTTAAGATGAAATGCTTGATGGCTTTCTAATTGGATTAAAGTTTTGAAAGGGATTGTTCCGTTGTAGGATCCAATGTTATCTATCCATATCCGTGTTGCTGTGGTGACAGTCCTGAGGTACCATCCGAAGTTTTTCCGAAATGAAATGAAAACGATTTTGATTAGTTTAAATTAATCTAAGCCAAGATCAAGGACGCTGTAGACACTCTGTGATTCAGGCCCAAAGACAAGAAAACCTTTTGTTGGAACCCAAAAAACGTGAAAGGTACAATTCTAAGCGGTCGGACATCTGGGAACCACGTTTATATCTTCCCATAGTTTATGCACAGTGCGAAGGGGAAAATGTCAGGCTTTGCGCTTGTTACTGTTGCTATCGACAGCTTGCCTCTTTGTGACGTCATGCAGACCAAGAGGCCGCTCTAGGTCCCAGGCCTTTTTTTTCTCGCAGTCGGCATGTCACAAAAGGGCAAGCCGTCAATAAAAACATGCATTAAACTTCAAATTTTTCCCTTTGCACTAAGTGCATAAACAATAACATAAACGAGGACCCTGGATGTCCAACTGCAAGAATAAGGCCTAATTTAATTAGGCGAGTATAAACACAATTTAACTTAAGAAATTTAAATATTTTATTAAGAAACTAGTTATAACATGGAGGAATTCCTCCATGGTTAATATAAGAACTAAAATTACAAAATTCAAAAATTACAAATACAGTCAATATATACAAAAAAACAAAAAATCTTTCACCCAGGCAAGAATTTAAAACCCACACTATTCGTTAGCAACAATGAAAATGCCAATTCTTGAGGTCGGCATGACGTCACGAAGGGGCGAGCCGTACATAGCAACAACCATGGAGGTACCTCATTTTTTTCCTTCGCGCTATAATTAATGCACGATAAACAATGGAGATAAACGAAGCACTGCAGTCAAATTTGCGTGCAGTCAATCTAGACTTTATCCTCAGTCTTAATATTTGATTTGCAGTCAATCTTGTTACTTACCATTTTGGTCCGAATTATAGCTCAGAGATTGTGTAGAAACATATACATTTCCATGTTACCCAAGGAACAAGTTGAAAAAGCAGCCATTTTGGGGGATTTGTTAATCATTGTTTATTTATCGCGAGACACACACACCTAAAAATCCGCATAATGTGATGTACATGATTTATATGATCCTATCCTACGTAACGTACGTGCGCGCGCCGACTTTGTGGCTGTGCATTTATTATGCAAATTTAAGGTTGCCAAGTGATGTTTGACCAAAATAGTCTTATCGTATATTCCAGCTTCATTAAATCAAGAACAAAAATTAATAATACAACAATTTTCTTATTAGATTAATTATATAAGTTATTGTACATAATTTATATACATTTTGTTATCAAAAATAAACTTCAGATAGAAATTGTTTATCTGTTGTTGCTGTAAAAATGTGAACGAGCCAACGGGCTGTTGTTATCACGATGATGATACGACTATGGTTATATAGTTTAATCATAGACATAAATCTCCATGTCTATGGTTTAATGTATTAACTAAAGCCAGCCGTAGCCTCAATACCTAAGTCGGACACGTCCATCGGATCGTAACATTATTTTTATTAGTCAAAAATTGCAATCTAGATTCGTTGAATATTACAAAAGCATATTTCATTTCTTTGTTTGCTTCAAACTGTATTTCCCCATTATAGTTTAACATACCAATTAAGTTGAGGCTCTGTTTTGAATGGCTAACACAGTCTAGACTTTAACAATTAGGTTTGGCTTCTTCACCCCCCCCCCCCCCCCCCCACCTAATTGCAAAAATGAAACAGGCGTACGAAGTAAACAAACATGCAAGATCGATCTAGGCACCAGCCTTTCTCTGCATTCACTACTCCCCTTTAATTTAAATGTTGCTTTTGACTGGAGTCTGGGTTCAAGGCAAACGCATTTGTACTTTGGCCGTTTACAATCAATCCCATGCCACCGCCTGTGCGTATCATAATGTTATAATACAGTCTCCCAGTCAAAATGTCGGTACATTTTTCCCAAAAAGATGCATTCCACAAGCGGTTACTTGCAGAGTATCTGCGGCTATTGCGAACGTATCCGATAATTACAAAATCCCTGACAAGGCAAGTACATTTGTAACACAACACAAGATTTATGTGATGACCCCGCCCACATCATGAAAACAGCTGACGACTACTAGTGAGTTACTGGACTCTAGTTATCGGGTTACATTTGGACATGAACTATCGCCAGATCATGGCCAAAATAATGTTAACAAAGCGATAACTAGGGTCCAGTAACTCGGACTAGCCATGGAGGAATAAGAACCTTCTTATTCCTCCATGGACTAGCTGACGATAGGAATGCATGATCATGTTGTTCGTTATTGTTAACACAAATTAATAATTACCGTAAAGAGAAAGAATGTGGCATCCTGATCAATGATGCCACTTTTTGGTCAGTCATTTTTAATACAAACATGCTGAAAATACTTTGGAAATGCACAAGTGTACACAAAAGTCGCAGCATGATTAGTACTAACATTATTTTCATCTAAATGGAATAGTATTCCTACCTCCATCATGGTCTGGGCGTTCATCTTCTTCTCTTTCACAATACAATGCCTCATTTAATTAGCTTTATTGTTCAATTTTCAGGAATATTGTTGTTAACTTTAGTTTTGTTTGTTTCATTGAATTCCAGTGGTACTATTTCGTCAGTCAGCAATATCGTAGGACAAAAGATGTCAGGGGGATGGAAAGCACCGATAGTCTGGAGAAATGCAGGAGCATTTGCTGCCACTGGGTGAGATAAAGGACTTGTCAAAATACACCTGCTTGTTAGTTTTTAGAAAGTATGAGTGGAGTTATGTGGGGAAAATGACGTTGGCAAAAGTATCCCACAATTTTGTCAGTCTCTGCATAATGTCCCATTCATTCACAACTGTATATGTCTTTTGTTACTGTCAAGCTGAAGTAAGGGTTGAAATAAACCGAGATACACATTTTTGAATAATGCATTATTCTAGTTTCCTATTTCTTCCTGGTTTTTTTACCAGAATTTTATACACAGGTCCCATCACTCACTTCTTTTATCGGTGGCTTGAGGCGTTAGTGCCAAGAAAAGACAAATTCTCTCAAATCTTGAAGCTGATCGTGGACAGATTAGTCATCGCTCCTCCATTCCTGTTGGGTTATCTCTACTGCATCAGGAGGTTTGAGGTCAGGATAATCAAGGGTATTGTTATGTGCAAGAACAATTTATTGAAAGTACGTGATTTTTGCCGTGAATACAGTAACTGCCCAGAATATCTTAGGCAATGTGTTCCAGCATAGGAACACACAAGAAACACTTATCTCAAAGTGTTAACCAGTTTGCGCCGGGATATTTTAACATCACCAAGCCGACGCGCGGGATTATTTTTTACGAAACTCAAACCGAGGCGGGTTCAGGCCGATGGTACTGGAAAGCACACCCACGCATTTCCGGCCTTGCTTGCTGCTGACAGACATTTCCGGTCTTGCTCGTGACGTGTTTATGCGTCATCCGTTTTAAATCTGTGGAAAGCTTTGCGTGTATATACGTCCGCCGGCGCGAACTGGTTAAACATCCTGATCTGAAAGGTTATATTTTAATACTCACTTCCAGCCCTAACCCCTAAAAGTTCCCCAGGACTGTCCGGCTGAATTCAACATGATGGTCAATTGGTGAGTTTTCTACCAAGTCTGACACAGTCCAACAGATAAATTTGCAAAATGACCTGCCTGCTCAACCCACACAGAATCTCATTGTACCTTATTTGTCTGTTGGATTGAGCAATTAGTTTGCAATTTTAACATTTTACTTATTGTCTCTCCTCCCAGGGCAAAAGTCACAAGGCTGCGGTGGCATTTCTCAAGCAGGCCTACTGGACAGTCCTTAAATTGAACTGGAAGGTTTGGACCATCATCCAGTATATCAACATCAATTATGTCCCACTCCAGGTTGGTAATTTAAAAAAAGTGCCTCGTCAAACTGGATTTGATTAGGTCAATCAGTTAGTTGGCAGGTTGGCATGTAGTCTAGCAAAAACATCATTTGGCTGTGACTCTCCACCTTTGCAGGGGAGCAACAATAGACGAGACCTAAGAGTAAGACGTCATGACGGCACCCTTTGTTTACATGTGTGCTTTACTATAAAAGCCAGGTTAGGATGACAGATACACCAAGCTTTCATACTCGTAGGAAAGTGCTTTAGTAAACAAAGCATGACATCATTACGGCTTAGGTCTATTGGAGAGCAATTCTAATGCAGAACAGGTTTAGATGGAGACATCAAGAAAATCCCTAATGGACAGGAAAAAAACACATAAAAAACACACGTAAAAGATCCGTTTACAAATATTCTGAAACACGAGATTTAAATTTTTGAACTTTTTTTTTGTATTGAAAATGCAGTATCGGGTGATCTTTGCTAGCGCTGTTGCCTTCATCTGGACACTCTACATAGCTGTTTTAAGTGGAGGTTAAGAAGGCCATCAACAGAGTTGAAGAAGGCCATCAACTGAGTTGGGCATTCTACTTGATAATTCATTCACAACTCATATCAGATTGCTGCAAATGACTTTGGGATTTTAGGTGTTAGCCAGAACCTTGTAAATATACATTTATGCGAGGCTGATTCTGGGGAGAGAAAAAAAATTTCTTATTACACAGAATCGTTTTGGAATGACATCCTGCTAAACTGCCATTCTGAGATGGAAAATGGAAAGTATGAATTCTTTCACAATTTATTGCTGCCATGTTTTGATACACCTGATAATAAACAAACTGCTTTTGTAATGCTCTCTTCAGGGATATATATGGGCTAGTGAGACCTTTTTTTAAAAATATATATATCAATAATCAGTTTTGAATTTGTAGAATTATGTGAACAATTTGTTTCTTCTTAGATGTATGTAAATCAGTAAATGTCAAAGAAATTGTTGAAACCCACCAAATGTTACCTTTTATGCAATGTATAAAAGAGTTGAATTGCAATGCTTGGTATAAATGTTCAGTAAACAATTTGCAGAGCTGTCCAAAGGTGATGGATTTTTTAAAGGTTATCTATATAAAGTACGTATTTTTTAAGAATTATATTTTGATCTGCAATAAATGATTTGATTAATATGAGAACATGTTTTTGCTTATTTTTTAAGTCTAGGTGTCAATAGCTTTATTGAGAGCGTTTAATTTAAAGAAATGGTTGAGAATGGCACACTAGAATTGCATATTTCAATTCAAATTTATTTATGCCAGTATTAAGTAATATGAATATTAAATTACAATGGGTAGAAGTAATAGAAAAAACACACCGGCAGTAACAAAAAAAATGCTCGCGTGCATGGTGATAGGCGGAGAATATTATGAAAGTAAGCGTTCGTAAAATACATCCGTCTAAAAAGGAGGTTTAGGACAAGTGAACTTTGCACGTTTTCTGAACTTGCACGTTTTCTGAACTTGCACAATTCCAACTTTTTCTTTCTTTCTGGGTATTAGTGAACAAAACGAAATGGACGTCGAGGAAAATCACAATACACCACCTTCACCGCCATATACAAGCTCTCCCCCTCCTCTCAAACAGTCACAAAAAAACTGGTAACGCTTTCCACTGGGCTTAAAAATCCGATCCAGAAAGGACATTTCATACTGTTTCAAAAAAGAAATTTGATAAAAGAGAGAGAAAGATAATACAAACCAAAGCATTTATTTGCTAGCTGACTACATTATGCTTTGTATGTACAATAACGGTATTGCTTTAATACACTGTAGCGACCATACATCCCTATGGCACCGATCAACAGACGACAAACATCTTCTGTTAAATATTCTTACCTCTCACTGGTTGATGACAAAATATCAACCCCTTCAAATTGTACACGACTAGTTTCAAATACTTGCCGTAAAAAGCCGTTTTATTTCCTTCATTACATGTAAAATTACTTCTGAGAATATGAGAAAAAAGACAAATGTTGGTCAACGAATTTGTATTGTTTTCTAAACATAAAACTTTTCAAAAGTTAACTTCCTAAAAACTAGAAAGCAATGTCCAGAACACTCCAATTGTCCTTAAGAAAAAATGTGGTGATCAAGAACGTTAGAACCAAATAAACTGTATAAAAAACAAAATTCTTGTCCTCTCAAAAAGTGTTGATGATCACACCATCGTAGAAATCACACTGTACATTTTATTATACATTTCTATAACATACGGGCTGCCACCTCAAACCAACCAAACAAATTTTAATTTATAAGTATTTGATTTTTGTTTTCATTTTACAGTATTCTCCGACTTGCATAAAACAAATCCCACGTCATTTAAGTCACTTCCAAAAAGAGTAACTTTCAAATCTGTTCACTTTATAACCCACTTTCGGTCCCCAATCAGAAATAAAGTTAATCCATGCTTATACGCAGTCGATCATAAAAAGGAATGTATCCAAGTTATTTGGTCAACTACAACACATACTTTCAAATTAATAAATAACCAAAGTGACTAGTTATTTTACTGCACATTTGACACAAATACACCCTGAAGTCTTATTTCAGGTTTTCGTTTTCTCTTTTTGCACAAATCCCGGTCTTGAGTGGCATCTTTCCAAGTTCAAAGTAATATGAGAATAGTGTGAAGAAATAAATAAAAAGGGGAAATAAAACAGAATGAAGACTGCGAAATTTAAATCCAATTTAACAATAAATAGGTATAATATACATTGTACATGTGTAACAGAGCTACATTTTACGCACTCCTTTTTGAACTTGGAAAGATTTCATAAGAATGCCACAATTCAAATTTCTCTCTCAATTTTCACAAGAAACACAGTTACACCTGGCAAAGCATAATGCAAACATCCATTCTAAAATGAACATTTTAGCCAAATTATATATCCGAATCAGAAAATGTACATAAAAATCATGAATATATTATTAGCCAGCAGTAGGCTAATTAACTAGTGGTGTTCTTGCGAGAATTGAGTGTAAACTAACACTACCAGCCAACACACTTTTTGACAAGCTCAAATATTGATACTTCTTTCTGTGGTGGTTAATTGTTTGGTATTTTTCTACATATTTACTGTGGATTCTTTTCTATTTGCGTGTTTTGGATTGTATTTAGGCCAAATCTTTGGGTTTATCCATTAAAAAAAGAAATGTACATATGCCTCATCAAATGACCTCATTGCCTGGAATATTTGGTTAACGTCAACTCCCAACGGAAACCTATAATCTCAATTCAAGCATTTCTTCTTTCTTTCTTTTTGGAAAGGGGAGGGGAGGAGGGGCACTTTTGTTGGTGAGGTGCATAAACTTCTGAGGAAATATAGCCAAATAAATGTTACTAGGATCAACACTTTTCTCAATCCTTTGAGCTTCTTAATATCCTCCACAATCTCCCAGGGTGGATATTCAAGATCAGACTCTGGGAGAGGGACAGTTGAGCTTCTTAAGTTTTGACTGGTAGTGAAAGTTAAAGGCTGCCTGCAGCTTTCTGTCACCGCTCATAACTACTACGGCTGTAGTAGCTACGACTGTGACTACCCGAGTGTGACCGGGACCGTGAGCGTGACCCTGATGAGGGGGTTCGTGAGGGGGACCGACTGTAGGAATGACTGTCATAAGAGAAGTAGGAGCTCTCGCTGGTGATGGGGCTGGCTGGGGCTGGCCGATGGTAGGGAATGGGCAGCTTGCGGGCGCTGTCAAAAGAAACCAAATCAAAACAGTTCTTAGATTCTACTCAAAACCGGTTTCAGTAAAAATGAAGTTAGTTACAGTCTATATCAGAGGAGAAAAAATGCGTGCTTGTGGATTTCCACACCAGAAAGTTTGTCAGGTTAAAATAAGGTGCATTAATTGTTGACTATTTAATAGTGATTTGGTGATTGTATGTGACTTGTATTTGACTTGTGACTTTCTATCCCACTCAATTTAATATCATTTGGAGGTGTTTCTCTCATATTTTTACATTGTAGTTTAACTCAACCATGCAGCAATACAAATCAAATGCTGATGGTTGCTATCTGGTGTTCTCATTTTGTCATTATTATTTCACGTAATCTAACAATGATTACTGCTTTTCTAGTTTATTCATTGGAAACAAAATATGAAAGTTAGCCAGAAAACAAGGGAGCCAAAGTAATGAGTATTTAGGAAATGACACCTACTCCTTTACCCCTCCCCTTCCCTCCCCTTCACTGGAAACCCTCTTTCAAACCTGTTCAGATATTGAAGCAGTTTGCATGAAATCATGAATATCTGACCCCTGTTATAAAATGCTGCTGTGCAAATTTGCTGCTTTAACGCTCGGTTCAGACAGGCGTTCCACAGTCGCGCCGAACCAAATGAGTGAATTGAGTCCGACGTCTGAAACCAATAAGGGCGACAAGGCGCGCCAGACGGCGAACGATCGACTGCTGGAGTTGTTAGAGCAACTCAGGAGCGACTTGATTTCAGTTTGGTTCGGGGCGACTGTGGAACGCCTATCTAAACCAAGTGCTGAATGAAAGTTAGCTGAGGAAACAGCCCAAGACTTTTCAGACAAGTCAATATGCCCACCCAGTAAATTGGCGTGAGTTATCAGAATTAGTCCAAATTACGCATTGGTGAGTAAAATAGAATAAATACCGAGGATCAAGGTGTTGTTTTTTTACAGTGCAGGAATTTAGAGAACTAATATTCTACAAATGATTTGGCAGCGAGCTACATGTTACTGATGAATGAAATCTTTGGAATATGATATCAGATTAACGGTTAGCTGAATGTCAATAAAGCAAAACTGTTTATAAAGCTGTAAAAATGAAAATGGCAGTTAGTACATGGCATTATTGAAAAGGAAAAGTCATGTTGTGGTAACTGACAATATTGTGCCTTCTTATACACTCGCTGATCGGTTAAGTGCTTTAAATGTACTGAAATAAAAAACATTATTAATAAATATTTTCCAAATTATTTGCTACCAAATTTTGGTTTACATAATCTATAGACGATGTGCCCTCTGTTTATATTCAAATGTGGCTGGTGGCATGCGCACACAGCGGGTTTTGCATCAAATTTAGTTGAGGAGTGACATCGCAGGTCAGATTGCCTTTGAATTATGCGACCTCTGATGTCACCTCTTAATCAAATTTATGTCAAACACATGGGTGCGCAAACCGCCGGGCATATTTGAATGTAGAGGGCACATGGTCTATACATGCAGTTGGTGAGAACGAGTTAATTAAACAAAAAGTTAGTGGTGTCGTTCTGTGCTTCTTTTAACTTTGTTATGACAGTAATAACTCCTCACAAGTCCATCAATGCAATCATAAGTCAATCAATGCAATCACAAGTCCATCAGAGATACCAGCTATTCAAATGAACCATGGCAAAGACATTTCTTTGTCCTTATTTCAATCTCCTTATGATTGACATGTGATTGACATGTGATTGACATGTGATTAACATGTGACTGACATGTGACTGGCATGTGATT
This sequence comes from Crossaster papposus, assembly GCA_037893245.1. Classification (NCBI taxonomy): domain Eukaryota; kingdom Metazoa; phylum Echinodermata; class Asteroidea; order Velatida; family Solasteridae; genus Crossaster; species Crossaster papposus. Next base: position 1,074,397 of record JBAIAA010000072.1, on the reverse strand, counting down.
GACTTATGATCGACTCGAGTCAAAGTCTGTGAACACAGCAAAACTGAATGGTTGGTTAGAAAACAAGCAACGATGGAAATGGGGACAGAATCCTAAAAATGAATACTGATTGTGGTCAGTATGTAGTTATTGGAACAGCTGTAGAACAAGGATGACCTGCTGAAGGGAGGGAAAAGGCAGTTAATATGAGGGACGTGGCCTGCAAAAATCCTTCACATTGTGACAATTACGTAACTTTTTTTCTTCAGCCCCACAAAAGCCACACAATGACTAGTTTCAAGGGGTAGTTTTTACTTTTTGCAATCACCACCACATCCAACATTTTAAACTACTGATTTAAAAATAAATAGCTTCATGATAAGATTGAAAGGACGTCTTTGTAAAACGTTTAATATGCACATGTGAAGAATTTTTCAGGATCACATCACAAATTAGCAACATGAAGACGTAGATAGGAGGGCCTACTGCGCGATAAACGGTATTTTACTGATGAGATGCACAGCAAACTAGTGAGGAAAACAGAATTTGGGTTAAAAGTAGTTGCTACTTGTCAAGTACATGATGTTACCTTAGTTGCTAATGAGAAACAAAATACTAGAATGAAAATTAAAAGTTAGTTTTTCAAATGTCACTTTCAACTGAATTCACCCTTTGCACGCTTCCGCCACAAGGCCAAAGAGCCTCTAACTAGCAACTATCCACAATAATTATAGCCGTTTCAGTGATTCCCGTGTCTGTTGCTTGGTATTGTGGCTGCCAGATAGAGGCCCTCCATGCAAGCTGGATGACCGGAGGTCGCAGGTTCAAGCCCTGCATTGACAATTTCTTTGTTCACTTTGCAAAGAGCAAACTGTTAGAAAGTAATGACATTTACATTACATGTAGGTTTTAATTGGTGTTGAGTATCTGTTTGCGTCAAGGTGCAGTACATGCATTCCAAATTACATGCATCAAAACAATTATGCATTAACAGAACAATGCCACAAACAGTTGTGGAAAATAAACGACATTCATCTGAAAATAACATGCAAGGACTTACTGTACAAACAGAGCCCAATCTCATGGCTCAGTTAAAGTAGGATACACCATTTGCAGATATCGAAAATATTTAATACCGAAATGTTAAGAAATATCATACTTTTTTAAAAGTAAATAATGATTCTAGGCATCCAGCAAAATGATTGCGCTAGATATCCTGTAATTAATCTAATTGTATTAAACAAAATTGCGATCGCCGTCCGGCGATGGACGGCGATCGCGAAAACAACAATAATAACATAAAAATATCTGCCCGAAGCTGGTTGAAAACAAATGTTGTTTTTCATGCCTTTTTTTGGCATCCATGATTGTAAAACTTCGGACAGGTCAGTTAAATGATAGTTACTATAAAATACAACCCCCAAATCCACCCAATCATGATAATTCAAGCAATTACCAGTGGTGTGTCCTACCTTTAAATAACCAAAATTCTCTAGTGTAGCAGAAAATGTCATGCTTACGGTAAGCGTATTTCACGGGTTAGCAAGGAACATTTGCTTATGCCCATGCTTACATCAACAACTTAGGATTATGTGCTTACAGGGTTAGCACAGACTTTTTTGGTTGGCACTTTTAGCACAAAATGGTGATGTACATGTTTATCATGCACAGTATGCAAAAACACACAGGCATGGCGTGCATCATGGGTTGAATGGGTACAGGGAGGTGCTATGCATGCAATGGATGGCATCTCAAATAATATTCTACTCATGAATATGTATGACACAGCCCAGCACCACATGATGGTATTAATGCAAGCTGAACACAATGTTTATTATAATATGAATATGTATGAATGACCCCACATCAGAAAAGAAACATTTTCATCATTCTGAACCAAATAATCCGATTTTCAAATAACAAACTTTTTTGAGAATTTGCTTGATATTTTGTTTTTCTTGCTTCAAGTTTACAATTTCTGGGCCCCAACAATTACCAAGGTAAGATAGTGCATGTACAGGAATGGCCACCGTTTTCTCCTCGCTGTAGGCTAGTGCTTTGAAGAATGTTTTACTTTTGGATATACAAGTACATGTACATGTACTACCAAAATATATATATTGGTTCAGCTTCTTTCAGGATTGTTCTGTTCAGAAATTATGGAATTCTCAGTTTATTCGTGTCAGATATTTCTGTCAAGCTGTCAAAATTATGACTGTTAGTTGCGTTGAACAAATTAGTGGCATTCATATTCCGGGCGTTACCACAGCAACTCGGAAGTATTTTTATTAGCAAAGTTCGCATGATTCGCTCAAGATGCTCGGATGAAACAAAGAAAACTCTAAAAACCAACAAATCCAGGATGGCGGATTTGATCTCATACATCTTAGCTGCTGAATCCTCAGAAGGACGGTGAGTGTTTTAAGTTTATCTTTTGTAGCGATTCCGCCCTCTGGATCGGGATCGGCTGCGACTGTAGCTCCGATCTCTCCTCCTGTCACTGTTGTCATGGTAATAACGGTTGTCTCTGTCTCTAACGGGGGACCTTTTATTCACATACAAAATATCAAATATGTTGAAGAGAACGATAAAATAAAACCACAAAAGCCACCAGTGATACGACAATGAACTATGCAAATAAGACTACATGTCTTACTACATGTGATGATCAATAGATAATGTACGTGTACACTTATTTCAAAAGAATACAGAAATAGTCATATCATAGCTTACACACTTTACACCAGCACCAATGAAAACACAGAAAGAAGATTTCACATGCATTCACTTAAATGAACAACATTACACCATAGAGCGAACACATGTACAAAAAAACTCGTACAATTATGTAAAACATAAATCCTTGGAATAATTCTTTCTGAATCAACACAACCTACCATCACTCATCATAAAGTGCAGGATCTAGTATACAATTCAGATGTGGTCAGATATTACTCAGAAAACACACAATCATCAGAATGAATTGATAGTCTAATAATAATCATTAGGGAGGCTAATCATCCTTACTCGCAGCTAGGGTGCTGAATTGTTAAGGACGTGGCTACAACGTGGTCGAGTCAATGGCATGTAAAGGCACCTATGGCAGCTGGCCATACGACCCATATCTGACCACGAAGCACAGCCAAAGATCGTAAATGTTGACTTTTGCAGAGGGAGGAAAACCAAATAACCCAAAGAAATCTGCTAGTGGCACAGGAGAGAATCAACGACTAACTCTACTCACATATGGTCCGAGCCAGGAATCGAGTCCGAACCGGGAATCAAACTCGGGGATGAGTGCTTTACACCCTTGCCATTCACAAGATTATATACATTTTTGTATCACAAAATCTCGACCTATGACCTCGTGACTTTTGACAATACCTGGTTATTCTCCGACGATCCAGGAAGCTTGGCGAGTTGCGTCGCTTGCGGATTGGTGAGAAGTCCTTTCTCTTCTCGGTGTCGGCGGTCGTCTTGGATGAGCGGACCGGAGACGGAGAACGTCTCGAGTAGCTCGGTGTGCGAGACCGCCGTCGGGAAATCGGGGTTCGGGATCTTTGTTTTGGCAGGATGAAAAAGAAAAAGAATTAGAGAGGATAGGAGTATTGAACAAAATCACTTTGTGGGTTTAGTGGATGCATGATCTGGGGCCAATTACACGACACTGCTAACATGGCTAAGCACACGACAGAGCCTCCGTCTATTTCATTGAGACCGTAAGCAGTAAGCACGATAAAAGGCAGGCTTAACCCTAGCAAAAGAAATACTTTAATCAGGATTACAAACCTACTACGACTTCTTGAACGTCTGCGTTGGGTCGGGCTCCAAGATCGCCCTCTACGCAAGGGTGACCTGATGTAAAAATAAAGAAACACACGCGTATCATGAACAGCTCTTTGTCTAAGTAATTAGAGAGTCTGCTTGTATCCACGTTCAACATCTTTCATCTTATGACATGCTCTCCTTGAAGACAGACGCAATGTTGTTTCTGAATTAGTTAATTTCTAATTCTTTATAGCCCTTTACCTGAAGCTGGTCCCTACTTTATTTCTCAGCTACAGAGATGTAGGGGTTCCCCAATTTTGCAATTTTTTCCAGAAATCTGAGGGATTTTTTTAAAGGTTAAATACCTTGACATATTGCTTCAGCGTCCAAGCTTTGGTGCCCATTATATTTAGTGCCCATTTAAATTTTAAATTTGTTTTGATTTGTCCCCATGACAACGCATACCTGACGCCTCCTTTTCTTTGTGATCGCTCGGAATCCCGTTCCCGTGGCGATTTCCTGGGCGTCGGTGTGCGTGATCTCCGTCTATGGCTGCCGTTGCGTGTGGGGCTGTCAGAGGAGCGTCGGGTTTTCTTGCGAGAGTTGGACCGAGAATGACGGGACCGACGCGGCGAAGGGCTGCGAGAGCTTCACAAAAAGAAAAGACAATGACAGCTTTTATATTAACCAGTTCATGCCGGGATTATTTGGACATGACCGGGACTAGGCGCAGGACGGCATCTGTTAGTAGCACACCCTGATTATTCCGACCTCGTTTACTGCGAGCTGGTCAACAGACATTTCCAGCCTTGCTCGTGATGTGTTTACCCGTCATTCATTCATTCATGTATACACGTCCTCCGACGTGAACTGGTTAACTTGTATTCATCAGATTCCACATACCTTTTGCTGTCTGCGTCCGAGTAGTAGCTGCTATCTGAGCTGTAGTCAGAGAGAGAATCGCTGTAATGACGTCGACGATGACTCTTCTTATCCCCGTGATCAGAGGATCTGGAAGGAGGAGGAGGAATGTTACTGACAATTAACTGGAGCTATTCAGTAACAGTCAGTTCATAAGAAAATTCATGATAAACCCTAACGTCGTAGGCATTCATTTGGGGGTACAGTACACTGTACTACAAAATACTACACAATTCTCATAAGCCAGTGTAGTAAGAATACTGCTTACTGCAGTTTACTCAAGTAGTATTTTGTAGTATTCAGTGACGTTAGAGTAAATAGTCAAATTCTTTTAGCAAAACGTTAATATGGATCAACTCACTTTTTACTGTGGTGCTTTTTATGTTTGGGCTTTGAGCGACTGCTGGACCTGAGGTGAATAAAAAAACAATTTGAGAATTAATTCCAACAAATGGAAAGTCAATAACTGGATCACTTTACAGAAAATGAAAAACGAAACACAATTAGTGGGCTAATCATGCATGTATTTTAAAGTTATGAACTATAAAGTATATTGATTGCTAACTCCCTCTAGCCGCTACCATTAGCCGCTACTATTAGTTACTACTATTAGCGGCTACTATTAGTTGCTACTATAAGCCGCTACTATTAGCCACTAACGTTAGCCGCTACCATTAGCCGCTACCATTAGCCGCTACCATTAGTTGCTACTATTAGCTGCTAATATTAGCCGCTATTCGTAGTAAACTTTACAGTGTAAATTACAAAGAATTATTTGACAATAGTACAAACAGGAAAATGAAAAGCTTGAAAAGCTTGAACACCAACAAAATAAGCCAAACATCACAGCCAAACTAAGTCTACTGGTGTCTGGACTGGTGCAATGATCAACCGATATGTGGCAATGATGTACATTATGCAACATGTTGGTGCACGAGGCTCAAACAAAACCATAACGATTTAGAGGAAAATGTCCCAAGATCAAAAGGACAAGGAAATAGGCAAATATGAGAAAAGAGAGAAAAGGCAAATATGAAATAAATGTTATGGTCACGATGTTTGAGTCTTTTTCTTTGACATTCAGTTTGAAAATAAGAATTACAAATGTAGTATACACACACACATCTGGTTTTAGTTTTTATTTGTTTCTCTTTTTTCTCCTCGTAAATTTGACTTTCAACAGTGAGGTATGGAGGGTTGCAGACTCCCAACATTGAAATAAAGTAGGTGTTTTTTTTTTTTTTTTTTAAACCAAACATACATGTGTACAAATGAAAAATTTGGTGAGGGAGAAATACATGAAGAGCACAAGGTATACACATTTAAGCAATATCTTTTCTTCTAAGCTTGATGAAATTGCACCTCAGTTTGTATACATTAGAGAAAAAAGGGTGAATAGCATAAAAGCTACAAAAGAGCTCGGATGGTTTGGTGAACAAAGCCAAAGACCAGTGTAAAGACTGCTTTATACTTCACGCGAATACGAATACGAAGACAATTTTATGACGTCAACAATTCAAGTTTCATTGTGACGTCAACCTTATTTTAACCTTAACAAATTGGATTCGCATTGACATTCGTTTCAAGTATAAATTGGCTGTTAGTGAGACAGATTGAACAAACGTTCACAGTATTAACATTTCAAGGTTTAAAATCTATGGCATTCCCAATAATCAAAAGATTAGAGTAGAGTATAATCATACTAAGCGTTTGAATGACGTCACTGCATGCACAACAAATCAAGTATAAATAAGAGGAATATGGAGAGAAAGAAATGACATCAAATTCTGTATTCTACACACACACAATACTCTGCTACCTACCTACATGTACATGTACATTATTTCTAGTGTTTACTCTAAATACCTGTGTTTTTTACTCTTTTTTCCTGATCTGAAAAGCAGCGTATTAATGTGACAGGAAAAGACGGGAAAAAGAAAACTTGTTAATAATGAGAGTTTCAAGTTAGATCCAACCCATAGATAACCACAATAGTTTGTGTTTAACACTGAAGTTGGTTTAACAGCGGTGGTTAGCTTTTAATAACCTGGTTTAGCAGGTGTAATCTTTAAACCAGTTTAGTGAAACCGGTGTCTAGCAGCATTTTAAACCCACGTGAAGACAAGATGACAGAGGGATTTGGTGAAGGTTCAAGACAATTTGGTTTTTAGTTGGGCAACAAAGTTAATGACACAAGCACCGATACAGAATCACACATGTATGTATTAAGTGCAATGAGAAAAAAACAAAAGCACAAGACGATTAGATAAACATCCTAATTTCTCATAAACACATTTTGTAACCTACCACAAATTTATTTGTCATTCCAACACCACGACATGTACATGTATCAAACCCTTTTAATAACATAATTGGAAACAACAAGGAAAGGGGTGACGAGTAGTTGGCATAAAAAACGGCTAATTCGATGAAATAAATGAAATTGTGGCAAAAACGATGAAAAAATAAAGAAGTAAAGCCAAGCTGTTTTAAAGGCAGTAACGAGAGAAAGACGCATATATCAGAAATATTGAGAAACAAATGGAAATGAACAGCACAGCTTATGATGATGCAATCAATCGTCAATCTTTGCACAAAATGTTTCTGCCAAACAACTACATTTAGCATGACTATTTTCAGATGTTTACAATCATTTCAACCATTTGGAAAAACCATTACAAAAGTTTTTTTGTAAGCTGAAATTACAACGCTGACTTTAAGTTACAGCTTTTCAACCTGGTAAATGTATTTTCCAATTTATATTCAAGACAATTTCGGGAGGGTCATAATGACGAGCGAAATGTATTTGGGACGAGGAAAATGACAGAAACATTCTGCACAAATATTGACAACGCTCATCTGCAAATGCAAAAGCAACCAACCAACCAACAAGAAATAAACAAAAATGACAACAACAAAAGAAACTAGTGATGGAAAAGAATGTTAATAAAAATCAGTGACTGCATTTAAAAATGGTTTAAATACAAGAAAAAAAACAAGTGCAAGTCAGAAGTACACTTAGGTTTGCGAATATTACCTTGTATTTACAAGCCTGCGAAGGCTGTTTTTAGTATGCTCCGGTATAGAGAAGGAGAATAGAGCAACAAAATAACAAACATGCACACGTGATGAGACTGGCGGATATTTTATTGGTTTTTTTCTTGACAAAAACAAATCAGCGAGAAAAATGTTTCTGTTTTTGGTTCAAAGGGGAAATATTGCTCAAATTTCAAATGCTTCGAGTTGTTTGGACAGTTGTTAAGAACAGAATTACAAAGTTTAATTTGTTGCGAGGCAGTTAGAAATGAAGACTTGTTTAAACCTACAGTAGACCTTATTCCTACTTCTAGACCTGGTTCTTCAGTACTAGGAAACAGTGACAAGGGATGTGACCGTATAGGAGTGCTATACATGAACAATTTATTCCCAAAATATATATTGGTTACATAATCTTGACATGACAAAACTTATTTTTATTATTATTTATTATCACATAGTGGCGACTGTAATGACAGTGGAAATTAAATTCTTAGTCTCTAAGAATTTACAAATACATTTTTTCAGGAGAGGAGACTTAAAGTGTCAGAAACATAACTCTTAATTTTGTAAGAATATTTTTATATCGACAGTGCTTGAGTTGAGAAAATTTAAAGAAGTTCTCAAAGGTAATATCTGCACTGATGTGCAGAAATGACACCCACATTTGTACATGTACCTGTACATAATACTACATGTTCTCTGCTGAGACACATTGTTCAAGTAATTTCAGTGTCATTTTTAAAAACATGAATATTAGTCTCATCTCTTTAAGCCCCCCTCCCAACTCTCTATAGACACAACTGTTGTATCAACATGGCCATACATGTAGCTTATATATGTAATATTACTGTAAATCCTAAATACTTGGTAAATCCTTGAGGAATAATTTTTTTAAATTGAATCTAACTTGCATCATCAAAAATTTATCTTCTGTAAACCTGACCATCAAATTTACATGTTGACACAAATCAAAGGAAAACTTGTAATTTGTTCATTTTGGGAAAAAAGTTTGTTTCAACCTTCAACCTTTTTGATCACATGATAGCTCAACAAATGGACATTAAAGATGGACAGTTAAAGAAGGTTTAAAATTATAGATTTAAACAAAATTAATGCAAATTGGGCATGTTTGGATAAAGCCACAGTGTCCTTGCTCAAATGGCATCAAAATGTCTTGATATTGACTTCAAGCAAGTTTAAAGGTAGGATACACCATTTGCAGATATCGAAAATATTTACTGCCGAATTATTAAGGAATATCTTACTCATTTGAAAGTAAATAATGATTCTAGGCATCCAGCAAAATGATTGCACTAAATATCCTGTAATTATTCTGAAAAATTGAATTTTATAAAGAAAAATTCGCGATCGCCGAATGGCGATCGCGAAAAAACTAAGATAACATAAGAATAACTGCTCGACTCCGTTCAAAAACAAACGCTGTTTTTCGTGCTTTTCTCGGCGTTAATGACTGTAAAACCTCGGACAGCTCACTTAAACGGTATTTACTACAAAATACAACCTGTAAATCTACCCATTCATGATAATTCAAGCAATTACCAATAGTGTATCCTACCTTTAATGACAGGAAATCTCGAGAATTCACTATTCAACTTGAGGACATGAGAAGTAAATAAGCTTTCAGTGGAGTTCATGATGTTAAAATCCACTTCATTAATGCAGTGAGTGTATCAATAGCGCAGCTGTCTACCAATCAGGTAGGCCCTGCCATAATGTTTGGACCAATGAGAGAACAGCAATGACTCATGAATACAAAATCATGAATATTCATGAAGTCTTGTGCTAAATATGATATTACAATTTGTTCTTTCTTTTAGAGGTCATCTAGGAAAGCACATTACACAAATTTAACAGGTCTGAATAAGAAGTTTTCCTTTTACATAACAAAGCAAGGCAGTAATCTTTACCTGTAGTGTTCCACATATAAATGCCAAAGTTTATGCACTATGGTTTGCGTAAGTAAGCACAGGAATAAAAAACAACGAAAAAAAGAAGACGAATTGGAGGGTTATTCCAGGCTTGTTATTGTAAATGTACAAAAGTAACACACAGGTGAAGTGGTTAAAGTTGCTTGTAAGACAATGTATGCAAAGTGTATGCAAATGTATGCAAATGTAGCCAAGAAAGACACGCCCATTAAAACACAAATGTAAAACCCCATCCCAAAACGTGTTTCAATTGAGCTTCATGCAATTTAAAAAAACACAGTGTGAAGTAAAATATGGTATTTGAACTTAAACAATAAAAACATGCAAACAGTATGGCTAGTCATGCAATACATATACATCTGTAAAAAACTAAAAACAAAATGTGCAAAGTCAAAGGATTTAACAAACAAAAAAGTCACAAACGAAGGGCAGATTGAAGCTGGTAATTTCATTAATGACTTTCTTTCCCTCTTTCTTTGTTAATTGTTGAAATGCACACATAATAACACCTGTTACCACTTGTCAGTAACAATGTCAGTGATACTCATCAAGACTATTTACATAAGCAAAAGGTATGACATACATTTGGGAGTTTGGGCATTTGAAGGTACATGTATGTACAAAATGAAAAAAAAGAAGAAAGGAAATTATCAGTATGTGATCTTTCTTCAAAATCGCACCAAGAGAAAACACGTACAAGTTTAATACACAGACGTCAATATATAATACAGCATAATTAAGAGATACCGTATCATTTTATAAGCATTGGTCAATTTTACCAACTTCAAATTCATCACATCAAATTACCTGTCTTCGTTATTACAGTACAAATGTACACGTAAACTAAACTAAACTGTACACGTACTGATACTATACTATACCTTTCTTACTCCACCCACTAAACCGCTCCCCCAACCCTCAACTCCCACCCTCGACACCCACTATCACCCAACTCCCACCCTCGACACCCACTATCACCCCCCACTCTCAACCCCCCCATCTACCCCCCCCCCCCCCCCCCCCTCCCATGATTACAGGGGATTGAAAGGTTCAAATCAGATGATACCCGGTGAGTTGTGTTTTGTTCTTTATAGTTTCCAGACATTCTGAAACTTTGGCAAAGACATTTTAGAGTGCCAGTGTAGCGTGAATTTCAGACTATGAAATACAGACTCATTGGTCAGGTTGCGCATGCCTAAGTCAAGATAATTAGAAAAGGGTCTGGTCCAGTGAAAGGGTTTAACCAATATTATGGAAAAGGGTGCGATTTTCAGTAGTCTGAATTTTAAATGACACCGATAATAGTTGCTCTGGTTTTAAGCTAGTTTACACATGTGCAAAGCATTAAGGTGAAGCATGTACGCAATAACGTGTAGAAACTTAAGAACTCTTCAAACTTAAAGTTAGGATACACCATTTGCAGATATTGATTTTTGTTACTACCGAAATAATATAGATTTGAAAGTAAATAATGACTCTAGGCATCCTGCAAAAGGATTGCGCTAGATATTATATAATTGTTCCGAATTTTTTTTATTTAAACAATTATTTATTTAACAAAAATAAAAAAATAGAAAATCACCGGCTGGCGAGCGCGAAAAAGAACAAGATGAGAATCAATACTTGACGCAGGTTGAAAACAAACGCTGTTTTACTTACTTTCATCGGCATCCATGATTGTAAAACTTTGAACAAGTCAGTTAAACGATATTTACTATAAAACACAACCCCCCAAATCCACCCATTCCTGATAATACAAGCAATTACCAATGGTGTATCTTACCTTTAAACATTCATAACATGAACAGTACGTATACACACAGGTTTGCTGAGCAGATTATACACCAGAGAGCAAGTACACAAAAAACATCCACACAAGGCAACATTCTTTGGGGTTTCCTCTTTGATTATTTTCTTGCTCAATTAAATTCACCACCCCTAAATCCCCCAAACGTTTTAAAGCCACAAAACAACAGGAAATTCAAATGCCACAGAACTACATGTACCGGTACATACCCTGGAGGTAGATAGTGTACATTGTATCTGCAAAGTTTTTAGATTCTCAACGAAACACACACGAAGGAAGAATTAACAAGTAAAATGAAACACAGTGAGATCAGAACCAGGGAAAGATTACATGCTGGGATGAAATCATACAACTTAATAGTTACCCGAGTAACCCGACCATAAATCCTCGGGATAATGTTCCCATTTTTAATTGAAAGTTGCCACTTTTTTTTTCAAGCTACATACACTTGTACCGGTATGTCACAAGCTACATGTATCTCGCCACACTTGATCCATTGAAGGGCAACAAATTTTGGATGGGAAAACATTAAAAACACAACTCGGACTTGCAAGTTTTATGATCATTGTGTACAGGGCAACACGGTCATGGAAATGGAAGGTCTTTGTTCAGATATGTTGAAGCAACTTTCTCCCAACCCCATTTCTCCCAAGACATTTTTTACAGGGTATTAAGGTGGCATTTTACATGAAGTCCTGACTGTCCTTTACAACAATAATTATATCATTGTTTTAGTACTCACAATTATAGTAGATTGTTATTTCTCTAGTCAATACATGTACATAATTATTTAATAAATGGATGAAGAAAAAGATAACTGGATAAAATACTTGGCAAATCGAGCGCAAAAATCAATTGATTTAATTATTTGCCAAAATAAAAACGTTTAGTATTCATTTCCTCCCTTTTTGATAAAATTCACGACAAGATAGAAATGGGAAAGAGGCTGGACTAGAAAACCCAAGAGATGAATATTTGAATCACAAGACATGCAGCAAGCTTCACAACACCAAACACATTTCACTATAACCACATCGTTAGTTTAACATCCAACTCACTACTAGAAATATACATCAATGTACACCCCCCCCCCCCCCTCCCCCCCCCCCCCCCCCCTCCCTCACTCCCTTCCCGGCAGAAGTGATATGCGATGAACTAAGATCAAATCACCTGTCTCTCTTTCTCTTGTGCGACTTCTTTCTCTTCTCCTTGCGTACAGGGGAGGTACTCTCAGATCTGTCGTGGGCAAAAAGTGGTAGAATATGAGCTGATCGAAGGAAAAACACAGGACTGCCAAAAGCATAACATTCCTGTGTGTGATTTACCAAAACAACCCCAAGTCCTTGTACAGAATTTTACTCAGTTAAAGTAGATACTTTGACCTCATACTACCCATTAGTTCAGGATTGAACAAATTGCGGAGCATTATCTGACGTGCTGACGTGACCAACAGCTAGGAGCTGAGAGTGGTGTGCATGAATGCCCTCTCTGGTTTATATCCCTATGCCTATCAACTTGGCTACAGTCTCAATCAATCTTCACTGTTTTCTTAGAAACTTAATTTAAACCCGTTATTACGTCTGTTCGCTTCCATTTTTTACAAGACTTTTTTCTCTCTCCTGATCGGGTAAGCCAACACAAAATGCAATCAAGAAGGCCAACTAAAGTACTAAAGTACTCTTGCATGATTGGAGTTGCCCTTCCAGTTATGAATTGTTGCCACTCTAACACCTGTTTAATTAATGTGTGAATCTAGGCTAACCCTGGAGTTAACCCAAACATTGGGTTTTATTTTTAGGTGAACCAAAGAAAACCAACATTTGTTCCAGCAGGATAGGAAAATAACTCTTGTATAATTCATCAATTTTTGACAATAAATTTAAAAAAAAAAATTATCACACAATTCTGAAGTCAGACAGAAGTATTTTCACAAGTAATTCAATGAGTTCGTAACCAAATGAAACTGCACATAAACAGCCATAAAAACTGCTGTTATTGTCTTCATACAATAATCTAAAGCATGTACATGTACACTAGATTTTGCGATATCAATCGTGTTTATTGCACAGCTAGCTGCTCAACACACGCTGCAAGTTGCGAACTACATGTATTTTGTAAAAACGACTGCAGGTTTGGGATTTAATGGAGGAATAGCAACAATTGCACACCATCTGGGGAAACTACAGGTACATGTACAGTGTGTACGTGTATTCCAAACGTGACGAGTCTCCTTACTCAATTTTGTGTCCACACTATTTGGCTACATGTGCATTTCTAGATTAACTGGACAAGCCAGATTTATTGTCATGACGCAGCCAACAGTGTGAAAGAATAATCTTATTCTGCGACACCTAAGCTCGACCTCAAAACCATTCTCTAATTAATTTGCTTGGGGGCCAATTTTCGGACACTGATCAAATTCAAGTACGTCTCTAACAAATTGAAAATTTAGGGAGTAATCCGTAAAGTGTACATTCCTTTTGAGGGTACCTGGGGCTAATTTTCAGAATGCTGATTTCATGTCTAATATTGCTACAGCTACACTGTGTGTCGATGTTAAAGGTACAATGTAGGATACACCATTGTTAGTTGCATGAATTATCAGAAATGGGTGAATTTGGGGGGTTGAAATTTATAGTATCGTCTAACTGACCTGTCTGAAGTTTTACAATCAGAGATGCCGAGAAAAACGCTAGAAAAACAACTTTCGTTTTCAATCGGCATGGGGCAGTTCTTGGTTTTTTTTGTGATCGCAGTCTGTTGATCTTGATTTGTCTTGGTCAGAATTTCATTTTTTTTGAACAATTACAGGATATCTAGCGCAGTCATTTTGCTGGATGCCTAGAATCATTAGTTACAATGTACTTTCAAACAAGTAAGATATTTCTTAATAATTGAGAACATTTGTAGTACATTTTTTTTATATCAGCAAATGGTGTATCCTACCTTCAATGTCCCGACTACAGCATCATCCCAACTATAGTTGGGTTATTATCAACTTCTGTATAGTTGGGATGCTGTGCTATAGTTGGGGCATAGCATAAATGCATTTACCCGGTACATGTATGATGTGTGACAATACATGTTTGTTTCTCCTAAAAATGCTAAGAAGTGCATATTCTACAAACAAATCTACATGTACATGTGTGTGTTTCGAAAAAAGTATTGCAAATGTACTAATAATGGCAAAACAATTGGCTTCTGGATGCAAGACTTCAAGATGCACTGGCTTTAGTGCCTTTTCTAGAATGGTTCCTTTTCTGATTTGAAATCTATGACAATTTCATCATTGAAAATCCTCCCGTTGGTTTACTGACATTTTTCTTAAACATTCCAATGCTACGATAACGAAAATCTTGAAAACCACATTTAAAAGTCGCCGTTTAATAGCAAGATTTGTTTTCACTGGCAACATTTCAATGTGACCTTTTTGCATGCGAGGAAAATGATGGTAAGATTCGATTTGAAGGAATGTTGACTTATCTTCAGTTATAAAACAGCCTCAGGTAAAAGCTGACCTGATAAACCCCCCCCCCCCCCCCACCCCACCTATCCCCAGTGTGCAACCTACATGTAACTCCAAACTACACATGACAAACAGCTTAATCTTTACTTTAGATAATTTAGTTTTTCATGAAATCGACACCTTGTTGACACGAGCATACATTACCTGTGAAATTCTCCATTTTTCCTTTTTTTGCTGGCAAAGTGCAAACAACAAACCAAGAGAGTTAATTTAAAGTGCGTGCTAGGCAGTGATGAAGTTAACAAAATAACAAATGGTGCAAAATCTAAATTATTAAAGTGCAACAAGAATTGAAATTCCTTGTATGGTTAAATTCCTTTTATGGCTAAATTCCTTTTATGGAAAAATCATTGGCGTCTACCAAATCTTCGTTGAAGCATCCACATTAAATGTTGCTTGTAAATAACTACAAGTACATGCAGAGGCATGACATTTCTGTCTTTTTTTTTGCACAAGAAATTGCTTTGATCACTTGCCTAATGTCTATCATGCTGCAACCATACACAATCACCCATTCTCTCACACGCTAGAACAGGCAGAAAAAAAAAAAACTTCCCTCATCAAATGACACCCAAAACAAAATCAATAAAATGTTTTATCTTGATTTGATTGCTGATAACTAATGCAGAGGAGATGGGCGGCCTTAAGGACTAATGATCCTTTGTCTGTCATTGATTAACGAGCAGTGCGTGATGATTAAGTGAATCTTAATGGGCAGCCAAAGGAAAAACCCAGGGCTAGGGAAGTAAAAACAGAAGTCCTTTATATGAGGAAAATATTTCAGCGCTCTTGGACTTTGAGTTGTGGTTTTATTAATGTACCGCGCTGTACATGCATACAGATTCAGGCTAATGATGTGTGTAAATTTGGCTGTAAACCTAAACCAAAATAATGGGAAAACCACACCGACCTGACCTGACCTGACCTGACCTGACCTGACCTGACCCTAAGTCGGTTGGGGGTCAGTTTCGGTTTGGTTTTGCACAACATTAATGCAGTCCAGAGTTTGCATCATCATACAGATTCTAAATAATCTCAAAACAAAATCCAGGAATGTGAAAAAGAGTTATGTGCAAATTATAATGAAATATGGATCAGTATTATGGAGGTTGTTTTACTGTTGTGAAAGTGAAAATTCTGCTTAATGAACTGGTGCATGTTCTGTAATTGAGTTATTAGTGACCATCTATCCCCAGAGGGAAGGAATCCATTAAGCCAAAATATAAATAGCAATTTATTACATTTTTTCCAACATCGTACATAAATGTTTCAAGGTCTCTCCGAAATTAACAGAAAAATAAAACTTTCAGAATTTACTTGAGTGTTTTTATTAATGCGAGGAGGTAAAATGGTTTCCTTTTTTCTAAATAGATTAAGTTATAGGTAATGAAACATGACAATCGTGCCGATGCAAGTAATGAAATTCCCTGTCCTTGTGGCATTAGTTTTCACCACAGCTTTCCAAGGCAGGATTTTATTCAGTCAATCCCAATTATACTGACCTTGAAGAGTAAAAGCTAAAATTGTCAGAAACTTTCTCTTTTTTTCAATAGCAATATCTGAAGACCTTAACACTAAAAGCATTAACACTACAATGGTGTCAATGTTGACTGTTCACTTCATTGCAAGATAAATTTCACACCTTCAAACAAAGCTAGGATCCCCAAACCTCAGCTTAGGCTCTGTCTCTGCCTCCATCATCATTGCCAAACTGCATGAACGAAGGCAAAGACGGAGACAAATGTTGGGTTTGGAAAATGGCCCCAGGATACCCAAACCTCAGCTTAGGCTTTGTATTTGCCTTCATCACCATTGCCAAACTGCATGAACGAAGGCAAAGACGGAGACAAAGGTTGGGTTTGGAAAATGGCCCTAGGATACCCAAACCTCAGCATAGGCTCTGTCTCTGCCTCCATCACCATTGCCAAACTGCATGAACGAAGGCAAAGACAGAGACAAAAGTTGGGTTTGGGAAATCGTCCCAGAATACCCAACCAATAGCACATTTCCTCTCACACTACTCGCTTCTTTGTTCAAGGTTCTCACTTGTTTCGATTTGAGGCTCAAGTTTGCAGCCGTATCTGAATCACTTGGCTTTGGCCGGGAATAACAAGTACATGTACAAGTACTGATACATCAATGGAAGCCACTGACTAGCGGCTACAGCCATGCCTCTGAAAACTTACCGGCTGCGATGGCGCCCAGATCGTTTCTTCTTGTGCTTGGTGGGGGGTGGGGATGTACTTGGCTCACGCAAGATACTGTCAAATTAAATGAATGAGATCTACCGGTAAAATACAACTCTAAATCAAACTCCGAGATGGAATTAGTCAAATTTGTATAATTTTTTTTTTTTTTAAATTGTGTAGATTGTTTTTCAGCATTGGGAACCTCTTATTAGATTTTTACCTTAATGCCAAGCAATTCTCAAATAAGTGAAAAGCAAAATAAAATTTGTTGACTCACAAAATTTGTATCCCAATAAAAAATTCAATTCATTATTTACATGATACACTCAATCCATAACCCAGGGGTTTTATACAAAACACAAAATCAGATACAGTATACATGTATATTGGACTTCAAGGACAAGAAATGCCCCTGAAAATGTGTTTTTCCTCTATGTTTACTAACTGCACTTAAGTCAATCTGTTTGGACAAGGCCAAATGCCTGGGAGCAAAAGCATTTTGGCTGGAAAAGTGACAAGTCTGAATTGGATTAATTCAATTTGGAGTCTACGTTGCTAAGGCAACTAATAGGTTTGTTTCCAGAGCCTGATGAAGTTTTTTTTTTCATTTTAGAGAATCTTTTCTAACAGAGCTCGAGGATAAAGTTTTTGATTGGAAATCTCTTAAACAGTTAGCTGAGAAAACACTCTTACTTTTAGAAGTGTGCAGGTATTTGCATATTATGTAAAAGCTGTATTTCAAAGTGCTTTACATGCCTTTACATGTAGTTTCCACCAACAGTTTTCATTCAATTATTGGACGCGAGTCTGAACCCCTAAAACCTGGCTTCGTTCAATTTTATAAGGAAACACAAATGTACGCAATATTCTCAATGTATTCAGCTTTAGACTAGTTCAGTAATTGGCGTTCTTGATACATGTAATTTATTATCTTCTTGGCCCTACACATGCATTAATTTTAGGACGTTAGTCACGACTCATGTTTTTTTTATCCCTAGCCAGCATCAGCATCAGACTTCAGCAGTTTTTTGGAATGATCGAGTGGGCTGATCGAGCGGCTAATTTTCCCTGAAACTAAGAACCAGCTTTGATTTGTCCTGATTAAAAAAGCAGCCAATATTGAGCCCAGCGAGAGACTCGTATCGGTATCTTGCAGCTGAGGTATTAGGAGCGAGGTGGCATGAACCTTGTCAGCAAGTCTGCTGTGTGAAGGAGGAGGGTTTGTAGGAGAATAAACGATGACACTCATTGATCATCAGCTCAGGGTAACATTACTTCTGCTTGCACTTTTATGCACAGGCAGTTTACATGGTTTTGCCTGTGAATGGATACAGTTAGCTTAACGGATACGTCATCAATTTTCGCGGACTTATGACGTCACAGTTTCTCACTATCCGCTAACCGTGTACAAGGCACGGATATCTCACTCGATACAAGTAAGTATAAAATGCGTACGGATAGCTAAACATACGCGAATGCGTATCCGTTCGTATGCGAAACCTCTCTATTAACAAATCAACTACCAGTACATGTACAAGTACAATGTTCTCATACAATGTTGCTGGTACACTGTACCTGGGCATTAAACTCTTAGCCCTAACTCTCTAGGCATTTTTGCTAGGATGCACACTCAATTCTGCATTAAAACAAAACTAAACAGCCTCAATCCTGCAAGATCCCCCATTATTTCTTTAACCAGTTCGCGCCGGGATTATTTTAATATCATTGAGCCGATGCGCGGGATTATTTTTAACGAAACTCGATCCGAAGCAGGTTCAGGCCGCCAGTACCACAAAGCACACCCAAGCATTTTCGGCCTTGCTCGCTACTGACAGACATTTTCGGCCTTGCTCATAGCGTGTTTATGTGTCATCCGTTTTGAATCTGGGGAAAACTTTGCATTTATATTCATCATCCGGCGCGAACTTGTATGCATGGCTAAGCATGAACAAAACAAGATACAGACTAGACTTTGAAACAGTGCAAATCAACTGGCCATACAGCCTCAACCCATCAAGTTCTTCAGATCTGGCATCGAGGATTTTGGAGACTTGGGAAAGTTAAGGTCCGTTAAACCATCTCCATTCTAGTTTTTATTGAACAGAAATGCCAGCCCCAAGATGATGAATACTTTCATTTTGTCTCTGTCCATGGCAATCGGCTCTGTCGATCATACCCCGTCAATTTCACAAATCAAAACTTGATGTACCGTATCACCAATCAAAACCGACCAATAAAAAAATAAAAAGTAGTAGATTTTAGGAGGCTGTAAATTAAAAAAAACTGCCGTCCCGAGAGTTTAGTCGGGTATGATCATTGCTGTACAAAAAGGTATGTAATTAAGACAACACCTCTGCTCTATGTGTACGTTGATGTTTCTCTTCCATGAATGATGATTAAGGATCGCTGTATTTGCCAAGCTTTGAAGGACAGTCATTTATCACCTTGAGCCAAAAGGATGTTGAAGAGGTTTTATTTTAAGCTGTATTTATCTCGACCTTTAAGATTGCTTAGACGAGCTGTCGAAATGCAGAAATCATCGTGGGAATTTTTTCTTTTATAAGAGCACTCTTCAGATGGATAATTTTCAAAATAATAAAATTAATATTTCAATACTTAAAAAAAAGGGATAGATTGCTGTGGACAAAAATATTACGAACTCTTATTAAAGAAACAATTCACACAAACATTACTGAATGTACATGTACATGTACCTTCACACAAACATGAACAACGCAATGTCTCTAGTAAAATATCATGTACAAATTTACTTTAAATTAATTATTTTTTCAAGAAAGATATTCTACATTTTAGCATGGTCGGAGCATTGCTATTTGTGACCCAGCACGAGTAAATGAGACACTTTGAGGCAAAAATGAAAATTTTGATTTTGATTTCATCATTTAAAGCTAAACAAGCTTTAAATAATGAAATCAAAATCTCAATTTTCATTTTTGCCTCAAAGTGTCTCATTTACTCGTTCTGGGTCACATTTGACATACACCAGACAAACCCAAGTCCTGTTGGCATGGTTGGAAATAAAGATTGAAAATGATATAAACCAAACAAGTTGGTGATACTTGGCTTTATTATGACAGTCAAGTCAAGGACTACAACGCTATCGTCAGTGAGTATCCAGCTCACTTGCTCAATCAGGTTTTGGCCGGGATGGACAGGTAGCCCGAGGGGGTTCCAACCACTTGCCTCTGCATCCTTGCTCACACACAAGGGCCTTGCGTGCCTGTGTGTTGCCACCGACATTCAGACAATCATCGTCTTTAAGTCCGTTGGTCACGGCATTTTTCAGAGGATTAACGAGCCGTCATGAAACTTGTTCAATTTGGACAAATGCAGGGGG
This sequence comes from Crossaster papposus, assembly GCA_037893245.1. Taxonomy (NCBI): domain Eukaryota; kingdom Metazoa; phylum Echinodermata; class Asteroidea; order Velatida; family Solasteridae; genus Crossaster; species Crossaster papposus. The sequence continues at coordinate 1,053,861 of JBAIAA010000072.1, read as the reverse complement.
GGTGGGGTGGGGGTGGGGGTGGGGGTGGGGGTGGGGGTGGGGGTGGGGGGGGGGGGGGGGGGGGGTAGGAGCTAAAAAGGCCAGAGGTTTATTTATTAAAATCCTGCATAGTTGAAAGTCCCAAGTGTACCTGTATCAATATTATTTCTAAAAGCATATTGAAATGGACAGTGTTCTATATTTGTTTCCGTTGCCTTATATTTGTACATACGGGGGTCTACTGAACTTTTCTGACCTTTTAAAAATGCTTTTAGTATTGTCCAAGACAAATGGAAATGTGCTGAATTAAATTTGACATTGACAAACTTTCAAATTATTAAATTGAGATGAGGGATTGTACCTTCGTTTCATTCAAAATGAAACTTCACAAAATGACATACTTGGGTATGCACATTTTATACAGATGCACAGATTGTCTTGAGAAAACAAAAATTGGAAAACTTGCGCACTAGATGAGATCCGTCAATACTCAAACGTTTTCCCCACGGCACCAACACACTTCTTGTGAAATAAAAGACAGGTCCTAGACTACAATTACATGGACATCCTTTCATGCGACACCCGACTTCCTCTAAAACGTGCCGTGCCGTGACACACATCGAACACCAGAGTTGGACAAATATACGGGTGAAAATAGAAAGCAATGCTTCCCATCACACATTTTTTTCAACGATTTCTACATCCTCAAATTTTTTCAAGATGTGTGTACACGGGAGAAGGTTATACAGGCATTTATTTTCAATAAAAAGTTGTAACTTAGGAAGTTAATGCAAATCAAAGGGGTAGGAAACAAGCTGAGAATCAGTTGAAGTCAAACATTACATGGGGAATATTGCCTACTGTATGTTTACTGATTTTACAAAAAGTTTGCACAATTTATACATGTACATTAGAAGTCCGAGCAAAACAATGTCAAGTGTTTGAAATTACCAGAGAATTGTCCCTGCATCCCCCATGTCCGAAAAAAGGTTGATGAACGCCCGATACTAACCCCTGAAGGCATAATAAGAGTATTGAACCTCAGACATAAATGACAACACCTGCTGTGGTGAAGTTGATGTTCCTCTGTGTGACGGCAACTTTGCATCATCTATAATACCTGGCTATTACAAGCCTGTGTGTTGATTTTACTGCCCCTTTCTATTAACGAAATAGATTTGTGACACGTCTACTGCGGTAATGCTTTGATGTCTGTCTCCATGTCAAATTACACACAGATTGCCTACGACAGGAACTCTACATCATCTAAAGTATCCAGCTACTTTAACTTTCAATCAACCTCACTGCTTAAGGACAAAGACCTCCTAAGATCAGCTTAAATATTTCCTTGTAAGTCAGTTATGTTGATTGTATATTGGGGGAGGAGACTTACTCGTATTTCTTGGCCTGCATGGCGCGTGCTTCCGCTTCCCTGGCCTTGCGCTCCGAGTCAAAGGAGCTACCGTCCACGTAACCGTCTCCGATTCCAAATGCCTCTCTCAGCTTGGCATTCTGTTTCTCCTTGGCCTCAGCAAGATGGTGGGTCTCTGTCAGCCTAAAGACAAAGGGAAAAGTGACAACAATTTCAACAAGACGATGAGTTAAAGTGCCAAAAAGTCACGCCTTTTTTGTCTCAAGATGCAGAATAGTAGGCAAGGATCTCTTTGCCAGAACCAAACACAGGAAGAGTCGAAACAAAAGTGGCAAGGAAAATAATATTTGTATCTTAAAAAGCAATCAAATGTGATACTTCAATCGTGCATGTCTTAAAAGAACACCTTCTTCCACTGATCTGAAAATAATTACCAAAAATTAGTCTATTCTATAAGATGTTATAAAAGCATTCAAATACAAATGAGATTTTAATGATTTGAGTCAAGACTACATGTACAATGTATAACATTCTTATCGTCAGGTTTTAGGATTTATATACATGTATGAGGAACGAGGCACTTAGCAGCCGCGCCCGCTTCACAGGAGGACAGGGTATTAAGTCGCCTATGAAATCACCATTTTGCATTGTTATTTCATGTGGTAGACTGTTATCTAAATGTTATGTACACTGTACATGTACACTGTACATATACGACTGTTGAAATTTTAACACAATTGGTGTCTTAATAGGCAAAAAACAATTTGGAGCTGCATATTATCCTGTACGCATATGGTCCCACGTAAATATGATCCCCCGAAAACTTAATTGCCAGATTATATTACACGCCAGCAGTTACTGTTAGGTTTTTACCATGTGGTTACTGACATAATGTACATGTACATGTAGTTCAGATTTTAACAGGTGCAAGTTAAAATCATTTATGGAAACTGAAAGCAAGCTGCTTTTCTCAGCAGTTTTCACTATGATGTGATGACTGCCCTAATAAATACCAGTAGTTCAGATTGTTGTGCCTATGAGCATATGTGCAGAAGCGACTTATAAGCACACTGAACAAACATTAATTTACATGATACACACAGAATTGCTTGTTTATAGTACTGTATAGCCGAGATTAGCCAATTCTTCCTTTTGTTGTTGAAATACTGATAATAATTTTTGTCCAACTAGTATAAATCAATTTTTTTGTGAAAAGCGTGATCATACCTCTTGATATGTCAACTTTGGTTCTACAGTCTATATATCTTTTATTGATGTTTATCCCTTTTTTTGCCAATTAACAGAATCACAAATTTAACACATGTACTTAATCAATCTTTTTTTACTTTCTTTTTTAAGCTACAGCTTGACTAAATTCTTGAAAATCCAGTTTTGGGCTCATTAACACAACTACCAGGGCAGAAACTTGAGCTTAAAACAACCATTGATTACACAGCTTATTCTTGATTTACTTCTAATGGACTCGCAAACGTCTGCAGCTAGCTCTCCGGGATTCTCTCCAGAGCAGAAGATCCACGTTAACAAATCAGTAAACCTCTAGAGGCATGCATTACTCAGCAGATCCGTGTTTTGATGTATCAAAAGTGGCAAGCCTAAGTTTGTTCCCCAAGATTACATTAATGGCAGGCACTTAGTGAATAACCTACTTATTGACAAGTGCAGCGCAACTCTCAACAAATTTCAAAATGTGCTCATTCGTAACATTTTAGCTCTCACAATAGATTGTTGTCAGACTTTCAAGGAGACCCAGATGAACAAGTAGAATAGTAGGATCCACATTTATAACCAAAGAATTTTGGAGACAAAATCAGTAGCTTCATGAAATTATTAACATGAACGATTTATCTAAACAGCAAATACTTACATGAACCGATACGTGTGAATAGAAGCTGATTTATCCAGAAAAAATGTGGAAAAAAATCTGAAAAAGTCTCAAGAAACAGTTCCGGAAGGAGACATTAAAGAGCACTAGATGTTGAAAGTACTGTGTACTGTGTGCCACACCATTCAGAAACTGTATCAAATCTTCTTTCATGCTCAAACAGAAGAAAAACAAGATTACTTCCATAGAACGACGCTGAAGAAAAGACAATCGCTGAATCGCATCGATTGCGTCGCGGACATACATACAGCTGCTGCAGACAAGGTCACCACTTGGCTTGCAAAAAACATTTACCATTGAGAAATGGGTTCAATATAGGTCCAATTAGAGGGTCTAATTGGCCCAAATAATGGGGCCTTCAAGAAGATTATTGCAGAAGAATACTTTTAGTGTTCAGAAATTGTGAAATCAACATTGATTTTTATGTATTTTACCGACAAATAGGGCCCAATTTCATGGCTCTGCTAACCACAGCTTTCTGCACTTATGATCAATGTTCTGTGCTAATACTGGCAGAAGAACAATTCTTCTGTGAAATATGCCTAAAGGTAGAATACACCACTGGTAATTGCTTGAATTATCATGAATGGGTAGATTTGGGGGGTTGCATTTTATAGTAAATATCGTTTAACCAGTTCGCGCCGGATGACGTATATAAACGCAAAAATTCCCCCAAATTCAAAACGGATGACGCATAAACACGCCAAGTTCAAGTTCGGAAATGTATGTCAGCAGCGCGCAAGGCCGGAAATGCGTGGGTGTGCTTCCCGGCACTATCAGCCTGAACACGCTTCGGATCGAGTTTCGTTAAAAATAATCCCGCCCGTCGGCTCGGCGATGTTAAAATACTCCCGGCGCGAACTGGTTAACTGACCTGTTCGAAGTTTTACAATCATGGATGCCGAAAAAAGCACGAAAAACAGCGTTTGTTTTCAACCGGCGTTGAGCAGTTATTCTTATGTTATCTTTGTTTTTTCGCGATTGCCGTCCGGCGATCGCAAATTTGTCTTTATAAAATTATATTTTTCGGAATAATTACATGATATATAGCGCAATCATTTTGCTGGATGCCTAGAATCATTATTCACTTTCAAATGAGTAAAATATTTCTTAATAATTCTGTAGTAAAAACTTTTGATATCTGCAAATGGTGTATCCTTCCTTTAACGTGAGCACAGAACATTCTACTACAGCACAAAGTGTCAAATAAGATCTTAAGTAAATGACTAATTCATGATGACGCATTGTCTTTTTACATTATGCAGAGCAAGACACCAATACACAAGAGATTTACAAACATGAACGGCAATATCTAGAAGGAGCCAGATATCTGTCACAACCTCTAAATGTTCACATCCAGTGCCTATCCCGGGAGAGCTACAAGTAACAGTACATGTACCGGTACAAACATTTACTTGCACTGTAAAACAAGGATGCGTGAAATGAAATATGTGACCCGCTTTGCAAAAATGAGTGTCACAAAATACATGTTTACGTAAAGGGCTGTTTATTGCCTAGGAGGTGAATTTTCTTTCAACAAACAATATTTTTGTTTTAAGGTATTTTGGTTTCTCCGACCCCTATATTTCAGATCTGATTGATTGAAAAGATTGTTTTGATCCCTAAATTAAATTTAATACAGGTTTTGTCATTCTCTTACCATAGCATCTGATGAAGCACTACAATTGTAAATCTTCATTTCCCAAAATTTTAAAAGACCAATGCATTACACTACAGAGTTGTGCAATATATCAAATAAAAGCTTATTTTCTGGTTTTTCTTACCAACTGTAAAATTGAAAAAACAACAACAATTTTTACCACATCAGACTAATTTTTTGCAGAGTGGGTCACATACATGTAGCATCGGTGTGGTGTAAATTCAATATTGGGTTTTTCACTAGACAGAAGGTTGTGAGGTCGAGTCTCATCCAAGTGGTTTTTTTCTTCTCATAATCACCTGGGACAATACTGAGTACAGTGTTTATAAGCACGTCAGTGATGGGCAAAACCCAATATTGAATTTAAGAAATCACATCTGAAATAAAGCTACATATACTACAATGAACTAATCCATTTTGTAAATTATGTACGGTACAAGAGGTTAATTTTTAAGTAAACAAGTAGAGATGTACCGGTACCTGTAGGAGGAGATAATCTCTTAAAGAAACACCGCTGTACCACAGCTCCTCAATGCCACAGATTGTCCATCCAGAATACAGGAAAGACTCAATAACTTACGCTGCGCTTAAGACCATACCACTGATTGGATTCAGAGCTTAGGACGGCCCACACACAAGATGTACAATACTAGGCAACATGCCTCATTCCAGATGCTGTCACTAAGAGCATGTTAACATGTGTGCTTGCCAGATTAGGGATTAGGGCTCTCCGCCTCTCACTGTCTCCGCAAATATAGGCATAAGAAGGGGGGGGGGGGGGCACACATGGCATGGCATTCTAGTTCAATGTATGCCGAATATGACAAATCCTAGAGTGATTACTTAACCATATCTGACATTTATAGTACAATGTATACCATTTGGTTTGTGATGAAGACCAAGCTCAAACAAATCCCAGGTTTTAAAAACACACTGCTGTACTGTAATGTTCTTAATCACTGCAGGAGGCAAGTTGTTGGTCCTTCTGTATTCAAATATATAACAAATCTAAACCATTCAAACGACAGGTGGTAAAAACAATTCTAAGCAGGTTGATCCATGGTTGATCTACATGTACCTGCACAAATCCCTGGAGGAGATGAATTTGAGAAATACACAAAACTAATATACATGTACATGTAAAAGTCACTTCCCTGTAACTGCCTACCAGTGATCTACTGGGGCCGAATTTACCAATGCTAAGATCAATCTTGTAACAGATTCAATGCAAGATAGGATGAGTTAGTCTCCCCAAGATTGAACTTATTTTTTCATAAAATCGTCCCCTGTCAGAAATGTGCATTTTCAATCCAAACCTGTTTCAACTCCCAAGTTATTTAAATAAAAAAAATAAAAAAAAAGTTTTAAAACAAGTTTAAAGTTTTTATCACTTTTGTTTATCTTACTGACCGACTTACAGACTGACTGTTTGTTAATTAGACTTCTTCCAAGTCTTTTTGAAGAAGTTTGAAATAGGAATTACCCTGTAATACCAATGGATAGGTGACACTCATTAAATGTGCATGTCACTAGCAAACGGGGACTTCTAGTGAACAGCCATTATGATTAACCTATTGAATGCAAATTGTGTAAAGTGTTGCCGGTATTGCCTCGTCTTGTTCAACTGCGAGGCTGGATCTCTGTCAAAGTTTGAAGCGGCACTACATGTTCCAACACTGTCAATCCAAATCGTTGTACATGTACCCGTAGGTAATATTTATCTGTACATTCCAATTTCTTCTTGCCCCTTGAAGATGTTATTCTTTCAAATGGATTGTTCCCCATCCTTTGCTCACGCGGCCCAAGCACGGCACCTAATCCCACTCGCTGACGGATGGACGATGACTGCTGAATGCAGCGAGACATTGGCGGCCCGACGAAAGATGAAACGCAAGAAAAAATAAAAACACTATACTGCCGGGGGAGGGGGCTAAAATAGCAGGTGGTATTAGCATCATTTAATCAAGGTAGAGAGATGGCGGGTATTCAGGGGGCGACCAGGGGTTGTCTTAGTTCAGTAAGAGCTTTAAGATATTGTTCAGGTTCTCCTGAATGCATACTGTGAATAGATGCAGGCTTATAACCAGTTCGCGTTGGAGGATGTGTATACTGCAAGGTTTTTTTCAGAAATTCAAAGCGAATGTCGATTGAACACCTCACAAGCAAAGTCGGACAATCACAATGCAGCAAATAAAACTACTGCATTCAAGTGTTAATCAGTAGAGATTCTGTTCATCATCCTTTAAACAGTATTAGTAATAAATCTTGAGCCTCCAAAACAGCAGAAATACTGGAAATCATTTGAAACATCTTTGCATTTCTAGGAGTCTGCAAACTGTCTGAGGTAATGTGTAAATATGAAACCGGAGCTTGAGACAGGGGATCCTACACATCCAGGAACAGAACAGAATGGCAGGCTCAAGCAACACAAAGGTTCACAGCCTAAAACAATTTACAACCTCCTTCTGACCAATGTACAAAACCTCCTGATGACTTTTCCCGATGTAGACGTCCTATTTTCATCTCAAGTTACCCCATCGTCACCAGTGTAGCCACCGCTAAATCATAACTGTTGGGTCCACAGCCACGATGGACCAGCTAGTCAAGATTGGAGGGAACCGAGACGGGTTTTAAGCAAATTCTCTTGGGAACTGAGACGAAAATTGGATTGGGATAAACAGAAAAATACTGTGGATAGATGCAGAGTTGGGGTGAGAGTTGGGGTTCCCAAGGGGAACCTTAACAGATAGAGAATCACGAAACAGAATAAGAAATATAAAATGCATTTTAAAATGACATTTTCCAAAAAATTATAAGATTTAAATGTTTTCACTGCAATTGTATTTTTTCAATGAGCAAATCCAGTAAACAAAAACACAATTTCTTGTATACAATTTTGTTTTCCTAACAACAAGTATTCATTAATTCCAAAGCAACATCATCATATGAATTTATCAGCCGACTTTCTGATAGAATATGAGACTATTGATTGCATGCATGCAGGCAATCGATAATTACACCAACATTTATTATTACAAAAAGGAAAAAAAAAATATTAATATTCCGGAGCTGTGAGGTATTCTATTCCGGCAGACCATGGCTTCCTGGAGCATGCCCAGTCATAAAATCAGTGGCTCCTGTGGCACTGACAGAATATTGCTAGTTGGTTTGTTGACTGCAGAGGCTAATATTGATTCCATTTATTCTCTTCTCCTTCCTCCTGAGACGGCAACCGTGCATTCCTGCATCATCGTTTCTCTGTCCTGAAGGACGAATCCTCGAGGAGATGAAGTAGAGCGTGACTTATCACAAATATTGTTTCCTCTTGGCCCCTGAAGTACGATGTGTGGGAAATGGTGGTGGTGCGGGGGTCGTCTTGTTGGCAGCGGGTGGGTGAAGAGGTCCGTCTCGAGAAATCGGTGATGAGTTTTTCTTTGCTCTATAGAAATACCAAGCTGTTGACACTCAACAAGCTGTTCAGCAATTCTACTGAATGTCATTTAACAGTTTAACCCAAACCCCCTAGGACCAATTGCGTCAAAAACCATCACTCACTCTGCTGTACACCATGTTCTTGGCAGGGTTCGAACCCATGCACCAGTCAAACACTGTACTGTAACCACTGAACCTTGGTAATCTACGATGATTTCAACTAAAATATGTGTAGATTGCACTGTATCAAGCCTTATAACGCCCCAAAACATTATTCTTACGTCATGACTGAACCTGCAATGGAAGTTAGATTATCTGATTAAATTATCAGAGTCAATGACCAGCAATGTATCACAATATCCATCAAAATCTGCTAAACTCCAATGTGTCAATTGTTATTTTGACACTCTTGTTTACAACAAAGTTTAAATATTCTTAGAAGATGACCTACTATCGGTACAAGTCAAGAGACAACACCTAAATTAAGTACATTTAATAGGCAAGAAATGCACACATGTACGATGTCCATGTATCAGTACATGGTGCCCAGAACCAAGATTAATTAAATGCAGTTTACAGAGTGCATATCCGGGGAAAAACAACGAAACGCTAAAATGATTAATCATTTACAACATCTCACCGTACAGTGCCAATAAAATGTCAACCAGACAAACGTTAATTCCTGAGATTTGTGTAATGTCTCGTACAATAACTGGGTCTCCTGTTACTCAAGATGGTGTGATTGGTTAATGATTTACAGCCCAAATAACGAAAAGACACTCAGGGAGACAGCAGTAAATTGAACGTCAATCGATGGCTCGGTACGAAGACGCCCGAAGACGGCGAAAATAGTGTTCACTACCACATGTACTAGTTGCTTGCACTATTGTTCTAAAGTTTCCACCGCAGTTTTAACCTTTATGATACTTTGTGCAACCAGAAATGACGCACTCGGATAGACCGCTAAAACACACCCATTATCTCAATTGTCAAATGTTGCCCAACGTTAAACAAATCATTCAAAGTGATCCCGATCAATCTGAAATTTGTATGGAATCGTCCTTAACCCATAAGCTACATGTATCTACACACCAAGTAGTTTTTCAGTGATCCTGCTAACAAACAAACAAACAGACAGAAAGCCAAACAAACATAACTTCCTTGGCTGAGGTACTTGTGTATGTTGTATTTGTACCCACAACATTTGTTGTCCCCTATATGACAACAAAGCTCTTAAGGCAGCCATAGAAGATCTCTGGATGTCTGGAGTAGATCCATAATTATCTAAAACAACTGTGACAACATCGTAGCTCCGCGTGCCAAACTGTCCAAAGTGACAGTCGAACTAAATTAAAATGTTGAAGTCCGTATTCCAAGTGGCTGATAACAATCATTTTTCAATCAACTTTAATAGAAATCTCAGAAATCAGACTACGAGAAACTGACAAATATTGCAGAGGATTTGAGGGTTGCAATTAAAGATTAAATCCTGACAAATAAGTCCCAAAATCAGAAAAATCCTGACAAAAACTAATCCTAAAAACACAAAAAATCCAGACAAAAAAATTCTGAATTCAGAACAAAATCAGACCAAAAAATCCTGAAATTAGGGGGGGGGGGGGGGGGGAATGTTAAATCCCACCCCTATCTTTTAATCATGTGATGATGATGTACTCCAACTGTTTTCTAATAATAAGAAAGAATTCAGACATGTATGGAAGGTATATTGCACTAATGTACCGTACATTTGTGTACAGTTCAGTGTGCACATCTCGCGTGCAAATCCCAGGCCTGGGATTTAGATCAATTTGTGTCAAGTGGTGGGAAGGGAGTAGCTGTGATTAAATCTAAATTAAAGGCAAACATGTGAAGTGGAGAGGGAAGGAGGGTAACGGCGATTATTGACATACAAAACAAGGATTATATTCTGAAGCTGCTATGAACATGTACACGTTGGGTTGGCCGGGACTAAATTGAAATGAAAAACTGTCAAAGTTTTAATTTGAAAAAAAACCACTCAACAAGGCATCAGCTTCAAATTACAGAAGTGGCTGCGGCTGCTTCCTATAGACTTGTGTAATATTAAGCCATAGCCAAGTAAATCCGACACAGCCTAACCCTCTTTATGGAGACTCAACTTTTCTGAGTTGTAGAAAAACAGAAGATTAGTAAAGCTGATGTGCTGCTAATACAAAGTAGATGGTGAATCAAAGTCTGGAATAATGAACTGGTAATTCTACAACTGAACTGAAGATTTACACAACCAGAATTACACAGTCAGATCTTGCATTTTACATGTAAAACCTGGTTTATGATGATTCACTGATTCATCTTCCTTGAAAATATGCAAATCATCTTTTCTAGGCCCCTTGCATTTTAATGGAATACATCAATTATTCATGAAATCATTTTCAAGATCATTAGAATGAAATGCATCGCCACGTATCATTGACCCAAATTGTCATTGAGCGTGTTTTTTGTTTTATCCTTCTTGGTTTTTTTGCAGATCTTATTTGGGCCCCCAATTACTGCAGGAAATATCCCGCTGGCTATGATAACGACGGACCTAAGGGAAGTGAATAATGAATGAAATATTGAAGGTTTGGGCTTTGGAAGTCATCAGTCAATGCAGACACACACGTCTGTCTTCTGGTTTAGAAGGAGGGTGGCTGTAAATGGATTTACCAGCACCTGTGCGAAGATGAGCCAACGTTATCTGCTTTCATAGGTGAAGCATCAAGAAGCTTAGGAGACGATAAGGTTATCTTGTGAAACACTTCCCAAAGGGAGTATTTCCTGAACTCTCTAAATCCATCACTATACGCAAGGATATTATAATAGCCTCTAAATAGGCACTTGGGGAGACAATCCCATAGAGATATACACAAACTTAAAACAGTCCTAACTTGTTTACCCTAACCCTTTTCTCTAAGATCTTCGAGATTTATGCTATTTAAACCAAAATCTGCCGTTCTAGGACAAAAAATAGGGTATTTTTTAGGGTAGCTAGACACTTAGGGAGACACTGAAATGTCTCCCTAAGTGCCACTGTCTCCTTATTACCTAAAAACTTACGCACTAATTTGTCTCCCCAATTGCCTATTTGGAAGAATTATACAGATGTTGATAACTCAGCAATGATGTACCGGTTAACCGGTACAATACTGCAATAATCCTAAATCCTTGTAAAATCTTGGTACTGTAGGAACTTCCCAAATTGGACAAGTTTTTGGAGGATTTCTTTTTGGGGGGAAGGGAGTCAGGAATAATAGAGGACCAAGGCCACTAACGTGAGAGCACAGCAAACATAAATGTATATAAATAAAATCCCCCGAGTGGTACAAACTGTAAATAAACATCCCATAACTGCCCGGAGAGCCATCATTAAACTTTGATTTCTCACAGATGCCATCCACTGTCAATCTACATTGCCAATGATGCTAGCAACACTCCACTCAACACTCACAGCACACGGTATCCCCTGAACCCACAGCCCTGGTCTTTACAAATCATCATCCAGTGAGACGTCAGTGGCCAGAGCAAGGTGTCAAGTGTCTGGCGGTCATTAGACAACCAGATTTACGAACAAGCTGACACGCCGGAAAAGAAACAGTGATTTCAATTTTGGAGTCAGTGATTTAATGCCAATGTTTTGGCCTTTATTCCCTTTTTTCGGTTATGGGCAAGTCCAAGAATTTGTGCAGGCTTTTCTCCAAGTAACAAACATTTAATCCTGAAAGACATCAATGGATTTCAGCGTTTTTATTCTACTGTTGGGTATCTGAAAGGAAAATACCCACAAAAATGTTTACATTATTAGTCCGTTTGAAGTACATGTAATTAAAGAAAACGTAATGTTATGTACAATGTATGACAAAAAGGAGACACTTTCTTGGACCTACAGTACATACCTTTAAAGTATAAGTGTTCTATCTCTGTTTCCAACTCATCTCCTTTTAACAGATTGGCTTAAACTTAAAGGTAGGATACACCATTGGTAATTGCTTGAATTATCACGAATGGGTGGATTTGGGAAGTTATATTTTATAGTAAATATCGTTTAACTGACCTGTCTGAAGTTTTACAATCATGGATGCCGAGAAAAGCACAAAAAAATGCATTTATTTTAAACCAGCGTCGTGAAGTTATTCTTACCGGTATGTTATTATTGTTTTTTTGCGATCGCTGTCCAGCGATCGCAAATTTTGTTTCATAAAATTATATTTTTCGGAATAATTACAGGCTATCTAGCGCAATCAATTTGCTGGATGCCTAGAATTATTATTTACTTTCAAATAAGTAAGATATTTCTTAATAATTTGGTAGTCAATATTTGTTGATATCTGCAAATGGTGTTTCCTCCAAATTTACAGTATGCACATTGTTTGCACATTATTTGAAACCAACCACAGAATGAAACAAAGCTACCTGGAAACAATAAATTGAATAAACTACAGTAACCATTACTCTTCATCATTTCTAAAACCAATAGACACTTTCTGATGCTCCAGAAGGGCCACGAAAGTTAACCATTTCTCCACGGATTCTCCACAGAATTCTGTCAACAATTCCATCTCATCGGATATAATGGTAATGAATTTGAGAATATGTAGCACCTCTCCTCCATCTGCCAATTCACATTGTAAACCTCGGTGAGAACCTGTCAACATGCAACGGACACTCACAAACGGAAAGATTGAAAATTCAAGTCTTCCTGTTACCCTTCCATCACCTCCCCCCCCCCCCCCCCCCCCCACCCACTCACCACTCCAAAACTGAGAGCATGCCTGACAAACCCAGCTAGAGATCTACATATGTACGTGTATATCATCACTCGTTTTTCCATTTTACCAATCAGAGAAAAAAATGCCATTCCCATTCCGAAATCAAGTACCAGACAGCGACACCCTTCTTGCCACCCCGCCGTAAACATGTCAGTATCGTATTCAACAGAGGATGGACTTACGAGCACCGAATACCAACTCACTCAACGAGGCCGCAGGAGATGGTGATAAACTTGTAGTCAGGACCCTCTGAATTTAGATTATTTAGCAAGCGTTAATTGATACACAAGAAACTGGAGACGAGTCTTTATGTAAACTCTGTTCCCAATTGCCGCCCTGAATTTTAAAGTTGGATTGTTGAATATATTATTTTTAGGAAGAGAAACAAAAAACGTTTCCCTTTAGTAAGTGCTCAATCTGCTCATGTGTATGTATGATTATTACAAGGTGTCACAATGACGCGGCTATGGCCAGAAATAACATGCGCACCTAAATGTATAGAAGTATAGAAGCCAATGGCTAATGGCTGCAGCCACTCCCAATAGACTTGTGCGTTAATGCCAGCCACATCCGAGTGATTCACATTGGCTTACAGTGCTAAGAGAACTTAGCCATGAGCATGTCCTCTGTTTGTGCGATATCCAAAGAAAATGTAGGGTACAAGAGAGTTCATGAACTACATAATCCCCAAGACATAAGAACAATAGGCGAACAATAGAGCCTTTCAGTCCTCGGGCGTTCATCTTTTATTGAATTTTGTCCTCTGTCGTTAAAGAGTACAGTAAGTCCATAGGGTTAGGTTATAGTACAGGAACAAAGGAAAACACAATAGGGTATTCTCAGTTGCTATGGCAAAACACGTTTTGATGTACGGTACGTGCATAAAGTGATGGTCATGTCTAGGATTGAAGCTAAAATTGACTGCATGGCACCCTTTAAAGCACGGCAAGGATTCAATTAAACATCCACTGCATGTAATGACCCCTTTAAACGGATTACTCCTGGCTGCAGGGCTGTATTACATGTGTGTTTGGTTGGTTCAAGTTGAACTCTTTACAGCCGTCCAGGGATACATGTACTGTACTTGTAGTACATGTACAGTGGTGATTAAATTGAAGTATCCATTAATTTGCGAGCGAGTACGAGGAGGTACGTGCGTTTAAGTGTGTTTACGAGATCTCGAAATCACTCTTACCGTCTCGAAAACCCTCAGCATAAAATTAACTCGCTCGAACCCGCTCGAAAATCCCCGCGTGCGTCGAGCGAGATGCAACGACTGTACGAGCGGTGATCACTGACCCGTGAAATTCCAGTTTGGGTTTCCAAGTACGAACGACCGCCTGTGTGTGTATGTACACTGAATGTCGCAGACTAGACTGTAAACCGCAGGATTCCCCAACTAACTGAGTGATGACCCGACCGAGTTTCTTGAAAAGACCAACATCAAAGCCTTAGCACCGCTCACTACTTCCAGTGACAAGTTCGTTATCCAATCATGAAGTCCAGTTAAACAAATCTTTATTGTCGTTGGGTGTCAGACGTTCTCTCAACACAAAGTGGTACCCATATAATGTTGTACTGGCCTGCTTATCTCCAACAAAGATACATTGTATTTACTTACACTGACCCATGCCTGGCAGATACAAAATTCATTTAAAATGCGTTGGTCGGTGTATTTATCGAGCGAATTTATTTTTCTCCTAACCCAACCGAAGTTGATTTAATTGGCTGTAAGTACCTTCGTACCTTGCCGTACTGATTTACAGAAGGTATTGAGATGTTCAAATAAAAACATGTTAAAACCCCGAGCCTGTTCATTTAGGAAACCACAGTCCTAAACAAAAATATTCCTTAGGTTAATTATGTAATTGTCCATGTTTTTATAGAAAAAAAAGAAGAGAAATGGTACTTAAAGACTTATTTGTCTGAACTCCTAAAATTTCTCCAACCGATTTCAGGGGTAAATAATAATGCGATTTATTCTTGGTCCGGTCCAGGCGTTATGGAGGCGGCGTTTAGCTTTGATGACTGTGAAGAATAGGTTTTGATTGACAGGCTCCACAAAAGGATCCGGTAGTTCTCCCAGTCGAGAGATTATTTTACGCAACTTGGGGAAAGGGCAAGTACTAGAATTGGTAAAATAATAAAGTAGGGGGAAAATAATAAAGCCAGAGGAAATGTGCAGTTCTGGTGTCTATTCTCACAAAATAAATGTACATTTACTGAAACATCACACAATTTTCTAATATAAGTTGTATTTATCTCTTGGCCTAACCGATGGTCATTAAATTGGATGCGAGTACTTTACAAAAGTTTGCCGTAATCGTTTACAAAATTCATTCAGATGTACAAATAAAAAGGTGTTAAAAATTCTGAGCCTGTTTATTTACGAAACCCTAGTCATCCAAAATATATCCCTATGGTTAATTTTAAAATTGTCCTTATTGTCTTTTTATAGAGAAAAAGGGGAAAGGGTACTCAAAGACTTATTTGTCTGAACTCTTAAAATTTCTCCAACCGATTTTAGGGGTAAATAATAATGCGATTTATTCTTGGTCCGGCCCAGGCAATATGGAGGCGGCGTTTAGCTTTGATGACTGTGAAGAATAGGTTTTGATTGACAGGCTCCACAAAAGGATCCGGTAGTTCTCCCAGTAGAGAGATTATTTTACGCAACTTGGGGAAAGGGCAAGTACTAGAATTGGTAAAATAATAAAGTAGGGGGAAAATAATAAAGCCAGAGGAAATGTGCAGTTCTGGTGTCTATTCTCACAAAATAAATGTACATTTACTGAAACATCACACAATTTTCTAATATAAGTTGTATTTATCTCTTGGCCTAACCGATGGTCATTAAATTGGATGCGAGTACTTTACAAAAGTTTGCCGTAATCGTTTACAAAATTCATTCAGATGTACAAATAAAAAGGTGTTAAAAATTCTGAGCCTGATTTTTTTACGAAACCCTAGTCATCCAAAATATATCCCTACGGTTAATTTTGAAATTGTCCTTATTGTCTTTTTATAGAAAAAAGAGGAAAGGGTACTCAAAGACTTATTTGTCTGAACTCCTAAAATTTCTCCAACCGATTTCAGGGGTAAATAATAATGCGATTTATTCTTGGTTTTTCTGATATCTAATAAAATCGACATACACCCAGAACAATAAATTACGAGGCTAGCGAAATAAATTCCAGGTTTATTTAATAACATTTATTTCTGGTTTCATTGGGTTTTTTAAAGAAAGAAAGAAAGAATAAACGGAACTTTAACACCTAATATTTTGAGCTCCTAAACATTTTTCAAACAGATTGAAGGGGGAAATTTATTTCCAATTATTTTTCTTTTTTTTGTCTTTAACAAAACGATGTATTTCGTGGCCCGTAAATTACAAGGCTAGCTTTTAAAAACAATCACAAAACCCATACGAGCCAATAAGATAAGCAAGATTAAAATCGAGGTGGTACAAAATCCCGATGGCGGACCCCAGAATACCAACACTGGACCATGAATAGTTTAAATACTCTAAATTAAAACCCAGAAAAAAACTGCGTAATTTTCATCGAAAACGGGTACTATTATTTGTTGTCGTGCATTGTCCCCTAAAATGCACGAGCTGAGGTTTTATCCCAGCAACTTACTCCCAGAAGCGTGTATTTCAGTCTTGAATGATTGTGTACACATCATGAGGAGTTCAAATTTAATAAATATGCTGCTAGGTTTTATTTATTAAAACACATAATATTTAATTTGTCCGTAAAATAGATGTGGAAATTGTAAGAGCTCGTTCCTTTTTTTAAATTTATAAGTGGTTCTTGGTGTAATTTTACATAATAAACGCTATGATAGTTGAAGGGGAATAAAATAAAACCACAGGAGAATTATTTGGGAGTATTTTCCGAATATATTCCACTTGGGGCAATAAACCCAGACAATGATTGACAGCTGACCTACAAATAGTATTAAACAAGTCTTGAAGTGCCGTTCGGTTTTCGCTGATGCGCATGCGTCTACTTTGCATTACAACTCTATTGTTGTTGTTTTAAGAATCAGGTTCAGTCAGATAATAGACTCGGGACTGTAGATTTGTGCAACACAGTTCCTCATCCGTTCTTAACTTGACAGCCCCGGCTTTTAATGTTGGTAAACATAATCCAACAATCCAACAATCCAACAATCCAACAAAAGTGTGTATTTATTAACCCTGCGGCCGATTTCACCAATGTTAGGATCAATCTTAGGAAGAGTAACTCCTCCTAACTTGCAATAGATCCAATGCAAGTTAGGATGAGTTACTCATCCTAACTCGAGATAGGATTAATCCTAGCGTTTCGTGAAATCGGCCGCAGGTCTTGTCTGTCTTATTTCACTACAGGATAGAGAGAAATTTTCCAACTTCCACCTTCAGCGAGTCCGCGATGTCAGACTAAAAACGTCAACTTGAAAATTTCACTTCCTTTCTTCACTCCGTTTAAATCCCCAGGCATTGCTTGGGGACGTCCGATGACCGCAAGATTGTCATGGCAGAGCTCCACAGTCAATACCCATATTGCCTCGACCAATCATCAACCGTGAATCAACGAGCGCACCCCACATTAAACCATTCAATGTCTGACTTTGCTTTTGTCAGCTACGCAATTGTCAGACACCACGAGCAAACACAATCTCCTTCTTTCCCACGCACCCCACCCTTTGCTTTTCCCCGCGGATAGTAATTCGAGCCCTTTCAAAGACACCCTCTGTTATTGAAGAACCAATCATAGCCCCCATGACTCGTTTTTGATTGGCTAAATAAATCAAAGGAAACCGGCCCCGGCGTTATGGAGGCGGCGTTAAGCTTTGATGACTGTAAAGAATAGGTTTTGATTGACAGGCTCCACAAAAGGATTCGGTAGTTCTCCCAGTAGAGAGATTATTTTACGCAACTTGGGGAAAGGGCAAGTACTAGAAGTGGTAAAATAATAAATAAAGGGGAAAATAATAAAGCCAGAGGAAATGTGCAGTTTTGGTGTCTATTCTCACAAAATAAATGTACATTTACTGAAACATCACACAATTTTCTAACATAAGTTGTATTTATCTCTTGGCCTAACCGATGGTCATTAAATTGAATGCGAGTACTTTACAAAAGTTTGCCGTAATCGTTTACAAAATATATTTAGATGTACAAATAAAAAGGTGTTAAAAATTCTGAGCCTGTTTTTTTACGAAACCCTTGTCATCCGAAATTGTCCTTATTGTCTTTTTATAGAAAAAAAGGGGAAAGGGTACTTAAAGACTTATTTGTCTGAACTCCTAAACATTTCCCCAACCGATTTCAGGGGTAAATAATAATACGATTTATTCTTGGTTTTTCTGGTATCTAATAAAATCAACATACACCGGACTATTAAATTACGAGGCTGGCGAAATAAATTTCAGAGGTTTATTTAATAACATTTATTTCTGGTTTCATTGTTGAAAAAAAAAAAAAACCCGGGACCTTAACACCTAAACAATTTTAAACGGATTTAGGGGGGAAATTTAATACGATTTATTTTCCGTTTTTCTTGTACATGTATTTAACAAAAACGATCTATTTTATGGCCCGTAAATTACAAGGATAGCTTTTAAAATCTTCCACCAAACCAGTAGGCCTACAGCCAAGAATAAATAAGAATATGATCAAGGTGATACAAAATCCCGATCCAGGACCCCAAGACCCCCCAAACTAATATTTTGAATATAATCCAAGTAGGCGCAAGAAATCCAGATAATGATTGACAGCTGACCTACAAAATGTATTAAGTTGGATAAGCAAGCCGGCCAACATGTGGCCGACCACCACATTGGAATTTTAATTGGCTGGGGAATGTTTCTTTGTGGCATACAATTACAACCAATGAAAAAGATAATTTGTTAGAAGGAAGGACATGGTTGGAAGTTCTTTCTTTTTTGAACGATCTCATTCTCACCAACGCTTTTTGTCCTTCCGAAAACACCGCTCGATAATACGAATAGAGATCAAAAATACTTTGTCATTCAGCTTTAAAACGCACCGACACAATGGACTTACATGCACATGTAGAGCACCCAACAAGATCCCACAAAAGAAGCCCGGTGCACTAATTATAATGAAAATAAATGTAGGCTGTTCCTTGGCACTCAACCAATAACCTTTTTATAGCTCCATGTTCACAGTAAAAGCGCTCTCAATTGGGCTTTTGTGTAGCGCAACAATCACTCAGAACAGTTGTCCCAACTGAAAAGCCGGATCGATTGGTAAATGGGCCACTACACGTACTTGGGAATCACACGAAGTCATTGTTATGCATGGATGACTTTCCTCGTAAGTGCTCGTTCTTCACGCACCTCGGAAGCGCTCGTGCGTAACTGCGAGACCCCGTAAATCCTCGCGGGTAACTGCGAGACCTCGTTAATCCTCAGACAATGGCCGAGTAGATACGTGCGTTAACGGGTGAATTGCGAGCGAGTACGAGTGCGAGGGGTACTTCAATTTAATCATCACTGTACCTGTACATTTCAAACTAGCACATTTCTCGTTCAAGGTAAGTGTCTTCACGTACTTATATGTATGCTCTAAAAAGAAAATTATCCTTTTCTTTATTTCAATTCCACGTCAAGTTGACACAGACCTCAGCGACTAGGATTCTCATTTTTGGCCTTGGATTTCACCAGTTCTGGCAGAATTTTCGCAATCCGATGCCCAGCGCGTGCACATCGGCAAGCCGCTGGCTACGGGCAAAATCAATTATCGCGAGAGCAGTGAACTTCTGTCAGGATTGATATTTTGGCCAATCTTATTTCGGCGCAAAATAAATTCTGGAAATTACTGCTGCGTAGGAGGGGGATTGGGGGGGGGGGGATTTGATTCTAGGTTGTTAGTTTATCTGGGATAGACTAGATTGGGTTAACTGTGATTAGCCAGCTACCTTGGCTGTGCTGTCCATCACGTCCGTTGAACGTTACTGTCGAGTACACAATTATTCAGAGCTGACTATTCTAGACACTTGTTATGCACACACTCATTTCAATTAACTGATTTAGTCTTTTGAGTATTACTCACTTTGATTTTGACGGCGGCTCATCATCATCATCCTTGACTCCTTCTTTACTCATCAGCATCTTACGGAAAGCTTCCACCTTGCGTGTGATGTCCTCCTCAGAATATCTGCAATTGCAGGAAATAAAAAAAGAAACGAAGGATGAAGTTAAACCCCTGTTATGTAATTGTAGCCAGTGTTAGAAGATGGATATCTCATCAAGAACAAACATTTTGCAATAATATTATGGAGATTTTTTCTTTTTTAAAAGAGAAGTCTGTTAATTTGTCCCCCTACGTGATTTTAAACACTTGAATTGCACACACTAGTATTTTACTTTGCATTACAATGTTTTCATGGGAAAGTTTGCCATTTTGTCACTAAACATGGATTAACATGTAAAATGTACATTGCGCATTGCTCATTTTAGTAATTGTAAATCTAGCTCATTATAAACTCCAGGAAAGATATACATGTACATGTGTAGAGTACAGATGAACCTGGCTGTTTTTGAAATCTGAGTAATATGTCTGACAAGACTAAATGGGAAATCATCAACTAACGACAATTTGCCGTGAAATATTTATTGTTTTACATTATTTATTTACGTTGCATTATGGATGACCAATAAACATAAAATGTTTTCCTGTGGAAAAGTGACCAGTTTTAAATTTTTCTCCTAATCTCGGCATATTTTCAGAATTGGCCGATCATCATGCAACATGACCTACTGAATCATGTAATCATTAAATCAATTTGTAAAGGTTATACAAATTAGAAAACTATCTGAAGAATCTCTTAACATGTTTCACTCAGGAATTTAACTGTGACTGAATGTAAACAAATCTAGTCCTTTTTACTCATGTCTATCCACGCAATACAAGAACATTGCCTCTCTAACTCAATCTAAACACATTTAGGTCTATACACACTGAATAGGTCGTAAACCTTGATTCTCTGGTGTAACCAGCAATCGCAGCCCGGGGATCGTTAAGAGACGTGTATAATTATAGCCGCAGTGATGAGTACCGGCAATATTCACACCTCGTTGACCAACAAAAACTGGATGCATCTTGCCTCTCACTACGAGGTAGTGTGTCATCACTGTTGGGCACTATAAGATGTTACGCATCAGTGAATTCTACTCATTAACTTCATGTGGGAGAGATGTTAAATTGCAGAAAATATGCATAAAACAGAAATCAACTCATCTACTTGGAGCTCAGTGTGAACAATTAGAAAATGTATGTGCACGTGTACCGAAGTAACCGAACATATAATGGTTATTTTCGGTAATACCTTTTCAACCCCATTTTGAGAATAAGGCAATTTTTTAACAAGAACCCAGTCTATAACCGTCTGCCTGCACGAGTGCATGGATTTGTTGAAGAATTTAAATAAAAACAGAAAGGTTAATTTACTTGGTTTACTTTTTTGAAATCATTTTTGTTTCATTGTCATTTATTTTATGTGCTTTCCCAAAATAATCCCCAGAAATTAGATCAACAGTCAAATCCTCACAGGCAGACACAATAATAAATTTAAATATTTAAAACTAGTTGAGAAACTTAAAAAATTGCATCAATACAAGTAGGTACGATATTTTCTTACACATATTTTGTATACGTGTATGTTAAGCCACATTGTACATCATGTACATAAAGCTACCGCTACAATATCACTTGTAACCAATTTGGGAAATTGTTTTAGTTTAATTTCATTGTTTTAATCTTAAATTTCTTAGAGAGTTAAATCATCACGATATACACAATAATAGACATAAAAATGTAAAAATAGTCGAGGATTCAAATCTTCAAGATGGCACTGTGAATTTGAGAAAAACACTGTGAATCACTTTAAACTTTAAAGTACACGTTGGGCTATTTTCACATACAGTACAACGTAATTAACCAATTCTTAAACGTGAACCAATGCAGAACCCCTTTGGGTAAAGGATTTGCATATATTGATATTACTTATAGTAGCATATACCTACCAGCACGTCTGCACAACACGAGACCATTAAGCGAGCCGAGAGCAGAGTAAAAGAGGAAACAAATGAGAAGCAAATGTCAGAATTTCAGTAATTCTAGTTTGTGGTCTGTGAAACTGTAATGGGAGTGAGTATAAAATTTACTTCTTCCGATATAACCATACTCGTACTAAGACTAAGATTGTTATGAATATGATCAAAACATCAATCTCTCTAACTTATTCTACAAATTGAAACATACATGTACATGTTTTCATATTTTAAGAACAATTCTGCCATGACCGAGATGTCACATGCTCTTACTTAATAATCTTCAAATTCTAAAACAAATTTTACGCTCTGTACCCTGTGAATTGGTTCATGTGCCGAAAATATGAGCACCAAATGTTTTCAATTTTTTGCAACAGAATTTAATTAAATTGCCAATTAAAATTTATCAGAACATTATAAAAGAGACATTTGCCTGAAACATTTTTGTTTTGGTCGTGCTTGTTTGTCTTGTGATACACGTGTACGTACTGTACATATATAACTGTCCTAAAGTTCAACAACCGTGCAACGATATAAGCACAATTAGCTACAAAATCAACGTACAAACGATTCTAAAAAGAACAATCTTCGAGTGCGGTTGCACGTCATACGACCCTAGACTAAACAGCGATATTTGGACATCGCCGCTGCTGCAACAGAGAGATAAAGAGCTTGGGGTAGTGTTAATTACACACTCCATCAGGTTTACCATGGTATCGGGTGGCAGGGAGAGCTAGATTGCCTACAGCAACCAATGAGAAATATCGCGGCGCCAGCGTTTCTGTTGTGAAAGGATTAAAGCGAAAAATTGTCGGGATTTGGCCAAAGCAGAACCTGTTTGCGACACTGTTATACAGATGCTTAAACTGCATACATGTAAGCTTCGAGAAGGGTACAATTATATTTTCATAATTTTGTGTAATATATTTTTGTTTTAGTGGGTGGGGCTATTGCATTAACCCTTACCATCCCATTTCCTGCAAAATCCTTTTTGTAAATTTCAGGATTTTGCAGGATTGAGGTCACTTGAAAGTTGATGCATCGGAGGAATTTTCAGGATTGAGGGCTTTTGGGGTTTTTCCACTTGAAGGTCATAAGGTCATAAGGATCCAGGTCATTGAGGTTACTTGGGTATTTATTCAAATGAGGACTTTGGAGGATTAAGGTTATTTGTTACTTTGTACTTTCCCACTGCTCATGCTCTATGCATGATCTCCAAAGAGCTTTAGTCAAGGTGTGAGTTATTTGTCAAGGATAGGAAACAGTAGCATACCAAGGGTCATATGTACAGACCCTTGTTGTAACAGGGCACATACTGTAGCAGCTGTTTGTTCCATGTTTGACTGCTTTATAGTTCAATGCTAAACCAACTGCAGGATTTTGCAGGATTCAAGCAGTGGTCTTCAGTAACAAATATTGGAGGGTTTTGCAGGATTTAGGTTATGTTTAAGAAAAATGGGGTAGGGAGTTAGGGTTAAAGGAAAATGATAAAAAATGATGTGTCTATACCATTTGTGTTTGTATTGTAAACGTGTATTTATAGGAGTTATTTGAGAAAACTGAAGAACCAACTGTATTGTTAAGATGTTAAGCTCACTTAATTGTCTTTCTAACACTATCACCAACAAAACAGGTATTATAAAAACATTTCATTTACCCTTGATCAAAGTCACGAAACTATCAGCCCTTTTCTGACAAAACATAGTATGTACCAGTACATGTACACGTAAATAACCATAACAACTTTCTGCACAGGTAAATATGTTAAGTTCCTCGTTCCTTATGATTTTTGTTTACTGTGCCCTAAATCAACAGATGTGTCAACTTACCAAGTAATAGGCCAATTACATGTAGTCAATACTTCGTTAATTAACCCTAACACTCCTCAATCCTCAAAAATCCTCAATCCTCAAAAATCCTCATTGCAGTTTTGGAGGATTTTTGAGGATTGAGGCTGTATGGGGTTTTAAAAAAATGAGGATTTTTGAGGATTGAGGCACAATGTTGTTTCACAATGTTTTAAGTGTGGAGGATTTTTGAGGATTGAGGCACAATGGGGTTTTCAAAAAATGAGGATTTTGGAGGAATGAGGCTGTGGGGTTTTCCAAAAATCATAATGAGGATTTTGGAGGATTGACTTTTTTCAATCCCCAGATTCCTCATTGCAGTTTTAGAGGATTAAAAAAAATGAAGATTTTGGAGAATTGAGGCACATGATGTTGTTTCAAGTGTGGAGGATTTTTGAGGATTGAGGCTAGATGGCGTTTTAAAAAAATGAGGTTTTTAAAAAAATGAGGATTTTGGAGGATTGAGGATGGTTTCTAGCAAAAAGGGCCTAGGGTGTTAGGGTTAACGAGATATTGATTGTGATACGGTGATACAGAATTCATGGATGAATTCAAGAAAGTAGGGCATTCAACTCTGAATCAAACACGCTGTCGATATTGTATTACAAACTCTAAATTGATGTGTTACAAGTACCATTACACAGACAAAAATCAATTTCATTTCTGGTTGTGGGCGGAGTATATTTTCAGACACAGCGGTAGGAATTGCGCTGACTCATTTAGAACTATGTATTAAGATTACAAAAATGAGAATATTGAGTACAGATAGTTAATCTTTGGCACTCTTAAACTAGACAGTAGTGTTTGTTGCCGTAAGAGTACTCTCTAAGACTGCCTGACGGCGAGTTATGCTTCAAGCAACAAATCAAGTCATTCCTACTGAATCACCATAGACTATATTGTAGTGATTGACTGCAATATTTGCTGTTGCATATGCTTCAAGTTCCTTTAACGGCAAATCATTTCACTTTGTTGTTTTTTAAAACTTCATTTTTTTTCAAAGCCAGACAGATATTCTCAAATTTGGCTAAATGGATTTGATGTACCCCGCAGCAAAACACAAACCTGGAGACTAATTTGGCGACCAAAATTAGAAACCGTTTGAGGTGAAATCACATCCGTGCGCATACCTCACACATTCTTCAACCCATTGGTTGAAGGCTTGGAATGTGTGCGTACTATCTGAATGCAACTTGCGTGAGCCTTGTACTTCCTCGGCAAATACAACAAAAGTAAGTCGTTGCCAAATTGGTAAAAACGGAGCAAACAAATTTAATGCCCCAAAGCAGGGCCAACAAAAAACTCAAGTCACAGCTGATAATGAATCAAAGCTTCAAAAATCCTTCAAGAGATCCACTGAAATATTTATGCTTAAAAAAAAGCTGGCAACAATGCCCGGGTTTAAATAAGAAAAACAAATTGATCAGGTTTGGAAGTAATGTTGTGCAAAACCGACCTAAAACCGACCCAACCCAACCCAATACTGACTTCATGTCGGGTTGGTTCGAATTATTCCATCATTTCAATCGGGTCGGGTCGTTGTACATCGTTACATTATTTAGGAGTCAGTTTGGCGTAGCGGTTCTTTCCTCGCCTTCCAATGCTGTGACCCTGGTTCAAATCGCGCCTGCGCCAATTTATGGATTTGGCTTTCAGTCCCTGCCTGCCTGCCTGATTCCGTGAGTTTACTCAAGAATATTATCTGGGGTCTTCCGTATAAAACTTCCCATTGTCTTCTCTCTACAGGTTTCTTCAGGCTTGTGAGCTACATGTACAGTGCCTGGGGAACTTTTGAGGAATACTTGGTTTCATTGCCAGAAAGAATTAATAATAATAAGTTTAATGATAAGTTTCTGCGTTCGAAGAAAGAGGAATTAATCTTCAACCTACCCCTGCTCCTCCATGATCTCCTTCATCTCCACGCATTTCAGTTCCACCTGCCTCTTACGCTCGTGGGCCAAGATCTCCTGATTGGGTCGACGTAGTAACAGAGCTTCCTGCTTCTCAATCTCCTCAGGTGACTTGTAGTCTACCTTCTGAGATTGGTTGCGCACCAGGGCAAAGTTACGCTGGACGAAGCCGTTAGTGCCGCTGCCACGGGCTGTGGTCAGACCCACGCCGTTGTACATGGTGGCACGATGGGGTCTCAGCTACATGTAACAGCGAAAAGCTGATTGGTGTCTCACTGGGGGACTGTCTTGTGGTAGTCTTAAGGTAGCTACTGATCAGCTGTTAGGATGAGGAATAGAAAATGAAATAAGCTTTACATACGTATTTATTTTAAACTTTTTAAATCCTCCATCTGGTTTAATTCTCCCAACCCTGCATATTTGTGTGTCCCTCCTCGACTCGTGTTTGCTTCTTGTATCGCTGTCATTTTGCCTCAAAACAAGATCTTGTTAAGTTTGAAATACCAGGCCCTGTTAATTCATTTGATTTGTTTATTTTAGGTTCTTTTAGTCGAAAAGTTGTTTGCGGCAGTTTTAATCATTTTTGTTTTTAAAATAAATTTGATATTCAGTGCTTATCACTGAAATGATTTTATACCTGTTCATTAAATTGTTTAAATATTAACTGAAACATGAGGAAAGAATATTGGAAAAATTACTACTTGAGACTGTTTTCAAATTGTTAAACATCAAACGACCAAACTCTACACTAAATGTTTTCTAAATTGTACATGGAAGAAAGTCCCAACTGCTTGAGTTGAGATGCCCCAGAAATAAATATTTAAAATGTGATTTTTGACCCTATTTTTACACACAAAAGAAGCTGTTTGTCAGCAACTTAAATTTAACATGGAATCCAAATTTAGAAAATGGGTAGATTTGAGCTCTCAACCGTCCTACTTATTTATTCCCATTTGCACAATTACAGTATACTCCTAAATAAAACACAAATTGGATTTGACATTGTAAACCCAGTGATTACCAACATTTAAACACCGTACTGTATGTGTTTACTCTACAAAGACTGCTGACCTAAACATATCCAGAATTTCATTTGACATCATCCAATTTATTTTGTTTGCTTGCACATGCATGAACATGTAATTATCCACACAGACATGATAAATTAAAATACATATTAATTAAACCGAGTCCTTTCATGATGATAAATAACAACAATGCTGACAAATAGCAGGACACCAAGCGTGTACATTGTACATTGTAATTACGCCATGCATTATGAAACGAGCAAGCGTTTATCAACCACTGATCAATTTGATGAAATAAAAAGAAATGTTTTTTTGCCGTGCACAGTGTGCACATGCTCAATATAAAATGCCATACCTTTTAGAAACGGTTCTGTCATCAACAGTTAATGCAATGAGGAGTCACAGTCAGTACACTTCTAGTATCGAGAAGATGGTGACATTGAATGCAACGTACTGTGAAACAAGCAGATGACACTAAGGTACAAATCATTACTAACATGCAGATGGTGCTAGCATGCAGTACATGTATGTAAAGGCTGCATGCGTGGGATGGAAACACAAGGCTCCATGTACCATCCTTTTAAAACATGTAGATGATGCCACAAGTTTCATTTCAACACATGGCGCTCAAAATACACGTACAGTCCCCAACTGCGTGACGAAAAATATTGCCCAGTAAAAAATAACTATGCAAGACAGCACAATAACGCCAATACTGGTTCACTGAACAATTTCCATTAACAACTGCACACAATGGAAGTGACCGGCTACCAGCGATTGTATTTTATCAATACTGCTGGTTTCTGCGGCAAAACACAACGTGGATTATCCAGGATTCTGGGGATTTCAGTGGCCAGCTGTGATCAATACTCAACGATAGCACTCACAGTGCTTGTGTTATGATTCTGAAGGTACGCAAACTGAGAGGGGCCAACAAAGGACAAATCAATATGACACATGTAGATGGTGCGAGAGAATTATTAATTAGACTCAGTCTCAGGCAATGGTTGGCAGGCACAAAAATGGGTGTCACATCATCTGCTACAGGCTTGTTAGAGTTATGAGATATGCTGAACAGCAGAAAATAATGTAACAAAATTGAACGACATGTTCAATGTTGGTATATCAACTAATGACTGAAGCAATATACAGGCAAAAATCTCTTTCCAAATAAATTACAGAAATTCTCAAATATTTTGTTTTACTTTTTTTCAGATCTGAAATCTATGATACACTCCTCCATATTAACAAAGCCAGTTCAATATTCCCGCTGCGCGTGTGCACATGGAAATTTTATGAATTTTTTTTTTGAGATAAACATTTCAGCGATTGCGTGCAAAAGCATAGCGGGGTACCAGCGAATTTAAAGAGATCGTCGTGTTCTAAAGTTATTAAGTAACATTTTTGTTTTACGTTTTGGTGTTTTCAGGTGTTTTGTGTGGCCAAACTTTTGTTCGAACAAAGTTCCCATCGTCATTTCGATTTCACAAGAAAATGCACAAAATGCGGATTCGGTTACCACGTCCCCCATAGCCTTGTGTGCATTTGTCTGCCGTGTTTGTCTGCCGAGAAAAATTGTTGAATCTTGTTGTGCACATGCGCAGTTGGAATGTCGAAGTGGCTTATTAACAGCAAACTATCTAAACAGCAAATTAAAAAAACTAATAAAGGTATACATTTTCCAGCCTTACAATTGGTACAACTTTCTCTTTTTAAAGTCTACTCGTACAATTTTCACGCCAAGTTTTTCCAGAATTAAAAACAGATGGCGGATAAACGCAACACAAGCAAGGCTGGAAATATCAGCTAATTTATAGATGGGAATCGCAAACAAAAAGGATTTAGATGTATTCAGACAGGTAAACAAAATTCCCCTACCCCTTTACAACGCCAACAAAGCTTTGTATTGTTTTGATTATGTCTTCTTCGTGTACTATGCTCCAAAAATGGAAGGGTCGATTTTTAAAAATTAGATTAAGGTTAACCGAACCGGAAAAACGTAACTGTGTAACCGTTTGAATGGTCACTTAACCGTGTAACCGTTTCTGGCCTAAACAATGAAAAACAATCCCGCGCCTAGGCCCAGTCAATCAATGTGAAAATAATCCCGGTGCGAACTAGTTATGATTATACATTTGTAATTTGTAATATTCATGGAAGAGGCGCCTAGTACACAGTCAGCAATCTGTACAAACACCCAACGATTTGCGTTAATTAAAATTTAAAAAAAATTAAAAAACACAAAACATTAAACAGTAACTGTCGGAAATAAACGGACAGTCAGCAGGCTAGGCTGCAATTTCATGACGTGTCGGGAATAGTGTTGTGCTTCTACCGCAAACTGTGCCGTATAGACCCGCTTATAGTTTATAATAATACTTCTTTTACCTCAAACAATCTTCCTTCAATTGTAAAAACTATAGTGTTCAAAATATTAAACATTTATTTGACCGAAAAGGCAACTTTCTTAGTCTTACCCAATTTTTTTCTGTGGGAACGGATTTACTGCGTAGTTAGTTGGTTGCAAATGCTATGCCATATCGACAGATGAGATCGATAGAGGGCGCAGTTTAATTTCGTGGACCGGATCAATCGAAATCAGCCGCTTGTCGGCGAGTATTGATTGTGGCTGGTTCCAGTTCCGGTTCCTCAAGATTGGGTGTGGTTAACTGGGTCAACTTACTTTTTTTTTTCTTTTTTTCAAAGCCGATTCGACGAAGTTGTTTTTTTAACGGTGGTGGCAAGGCTCTAGTTGTTCCAGCTTCAGAATTGTTTTTTTCCTCCATGCTTAAAGGTAGGATACACCATTAGTAATTGCTTGAATTATCATGAATGGGTAGATTTTAGGGGTTGTATTTTATAGTAAATATCGTTTAACTGACCTGTCCGAAGTTTTACAATCATGGATGGCGATAAAATCACGAAAAACAGCGTTTGTTTTCAACCGGCATTTGGCAGTTATTCTTATGTTGTTATTATATTTTCCGGAATAATTACAGGATATCTAGCGCGACCATTTTGCTGGATGCCTAGAATCAATATTTACTTTCAGATGAGTAAGATATTTCTTAATAATTCGGTAGTAAATATTTTCGATATCTGCAAATCGTGTATCCAGCACACTAATGGAGACACCACCAAGTTTGCTATCTTAATGATAGCCTATAATTAGCAGGATATACTCGGATAAAATCTCGGAGGAAGCCTGGAGTATAGGTAAGGGTACGTGTATGGGGTTCTAAGGACAGATCCATTTTATATTATTTATAGCACAGTTCAAGCTTGGATTTTTTTTTGCTCCAATCGGTTTCTGCAACTTAAAGCCCGGTCAAATCCAGGCGCGGTTCTACGGGGGATCTAGGGGCGTGTAGCCCCCCCCCCCCCCCCCTAACAATGAAATAAAAAGTACATTCTTGAAAAAAATACATATACTGGATCTGCGAAAGTTAGAAGTTCAGTCACGTGCGAAGGTCTATCCCCCCTAAAATGTTGGCTCTAGAACCGCGCCTGGTCAAATCGTCATAATGAGGGGGGAAATTGAGCTAAGATGAATCTAATTTAATCTTCAAATAAGTTAAGAGGGCCTAATATTTTGATCAAGATCTTCTTCAGAGACATAATTTAATCTTGGCATTTCATCTTGGCATTTCATTGGCATGCTCCCCCCCCCCCCCCCAAAAAAAAAAAAAAAATGCCCCAAACCCCTGTTCAGCCTGGACTAACAATTTTAAGTTCTTTAATTTCTTTTGCAAATTTTGTTTTCTATTTGCCGTATAATGCAGGTATTGTGGATTTCTAAATGTATTTGGGTGGCCTTGCGCCTTCCCCCCCCCCCCCCCCCCCCCCCCCCCCCCCCCCCCCCCAATACAGTTGTGCAAGTTTACGGCTGTGCAAGGACGTGCTTGACTTGGTTGTTTTCAGTTGCCGGGTTCCGTGCTGTATGCGCATTGTTAAGTGTGTGTTTGTTGTAAAGTGACGGTGAATGGGTCAACCCGTAATCGCTCTTGGGGCCAATAACTTACCCTATTCAGTATCAAAAGTCACACAATGAACTCGAAATCGCGCTCTATACTATCACATTTGCCGTGGGAATTTATTCGATGGTCGTAACTGATTGGGACATCTATTTGGTCTGTGAATCAGTTATTGAAGGCCAGTGCAAGTTGCAAATTGGCCTCATATGAAAAGCACATAAAATACACCTGTCTGATACACCTGTGATTTCTCGTTTCATTGCTCCGTGCCCTGGACATCAAGATTTGGGCATCAAATTGCAGTCTATCCAGTGCTTGATACTTGCGTTTGGATCCCTTGTCACGTTTTCAAAACCACCGAGAAGACAAAGGCTAAATACAGGCTTATGGGAAAAGAATTGCGATTAACTCGATCTACGCCGAGTCGTTGTGTAGACGCGTGAGGCTGCCTCTGTGCCTTACGGAACTCCGGTGAACTCAACAAATAGGATGGCGTTCATTACAGTGAAATACGGGGGTAAGTTTGCCCATCGAACTGTAAAACAATTTTGGAGCTGAATGTGTTCTCTCAATAGATTCCTAGTACATACATGTACATTGTATATGTAGCACGTCGGGTCACGTGGACCTACTATAGTACGAGTACGATTCTGTTTTATCAACGATTAGATGTATGATAGTTTTCTTCTCAAAATGTATGCGCTAATCCTTTTAATTGGTTTTTTTCCGACTCTAATCGTCTGATTATATAAGATTATAACTTATATTAAAAATGTCCCACATTGTGTACGCGTTCTTATAACTAGTTATAAGAACGTGTACACAATATGTTGGACATTTTTAAAAAGCTAAACTTTTCATATTTCTTGCTACATTATATTTGAACACTATAGGTAGGTTTGGTTCCCTTAATTTTAGCGGTGGTGTTTAGAAGTTGAAGCACGTGGGCCAATATTTTGTCTTTATCCAATCGATTATTTTTCGTATAGACAACGAACAGAAGTTATTCAACCCCAACTGCTCCAGTCTGATTCTGCTGGAGTGTATTCGCAAACACTGCAACATAACCGATGTCAATGGTAAGTGAATATACGACACCGACCCGCGGTTACAACCCTATAACTTAAGCTTCAACTGGCTTTTACATCATTCTGGTAAGTTATGTTAATAGTCCAGTTTGTTTTAAAGGTAGGATACACCATTTGCAGATATCAACAATATTTACTACCGAATTATTTAAGAAATATCTTACTCATTTGAAAGTAATTTGTTGATTCTAGGCATCCAGCAAAATGATTGCGCTAGATATCCTGTAATTATTCCGAAAAATATAATTTTATAATGAAAAATTCGCGATCGCCGGACGCGATCGCGAAAAAACAAAGATAACATAAGAATAACTGCTCGACGCCGGTTGAAACAAACCGCTGTTTTCGTGCTTTTCTCGGCATCCATGATTGTAAAACTTCGGACAGCTCAGTTAAACGATATTTACTATAAAATACAACCCCCAAATCTACCCATTCATGATAATTCAAGCAATGACCAATGGTGTATACTACCTTTAACTCCCGATGCATGAATCCTGAACCATGCTAAAATCGGCCTCATAAAACTATAACCATTTTTGCTGATGATCTTTCTGTCTTGTTTGTGCAATTATTGTTTGACACCAATTTCATGAAATCCGAATGTAGGCCTATATACTCTTCGACGCCGGGTATTTCATTGACCTGGGAAGAATGAATGGTTTTCATAGCCTAGTGTGAATTATATTCACTCTTTATCCGAGTAGGCTGAAACTTAGCAATCAAGTTTAATTAGAAGACAAGCTTTAATTAGAATGAGTTGATCAGCATGTTTTGATGTTAATTTTTCCAGCAACATTAGATTTATCCGACGCACTAGGTAGCATTAAGCATCTTGCGGACAACCTGTATTCGTACGCGAATACTCTACTGGACGGCCGTGGAACCTACTGGGTCATTAAAGTGGAGAGTAAGTAGTCCATCGGCCAAATCACGTAAGGTGGCTAAAACCAGAAGGACCAAAAAACGGATTGCCTAGTAAACCAGAGACCTACATGTTTGTAGTCAAATCTTAAAATCCAGCTATAGGCCTTAAAACCATGATATTAACAAACATCCATTATTGTCAAGTTCCACAATCACACAAAACGTAAAATCATGACGTATAGCTAAATAAAATGCACTGTAATAATAATAATAATAATAATTTGACATTTATATTGCGCTATTTCCATAGTAAAAATTATCAATAGCGCATAACAGGTATACGGCAATTGATCGACTCAAGGGAAATAGATGCGGCAACAAAAATGACATACACTAACGGGTCAACGGGAAATAAGACATTTTATGCCTGGACCATTGTATCACTCAACTTTCATGAAATAAACAACTATACGGTGACGAAAAGAAATCATTAACATCAGACGTATCTTAGTCAAGGAAATGTTCGGTTCTTAGAGACATCATGTTTACTAATTAGTCACTTTTATCTCATCATATTTCCCTCTCTTCTTCATTTTTACAACCAGAAGGTTCGACAGACACCGACCCGACGAAGTATACGTTGTTCATAAATGACCCAGAGAAGAATTGTTCAGAACTCTCAAGTGAGAATTATATTTTTTTTTATAACATCAAGTGTTCCTTAGTCTTATATTCACGACTGATTTTAACTTATAAGTAAATATATTTATATAAGCGATTATAATCAGTGCCCCCACTGCATTTAAAACATGTAATCTGCAGCTGTTTTATTTTCCCTTGAAGTTAAAAACAAAATGTGCTCAAATAGTTAAATTATCTCCAAAATATAAGTTCATTTCGTGTTGGCTTTGTTATACACACGCACCGCATTGCATAAGCGTGTGTTAATAATAATAATAGGCGTAATTCTGGCATTGATTAGAATAAATTGATTTGTTTCCTGTAAGACAGGTGTTTCATTTTCCTCGATCAGAGAAGCATTGTTGTGGTCAAGATTAACCAGATAAACAATTCACAATATACACGGTTGAAGTTATAAGTTTTAAAAAAGATACAAGGACACGGCGTTCAGCGTGTTGAGGAAAGCAGGTGTACCGGGGAATGGGCGGCGGCGGCACGGCATCGGTAGTGATGATCGAGTGGTGGTTTCCTCATCTCATCTTTCAAATTGGACTTCATACGCAGATCCATCGTTTTTAAAGACTGGGCACAAATAAAATGGTTTAAAACCACAAAACAGCCAAGCATTTTTAAGGGCCTATTGCTGTAACTTGGAACATCGAAGCATAACAAGGGAAACGCCTCGATCTTTTCCAAACGTTGTTGGCATTTTTATTTATTTATTTATTTATAAACACAACCAGGCCCGTACCCAAAAAAAAAGGTCTACACTTTCCGGTGTAAATAATGGTATTTTGATGTAGAAATAACTGTACTGGTACACGACAAAAAATTGTCCCATTGTTGGTCCCATCCGTACAAATTCGCCCCCCAAATTACCAAAAGGTCCACATTTTTCGGGGTAAATAATGGTATTTTGATGTAGAAATAACGGTACTGGCACACGAAAAATGTTGGTTCCAATTTTGGTCCCATCAGTACAAATTCGCACCCCCCATAAAAAATCCTGCATATATACGGGCCTGCACAACAGCCTTCATTGTCTCACACAAGCGGTTACGGGAACCAGTACGCAGATGAGCATTAAAAACCAATTAGAAATAAGCCTAAAACTCGTAATTACAACGTGATTAAAGACCACCTTTTCCTCTATAGTTCTCAAGAACTTGATTGTGTTTTACAAAAACGACCAGTATGATTTTAAAAAAATAAGTTGTTGCCGTGAAAACCAACGCGCTTTGTGTACATCATGGGTGTGATCTGACACATTCTCCATAAATAATAATTTAGTTTCATCATGGGTTTTGTCGTCGTTTACATTGTCTGTGCCCGTCCCTCCAAATCCTTCACTCATTTCAATGACATTCCAGTTACGTTTCAACTTTATTACATGTGTACCTTGGAGCGTCCAAATAAAAGTGGATTTAGGCGTTTCCGAAGTACACCCCCAAACTTG
Source organism: Crossaster papposus (assembly GCA_037893245.1). Lineage (NCBI taxonomy): Eukaryota > Metazoa > Echinodermata > Asteroidea > Velatida > Solasteridae > Crossaster > Crossaster papposus. The sequence continues at coordinate 1,018,814 of JBAIAA010000072.1, read as the reverse complement.
ACGCAACTCCGGGCAAGACGTTGAATGAGGAAATCAAAGCGTGATTAGTGCATTTTGTTTACGTCATTTTAGTTCACGAACATTCGTTAACGGTTTAGGCTTACCTTCTTCCACTCCAGGTCGTCTGCAAGACTTGTCTCGTCCTTTAACACGAGGTCGGAGGGAATCGCAATGGGGCAACATCAGACGCAAACTACCTCGCAACAAAGGCTCTGGTCGACCAAAGAGCAACACCAAGAAACGGTAGCGCCATTAACGAGCGTGGTCAAAAGTGTCGGGATCAAAATTGGCGCCAAAAGTTCTCGGCAGACGAAATGTATCCAACTCGGAGAAAATTCATGCAGCCACATTCCCAGGGGTTGCTTTATTTTTAATGTCGTTTTGAATAAGCAGGTATTGGTTAGAGTGTACTACTCGACACCATTGGAACGAGATTGGAGAGACTCGTGCTGCATTTTGCTTGACGTGAACTCAGTTGCACGTTACTGCCATTGTGTCTGTCCTCTGTCACCAACACGTTTTTGTATAATATTAAAATAAATAGCGGGATGACTTTTGATTTTGTTTTACCATTTTGCCCGGCGGTGGTGGTAACAGAAGAGAGAAACATTATCAAAGATTATTTGTCAGTGACGTGGTTTAGGAGAAAGATTTAAATATTTTAATAGTACAAACATATTTTAATGTATCGCTTCCTGAGAAATGTCATAGTGTTTACCATTGCACGTTTCAAAGTACATGTATCTTATTTTCCTATTTCAAATAAGCACTGTGTTATTGCCGATTGCATTCTGAATTACAAAATATAACTTGTCTTAATACAATTGGTTAAATTAAATTAAACCTGGACTTATATTCAATTTTAATGATAAATTAATATGCATTCATATGGTATTTGTAAAGCTTTAAAAAAAAAATTGTTTAATTGAATTGAATAAAAGCCAGTTAAATTATGAATAAATTATTGTATGCACCTTTGACTGCTTAACTGTTAATTCAAAGATATTGTAAATGGATTAGTGCGCATTTTAAAGCGATCACTACAAAAGTTTCAAACTTGTCTTCAAATAATGTGCAAATTGAATATCATTTGTATATACATTATTCATGCATGGAGAAAACATTCAAATATTCAAGTCAGAGATTGATACAACCCACACTGTTGCTTAATTATAAACTTACATTTGATTTTCATCAAAATAACAAATATTTATTTATTAATTAGGTTAAAGTACTAAAAAAAGGAAAGACAATTCACACACTTGATCCTGTTACTTTAAAGGTAGGATACACCATTTGCAGATATCGAAAAAATTTACTTCCGAATTATTAAGAAATATCTTACTCATTTGAAAGTAAATAATGATTCTAGGCATCTAGCAAAATGATTGCGCTAGATATCCTGTAATAATTCCGAAAAATAGATCGCGAAAAAACAAAGATAACATAAGAATAACTGCTCGACGCCGGTTGAAAACAAACGCTGTTTTTCGTGCTTTTCTCGGTGTCCATGATTGTTAAACTTCGGAAAGTTCAGTTAAACGATATTTACTATAAAATACAACCCCCCCAAATCTACTCATTCGTGATAATTCAAGCAATTACCAATGGTGTATACTACCTTTAAATTGTACATAATTCTAATATATATACATGTAATTTTCAATATTATATTTGCAACATCACAAAAAGGCATTTACCTGAATACAATACACAAAGTATTTGGCTTGTTGTATTATTTAACAAACTGTGATGTGTAACCACAGTTTATAATTTATGGAATGTATATTGGTGTTGAAGTAAAGTGGCTTGCCCAAGGACACAACATATGGCCAGCAGCTGGATTCGAACGCCAGGGGCCAATTTCATAGAGCTGCTAAGCACAAAAATTTGCCCAGCACAAAAAAGTCTTGCTCATTAAAAACAGGTTACTAGCCAAAATTCTACGTGTTTTTCATGCTAAGCAAAGACAAGCTGATTATCAATCAAAAGCAATAAAGATCACGTGAAAATTTGGTCTGTAACCTTGTTTTTGCCAAGGACAAATTTTCATGCTAAGCAAATTGTTGTGCTTAGCAGCTCTATGAAATTGGCCCCTGGTCCTCATATCATGAGTGACGAACCCAAACCACAAGGCCACACTCCCCTATTGCATTGATATTCAATTTTCAATTTGTTTTGGTGTGGGGGGGAGGGGGGATCTTTATATACATCTCCCATCCCATTTTGGCCACGCCCTTTTCGCTACCACTTGATAACCTTGGTCTCTGTCAAGATTGCAATGACTAAGAAGCACGCATAGAGTACATAGAGACAGATGCCGTAGACTCTGGTGGCTTGGAACCTCCTGAAGACGTGATAGAAGAGAGAAAAGAAGAGACTGACAACCAGCCCTGCCGCTAAGACGAACTGCAACTGACTCCACATCAACTGCCAAGATAGAGAATAAAAATAAACCTTGTATCGTAACACCGGTTTCAATATTAACATTTTCAGAGTTGTATTCAAGCCTAGAGGCAGACTGGCCTTCAGGAAGTTCTGGACGAATCCTGATGGGCCGGTCCACTTAATCTAGAAGTGGGCCGGCGCGGCTGGTTGAACAATGATAAAGAAATGCTTTTGTTAATAGTTCATTTAAATAGCTAGCGACTTGACTGAAGGACTTTAGATGGACTTGCAGGGACTCGAATACAACTCTGAACATTGTACCCGCGACTGTGTTTCGAAGAGAACTAAGGAGAATAAGTCATAAGAGTAATTAACTGTGGCAATGACTTACATGGAACGTGCCTCCGTGTTTAATGCAGGCGATAGTACAAGAGATGCCAATGCCAAGAAGCATGTCTACAATTAAGGTTCAAGTTGTTAAGGAAACGCATCTTATAAATGAAGACTTTAGGCCCAAAAGTCGCTAAATGCCACGTCCTTTATGATATCAAGTAAAAACCTCTTAGTGCCTAGTATACGATAATCAATTTTTGCTGGCGTTTAGCGGCTTTTGCGCCCGATAGTCAACTACTCATCTTCAATGACTTTCTCCTGCGCGGCAGTGCCCAGGCTACTGCCTGCTTGTCTCTGATCTAGATCCAAAAAGCCGAGTAATAAATGTTCAATATTTTATTCAGGAAAAGGGATACTGAAGAGAGGTCCACCAAAGCAAGCAGCCACAGCCATTCTTGGATAGCCCTGCTTAGCCACGGCGATGTCTGCGACTAAATCTAATTAACATGGACGAGAATAAATACCAAAAGAATAAAAATGTCGTTTCTTTTTTTTAAACACATAATTAATCATTCATAATAGATGCCAACTTCATTTTTTTTTCATACTTTTTCCCAAGTTGAAGTTGAAGAAAAAAAATCAACCCGTGAAAATATTGCAGTTCAGTGATAATGGCTGTACTTTGTCACTCTTAAAAAGACTCTCACTCTTGCAATAACAAGTATGAAGTGTTCATTGCGGCTTATGAACATAGACACAAATATACTCTTTCTTCCATGAATTGGTGCCATGGCAATCAAAACCAAGTTACTTTTGGCTCCAACATGAAGTCAGGGTACCATACTTACCCCCTATACTGTTCCCCCAGGCCAATAACGTCAATCCAAGAATAGCGTCACTAAGTTTGAAGACTAGTCCATACATCTGAGAAAAAAAATAAAAATTGGCAGAATGACTTCCAAATTGCTAAGGAATACTTTATGGTTATGATGAACAAAGCAAATATACAGAAGTACATGTAAACAATTAAGAGCTGAAAAGAAATAAAAAATATTCAGCTCAGATTGGTGGGAAAAACGAATTAGTAAATCAGAAAAAGAGTACTGAGAAAGATTTGAACGTTTAGGTAAAAGTGCAAGTCAAGGCAAGTACTACAAACTTTAATAAAAAAATTAAAAAATTCAAGACTTTTAAAGGTAGTATACACCATTTGCAGATATCGAAAATATTTACTACCAAATTATTAAGAAATATCTTACTCATCTGAAAATAAATAATGATTCTAGGCATCCAGCAAAATGATCGCGCTAGATATCCTGTAATTATTCTGAAAAATTGAATTTTATGGAGAAAAATTTGCGATCGCCGTCCGGCAGAAATAACATAAAACAGAAATAACATAAGAATAACTGCTCGACGCCGGTTGAAAACAAACGCTGTTTTTCGTGCTTTTCTCGACATCCATGATTGTAAAACTTCGGACAGGTCAGTTAAACGGTATTTACTATAAAATACAACCCCCCAAGTCCACCAAATATTAATAATTTGAGCAATTACCAATGGTGTATACTACTTTTAAACACTTACCTGTAATAGATTAACTATTTCATTTGCAATTGAGTAGATCCACAGCACAGATATTCCAAATCCTAAATATGCAAATAACTGTAGGACAAAAACAAGTGTTGTGTAAACAAATCAGTCAAGACAAAAGTGTTTGCAACTTGTTTCACATACTGTACAAGTCTGGTACCCTAGGTCACAAATAACGACAACTTGGTTGACAATGTGATTAACATGCGGTCGACCGAATTGAAAATCATGACATATACATCTAAAATGTAAATGCATTAACCAGTTCGTGCCGGATGATGTATATAAACGCAAAGGTTTCCCCAAATTCAAAACGGATGACGCATAAACACGCCAAGTTCAAGTTCGAAAATGTCTGTCAGCAGCGAGCAAGGCCGGAAATGCGTGGGTGTGCTTCCCGGTACTATCAGCCTGAACCCGCTTCGGATCGAGTTTCGTTAAAAATAATCCCGCCCCTCGGCTCGGTGATGTTAAAATAATCCCAGCGCGAACTGGTTAATCAATTTAAAAACAAACCAAAAAAATGAAAGGAAAAAAATGATGGCTTACGAAGTGGTAAACTGGCGGCTTATGAGATCTGGATGTTAAATACACCACTGACGCTAAGACTAATCCTACACACAGCGTGAGTTCCCATAGGAGAAAGTGACCCGTTACTACCGTAGACAAATCTGGAAGGAGAGTTGAAGATAGTAATTAGTTAGACTAATGACTCAGGAGCATATGTGCACAGCAGGCACTGGCAGATCAAGGATCAAAGAGTAGAGAAAGAAAAACTGAAAAGAGCAGTAAATTATTTCAGAGATAAACCGTTTGTGACACACAATTATTACTTAAAGGTAGTATACACCATTTGCAGATATCGAAAAAATTTACTACCGAATTATTAAGAAATATCTTACTTATTTAAAAGTAAATAATGATTGTAGGCATCCAGCAAAATGAGGGCCCTAGATATCCTGTAATTGTTCCAAAAAATTGAATTGTATAAACCAAAATTCATTCTCGCCGTCCGGCGAGCGCGAAAAAACAAAGATAACATAAAAATAACTGCTCGACGCCGGTGGAAAACAAACGCTGTTTTTCATGCTTTTCTCGGCATCCATGAATGTACAAATTCGGACAGGTCAGTTAAACGATATTTACTATAAAATACAACCCCCCAAATCCACCCATTCCTGATAATTCAACAAATTACCAATGGTGTATACTACCTTTAATTAGTTTTGGAGGAACGACACATCCAGTAATTTCCTGAAAGGTACTTGTATGCGATCATCCGAAGATGTATAGACTCCTGGAAATGAGACTACTCACTTCTGGTGACAGCCACACATAAGAGTGGTCCGATGGCGAGCTGAAAGCAGTTGAGGAATCTATTCCAACAGTGTTTATCTTCTGTGTGGTCGACGATAGGGATAGTCACTTGTAACACCAGCTGGATTGGAGACTACAGAACAAATATACAAATACAAAAATATACGAAAATATGAAATAAGGTTATGGTAGATTTAAAGAATTCACTCCGCAGAAAAAGATTCTAACGGTTCCGAAAGATTCAAACGGATTTTCAACAAATTCCCAAGGATTTTAATGATTCAAACAGATTCTTAAGGATTCAAACAAATTCTTAAGGATTCAAACAAATTCTTAAGGATTCAAATAGACTTCCAAGGAATCCGATGAATTCCAATGCATTTCCAACAAAATCAACTAGGCCTCACCTTGAAGACTTCATATATTTTGCCAATGATGGATTTTGCCTCCCAGTTTTCTATGTCGATGGGGTTGATCCCACGCAGGAATTCCTCGACTTCCTTTCCCAATCCAGCAATGCAGGTTAATTGCGACATATTCTCTGACTTGTCGTCATTGGTACGTGTGGCTAGCAATGGGGAACTTGGGTCATCTGCAATCAAAATGTAGGGGGGGAAAAATGGACTTTAAAGAATATTGTTTGTTTGCTTAATTTTCTTTGTGTTTAGTCAATTCGCTTAAATTTTATTTTAAAATTAAGTTTACAATTTTTTTTATGTGAACAGCCCAAGTACTTTTTGTTAAATTTTGTATCAGTATGACAGACATTTTTCTCTTTCTAATAGAGATATCTCTAATCCTGAAATATCTGTAAATGAAATAGAAATATATCTATTTCACGATTAAATTAAAAATTTATATGACATATAGACATATTCATCTTTCTCATAGATATATCTATAATCCTGAAATATTTGTAAATGAAATCGAGATAGCTCTATTTTGAGATAAAATGTTAAATTTGCACGCCATAAACAACCAAGAATGGAAGATTATTTGTAGAGCCAAAGTTTAGCAGAGTTGATTATTTACCAGTGTTAGGTATGAAGGATCTGTGCACATCAGGCAGGCCATTGTAGCTGCCGATCGCTGGGCCAGTCTCTCCTGTGGGTGGCATGTTGACTGACGTGCCATGCCCAGCGAGGAGCGATGCTGCAACTACCTGCTCTGAGTCTAGCAGAGCCTCGGTTATCACTGAGGAAGACAAAGACAAAACAATTCAAGATAGTGACAGAAATAACCAGGAGTGTTTGTCAGTTAAGACTGGGCAACATGAGTCTGCTGATAGTGAATCATTACTGAGTCAACAATTGATGAAATGTCAGTGTGAATTTCATTACAGATGCTGGAAGGGCTTCACAATCTAGACCCGTTTAGTGGACACCTGCTTCGCGGACAAATAACCGCTTCGCAGGAGAATGCCTACTTCAAAGACAAACAACCGATTTGTAAAACAAACACTCTTAACGTGGGTAACCAACTCGGTCCAAGTCAGATCAGTCCCAAGTCAACTTGGTCCCACGTCAACTCGGTCCCACGTCAACTCGGTCTCATAGAGTAGACAGTGCTTACCACATGGAAAAGGGACATTACCACCCGGTGTGTAGGTTTCACTGACGTACCGTAGCATAGGCCCACAAAGTCGTCTATCCGAGTCGGGTATTGCAGAAACCCCACTCCCACTTTCTGTAAAATATGCAAATCAGATCAATTTAGACAAAAATAAATTAGATCACATTAGGGACATATCTTAAAATATATAAGAATTCATTTTATGCAATTATCATCTGATATTAAAAACAGTCCTGAATCCTCAAATTTTATTAGGTATTCCCACTCCCTAGAAGTTACGGTTAAAGGAACATTTACATCAATACTACCTTAAAAAAAAACTAAACCGTTTTGCAATGGGCTCTATGCGCAAACAAGAGAGGGCGCTGTTTTACCATTTGCCGTCCATCAACTCACCATAGCCGCCACTTCTGTTAATCACCGTGGAAACCAGTGGTGCCCTCCGAGGTTTGATCTGTGACTGGTACAACTTTCGACCAATCAAAACGAATAAAACATAACCGACGTAGAGAAGAATAAAACCTAGATGTGAACCAAAGAAAACAAAGTTATCAATCGTTACTGGTTCTGTAAATTGCACAGAAAGACTTGTGCAAGTTGATGATTTCATCCATTCTAAAATATTCATTTTTTTTAATATTATATTTATGGAATTCCAGTAGCAGAACAGAAGGAAGATACTGAAACAGTTGTGTCACAGACCTTTTGGTGTTTTTAATTTATTTATTTATTAATTTTTTGGAGGGGGGGGGTTAGAGAGAGGGGATTTTAAAACAAATAATATTTTTCAGAGCCTTACCTATAGCCTCTGCAGTCCATATTTTTCCAGTATATAAAATATAAAATGTCCAAAAAGCTGCACCGACGTAGAAAATGACGTCTCGTAGAAACGGTCTTTTGGCAAGTTCAAAAGGCTGGGCAATAGAAACAGAACCAGCCACTACGGTTGTCACAAACACACCAGCACCTACAAGAACATGACAAGTGTGTTATACCAAAAGTAACCTAGTCAATTGTTATCACAAAGATTACTTCAAGTTAGACTAGGAGATCGTACTGGGACGGGAATCATTCCGTCTGGCTTGCTGCCATTTAGAAAAAATCAAGAAATGTAGGTGGTTTCCAAAAAGGTGTCCATTAACTGATTTGGGGGCATAACAAAGTACTGTGAAAAAAATAATGTTTTGCAATCAATAGGTTGTGCAGGGTATTTCCACTTTATAGCTGAAACTTCAATGGTTAGATTTTGTTCAATTTGTTTCAATTTTTTTCAACGAACAGAAATATTTGCCAGCCAAACAAAAGAGAAAACAATGCGCGAACAGTAAATAACCTTGTGATCTTTACTATTATATTAACCTAAAAAGTAAAACATGCCACAAATTTGTGATCTAACAAACAAGCATCTTTCCAAGCAATGTGTTTGTTTTTGGTAAAGTATCAACAACAAAAAAGTAAGTCTCTGAGAAATAAGGACGTACCAAACAACGCTCCGATTGCTAAACCAGCATTTCCATTCTTTGCATTGGTGATGGCAGCGATAGCACTGAAAATATCGGGTGCTCCATTGCCGAAGGCAAGAAAGGTTACTCCGTAAAACCAGCAGGTTAAAGAGAAATAATTACTAAAACAGGTAATCCAATACTCAAACAATTCACCAATAAATCAATTAGTCATCAAATATTTACAAAAAGTTATCAGCAATTGTCTCTCTAGTGACTAAACAAATAGGAAAACAATATAATTGTTTACAATAAATCTTGCGAAAAATTTGATAAATTCTGAGAGTTGGAAGAGGTTGATCAAAAGGATATTGCTATGTTCTGGCTGAGCTGGAGTGACTTAGAGATGGCAGTCAATGAGAGACAGAAACTGCAACAAAACAAAACAGATTTCATATAAGTTTTACAAATGACTTAATGGAAGAAAAAAATTAAAATAATAATAAACAATATCTGGCATTCTAGGAAAAAAATGTAAAGGGCACAAACAAAGTGAGTGTACAATCTCGACCGCAGAAGCTAGGAGAAAATATGTACCCACAAAAAACATATCAACTCACAAAACATGCAGAATATCTGTGGATAATTTGGATTGTATTTTCACACAAATAAAACCAAATTCGGACAATTCCAGCTTTTAATAGTGGAAACTTACAAAAGATAAATTCTGAAATCATGGATAAATAGCGACATATAAAAATCATAAAATTAGGGGAAACAAATTAATAAGTTATAAGCTGGTGCTTCTCATCAAGTGCATACAAAAAAATATACGCACAGCTACAAGAGGATTTGTTATCAAATTGGCTCACATTTCCTCCTAAATTACTTCCTTAACCCTAACAGTCCTCAATCCTCCGACAGGTTCAGGATTGAGGACTGTTAGGGTTAATAAAGGTTACTAACTTCCCCTAGAATTGTCTGCTTTCTTCACAACTGAAACCCAAAATTTATTTCAATGCTCTATCTTATCATAATATCATATATTATAGAAACGAAAATGAGACCAGAACTCAAAACAAGGAACTGAAAAAACACAATGTAGACAAAATGTACACAGTATCACTGTCTGTAAGTTTCCCTGCTGTTGTAATGTTTCTAAATCTAAAAGCTATACCAAGGAGAAACTTCCCTAAGCAAAAGCTGTTTATTTGTTACTTTAAAATCTATGTGTGCCGTCTTTCACATTGTTGTGTACGTGACTATGCAGTAGTTTATGGACATCACACAAATTTGCTTTTTTTTCCTGGATAAAAATGGTAACTACTTGTACCACACAGTTGTAAGTGTCCAAAGCTTGTTTTCCGAGTAGGATAACATATTAATCTATCCTTAAAAGAAGAAGTTGGATTTAATTGAATAACTAAAAGTTGTTAATGTTATGTTGATGCCGTCCCATTTCTTTTGTTAATATAATAGGGTGATTCAAGGCCTTGTTATTTTATGATGTGGGTTCCATAATGTCATCAACAAAAGCAGAAGGTTCTATTGTGTGAAAATACCCAAATAGCCAAGGTCTAATCATAGAGCAAGGAACCTTGCTCTAAGGTCTAATCACTCTGTTTTGCATTTCTTTGTTCATTTTCAATGAGCAAACTGAGTCTTCGGACTAAACAATTTAACAAGAAACTTGGAGGCAACTAAAAGCATTGTAACAAAAAAAGTCCCCCCCAAAAAATACACAAACAAAATAAAAATATATAAATATCCTTGTAAAAGGCAGTGATTTGACATCCCACTTCTAACACGCAACTTTGTTTTGCGCCTCATATGTGACCCGCTCTGCAATAAAGGGTATTAAGTCGCCCTGTGCACTATCATGTAATGGACCACTCAAGGTTGAGAGGATAAACATTTCATCAAAATGTGATTTACATTTTTTGCCATTAATGACATCTTTAACACCAATATTTTCAGGTTTCATTCAAAGGAATGTTGATTTTGATGTTTAAAGTGGAATACATGCCCATTTTGTGTTCATCGTTCTGTTGTTCTACAACAAAGCCGGCTTTTTCAAAGCCTGTTTTTTCAGTTGTGTAATTTGAACTGCAAGGAAGTAATCAAAAGCAAACATGTTATATCTCCAGAACGGGAGTAGCTATGGAGCTCTATTATATACTAACTGGAAGCTTACGCTGTAGGCATTCTAACCATGTATATAACTCAATTTCATTATTTTGCACCATAATACCCATTTTTGCAGAGCGGGTCACATATGTGACCTGTTCCAACGAAACCCGGACAAAGTCGCACAATGTGTTTTGTCACAATGTACTCCTGAAGTCATTTCGGGATGGATTTTACCATTTTGAGGTTTTAGGTTTTCCTAAGTCACTCACTATTAATCTACAATCTCCTCAAATTTGAACAAAATCCGTCTACCAGAAGTGTGTTTTTTTGCCAGTTTTGTGAAACATTTGTGTATAGAAATAATACGCTTTTCTGAACTTCAAAGCTGTTTATCTCATAATTAGGTTGTCAGGGTTTTATCACTAAATCCAGACCCCAGGGAAGATAGGGTGAGGGTACATATGTAAATGATACATCATTTTAAAGCTGAGAAACTAGAGAATTTGAAAAAAGCAAAATCTGAAAAACTAAAAAGTCGACTTTGTCCGGGTTTCGTTGGAACAGGTCACATTTGTTGTGACTTATCATGTGACTAGTTTGGTCGTAAATATCTCAGTCCAAAGTTCACATATTTATGCTTTTTTTAGAATTGGATGATTTTTTCCTCTGGATAAGATTGAGAGCCTGGAACCAGACTACTGCACTTGAAGCAAATTCCATGTGGTGTCGGTCCTCTAATATAATTGGACATTTTTGAAGTCAATTATTACCGCAACTGTTGGCAATTTCATTTAATTTGATGTTTCATTTAAAGGTGAATAACTTTTGTACCAAAAAAATAATAGCAATTTAAATGTGAAATTAATTTGTATGGGTGAATCTCAAAAAATACTTATATTTTGTATACATATTGGTAAATATTTGGGTGTTTAGAGTAAATACTTACAAATCTTCTGCAGTGACTCCCAGGGCAACAAACAGAAGAATTTGCCAGACAAACTGAAGGAAAAACAATTGGAAACATTGGGATTACAAAAAATACAGAAAGCCATTTTGAATAAGAAAAATTGGAACCAGTTTGTCTACAGGTACAGGTGACTGATGCTCAGAATAGGCCAAGTTGAAATAAAAACAGTATGTTGTGCCCAACTTTTTTATTTGTTTTCGTCGTCTATATATATATCGTCTTTTAATTCATTTCCAATAAAATTGTAGCCATGTTCAAAATCTGGCTGAAAAGGCGACACCTTCTTTGGACGCAAAAGCATCAGCAAGATATGAGAAAATGAAAAAATCCGTGCATCATCTTGGGGGGGGGGGGGATTTTGTATAAAAAAACTGGGCCTTAAGAACAAATGCAGTGCACTGAACGTTGAGTGACTATTTGTACCAATTAATATTATTAATATATATGACAATTCTTTGAATTACCAGCAGAACGAGAGCCAGAGGTAGCAGCCCGACAGAGAACTCACAGTAGGCTACCTCTAAGTAGTTGATGAAACCGCTATTAATCCTGCAGTCATTGGTAGCTCTGATGAAATCACACTGCTTTGACACATTGATCATGTGGTAATCAATGCACTGTCAGGTAAATAAAAGGGATATTTACTGTATATAATAAACTTTTTTATTTGGTCATGATTGTTTTTTATGCTGCAAGTGTTAGTGTAACCATAGAGCAAGGAACAGCGTAACAACAGGGCTTAGCTAGTGGTAATAAAAAAATTCCCAGTTTTCGATGACAAATTACACTTTTTACAGAAAGTTATTCTCTCTACATGAATTTAGAAATATGTCACAAAATGTTTTTCTTTTTTACATCTTAAATTTACTTTACATGTAGCATTGGCAGACCAAAAGTCAAAATTTAAAAAACTGTATGGAGTTTTACTAGTTCCTTGCTCTAGTACTAGTATGGGTAGGCCTCTATACTTTGTCAGTTTTCTTCTAATCAATGTAGATTTTTTTCTGATACAGGCAGTGTCGAGCTCATAATTTATGTCACATTGGCTGCTGGTGCTACTTCTTGCAGAGAAAATCAAAGATGAAGTATTAAACTGTCTGTAGCACTAGCATTTTTTAGCAATAATTCTAACAAAAATTAGGAACACAATTTTGACACAGTAAAAAGACAGTGAAACTAGTTTCAGGCTGAGAAGATTCATACATTATGGATACAAATCAAACAATCAATTAATAATATACGTGCGCACCTCATGTAGGCCTACTCCAACGTGTCCAAGATCATAGAGTTTGTTATTTTTGGCTGCCGAATATTCCAAGGACTCGCTGGGACTCGAACTGGTTCGAGTGATCTCCGAGCCGTCTCTCTGTCCCTCCGGCTCCGCGCGCTTCAGCTCCGCCGATGACACGCCGTCTACAAAACAGCTGATGACTGGCTCGATAAACAAACAACACAACAACACGCCGACTAACACCGCATCGACGGTGGAAACAGCAGTCATGGCGATCGCACGACTGGGCAATTAAAGCATGTGGGTTAGGAGCGCAGTACGAACAATATTAATACTTGTAAATGTACATGTACTGTATGTGGACTTTGAAAACCGCGTGCTTCGTACGCGTCGCGTTGACTTTGTCCGAACTTCGTTGTTCATCATTTTTGTATCACTCGCGAAGTGCGCGGGTTTTGTTTAATGCACTGAACATGCACTGAACAATAAATAGTAGGATGACCGCTTGCTCCATGATTTAATAAAGTGGTAGGGCGTCTGGGAACATGTCTGTGTGTTGGTGTGAGAATTAGACTCGCTACCAGTTTAATCAGTTGGTACATTGACGCATGAAAAATCCTTTTATCAAACAACAGACCTTGGATAATATAAACATGGAGAAATAAGACATTGCATTTTTAAAGGAGAAAATATGTGGTTACTGTGAAAAGGAACATAAACCCTCATCCATATATGTGACAAACAATGCGATAAAAGTGAAAACAACCTTGGCCTACAATGCACTCAATGGTCAAACCATGGAGAAGTCTTATTTCTCCATGGTCAAACTAAACCATGCAGTGAATACATGTAGCTAAACTCTAACTGAACTCTGTGTGCAAAATCATATTGATTTTGAAGGATTTGGGAGGGTTGTAATAATACAATATTGTGTCTTACATTATTGGGGAATTTCAAATAGGAAAACGAATCGAAACTTACTAAAATCTTTCACCCCTTCAAACATGTTTTTACCAACGAGATAAAAACTGGTTCTTAATTTTGGATAAGTTTGACTATGAACATTGAATATTTGTTTTGTTTTAAACAGTATACAGACCCGAGTCTGTAACTTTTTTTCTGTTAGAGAGGGGGCGAACTTTAACTTTGCAAGGGCCGGCCGATAGCGAGCACCATACACAAGTACATGAACATCGGGTAGTTTAAAATCCACGAGCCAGCGAAAATAGAGACGAGATAGAGTGATCGGTTATATTTTAAAATAATACAATTATTTACTTTAGATTGTCAAACAGCATGTGAATAAACTTGAAAACACTAACTACTTTGTTAATTAAAATAATTGTTTTGTAATCTGTTCATTTTATTTTGCACTTAACTAATTAACATAACTCCTGAAATATTCAAATACGATAAAATATAAACATCAAAGCCGCATATACAAATTAGTTGTGCTTATAGAAAACTGACTATAAAAACAGCTAGCTTACAAGCACCCTGAAAATAGTACATTTTAATTATATTATATTTGAATATGCATGAATAAAACTGCCCAATAAGGTAAGGAGTGTACAGAAGCAGATTTGAATCTACTGAATATTCATTAAAATAGAAAACTGTCAGATACAGATAGTTTGTGTACAAAGTGTTTTGAATTAATGAAACCTGGAATTGTGGTTAGCAAGAATTTGTTATCTCCAATAACTTTTTCCTGTGGGAAATATGAATATACGCCTTTCCCTACTGTACAAATGTAAACAAAAAAATTACTTATAACAAAAACAATATATGGTTCCCTAAAAACACCTCCAAAATCAATTTAAAATATTTCTTACCATAATTGTTAAAAACTCTAACAGAGTCAATGACTCGATTCGAGTCACAATTGTTGGTGACTCGACTCGACTCGACTCACAATTGTTGGTGACTCGACTCGACTCGACTCGACTCGACTCGACTCGACTCGACTCGACTCGACTCACTGCCAGCAAGTCCCTCACCAGAAGACTCGACCCAACTCAAGCAAAGGTTTACAAACTCTCGATTCTTAAAAATTTAAGCAAAACAGTGTAAAAAAGTATTTGGAATGACTTATTATGATGCAAAAAGTATGTTCGTGTCAACGGCCATTTTTTAGTACAAACTACAATTTTGGCGAGTCACCAATAGTCCATGGAAAATAAGTTTTGACCTCACACAAATTGCAATAGAATATTTTTCCCCACAGTGCACTTCTATAAGGTCCCTGGAATGACATACTAAAAATCTCAAAAAATTCAAGTGGTGGAAATATGACTAATTTGCATAAATCGTTAATCCCTGCCGCGTAATATATTTATTCCTATATTTTGGTATATTATTCTAAAAAAAAATTTAAAAGTTTATTTTGGTGATTCTACTTACACATCCTTACTTCAATAACATTTTTCAAAGCTTGTAAGTGACTGAATAATTATGAAAATATAGTAATGGTCCAATCGACTACAATTATACCCTATAATTTGCACGCATTTACCTTGTCTTCAGATATCACAAGTAGTCAGTATTGGTGAGCTTCAAATTTACCAAGTTGCTTACTGGCACAGTTATCATATTAAAACCTTATGGAAAATCATATGAACAATGATAACATTGTGATATTTAGCCCAGCAAATAACTAATAATAATATACCCAAATATAGAAATAAATATATTACACGGCAGAGATTAAAGATTTATGCAAATTAGTCATATTTCCACCACTTGGATTTTTTGAGATTTTTAGTATGTCATTCTAGGGACCTTATAGAAGTGCACTGTGGTGAAAAAATATTCTATTGCAATTTGTGTGAGGTCAACAAAACAAAATGAAGTATTTTCCCTGGACTACAACGTGTATTTACAATCTATACTCAGTGTTGTCATGAGGAATTGATTCAGAAAAAATTACTAACTCGGATTGAACTCGAACCCATGACCTCCTGCTTGCTAGTGCTATAACCACTCGACCAGCGACCAGCGAGCAGCGAGCTAGCCAGGGTCGGCTGTACATACATATTACACAGATTTATACATACCGTACATGTATTGTACTATAATAATCTTTCTTTATATAATTTCTTGACAGTGCACGCTTTCAATACCAATCTAGTTGTCATCAGTCAGCTCTATATACTCATTTGGCTTGTTCTGATTGACGTCCTGCGAGGGCTCCATGTACAATAATGAATCAGGATCCGGCAGCTCTTCGTAGACGTTGTTCGCGTAGATGTATTCCTCCTCGATAGTCCGTTGCGGATGCTGGGGTATCTTCTGCGATGGCGACAGCTTCATTGGAATCTGGTACTCCGAGGTTGTCACGCTGACGGGGCGAGGGGGTTGCATAGCATGCCCACCCGGGGGAGAGGTGATCGTGTAATCATAGGAAGGCGGGGGATTGCCCTGGTCTACGTACTTTGGTGGGCGGAGCTCAGAAGCGTACTGGGGGTTGGTGAGGGTGGCGGCTGGGCGAGCGCTGAAATAAAAAAATATTAAAAATTAAAGCATGTCTATGAAATTGTTATGAAAAATGTTTTGCATTACAGCTCTTCTCAACTTTATTCAAGTTGCGTTAGTAAAGTCTGTCACAAGCCAGGCTTACTAACCCAGTTTTACACCAGTTATGCAAGGTTTACTAACCCAGTTTAACACCAGTTATGCGAGGTTTACTAACCCATTTTTACACCAGTTATGCAAGTTTTACTAACCCATTTTTACACCAGTTATGCAAGTTTTACTAACCCAGTTTTACAAGTTAGACAAGGTTTACTAACCCAGTTTTACACCAGTTATACAAGGTATACTAACCCAGTTTTACAAGTTATGCAAGGTTTACTAACTCAGTTTTACACCAGTTATGCAAGGTTTACTATAACCCAGTTTTACACTAGTTATGCAAGGTTTACTAACCCAGTTTTACACCAGTTATGCAAGGTTTACTAACCCAGTTTTACACCAGTTATGCAAGGTTTACTAACCCAGTTTTCTTTCTGACCAAGCAACAACCGATGGCCACAACGATGATGATGATGATGAGGACCCCCATGACTCCTCCCACACCAGCACCGATGATCACGCCTATGAAAGAGGGAAAAACATGTGATCAGGGTCAAGTTCTGCACAGATTCAAATATTCAAATGATTAGCTTTGAACACAAATGGTTACTGGCCATAATGTGATGTGCATTGCATGTTACCAATTCTTTGTTTATTTTTTTTCCAAAGATGTGCCTCAGGAATCCATTTTTGGAAATCACCGCTAGTATTTAGTTTGTGAATATTGCACACATATGTGACCCAGCACGAGTAAATGAGACACTTTGCGGCAAAAATAAAATTTGAGATTTTGATTTCATCATTTAAAGCTAAACAATTAAGCTTTAAATGATGAAATCAAAATCTCAATTTTTTTTTGGCCGCAAAGTGTCTTATTTATACTTGTGCTGGGTCACAATTGTTTGCACGACACACACACATAAGCGTGTGCGTTATAATGGGGCGGTTTAGTGCCTAACATATGCCTATAATCAGCTGAATGGGAATTTCCCCGAATGCTAATAATGAGCATTACAGTGCTATGAGAAAAGATTCCCCATAGTGCCCAAAGGTGTAATACAATCTATGATTCAGGATTTGTCCCAAAGAAGATGAATACTTGCACTAAAACTTGGCACTTGGAACTAAAACTTGGCACTTGATATTTAATCTTCAAGACAACGAGGTTACAAATAGGTTCCTTAGTTTTGGTGGCAGTTCTTTTTTAATCACCATCAAACTCTATCTCATAATATGAAGACAAAATCTTACCCTGGCTCAGCGGCTCGTCATCCCCGGTCTTGATTTGGCAAAGGTTGCCAGTCCATCCTTCAAAACAACGACAGGTGTAGGTGTTGGTGTTGCCTGCAGCAGTGGTGCATGCACTGTTATCTCCACAGGGTGAGCGAGCACATGGATCAATTGTTACTTCTGAAGGACAAGAAAAAACACAAAAAGCTGAATGAGTGATTTTGGTGGATTTGGTTCAAAAGGCAGTAGGCAGTTAGGATTAATGTGGGAACAAAATAACCTCATTCTGTTTCACAATACAGCCCAGTGTACTGACTCGTACACATGCAGTACCCGCTGTTCCCACTCGAAGATGCAGCTGCCACCGTTTTGACAAGACTGGACACACACGATGGCAAAAAACAAAGATTTGTAGGAAATCCCGTCAATTGTTATCATACTTTTACCAAGCATGTAGATTTTCTTTGAAGACTGAGGTGGAAGATGTACATTGTAACATTTTTCAGATTTTGTGTGAAATTTTTAAATACCTTTTTCGCAAAATTCTCCGGTAAACCGATCTGGACACACGCAGAAGGTAGTAGACCCGTCATTGGATGCGACGCATGTGCCGCCATTTTGACAAATTGTGGCAGAACAGGCAAGCACTATATGTAAAAAAAAGATGGCAATACTCAACACTCTACATTTTAGTTATTATATTCTTGATCGATATTAGTCAGGGAGTGAAAAATAGAAAATCAACTTTAGCCATTCACAAACTTTACCAGAACCGTCTTCATAATCTACTGTTTTTTCTTTCCTTGTATAAGTTTTAGAAATGGTACAGGCTAAGCTGTAGCCCCAACTTAGCCAGATACATGTGTCACAGCCGCTACTATAGACACGTGTGTAATATCAAGCCGTAGCGAAGCTCTTTGGACATCGTATATCTCTTGTTTGTGACAAACTACACCCGAATCACACCCACCTGTTTCACAATAAGTCCCTGCATAACCTTGTCTACATATACAATGTGCACCATCATCACCACGTGACGCCACACAGACGCCTCCGTTGGCACAGCCGTTATTCCCACAAGTCACTTCTGCAGGGTCATGGAAAGAAGACATTTACATTTAGTGTAAGAAAGTATCTAGCATCCAGAAGATGGTGTGAGACTACGGCCATTCGCTAAACTATGGGTATGACTTCAACTTTGACTCCACCCGTCTTTTTAAGCACTTTTGCATCTTTAACCAAAAAAGAAAATTACACAAATGGTAGATTTTACCTTTAAGCATTTGATATTTCCACCCACCTTCTTCACAAAATATGCCACTATATCCTACAGGGCAAGAGCAGTAAGTGGTGTCACCAAAACTGTCGCAGCTCCCACCATGGAGACAGGGAGACAGCGTACACGGCATCTCTGAACAAAAGAAAGAAATGATACAATTCAATATCATATATCATATCATATATCAGAGGGGTGTGGGGAGAGGGGTGGGGGTGGGGGTTGGGGAAAGGGGTGGGGGTTGGGGAAAGGGGTGGGGGTGGGGGTTGGGGAGAGGGGTGGGGGTTGGGGAGAGGGGTGGGGGTGGGGGTTGGGGAAAGGGGTGGGGGTTGGGGAAAGGGGTGGGGGTGGGGGTTAGGGAAAGGGGTGGGGGTGGGGGTTAGGGAAAGGGGTGGGGTTAGGGAGAGGGTGGGGGTTAGGGAGAGGGTGGGGGTTAGGGAGGGTGGGGGTTAGGGAGAGTGGTGGGGGTTTGGGGTGGGGGTAAGAGAGAGGGGTGGGGGTTAGGGAGAGGGGTGGGGGTTAGGGAGAGGGGTCGGGGTTGGGGAGAAGGGTCGGGAAAGAGGGGTGGGGGAGGGGATGGGTAAAAGAAAAGAAAAGTTTTAGCAAAGAATATAGTATCCGATGGTACCTCAGCGGTTGTGTACAAAGACTATGGAGAGTCAAGAAAATTTTCTATTAAAGTAAATTGTACTTCCTAACCAAATCGGAAATGTTTCTCAGTCCCAGATTCATGTCTTTTTAACATGTTGGTACTAAATGACCTTCACCGAGATGATATATGAAAGAAAAAGCAGCGTCAGGTTGCAACATTCTTTCCCATTTTTAGGTCATTATAATATTGTTGATGTTTGCAAGCCATCATTTAAGTTTGTTATTTTCCTGGGAATAGTATACACACATAGAGACTGGCAATGAGGTCACTAGTGCACGTCTATGCGCCTCGAGGGACATACACACATAGAGACTGGCAATGAGGTCACTAGTGCACGTCTATGCGCCTCGAGGGACATACACACATAGAGACTGGCAATGAGGTCACTAGTGCACGTCTATGCGCCTCGAGGGACATACACACATAGAGACTGGCAATGAGGTCACTAGTGCACGTCTATGCGCCTCGAGGGACATACACACATAGAGACTGGCAATGAGGTCACTAGTGCACGTCTATGCGCCTCGAGGGACTGTAAGTGACAGAAATATAACCCTCTTCTTGTCCTAGGGAGGCTAGCTTCCAGATTTTGGATTGAAATTGTTACAAGCTCTGGGCGTTTCCTTTTATTAGAAATAGCTATTATGTGCACGCCGAAAAGAAAAGAAAAAATTAGAAAGAGATTACGACTTACGTGTTTCACAGTACAGGCCAGTGTAACCTACACGACAGGTGCAGCCTCTATTACTGGAAATGTCGCAGGTTCCTCCGTTAAGACACGGAAACGAACTACAGTGCAATACTACATTCAGAAAAAGACAAAAAAACGAATTCACAAATAATTTATAGATTTTATCAGGTGTACATCTAAACTTGACACCTTCGTAGCAACGGCAAAAACCCACAGCCTTCAATGTTTGTGGTGTTGTGCGCCAACGTCAATTAATCTAGTACAGGACATTTTTGTAGAGTAACTCTGGGGGTGCAGGTTCGAATCCAGCTTCAGTGGATTTCCCTGTTCAACTAATCAACTTTTTTTGACAAAGCACCCCAAATACAAAGATAATTTGTCTAACATCCTAAACATATGAAGCGCGATATGTGGCAGAGAAAACCCCCCCTCTTTTGTGTTGACCATTGTGTCCCCGGAATCTCAGGAATTCCTTTTAAGTTTCAAGGGGGGATGGGTTAGGTTACAATAGCGTTGAGTGCGTATAAAGTATAGGGATAAGAGGGGGGTACCCCTCTGCCACATATCGTGCTGGGTATAATCCTAAAGCCAAGGCACAAACGTTTGATAAGTACATACTCTTGTTTTGTTTGTGTTTTGTTTCGTTTTAAAGCAGCTTTTATCTTCATGTATCAACCATGAATATATCTGGTTTTTCGTACCCATTTCGCAGTACAGTCCAGAGTACCCATAAGGACAGATACAATAGGTGTCGCCAGACACGGTGTCCCTCGCACACGTTCCTCCACTATAGCAGATATTGCTTGAGCAACTGTAGTCTGAAAACAAAGTTAACAAAATTACTGGCCAAAAGGTTTACAGCTTTTGTGAAGTAATCAAATATGATGTTATTTCGAAATTAATGTAAATTGGAGTTTGCGTCAGGGCGATGTAAATTCAATTTTAGATTCTGTCCTTCACCAAGGTATTTTATGAATACTATATACTAGATGTAGTCCCCAAGAGATACATTTTTTCAAAATCTCTCTGGATAGCACTGATGATGAGTGCAAAAACTAATATTGAAGCTAAAATATTCTTAGCCAAAAAAACTGATTTCTAATTTCTTACCTGTCTCACAATACTGGCCTGTGTAGGGCCTTGCGCAAAAACAATACGTCGCGTTAGTAAAGACATAGCATGTCCCGCCATTCTGACATCTATCGCTAGGGCAACTACTGTCTAATATTAATAACAAAAACAAAATAGAATTTTTAAAAGAAGAATAATCGAATAGATACAAAAATACAAGGAGCAATTGTGACACGATCAAGCCAGATCAGTCGGATGTCGGCGAATCCCAAAAATGCACTGTATTCTTCGTTGGTATTTAAACAAATTTACATAACTCGACAACAAAACATCGTATCAACATGGGGTTTTCAGTTTTTAAAACGTACAGATGCCCTCTTTGAAACTACATGAACACTCATTTTTTTTTAAAGGGGCCGACATCCGACTGATTTCGCTTGATCGTGTCACAATTATAGAATGCAGGGCCCACTGACAACTCTCGACTTTATTTACCCTAGGACATAGAATGGACTGACCCTAACCCTGTAATACCCCGATAAAAAGTACCCATACAATACAGGGCCACTCCATTTTGTGTCATAGGGTAAATAAAACTGAGAGTTGTCAGTGGGCCCTGCTTTAAGCCAAATACAATGTTAGTACTATATGGACTACGACTCTACGTGTCTGCATATAGTAACAGAAAAACATGGTAAACAAATAACGGTCTAACTACTTAAATGTCGAGTAATAGTTATAATAAAAAAATGCAGAGCTCGTATATCAGTAAGTATCACTTCTATTACCCCCGTTTATCAGGGCATAAGGCCAGTTTCGAGTCCAGCAGCTCAAACACATCATAATCTAGTCTGTTCCACGATCCTATATGGGGAGAGGCAACTTGTAGTAAAGTGTCTTGCCCAAGAACACAAACAGTACACCATATTCCCTTAAGGGTTCTAACCCGTACCCCCATGTACCATCACAGAAGATTGCTTTAATTCTAACTCCCTAGCAGGGTGTGTGCAAAATCATATTGATTTCCGAGGATTCAGGACAGTGTTCGGGATAATTGGCTCATTTTAGTGGGATTGTTTGTGACTGAACACCAATTAAACATTGTCAGACAAAAGCTTAAGAATGTCTCATACCAGTTTCACAGTACTCGCCGGTAAACTGATCGGGGCAGTCACAGTAGAAGTAACCAGATAACTCCAAACACGACCCTCCATTCTGACATCCGCTGGACATACAACTAGTTGAACCATTGTTTACTAGTAAAGTGAACAAACAAAGAAGCTTAAACTTTGAAGTAAATTTCGATGAAACTTCCCTTCTAAATCATAAATGCTGATATATCATCAAGTTTTGTTTCTTTTCCAAAACAGCTGTGGGCTGGTCTCAAGCACGTAGCTTGTCCTGCACATTTACATACATGTACTGCATGCATCAGAGGCCAATTTCATAGAGCTGCTTTAAGCACAACGAGTTGCTTAAATTAACACACAAAAAACTAGTTGCGATAATCGTAACCCTCCATCGACCGTCGATGGAGGGTTACAATTATCGCAACTAACAAAAAACTTGCTTAATATAGTAAATCAAGTTATGAGCCAAAATTCCATGTGATTGTTATGTTAAGCTAACAACAGCTAAATACCAATGACAAATAATATACATCACATGGAGTAGTGGCTGTTAAGCTGGTTTTAATAAGCAAGAGGAATGTTTTGTGCTTAAGCAATTTTTATGCTTGAGCAGCTCTATGAAATTGGCCCTACTTACTGTGCTGATAATATGCTGTGCCCGTCTCGAGGCTAATTTTGTGCCTAATTTTCGAACACATTTTTTACAATTAAAAAGTTTTAGACAATGTCAATAAAACGATTGTATACCATGGTTTATGAATAAAAAGACAATACATGTACCAGTTATTTCGTTGTTTTGACTAGTCTGAAGCTCTCCACGCGTCGTTTTTATTTTTAAAAATATTACCGCGCGGCCTCGCCTCGGAATAGAAAGAAATGCACACAGCGCCCTCTATGTTTTGCAAGAGCACCTTTCTGATTTTCCAAGGCGTGCCAACTTATCCTCCAAAAACTTCTCCCCAATTAAATCATAATATTTTCGAAACCCAATTGACCAGTGACGACACGTTTTTATTACGCTTCTGAATCGAATCAAGTAGTCAATTTCAAGATGTACATTACGTGTTCTTAATTTTATTAAAGTTTTCTCTTATTAACTGCCTGGAAATACTTGTTCTGTCTACAACCACAATTTAACGCCTTTCATTTTGCGCAAACAAAAGAGAGCCGAATTATTGTGGGCCGGTCACATAATTTGAATTGTGTAAAGATATAATTCATTATTCTTATTATTTTCGGATGCTGTCGTGCGCGCCAATCAACGGCAACGACACTCGTCAATAGACAGATGCCTCTATTATTCGATTTTATTCAATTTCAGAATTTGTTTCATGCTTCAGAAATACGTTTTCCGCTCATCAAGCACACACAGTTACACGCAGCTTTACCTTACATACGCACTGTGGACATTCCTTTGTATTCGTGTAGTTAACAAACTTTGACTAAATACTCATTTTTCTCGCTTCCCCAAAACAAATTTACCCTCAAATTAGGATTATGGGCCTCTCAGCTGTCCCTTCTATCTTTTCTATATATAACCCTAACCCGTTTTTCCTCTAGCGCTCTTTTTCGGAAACTGAAAAACCTGACAGAATCGCACAAAACTGGATTTTACAGTTGGGGTCAATGATCTAACCCATGGTCGTCGGCTGAGTGCGCCCGTCGGCCCAAGGACATTGATAGGAATTACTTTTAGAGTTGTGAACGTTTATGGAAAAGCAATAAACGGTACTTCTCTACAATATAACAGTTTTGTAGGAAAGAATGGTGCAACCTGAAGCAATCTTTTCTTCATAAGCCGATATCATCTCAATTAATCAGTATTGAAATGTTAATTTAAAAAGACATAAATGTGGCACTCAGATTTATTTTTCAATTTAACATTTTTTTCTCGACTCTTTGTAGAGTTTGTAGACGACCGCTAAAGTAGCGTCAGGATACATTTGTTTGCTTGTTATACTGGTCGACCGTCTACAATTTTGTTTTGCTTAAGTTTATAATCAATTATAATCTATTATTAGGTAAAGTGGAATATAGGTTGTTGCATTAACTCGATCGCAGTGGTCCTCAGATTAAATAGCTTTGTTTATCCTCTGCCATTTAGGAATTATATTAATATCTAATATGGAACATGCTATTTAAAATTTGCGCAAGGTATTACCGTCACAAAATGCCTCATCGTAGCCGTCGCTGCAGTCAAGATAATCGTCGCAGATCCAGTGAAGTGGTATACAGAATCCATCGTTAGGACACTCGACCTCCTCGATGTAGTCTTGGCTGCAGGGCCCTGTATCAAACAAAGACAAAATGTATAGATGTACAGACCCACGAGTGTACCCCCCCCCCCCCCCCCCCCCCCTTCCCCCCCCCCCCCCCTTTCCCCCCACCCACGGGACCACCCTCCTGTATTGTGCTTGGCGCAGTAAAGACAAATACGACGACAGCTATAGGCTTTCGTACGTTATTGGAGCCCTGATTAGTGAATTAATCACTTTTATTATCTTACCGTCCAAAGTACTACCCTGCCAATCAGTAGTGTAGTTGCCGTAGTCCAACGTCTGACCACGCAGCATCGCAACAAATCCACACGCGACAAACGCCATCAAAGTGCTGAACATGATGAATCAGTAAATATATAGTTTGCTTTGACCATCAGAGCCTTCGAAATTATACAATTTAATTCACTCAGCTAGCTTTTCCCGTCACGGTTTTTAAATCACAAGTCCATCGATTTGTTCCCGAGTTTGTGACCGATGTACGCACGTTAAGTGCCGAAACTTAGTACGCTGGTTTCAACGGGTTTGACACAATAATAGTTACAATCCACAAAAACTGTAACATCCTTGTCTTTTGTTGAAGAATTCTGAGTAGAAACATGCGTACCGTAACCATATACAATAGGCATGCACCTCAGGCTAGCTAGAGGAATGAAAAACATCTAACAAACACAGTGCACTATAACGTAACGCTGAAAACCAATTGAATTACTATTTACGACAATCCACTCATGCATGAACTCACAACCTCTCAACAAACGTTTTGGCCAACCCACCAATCTGTTCTTTTGTGAAGCACGTTTTTGTTGATTAGGTAACTCAACTGGCTGTACTATAACTTAAGGGCACCCTTTGTGACAAAACTTGGTCTTAGAGAATGGCTTATTAAGTCAGGGCCTCCTCGATCGGTTGTACCCATAGAGCATGATATAAAACGGAGGGACCCCCCCCCCCCCCCCCCCCCCCCCCCCCCCCCCTCCCCCCCCCCCCCCCCCCCCCCCCCCCCCCCCCAGCTAGCTTTGTGGCGGTTCCTCAGGAATTCTTGTTAGGTTTTTAGGAGGGGATGTGCGTTGTTAGGTAATAGTCTAGAGAGTGTATGAGGGACTTAAGGGGGGTCCCTCAGTCTCATATCGTACTGGGTATAGTTGTACACGTTGGAGGCCTTCATAGTCTATTACTCCACCCGTGACGTCGGCCTATTGTCCTAGCGCTACATTATTTTGAACGAATGGAGCGTTGGAGGCGATATCTCTCTATTCTTTTTGGAAGGTAACGCAAGTGAACAAAGAGGAAGTAGCTGAAACTAACCAGTGTAGCGGTTTTCGTTGTATTTTTTTAGAAACCTATGTACTCCAATCCGATTTTCCCTTCAATCTTGTTCTATGGTTAAACTAACCCATACGAAAATGTGTCGAAGAAAAAGACGAACATTATCGATAGTCGGATTCGAACCCCAGACCTTTCGATCCATAGCTCTCCTCTCTACCAACTATGCTATTGACGAGTTGGTGAAAGAAGCCGTTCTTTATAATTCTTTATAGTTATTTAATGTATATGAGTTGCCATTGCTCTTTCTCATGAATATTTTAATCACGAACCACCCAGCTCCTGAAAAAAAATATCACGAACCGCTACACCGGTTAGTATTAAGTGTCTTCTGAACAAAGACGCTCCATTCGTGCAAAATAATGGAGCAGTAGGACAATAGGTGGCGACGTCCCGGGTGGAGGTTAAGTCAGATAATGCCCTCGTTAACGCGCCATTCGTGGGTAATAATGTCCCTCGGGCTTCGCCCTCGGGACATTATTACCCACGAATGGCGCGTAACTCGGGCATTATCTATAACGTAATCAGGGCTTTTTCATAATATGCAAGAACTTGTATAAGGCTGAAAGCACACCACATCACTATTTGCTGTTTGAAGTGATAGTTGCCGGGTCACCCTTCTTGTAGTATCACTGTCATTTCGACATTTGCCCAACAGCAGTCTCGATTAAAGCAAACAAATTAAAATTCGACAGAGTATGACATATGAAGCACGATATGTGGCAGAGAAACCCCTCCCCTCTTTTGTGTTGACCATTGTGTTCCCGGAATCTCAGGAATTCCTTTTAGGTTTCAAGGGGGATGGGTTAGGTAACAATAGTGTTGAGTGCGTATAAAGTATAGGGATAAGAGGGGGGTACCCCTCTGCCACATATCGTGCTGGGTATAGAGTATGACCAACGAAAGCGGATGCACAACAAAAACCCATCGGCCTCCCTTCTGTGGTGGTTTCTCAGAAATGTTTTTTAGATTTTGGGGTGGTTTTTTTTTTTGGAGGGGGGGGGGGGGGGGGTGGTGGGCATGAGGTAACAATATTATATAGAGTGTAAAGATCGAGGACTAAAGGAGGGCATCCGTTCATAGGTGATCCATATGTCCGCGTCCGTGTCTGCATGAAGTGAACATTTATATACGTGTTTCGATCACTGACCTCTATACATGGACAGATCATCATTGTTTCATTTTGAAGTCGGCATGCGGAGAAGTGCAACATGGCGGACCCACGACGTGACTCTGTGAGCCAATGAAATGTCCAGGGGTGCGTTCCACTTACGCGAACGTTGCCAACGTTGGCCAACGTTAGCGTTGTTCGCTTGAGTGGAACGCAATGTGCGCCAATTATGTTGGCAAACGTTAGCGAAAACGGCGAACGAACTTCCGAGCTGTTCGCTGTTGACCAGTGACGTATTTTAAAGATGGCGAAGAGGTTAGCAGACGGCAGTGTTCTTTTCACAGTTTTTATTTACGTTTCATACTTTTCGTTATAAATGGTAGATTGTTTTGAGCAGTTACAGGGATCTTTTAAAGAAAAATAATGAGTTGGACAAAGAGCAGCCAACCAAACGATGTCACTGTCAATGGGCGCCGCCATTTTGAAAACGTAGTTTTTAAAATATCGTTCCACTTCAACTAACGCAAACTCAAAACGTAGGCGAACGTTCGCGCAAACAGTTCGCGTAAGTGGAACGCACCCCAGGTGTTGGTACGATACGTATTACGTAATGTTTATAAATACAAAATGTACAGAATAAATCCGCTGACCTCCACACCTGGACCTTTCATTGGCTCACAGCAGTGACGTCTCGGGTCCGCCATGTTGCACTTCCAGTTCGCGCCGACTTCAAGTGTCAGCACAGCAGAATATGGACAATGGTCCGTCCAGGTGTAGTGGTTTCGATACGTGAAAACACTCCTTTCCCCCTATAAAAATATGAAAAGCAACGTTCCACCATGGAGGAATTCCTCCATGGTTCCACTGTCACTGAGGTCATCGAGGTCCTGTCCGGCTTCAAAATAACACGTCCGTGACAGTGTCGGTGAAAACCGTTCACTGCGCGATTGCTCGCGGACGCGGACACGGACAGCCCCACCGACGCGGACACGTACACGGAACGGATCAATGGATGCTTCGCAATGTTTTCCCATGTGAGCGATTGTTCACGGACACGGACACGGATCACGTATATGAATGGATGCCCCCCTTAATTTAGGGGGTACTCTTATATAACCAACCAGCAGGGACAATAAAACCAGGTTAATTCCCACTATACCAAAACATGCCAAACCACCCAGTCAAACTATGACCAGCTCCTCATCATCTTAATGCTTCTATTTGCTAATTTTACACTTTTTTAAGACGAGTGAAATTACATCGCAAGCAGTGTAGCAATTTTAATCCCCACCCCCTCCCCTTATATCCGCTAATGTATGGATTTACTACTATATTGATTGTATTCATCTGGCGCCTTCCTTTAAGTTTTGCAATTAACTTTAAATGTTTTTCTTCGCTAAATAACTGCAGGAATTTGAAAGATCAGCGATCTTTGGACTCAGCAATCGAATTCAGCAAGTTTTTAGACACCATATTATATAAAGCAGTCTTTATTCTCGAGAAAATATGCTCCTTGAAACAATGCAACAACCTACATTAGCAGAAAAATAATCTACTTAGCAGATAAAACAATAAAATCAAATATTTTCAAACAATTATGAATTCTGAATAATTGTTACTTTTAAAAAGTTGTACAATTTCAAACTATTCCGAGTATAACGTAGTACTTTTTACTAATGGCTTCTACTAATAATTATTTGTTCTCAGCTGCTGTGAAAAAAATATCCATTTATCATATTTTATCTATCACAACAAACTATACATGTGTTCATAAGCATATTGAATATAATTGATTTTGAATACAATAAATCAATTTACAATAGAGCAACTTAATTTAGAGCTTAATAGCTTAATAAGTTTGTAAATAATAAAAATATATATTTTCAGCAAATAACCATTCATTTTGTTTTTACTAATTAATTTCAGCCTTGTAGAGCGAAATGAAAAGCAGAAATTATACAATCGTGTGCAGGATATTAAAAATTTGCATTTTCACATTTAAAACGTACACATACGCAGTTGTCAATGGTGAATACAAGCACCAACATTTACAGCTTTGAAATAAGTGAAATGATATTTGAAAATTTGTTTTTTTAACCCACTGAGGTAATCCGACGACTTTATATCTGGTAGTTTTAATGGAAATTTTAATGTTAGTTTTAATGTTATTGACTAACAATTCCGACAAGAAATACAAAATACCAAAAATACGTAGGGTTTTAAATGTACGGCTATGCAATGAAAGCATGCAGTGATATTTAATAAAATAACCACTTTTCCTATGAATATTTTCCTCATCACAATAACACCGAAGCAGTTGTATCTGTTGGTCAATCGAGAGCCCGGGGGCGAGTTAAGAAACTTGAACGGCAACCTCAATCGCATAGAAAACTTTGAACAAACTATAACAAATACACCAAGTTACTAACAATAAAGACAACTGCTACATTACCGCAATATATCCACATACCTTGAGCCTTAATTCAACAATAAGAATATTGTTCTTAATAAAAGTCTTAATAAAACACAATCTTAAATTGTGAATCTCCGAGTAACCAAACATAAGTAAATTCTTGCGTAAACATAACAGTAATAAAATCTTGCGTAAATCAACAAATCAAAGTAAAACTAGGCCTCTAAGCATTAATAACTACGTTTGTGAACCCTCATTCATATGATTTGCTTGTGCGTTTTACTCCTGCAATTTGAGGTAACCAACTTCATCTACATCAGCCGAGGTGGGACGACTTGTGTAGCCGGGCGGCTGATCGGAATGGTACCCTGGGTTAGCATAGCCTGACTCATCCTGCCCAGGTGCTTGGGTACCAGACTTCTTGGGCAGCTCATAGGGATTCTCCACCAAGACCGGTGGTTGTTTCTCCGGTTTTCCATCCTGGCCTCCAACAGCGCCCCCTACTGGCAGCCCAGTGACTGTACTGTCGTTGGCATTGAATGCCATTCTGTTACTAGGGGAGCGTGTGTTATAGAGAGGGTTGTTGGTGGGGATTGCTGTGTCTGGAACATTATCTGTGGTGCGTGGTCTGGGGGAAAAACAAAGGGATTGTTTGCAAAGATCAGACATCCAGTCCTCCTAGATGTGGAGACAAGATGTAACTCTTGCAGTGCATCCTCCGCCAACCCCCCCCCCCCCCCCCCCCAGTTTGAGAATGTCACTGACCCCCTACCAAGGTGTTGTACCCCCCAACAAACTAAAGTAATAAAAACTAGCACTGACTATACAGACATATACAATTGTACTTGTCCAAAATCTGATACACTGGTTCCATGAAAAGATAAAATAATCATTCAGTTAAGAAAAAATCAAGAAAGAAAAAATCAAGAAAACAAAAAGGAAAAAAATGGCCTGAGTAAAGATGTAACAGAGGAGGAAAGTATACCTTCTCTTGTAATTCTTGTAGATGAGCAACAGCAGGATGATGACAATCACTATGGCAACAAGGCCAGCGACTGACCCACCCGCAACAAGTCCAACATTAGTGGGATTGCCTGGACCTGAAGGGAAATAGGATCCAAAGAAGTTATATTTGCTCGCTGTGGTGCATGTGATGTGCATGTCTTAGCTTTCTGTTGATGTATCTCTATGTATAATGACTTGGTTTAGTCACATTACATTGGGTAATTGTTATCCTTCTGGGTTTATCTTTGTATTTATAAAACTGTGTTCTCCTTAAGTATCCAATGTGCATGGGTCTTATGTTGGTCAATGCCTTTTATTGAACATTTCCAATTATGTCATTGTAATTATGTCATTGTAATTATGTCATTGTAATTATGTCATTGTAATTATGTCATTGTAATTATGTCATTGTAATTATGTCATTCCAATTATGTCATTCCAATTATGTCATTCCAATTATGTCATTCCAATTATGTCATTCCAATTATGTCATTCCAATTATGTCATTCCAATTATGTCATTCCAATTATGTCATTCCAATTATGTCATAGCAATTATGTCATAGCAATTATGTCATAGCAATTATGTCATAGCAATTATGTCATTCCAATTATGTCATTACAATTATGTCATTCCAATTATGTCATTCCAATTATGTCATAGCAATTATGTCATAGCAATTATGTCATAGCAATTATGTCATAGCAATTATGTCATAGCAATTATGTCATAGCAATTATGTCATAGCAATTATGTCATTCCAATTATGTCATAGCAATTATGTCATAGCAATTATGTCATAGCAATTATGTCATAGCAATTATGTCATAGCAATTATGTCATAGCAATTATGTCATAGCAATTATGTCATAGCAATTATGTCATTCCAATTATGTCATTCCAATTATGTCATAGCAATTATGTCATAGCAATTATGTCATAGCAATTATGTCATAGCAATTATGTCATTCCAATTATGTCATAGCAATTATGTCATTCCAATTATGTCATAGCAATTATGTCATAGCAATTATGTCATAGCAATTATGTCATAGCAATTATGTCATAGCAATTATGTCATAGCAATTATGTCATAGCAATTATGTCATAGCAATTATGTCATTCCAATTATGTCATTCCAATTATGTCAAACATTGACTTGAAATGATTGTTTACTTACCTTGTCTCGAAGCATTGTTATCTAGGGGGGGGGGGAAGAGAAACAAAAATAAGCAAAAATGACATTAATTTATAAAGCTTCAAAAATGTCTACTGAGTCAAATTTACAAAGACAAAATACGAGCAAAATCGTCTTTGCTAAAAAGGTATAACAAGTTGGTATTTGTACAAATTATTTTCCTTGAAACAATTTAAATTCCACAATTTTGTATGTAGTAGATAACAAATATTTCAAAAAAGCAATATCAGTACATAAAAAAATGGGGGTAAACAAATGTTTGCTCGACTAATGTCAAATCCGTCTCATTTTCCTGAATGCCTCACATATATGAATGACCTCGACGACTGACCTTCAGATTTACAGTAGTCTCCGATCCAGCCAGTATTACATGCGCATACTGCTTTTCCGATAGCATCTATTTTGCATGTTCCACGACTGCCACACATATCATTCCCAACACAACCAATATCTACAAAAACAAAACCAAGTAGTAAAACAATCATGACATGGATATACACACAAGCCCTGAAAGGCAATATTTGAATGCTGGTAAAATATACACACAAGCCCTGGAAGGCAATATTGGAATGCTGGTAAAATATACACACAAGCCCTGATGAAAGGCAACATTTGAATGTTGGTAAAATATACACACAAGCCCTGGAAGGCAATATTGGAATGCTGGTAAAATATACGCACAAGCCCTGGAAGGCAATATTTGAATGCTGGTAAAATATACGCACAAGCCCTGGAAGGCAATATTTGAATGCTGGTAAAATATACACACAAGCCCTGGAAGGCAATATTGGAATGCTGGTAAAATATACACACAAGCCCCGAGACAAAATTTGAATGCTGGTAAAATGTTCTTCACTAACATTTGTCACACCCCAGCATTTTGGGTTTTTTTCTTTTGAAGTAATTACATTTCTTAAATTCTTAATTGAGGTGCATACTGAGAAACGATCTGTTTGAAATTTAGCTCCTTGGTGGTATATATCTTTTGAGAAAAAATTATATGCATATTTTGTTGCATCTCGTAACTTGATTCCATTGCTACCGCAAGGGTTAAACAAAAAAAGGAAATATACTGTTGAAAAACATCTCAGAAGGCTACATTTGAATGAAAAAGACCAAGACTACTTAGAATGTAAAAAGTGTTGTAATAAAACCTACTTGTTTGGCATGTAAGCCCTGTGAAGTATCTGGGGCATTGACACAAAGTTTGGCCACGTATATTGTGAATGCATGTCCCACCATTCAAGCATTTCTTGTTGGCACAAATGGTATCTGGTAGACAAAAAATTGGGAATAATTTGTGAATCAAATAGATGACAAAACATGGGGTGGAGTGGGAGTGGGTAGCTAGGGGGGAATGGCGAGGGGGGGAGGGGTGGGAGAGTAAGGGTGGGAGAGTAAAGGTGGGAGAGTGATGGGGGGGGGGGGGAGTGAGGAGTGGGGGAGTGAGGAGTGAGGGGTGGGGGAGTGAGGGTTGGTGGAATGAGGGGTACATGGGTGAGTGAGGGGTACATGGGTGAGTGAGAGGTACATGGGAAAGTGAGGGGTGCACGGGGGCCGGAGTGAGGGGTACGGTGGGGAGTGAAGGGTGGGGGATTGAGGGGTGGGGGATTGAGGGGTTGAGGGGTGGGAGGAGGAGGGGTGGGAAGTGAGGGAAGAAGAGTGGGGAGTGGGGGAGTGAGGAGTAGGGTGGGGGAATTTTATAAGGGGGAGTAGGGAGAATAGGAGAGGGGAACAAATTAACACATAAATACATGTCCCTTGTACCACCTCCCCCCTCCTTTCATTCAGTCTGCAGGACAGGAGGAAAAGGGAATTACATTTAATTCTGAGAGACTGGACAGTCAAGTATCTTACCAACTTCACACCTTCGACCGCTGAAAAACGGTGCACACCGGCACTGTGCTTGCCCAGAACCAATGTTGACGCAAGATGCACCATTCAGACAAGTACCATCAACGCACACAACATCTGCAGAATAGACCAAAAACATATCTCAGGGGGAACGATTAAAATCCACAACGAAATTATAAATCGTTTAAATGACCAATGTATGAAGCTAAAATCTACCAGTGAACAAAATAAATAAGAACAATGTACAAAATGAATAAGATCACGGTCACCAAAGCATATAGTCCCTGCATCATAGTTAGAATTCTGCATAATTCTACATATTGCGTCAACAAGTAGGTGTATGTGTCAAACAGTAATAAACACAACTGGAGGAAACCTTTTCCGTTCATTTTTAACCAGTTCGCGCCGGATGACGTATATAAACGCAAAGTTTTCCCCAAATTCAAAACGGATGACGCATAAACTTGCCAAGTTCATGTTCGAAAATGTCTGTCAGCAGCGAGCAAGGCCGGAAATGCGTGGGTGTGCTTCCCGGCACTATCAGCCTGAACACGCTTCGGATCGAGATTCGTTAAAAATAATCCCGCCCCTCGGCTCGGTGATGTTAAAATAATCCCGGCGCGAACTGGTTAACCAATCTCACTCATTGATAAACTGAGTCTATGATTCAACACTGACTGCTGTATTTGCTATCAGAGAGGATCAGTCTACTAGGGTGAATTCAGCGCATCATACACACCGTCTCACATTAAGCTCACATACCTGTCTCGCAGAATAGACCAGCGTAACCTCGTGGGCATAGACAGCTTCCACGGTCCTGGCCGTGTCGAATGCAAGTTCCACCATTGAGGCAATATGTGAGGGCACAAATAGCATCTGACGAGAAAAAGAAATTAAAATTAGACAGTAGTTAAATCTTCTTCATAAGATGCAGGCAAACATTTTTGTTTTGAAATATAACTAAATTAAACCACAACAAAAAGATAAGGGCAAATGTTGTTTGGAAAAATATTGAAATATATTAAAAAAATATATTTTGTACCACAAAATTCTATCACAGTTTAAGCTTTTAAACTAAAAAAACATTCCAAATGAGTTGGAAAGTGGATATTAATTTGGAAAGCTCCAGCTTCTAAATCGATTACCAGTTTTCTGACAAACTGTTTGTGGCAATGTGCAGACGCAAAAACAGAAACGCTACAAGTTACCTGTCTCACAGCTATCACCCGTGTAGCCTCTTTTGCAGTCACACTTGACTTGATCGTTCACGTTGACATAGCAGGTTCCGTTGTTCAAACATGTCACACCCAGACAGTTCATATCTGTGGGCCAAAATCCATCCAAAAGGTTTAACTATTTAAAGAGAACCTCCTGCATGTTGTTTGCGGTAGCACCATGTGGTAATTCTCTTTAGTGAGCTGTGTTGGTCTGAAAAGAACCAAAGGGAACTCAACATTTCGTTGAGTATTCTCTGCCCGTCATCAGAAGACTGTAATATATCGCAAGGAGCCTGAAGTATAACCTTTGCAGCTATTCAAAAAGTGCCCAATCAAAATACTGTTGAAATTATTACATTAATGGTTCTATAAACTCTCTGGAATATCCCTGTCTACTGACGATGCACAGAGCGTACTGTCTAGAACATTGCAATTCCCTCCGGTTCTTATCAGAACCACACTATCTTACAAATGAGATAAGTCATATTACATTAATGGCTCTATAAACTCTCTGGAATATCCCTGTCTACTGACGATGCACAGAGCGTACTGTCTAGAACATTGCAATTCTCTCCGGTTCTTTTCAGAACCACACAATCTCACAAATGAGATAAGTTATATTACAATAATGGCTCTATAAACTCTCTGGAATATCCCTGTCTACTGACGATGCACAGAGCGTACTGTCTAGAACATTGCAATTCCCTCCGGTTCTTTTCAGAACCACACAATCTCACAAATGAGATAAGTTATATTACAATAATGGCTCTATAAACTCTCTGAAAAATCCCTGTCTACTGACGATGCACAGAGCGTACTGTCTAGAACATTGCAATTCCCTCCGGTTCTTTTCAGAACCACACAATCTCACAAATGAGATAAGTCATATTACATTAATGGTTCTATAAACTCTCTGGAATATCCCTGTCTACTGACGATGCACAGAGCGTACTGTCTAGAACATTGCAATTCCCTCCGGTTCTTTTCAGAACCACACTATCTTGCAAATGAGATAAGTCATATTACATTAATGGTTCTATAAACTCTCTGGAATATCCCTGTCTACTGACGATGCACAGAGCATACTGTCTAGAACATTGCAATTCTCTCCGGTTCTTTTCAGAACCACACAATCTCGCAAATGAGATAAGTCACGTGAGATTTCAAGTACTTACGAATCTCGCACGTCTTGCCGCTATAAGGGTGAAAGCAGTCGCACATAAAGTCGGTCCCGTGGTAATATCCCGGAATGCACGTGCCACCATTTTGACAAGGGTTTGAGGCACAAGGGTGTTCTGTGATGAATAAATGATTTGTCAAAAAAACAGAATAAAAGTAGGACCTTGGATAACAAAATCAGGATAAAAGGTTTTCAGGGGTAGCTTTTGGTGCTAATCACTCATGTCCACAGCATCATAAGCCTGACATGTTCTGTGCTCAACACTTACACTCCATTTAAAAATGCATGCCAGTGAGCAACTAGTATGCCATAATGTGTATTACATGTTAAACACAAAAAATGCACAATGAATCTTTTATAGCACAAGTTGAGTTACGTCAGTGTATATATTTAGCTGCTGCTGTGCGGACATATGTGACCCGCTCCATTGTAATCAGGAATAAGTCGCTGAGGCCGTTTTACGCAATCGGCCGTTGAATTGAACGCATGGGTGAAAATCGTGACCAAGTCGTTTTTCTGAACATTGTATTTTTAGGAAGTGTAGTTATCACAGATTATTGTCATTAATGTCTTGTATGTAAAATCGATCAATAACAATGAAAATGAAGAGGATTTGTGTGCGCTGTCCGTATGATTTTTGTCAATTTTGTTTATTTCAAAGCTGTTTTTCTCTGAATGTGGATTCGGCCAATATATATCCACCTGTCATCTTCATCAGACCATAACTCGTTAAATTCCCTTTCTCACCATGTGCATATTTCAAAAAGTCATTTTAAGACTTATTCCTGATTTCGATGGAGCGAGTCACATATTCCAATGTACTTGACGTCATTTATACTCACCATCTGCACATGTTAGACCAACATAATCAGAGGTACAAATGCAACCGAATTCACCTCTTGTATATCCAGGATAACATATACCACCATTTAGGCAGGGAAACGAGAGACAGGGACTTTCTGAAGAAATAAAACAGCAGAAAAATAAAACCCATTACAGAATTTATTGTTTAGAGTCCAGTATTGTCATTATTTCCCTTTGTTTTATATAACTGGGACAGGTGACAACTATTTTGTTTGTGTATTTCTTGTGTCTGTGCCTATTTGTTTTATGTTCATATTTTATGTACATGTCTAAAAAAGTTCTTGGACTACAGTTCTAATTCATTTTTCTCTCCTTTTTTACATGTAATTTCCAGAATATAATGGTCTAATAGAAACGTTCAATTAGACATTTAGCATTTTTTTAAATATTATTAATACAAGTTTGATTTGTTTTATCTAAAGGCTGTTATTGTCAAAACTCAGCCTCTCTTAGCTGTTAAAATAAAATAAATGAACGAAAAAGATAACAAGTAACTGTGCTCTCACTCATCTTAGGGGTAGCAAGGCAGGTAAGACAAAACAAAAACAGATTATGTATTACCAACCAGAGCTTAATTTCATGGTTCATGGAGCTACTAAGCACAAACATTTGCTTAGCGTAACATTTCTTGCTTAGCAAAAATATATATATTGTTTGTGACTGGTATTCAGCTGGTGTTGCTAAGCATGAAAAGCACATGAAGTTTTGGAATAAGTACTGTTTTTACTGAGCAAAACGGTTTGTGCTAAGCAATTTTGTTGTGCTAAGCAATTTTGTTGTGCTAAGCAATTTTGTTGTGCTAAGCAATTTTGTTGTGCTAAGCAATTTTGTTGTGCTTAGCAGCTGCGTGAAATTAGTTCTTAATGAAGACTAGCTGTTTGAAAACTATTTCTTTTCTACCAAGTTTTCTTGTTAATTCTAAACACAAGAGACAACAATCAGAGAGAAATTAACAGATACAGCAAACAAAACCAACAGTTGTGGGAACATTACTCACCAGTTTCACATTTTAATCCTACCCAGTTGTTGGTGCAGTAACATAAAGCAAAGCCGATATCAATACACGTCCCATCATTTTGGCAGTAATCAGGAGTGCAATTATCACCTGTCCAGACGAAAACAAGTGCAACAATTCAACAGTGACAAATCAAAACAAAGCACTACATTTCTTTTGGGGGCCTAAACATACTCTCCACCCCCCCACTCCCGAGTCTATCAATTTTCTTCTTTACAAACATGCTCCTAGATATAAGCTGATGCGTATATATACATGCACAGGCAAATATGACAATAGTTCCCAATAGGACGATATAGTTCCCAATAGGACGATCGTTCCCAATAGGACGATATAGTTCCCAATAGGACGATCGTTCCCAATAGGACGATATAGTTCCCAATAGGACGATCGTTCCCAATAGGACGATATAGTTCCCAATAGGACGATCGTTCCCAATAGGACGATATAGTTCCCAATAGGACGATCGTTCCCAATAGGACGATATAGTTCCCAATAGGACGATCGTTCCCAATAGGACGATCGTTCCCAATAGGACGATATAGTTCCCAATAGGACGATCGTTCCCAATAGGACGATATAGTTCCCAATAGGACGATCGTTCCCAATAGGACGATATAGTTCCCAATAGGACGATCGTTCCCAATAGGACGATATAGTTCCCAATAGGACGATCGTTCCCAATAGGACGATATAGTTCCCAATAGGACGATCGTTCCCAACAGGACGATATAGTTCCCAATAGGACGATCGTTCCCAATAGGACGATATAGTTCCCAATAGGACGATATAGTTCCCAATAGGACGATCGTTCCCAATAGGACGATATAGTTCCCAATAGGACGATCGTTCCCAATAGGACGATATAGTTCCCAATAGGACGATCGTTCCCAATAGGACGATATAGTTCCCAATATGACAATAGTTCCCAATATGACAATAGTTCCCAATAGGACGATATAGTTCCCAATATCACAATAGTTCCCAATATCACAATAGTTCCCTAATATCACAATAGTTCCCAATAGGACAATAGTTCCCAATATGACAATAGTTCCCAATATCACAATAGTTCCCAATATCACAATAGTTCCCACTATCACAATAGTTCCCAATATGACAATAGTTCCCAATATGACAATAGTTCCCAATATGACAATAGTTCCCAATATGACAATAGTTCCCACTATCACAATAGTTCCCAATATGACAATAGTTCCCAATATCACAATAGTTCCCAATATGACAATAGTTCCCAATATGACAATAGTTCCCAATATCACAATAGTTCCCAATATCACAATAGTTCCCAATATCACAATAGTTCCCAATATCACAATAGTTCCCAATATGACAATAGTTCCCAATATCACAATAGTTCCCAATATGACAATAGTTCCCAATATCACAATAGTT
This sequence comes from Crossaster papposus, assembly GCA_037893245.1. NCBI lineage: Eukaryota > Metazoa > Echinodermata > Asteroidea > Velatida > Solasteridae > Crossaster > Crossaster papposus. Next base: position 979,343 of record JBAIAA010000072.1, on the reverse strand, counting down.
CCCAATATCACAATAGTTCCCAATATGACAATAGTTCCCAATATCACAATAGTTCCCAATATGACAATAGTTCCCAATATCACAATAGTTCCCAATATGACAATAGTTCCCAATATCACAATAGTTCCCAATATGACAATAGTTCCCAATATGACAATAGTTCCTAATATCACAATAGTTCCCAATATCACAATAGTTCCCAATATGACAATAGTTCCCAATATCACAATAGTTCCCAATATGACAATAGTTCCCAATATGACAATAGTTCCTAATATCACAATAGTTCCCAATATCACAATAGTTCCCAATATGACAATAGTTCCCAATATCACAATAGTTCCCAATATGACAATAGTTCCCAATATGACAATAGTTCCCAATATGACAATAGTTCCCAATATCACAATAGTTCCCAATATGACAATAGTTCCCAATATGACAATAGTTCCTAATATCACAATAGTTCCCAATATCACAATAGTTCCCAATATGACAATAGTTCCCAATATCACAATAGTTCCCAATATGACAATAGTTCCCAATATGACAATAGTTCCCAATATGACAATAGTTCCTAATATCACAATAGTTCCCAATATCACAATAGTTCCCAATATGACAATAGTTCCCAATATGACAATAGTTCCCAATATCACAATAGTTCCCAATATCACAATAGTTCCCAATATCACAATAGTTCCCAATTGGCCGTACTTTGTACCACCCCAAACCGCTTTGCTACTCGATTGCAAAACCTAAAACTGCCCAATCATTCCATGGTTTTATCAATCCCTAAGTACATGCTGCATGTACAAGTGCAAATTGGGGTTAATTCCGTCCTTCAATCTCACCCAGGAGTATTTCGCATCGTTCACCAGAAGTTCCCGGAGGACAGTGACAATACGAGTATGCGAAGTCAGATTGGCAGACGCCGCCATTGGTGCAGTTGAAAGTTAGACAAGGGTCGACAGTTTCTGCAAGAAGATGTCCCACAAAATAGTGATCAAATCAGATCTAACTATGGATACTGATCTCAAACCTCTTAATTACAGAACCAAGTACCCGAGTTCTCGACGGCTGATGTCTAGAAACGGGTCAAGATTATCAAGTGCTCATATAAGCGACTTTACAAATCAAAGATAGTAACTTCTCAAACAATTAAAAAGACAATGAAACAAAACAAAATTACTTCCGTTTTGCAACGATCACCGCAACAGCCTTAATATATGTAAGAAATCGCTACGTAATTAGCCTCTCTTTCCTAAGATTCCACTCTAAACAAATAATCTTTGGAAATAAATAACCCAAAATGCGGCAATTCACTTAAAATGAAATTCCACACCTAGTTCGTTGGTTTTGTTTGTTATTTAAAACACAGCAATACAAATAATGAGCAGCAACTTCCTAAATAAATTTTTTTTTTTTTTTTTTTTTTTTACGGATACCCGAGTACCCGCATTGTTTTTAACGGATATCCGATTCCTGTACTACCCGTGAATGCACATCCCTAGTTAAGCTAGTTAAGATTAGCAAGGCAGAAATAACACCGAGGCGGAAGTTTGTGAAAAATACAAGGCAACTGGCTATGGGGTTGAAAAATAAAATTTAAAAAAAAAGTAGATGCAATGACAAACTTGTTTTCTGACTTGGCCTGACACCTACCTGTTTCACAACGTGAGCCGGTCCAACGATCTGCGCAGCTGCATATAGCCTCACCGCTATGCCAACCAGTGAAGCAAGAGCCACCATTTTGACAGTACACATTTTCACACGAATCTACCATCTCTGTAAATAAGTGGATACAATCAACGTAAAATTGATAAATATAACCTGGTCACCAATAACAGCTAGAATCGGAAGGGACTAATATCAGCCACTGGCCTCTAGCCAGTTGAAAAGTTATAGTATAGGTTCAGGTTCAGGTTCAGGTTCGGTTCACCAATAACAGCTAGAGTCAGAAGGGATCATTATCAGCCACTGGCTTCTAGCCAGTTGGAAAGTTATAGTATAGGTTCAGGTTCGGTTCACCAATAACAGCTAGAGTCAGAAGGGATCATTATCAGCCACTGGCCTCTAGCCAGTTGGAAAGTTATAGTATAGGTTCAGGTTCAGGTTTAGGTTCAGGTTCAGGTTCAGGTTTACCAATAACAGCTAGAGTTAGAAGGGATTATGATCAGCCACTGGCCTCTAGCCAGTTGGAAAGTTATAGTATAGGTTCAGGTTCAGGTTCAGGTTCAGGTTCAGGTTTAGGGTTAGGTTTAGGTTTAGGTTCAGGTTCAGGTTCACCAATAACAGCTAGAATGGGAAGGGACTAATATCAGCCACTGGACTCTAGCCAGTTGAAAAGTTATAGTATAGGTTCAGGTTCAGGTTTAGGTTCAGGTTTAGGTTCAGGTTCAGGTTCACCAATAACAGCTAGAGTCAGAAGGGACCATTATCAGCCACTGGCCTCTAGCCAGTTATAGTATACTATTTGTCAGTTGTGCATTTGTATCGTTTGAAGCAGCAAAAGTTCTCAAAACCTAACATATTTATCTGTCATCCATTTTGAATTCCGGGACAACTTTGCGTGTATACACGTCCTCTGACGAGAACTGGTTCTTTAAACCTTCCCAAAACAAAACCAGAAAACCCCAAACTAGATCTCTCGACCTCTGTTCTGAAATTCAAATCATGTACCTGTTTCACAATTATAGCCAGTCCATCCAAGATCACATTCACAGTATGGTTCTATGTAACTGCTGCAAAAGCCATGCCCTGAGCAATCAAAACCTTCGCAGATATCTTTGGTTAAACAAAAATAATAAGCACTAGCATTACAAAAATATCCATCAAATTGTACAGTAAATAGCCTTAGTAAGCGAAGATTTAATAGTGTCAATATTTGTTCCAGCTACAATGTAAGTCGCGTTTTAAAGCTTGATTTCTTTAAATATTTCTTGTATTTCTTTGAATTGATTGTAATTCGTAGTGAATGTCGACTAGTGGCTAGTATTTGCAGTGCTTGATGCCCGGTGCCCTGCTTCTTTTAGCAGCCAATGGCTTGTTATTTCAGAGACCAGTTTTATTTATAGTTGGTGAATCCATTTGGCCACTTATTACCAACGATCTGTGATTTCAGTTCAATTATTTGCAGTAACCATTATTACTAGCGACTTGCATTTGATGTGACGGATATATTTCAGTGGCCTTCATTTCCGAGTGGCCATTATTTCTTGAGGGGAATTGATTCTCGTAGCATGTATTTGATAACTTACCAGTTTCGCAATGCTCCCCAGTGTAACTATACCAACAATCACAGAAGGCATGGCCAGAGTACTCGACGCAATATCCATTATTGCATATATAATCGTTACACAAGTTGGATTGAATAGCTGTAGAATGGCCAAAAAACAAAACAAAAACCAAAAAAAAGTGATCAGGACTGATGTTTTTTATGATTGGCAAAAAGTTGTACACTGTACTTCAATATTGCAAATTGCATTTCAACTATCAAACTGTGCACAAAAATATACAAAAATAACCTAATAACAGTTTGCTACTGAATTTAGATGATTCAACCTGCCAAAAGCTGCAATTATTCTTGAAGTTGAAACTGTTTAAAAAAGAAAGAATGGTTCTATGTAACTCTTGTGCACATAGGGTTTCTCCACAAAGCAGATTTCCGTTTAGTCAAAAGATAAATTTAAAAGTAATTACATTTTCTTGTAAAACAAAACCGTTGGCAAACTGAATTTTAATATTCAAGCTAAATGTTTATAAACTTACGCGTATCGCATTGATCTCCCGTCCAATTTCCAACACAACTGCAGATTGCATTGTTCCACACCTCATAACACGATCCATCATTGTAGCAGGTGTAGGAATCACACGGATTGGGGGCACCTGTGTAATTAACGGAGGTCTCATCATTCAAAGAATTGTACTTATTGGTTTGTCCTACCATGTTTAAATATTTAATGATTGATTTGTAGATTTTTTTTAATGTGTTTTACAATGTAAACAGTGAATAAAATAAATACAGTACTTAAAGCAATTACTGATGTTATGATTAAATAAATAGTTCAACGGATGTGAACAACAGAAGAACCACACCAGAAAATAAAATACAGGATTCAAGAGGCCACACTAGAGGCCATATACTAGAGGCCATATACTAGAGGCCATATACCAGAGGCCATACTAGAGGCCATATACCAGAGGCCATACTAGAGGCCTTATACCAGAGGCCATAGAGCAAATTCCCGTAGGTTTTTTAATACCTCTACAAAATGCATAGCCAGGCAATATTATTTCATAAACAGCTCTTCTTCATTTTTAACATAGAAATATACAGATACTCGAAAAAGTTGCATGCTTGAATACAATAATATTGACTCGCCAGATAGAATACTTAGGGGATGATTTTAACTAGTCTGCCATTGTTTTTACTCGCGTTTGGTTAGCTGACTACCACTAAACGTCAAACCATGCGAATGGATATTACTGAATGAAATAACTGAACCATATTTTATTGTTTGTGATGAGTGGTCATGACGACTTACTTATTTCGCAGTTTACTCCTGACCAATCAGTCGTACACACACACAAATATGTGTCACTATTCCAAGAAACACACAATCCACTGTTCCTGCAAGGTGAGCTCCCACATGCGTCGGAGTTATCTGCAATTTAACCAAGAAAAAAAAACCACAAAATTGAGATTGTCATTCTGATCAAAACATCTCCAGACCATTCCAAACCACAAATAAGCAGAAAGATTTTGCCAGAGTTAACTTCTGTTCAACCGTTTAATTTTCTTGAATATTCCCTGTGCTGTACTCATCCGCGTTATATCTTGGACAAGTTTCGGACAAGTGGCGGACATTGTATCGGGTATAAGTTGCAGGATTCTAAACAAATTCCCTGCAATCTTCCCGCAACAAAGTTATAAGTATTTGGTAAGTCAAACAGATGATGACAATTTACCAGGAACATGTCTAGGAGCTTCTTCCGAACAAAGTCAACAATTCTACCCACAACTTGTCAGGAACTCGGTCGTCTCGGTAGTATGAATTGAGATCTGGGCCAAATTTCATAAAACATGTAAGCACAAAAATGTGCTTAGCACAACAAAGTTTTGCTCAGTAAAAACAGGTTATCGGCCCAAACTCCATGTGTTTTTTCATTCAAAGCGAAAAAGAGCTGAATACCAGTCACAAACAATAAACATCAACTGAAATTTTGGTTTTTAACCCTGTTTTTTCCAAGAAAGAATTGTCATGCTAAGCAAATTTTGGTGCTTACACGTTTTATGAAATTGGCCCCTGGTTCTTACCCTCATCTGGTTAATACCCTCATCCTCTTCTGGTTCTTATGCTCAACCTCATCCTCATCTGGTTCTTACCCTCATCTTCATCTGGTTCTTACCCTCATCTGGTTCTTACCCTCATCCTCATCTGGCTCTTACATTCATCCTCATCTGGTTCTTACCCTCATCCTCATCTGGTTCTTACCCTCATCTGGTTCTTACCCTCCTCCTCATCTGGTTCTTACCCTCATCTGGTTCTTATCCTCATCTGGTTCTTACCCTCATCCTCATCTGGTTCTTACCCTCATCCTCATCCTCATCTGGTTCTTACCCTAATCCTTATCTGGTTCTTACCCTCATTCTCACAGAAGTTACCGCTGTATCCATACGGGCACTCACACGCTACCTGATTATCACCGTACACACGACAAGTTCCTGCATTGAGGCAGGGATAAGAGCTGCAGGCAGAAAAAGCTACAAAAAGGTCAAGAAAAAAAGAAGAAGCACGTTTAGCGACAGAGAACCATTTTTTTCTTTTATTTCATGAAACTGTGTGGCTTACTTGTGGGATTTACACAACCAATTTGTTTACATAGAACTGCACCATCAATTTCACAAACAATTGCATAACTGGGCGAAGTTTATAAACATTTTAATCTTATGCATCGTAAAATGACTGCACAAATTAGTTTGTGGACTTAAACCAGTTCGCGCCGGATGACGTATATAAATGCAAAGTTTTCCCAAGATTCAAAACGGATGACGCATAAAAACGCCATGAGCAAGGCCGGAAATGTCTGTCAGCAGCGAGCAAGGACGAAAATGGGTGGGTGTGCTTCCTGGTACTTTCGGCCTGAACCCGCAACGGATCGAGTTTCGTTAAAAAATAATCCCGCCCGTCGGCTCGGTGATGTTAAAATAATCCAGGCGCAAACTGGTTTGTAGACTTTAACTGCATAAGTTGCACTTTGTGGACTTATGGGCGCAACTACCTCAATAAAAATAATGTGACGTATAAAAGGAAGTTAGGGCTGTTATGAAGCATTCGCTGCAAACATTTGCAGGGTTGAAATGTGCTCAACTTGCAAGTTCGTAGCCCACAAACTCCCTGTGACATCTCAAATTTGCGTTTGCGTTGGGTTTTGCAGTAAGTATATGAACCGGACTTTAGTGTTTATGAGACAAACGTGAAGCTTACATTCAGAGCAGTTGACACCTGTCCAGCCGATAACACATTGGCAGAGGTAAGCATTTCCATAACGTTCGCAGGTTCCACCATTTTCACAGGGGGTAGGAAACCCATTGTCGCACACATGATATTCCAATTCTTGTAAGACAAACAAAACAAAACAAACTGTGAATTAAGGGCATCACGATTTAATTGGTGCATTGATCTCTAGGAACACATGGGCCATTTTTCAAACCCTTGGCTTCGGCTCCGTCTCTGGATCTAGCCCATTGCTAAACTGCATGAATGAAGCCTGAGAAGAAGACGAAACTGGGGTTTAGAAAACAGCCAATTTGATGGCTCGATCTGCTTACTAGCAAAATCTTGCTGCTTATTATAGCAGATAAATTCCTTGGTTATGGTAAGCATATTTCACAGGTTAACAGGAAATGTTAGCCTTTGTGCATATTCCATAATTACAGATTTCTGTGTTTACAGGGGTTTGCGCGGAATGTTACTGCTGGCACTGTCAGTGCAAAATAGTGATCGTAAACGTGGAATTCTGTGATCGGCAGAGCAAGGATATTGGGTCATACGTGCAGTTTTCACCATTGAATGAATTACACATTCTTCAATTTCCACTAAAAAATAACCACTGAATCAGCTGACTTTGCAATTAATATTGAAGATTTTCAACCCTTGTTTTGAAATAATTGATGTCCAATCATTCGTGACTGCAATCACTGGTGTCCAATCAGACTAAGAATGCTAATGAAGTTAATTTAATATGAAACTGCATAATCTTGACAGCTTCGATTTTTGTTTGTAATGCTCAGTATCAAAGTTTTACTCACCAAGTTCACAATTCAGACCGACATATCCTGGCGGACATTCGCATCTAGCAATACCATATATGGAAGTGCATGTCCCATTATTGCATGTGTAACCATCGCACAGAGTATCCACTAAAACAAAAAACACACAAACAAAATTGTATTATAACACTTCCATGAGATTTATTATATACATTTAGGGTCAACTATTTTTCCATTCCTGACATTTATGATTCTACAATTCCGAAGCATTTCTTAAACTAAATATACAATATTTGCTTTTGCTCTTATTTTCAGAAATGGATATATTTGGGCGTTAGTATTTGTACATAGTCAGATATTTTTAACATGAAGTTCTCATAATTAAAGGTAGGATACACCATTTGCATATATCATAAAAATAAAATAAAAATATTTACTACCGAATTATTAAAAAATCTTACTCATTTGAAAGTAAATAATGATTCTAGGCATCCAGCAAAATTATTGGGCTAGATATCCCGGAGATCGCGAAAAATCAAAAATAATATTCTGCTCGACGCCGGTTAAAAACAAACGCTTTTTTTCGTGCTTTTCTCAGCATCAATGACTGTAAAACTTTGGACAGGTCAGTTAAACGATATTGACAATAAAATACAACCCCCAAATCTACCCATTCATGATAATTCAAGCAATTACCAATGGTGTATCCTACCTTTAAAACAGGTTGTCGGAATGTTAATGTAATGTTTAATAAGCTACCTGCAAATATAGTTGGGATTTGTTATGAAGGACATATTTTTTGTTTGTCTTCTACTATCTAAAGAATATTATTGCCCAAAACTGTATAAAAAATTAAATTTTGTCAATAAGTACCAAAACAATATGCCTGTTGACATACCTTAAGTTCACTTTTTTTTTATGAGAAATATTACTTGAATAAAGCTTTACTATTTTAAGAATTTCAAGACGATTACCTTGCGAACAATTTAGCCCAATCCATCCTGTTTCACAGATGCAGTATGCTGAATGAAACATATCGTAACAGCTACCACCGTGCAAACACTGCAGATCAGTACACGACATGGGAACGGCTGGCAATTTGAGAACAGGAAGAACAAATTGACAAAGCAAGCAACATTCAAGTTTTAAGTCAATCTAAACAAATGTCAAATTTTCAGGTAGAAATCCACAGAAATTGTTTAAATGAAAAACTGGAGAAGTGTAAGCAAAGCCCTAAATGGATAATTATAATTTTCTTTTTAAAGAATTTTTTAATGCAGAGTAGTTTTCAGCTCAGTTCAGTCCATCGGGTTGGGTCAGGTCAGGTCAGTTCGGGTCGGGTCGGGTCAGTTCGGGTCGGGTCGGGTTGGGTCGGGTCGGAATGAGTTGAGTTGTGTAAAGGTTGGGTTGGGTCGGATCGGACCCCAAGTTTAATGAAGCACCCATACATTACGTAATTAGTTTAGTTCTATAATTATAATACTCTTAATTGATTTGATAACAGAAACTTACATGTTTCACACCTTAATCCACCCCAGCCAATTGGGCAGTAACAGGAATAAAAATCCTCGCTATAACTTCCGCATTCTCCATCATTGAGGCAGGGGCCAGATAAACAGGGGTCCATATATGCTGTCAAACCATTCAAGTGTCAATGGAAAAAAGAATGTTAGTTTAAGTTGGTATTCTTGACTGAATGTACGTGATATATATTGCTTTATTGCTGCATACAAAAGAATTGTACATCCACATAAAGTCTAGCTAGTTGCAGCACGATTTCACACAAAACAGTGCATAACTTGCTATGTATAGGAATTTGTTACGCAACGGTGCAATGGATCTATTTTAACCAAGAAAACTTGATTTAAAAAGAAAGCTTAATTGTTTCTTGCAACTCACCAATTTCACAATCGTCTCCATTCCATCCACTGTTGCATAAACAGAAGTGAATTGGACCATAACTACTACATTCCCCATGCCCGCTACAATTGACGGTCATGCAGGGATCCGATAGACCTGCAATAGATTCACAACAAAACGTACGATACAAGTGTAAGTGGCTGCTGTTACTGTCTTCTTTCAAGGGGGGAGAAAGTACAAGAGTGGAGGAGAGGTACAACAGGGGTAGAGCAGGGGTACAACAAACAGGGGTAGAGCAGGGGTACAACAAACAGGGGTAGAGCAGGGGTACAACAAACAGGGGTAGAGGAGGGGTACAACAGGGGTAGAGCAGGGGTACAACAGGGGTAGAGCAGGGGTATAACAGGGGTAGAGCAGGGGTACAACAGGGGTAGAGCAGGGGTACAACAGGGGTAGAGGAGGGGTACAACAGGGGTAGAGGAGGGGTACAACAGGGGTAGAGGAGGGGTACAACAGGGGTAGAGGAGGGGTACAACAGGGGTAGAGGAGGGGTACAACAGGGGTAGAGGGGGTGCAGCAGGTGTAGAGGAAGGGTACAACAGGGTGGAGGAGGGGTACAGCAGGGGTAGAAGAGGGGCACAGTATAGTTGGAGGAGGTAGATGTACAACATAATAATTCAGGGTATGCTTACTTGATGGGTCTGAGCAGTCAATGCCTTGCCAGGCTCGTTGGCAGTCACAAATCGGTTGATCACCTAGTGTCAAGAAACAAGACCCTCCATTCTGGCAGATATGATTTGTACATGGCGAGATTGCTGTCCAGAGAAGAAAAACAACACCAAAATAGTGAAAAATAGGGAAAACATGAAAAGCCTTTAAGTTTTGCATGGCTTGCAGAATACAACTATAGCTTACCAATAGTATGAAATGTGAGGCTCCAGCGCAAACCTGAGCTGTAAAAATGGTGCAATATGCTAAGGGCGGAGTCCTGGCTACAAAACATGCATGTACTCATGTACTTATAAACCCAGATCCTAGAGCTTACAGCGTGCCTAAATTAATTCTGCTTGTGCAAAACCCACAGTGTGTATACACAATTTCAAGTGGAACTGTAAGCAATTGAATACAAATATCTCACCCAGTGGTTACCCTTATTGTCAAACTCATAAAGGCTGTGTCGGAATTACTTGGCTGTGGCTTAACATTACACACAAGTCTCTGCTAAGTGGCTTCAGCCGCTACTATAGACTCGTGTGCGATTTTAAGCCGTAGCCAAGTAATTCTGACACAGCCTCAAAGTCTTGCAGTTTATTAACAGACTTACATGTAACACAGTACTCCCCATACCAGCCATATGAACATGCACAGTAAAAATCATTTCCAGCTGAGATACAGGAGGCGCCATTTTGGCAGGGATTGGAGGAAGACACGCAGATGTGGACCATGGGATCAACAGCTGTAAGACAAGTCATAAGAAGTTAACATCCAACCTCAAGACAACAAACAAAAAACAAAAAAACAACAAAACACATATGTGACCCAGCACGAGTTAATGAGACACTTTGCGGCAAAAATAAAATTTGAGATTTTGGTTTCATCATTTAAAGCTAAACAAGCTTTAAATGATGAAATCAAAATCTCAATTTTTATTTTTGCCGCAGAGTGTCTCATTTACTCGTGCTGGGTCACATATTTCTTTTTTGTTATCCTCCAAAGATTTCTATCCCGGATTTGTCGGGAATCATATGAATTTTTTTTTTTTAAATGCAATCACTTTTTGGTTCCCAATTTGACTTCAACCTGAAGTTTGCCTTGAATGACATCACACCAACAACGCCCTCAATTGTCAAAATAGGCATGTGCTTGTTTCCTTTTGCGATCGAGGATCGAAAAACAAAAGAAAACAAAGGGAACAAAAGATCCTCGAAGGACGGTTTCTTTGTCCTCATTCGGCAAGATAAGCGCAAAGCAATGGGGTTAGGTCTCAGTAAAGGAATAAAGGAAAACACAATAGGGAATCCTCGGTCGTAATGGCAATTCACGAACTATAGCACACATTGTAAAAATGTGTTTCAAACGAATGTTTGGTTTTAAGTTTAAGTTTACTTGTCTTATCTTACAAAATTCACAGTTGATTCCAGCATAGTTAGTTGCACAGCTGCAGTAGACGATGTTCATGTCACTGAAGCACGTTGCTCCATTCTGGCATGGGTTCAGGATGCTGCAGGGATCCGTAATGGTAACTGAAAAAGAAGCCGGAATTATAAAACAAAAAAGGAAAATTGTCGATTGGTTTGGGCGACTTTATTATTATTATTATTATTACTATTATTTCCTAACTACAATTTGTTTCAAAGTTCAAGTTTTTGTTCAGCATTGTCTGAATTGGTAAGCCAGCGAGGAAAGGTGATAGAGACTTGATCAAATAATGTGCGACTAGGAGGACACCTATATCAGTGTTACCGGACACACTCTGCAGACCCAGTACAGAAAACATACAAGAAGGTTTCCCCCCCCCCCCCCCCCCCCCCCCTTCTACCTGACAGCAGTGGGTGAATTGATGTACGCCAGGACACATCGTCTCCTTGGACAATGTCAAGATCATCGCCAAGAAGGACGACCTCTGAAAACGCAAAATCCATGAAGCTGTGGAAATTGGCAAGCACCGCCCACTTATGAACAGAAACGAAGAATGCAAGCTGGCCCACGTGTACTGTGACTAAGCTTGGTCACATGACGATCGAGTCACGTGAGGTCTCAACTTAACAGGCCAGTTGACAAAGTCACCGTCCTAAAAGCGTACCTTCCACTTTTGATTCAATAATGAGACTGGATATGAACTGTCATGCTTGATTGATCAAGTCGTTGACAACTTACCATCTTGACAGGTCCTGCCCCACCAGCCAGAAGGGCACAGGCAGGTAGGCTCCCCATGGTCTGCGTTGCAAGTGCCGTTGTTCCGACACTGTAGCATATTGCAAGGGTGGGCATTCTCTGTGGAGGAGAACAGTCAAAATTAAATCTACACAATGGTTGAGGTTCCTTCCTCGCCTTCCACCGCTATGACACGAATTCAAATCCTGCAGGATAGCCTTCTTCACCTCTTTTAAGTATTTAATATGTTTTAACAAAACGTAGTGACTAAAACTGAACCACTGAGTGAAAGTTTGCCTAAAGCCCAGAGCCCAATTTCATGGATCTGCTTACTGTAGCAGAAAATCTGTGCTTATGGTAAGCAGGGAATGTTGCAAGCTTCGCTGCACATGCGTACATCCTGTAACTAATGATTCTGTGCTTACAGGGTTAGCGCAGATTTGTTTTTGCTAGCGCGGTTAGCGCAAAATGGTGATTGTAAGCGCGGAATTTTGTGCTTAGCAGATAAAATTAGGCACAGTTCTTACTCGGCACAAAAACAAACACAAACAAGAATGTTGACGTCACAGGGAATTTTCGTGCTGCGAATTTGCAAATGTTGAACCCATTTTCGCAGCAAATGCTTTGTATAATGTCAAATTCGTATCACATTCGCTTTTGTGTGAAGTCACTAAGTTGTGAAATTTGTCGTTCTTCAAGGCGGCACTCACCACAATTGGAACCGTAGTAATCTTCGGTGCAGATGCAGTATGCCCCCACGACGTCTTGGTAGCATGTACCGCCATTTTGACACTGGTGATAGGTACACTGAGTGGATGTTGTAGCGACTTCAAACGGAAAGACAAAAAGTAATTAAGCAAAACTAACATCATATACACTGAACAAAAATATAAACGCCCACAAAAATATAAAAACGCCCACACAAATATAAACGCCCCAAAAATGATTATTTGTCTTGATGTGTGTAAACAACATTTGTGTCCGTCTCTGCCAGTGAGGAATTGCTCAGTGATGCAGTGATTCCACCCACATCTGTGTTGTGGGTGGAATCACTGCATCACTGAGCAATTCTTCACTGGCAGAAATGGACATAAATGTAGTTTACAAATCAAGACAAACCATTTTGGACCGTTTGGGGGCATTTATATTTGTGTGGGCGTGTACATTTTTGTGGGCGTTTAAATTTTTGTTCAGTGTAGCTTTTTCTTAACCCATAACATGTTTTTTAAACACTGAAAGTTACACAAAAGAGTAGAACAAGATGTACATAACTATTCCCAATCCCATTACTCGAATACATAAATGGCTTCAACAATTTCAACAATTTTGACCGACAATCGCGAAGACAAGTTGGATAAAACTAGGCCGAGTCACTGAACGTTACATGACGAAAGAGGGAGCTTTTAAAATTACATTTTCTAAAATAAAACTTCCATCAACATTTGGGAACACCATATAGAGTAAAGGAACACGAATAATCTGAAAAGAACAAATTACCAATTTCACAATTGCTGCCTGTGTAGCCGTCCAAGCAACCACAGGACCACATAGGTATACCGTCCAGTGCAGGAATGACAGACAGATCACAAAAGCCATTGTTTTGACAGGGACTGCTGGAACAGGAATTTAAGAATTCTGAAATGAAATTTAAAAAAAAACACCAGTACTAGTACGTATTGTAGACAATCATTTGAATTCAACTTATTGAGAAATTATGGAGATTGTGTACTTACGGCCCTCGTTCTAAGAGAACACAATTCCCTTTTAAGTTACTGTAGACTTTCCAAACTAGCTTACAAACTATGGAGGAATTAATTAGAGCCTATCTGCGTCAAGCATATCACCACATTCGGCATCATTCAATCGTCAAGTAATAAGTATTCCCGACAATCACACTCTCAACGCGCCGTCGCTACTACGGTGCTTCGTAACGGACATCCACTTCAAACAATACATATTTTACGTATGTATGTTTCCTATTTATATTTTGAAGTGGGACAGACGATTGTCGATTGTTAATTAACTTATGAAGCAATATATGGGACGGAGAGAACCCCCCCCCCCCCCCCTTTGTTGTGGTCATTGTGCTTGCGAAATGTTGTGGTTTCTTTTGAGATTTTTACTTTTAGGGGGGGTGCGTTAGGTAACAATAGTCTAGAGAGTGTACAGGTATAGGGGGGAGTCGCTCAGTGTCCCATGTCTTGCTGGGTATAAACTTTACGGACGGTGATTTTACGTGCAAACTGACATGTGAAAACAATGGAGCTTTGCTTTGGTGTAGTGAAAGGTAAATGTTTGTGAAAGTGCCAACGTACAGGGGACCCCGCTTGCAAATTGACCTGTTATTTCCAAATCCATTTCGATGCCACCCTGGGACTTTCACAACTACTAGATGATGAATAGATTGTGACTATTTGTAAATATCTTGAACTTTCTGTGCATTGTTTTCTTGTAATTTATCGTCAAATCACGGAATCAAAATTAGTGCGGTGTCACAATTACCACATACAAACGCACCAAGTCCGCAGTGTACATGTAGGCCTACATGTATAATTATGATGCCACCCTAAACTTTGAACAAATTGGAGGATATAATCCACTGAAGATGCCACGTCAATCTCATCCAATTTCCATGTGTAGTTTTCCCGCCAAAGGTCGAGGAACTCCAGCACCACATTGAACATAATATATTATGTGCAACGACACATCAGAGCCACACCCCGCTTGAAAATTTACAACTTTTACAACTACTAGATGAGGAATAGATTAATACAAGTATTTGTAAATATTTTAAACTTTCTATGCATAGTTTTCCTTTGACTTATCGTCAAATCACGGGATCTAAATTAGTGCGTTGTCACGATTACCGCATTATTACAAATACAAGTAGCCTATTATAAACTCATCACAAAAAGTATCGAGACACTTAAAAACGAGCCAATAAATAACGGCCCAAAAGGGTATAGATTAATCGAAGCAAATAACCCAGTTCGTAATTTAGTTTTGCATATTTTGACACCTTATTGTTGAGATACGATGTTGCGGAGCGGAGTTATTGTCATTTCAGGGGTCCCGCCTTAAAAGTGACAATCATCCAGCTATAGAAGCAGGTTTGCATTATAGTTTTGAATAATCATGTTGTGCTTCTGCTTCTGCTTCATATAGGATGATAGTCACTTTTGAAACTGGACCTACGACCGTTTTGAAATGACAATAAATTCGCTCCGCAACATCGTATCTCAACAATCGAGGTGTCAAAATACGCAGAACAAAACTATGCAGTGGGTTATTTGCTTCGATTAATCCATACCCTTTCGGGCCGTTAATTATTGGCTCATTTCTAAGTGTCTCTATACTTTTTGTGATGAGTATAATGGGTATACCATTACGCGTTGCTGGACGGGGTATGTTCGTAAAAATGACTCTCATTTTTTTACCGATTATGATGACACTCTAAACTTTGGACAAATTGGAGGATAAAATCCACTGAAGATGCCACGTCAATCTCATCCAATTTCCATGTGTAGTTTTCCAGCCAAAGGTCGAGGAACTCCAGCACCACATTGAACATAATATATTATGTGCAGCGACACATTAGAGCCACACCTAGCTTGCAAATTGACCTGTAATTTCCGAATCCATTTTGACGCAACCCTGGGACTTTTACAACTTCTAGACGAGGAATAGGTTAATACGACTTGTAAATATTTCGAACTTTCTATTCATATTTTGTTTGTAATTTATTGTCAAATCACGGGATCAACATTAGCGCAGTGTCACAAGTACCGCATACAAACGCACGCAGCCTATGGACGGCGGGGTATGTTCGTAAAAATGCCTCTCATTTACGCAGGAAGTGGATGACAAAAATCTGCAGTGAACCATCTGTTGAGAGACTGAGCTGCTGTTGCCCAACTGTTGGGCGTGTTAACCAGTTCGCGCCGGATGACGTATATAAACGCAAGGTTTTCCCCAGATTTAAAACGGATGACGCATAAACAAGTCACGAGCAAGGCCGGAAATATCTGTCAGCAGCGAGCAAGGCCGGAAATGCGTGGGTGTGCTTCCCGGCACTATAGGCCTGAACCCGCCTCGGATCGAGTTTCGTTAAAAATAATCCCGCGCGTCGGCTCGGTGATTTTAACATAATTCCGGCGCGACCTGGCTATTGGCTCAAGGTTTTTACCCAACCTTTTTAAAGTGGTTTCTGTATATGGATGTTAAAATTAAAGGTAAATTTGCAAGCGCCCCCCCCCCCCCCCCCCCCCCCACCCCTATAGATCTATATTAATTTACTAGAGCACTGGCTCGATGTACAAAGTGATGCCTGCTTGGCGCATCTATGTTTGTGCACAAACCCATGGAAAACTCGAAACTTTGTATGGCTTTTGTACGGCTATTTGCATATGCGTTCGTATTCTATACAGTGCGTTACCAAAGCCACTACGCCCAAAACTGAAACCCACATTCAGCAAATGAGCGTTTCATTTTTTCACAGCATAGTGTGGCGTGGACAGCCGATCGGCGACAATCAAAAACTGTAAAAGTATTTGTAATTTGCAATGTGCCCACCGCTTTTACACCAATCACATTTTCAATAGATTTACATGAAGTGCAGAAGAGCCTCTTCAACTTTGTAAAACAAAATGGATACACAGTCTTTTGGGTAGTAAGTAGGTGGTGTACAAAATATGAATGAAAAAAGTTCCACGAAATACTTACGGCAACGCATGCCGACATACTTGGACGGACACACGCACACCGCAATGCCGTGTACGCCGTAACAGGTCCCGTTATTCTCACAGTAGCCGGGCAGACACACTGACCCGAAAGCCGGCGGCAAAGACGGTAGCAGTGGGGCTAAAATTGGACGAACAAGTTAGAAGAACATCTCTAAACTATTATTGTTTCTCTAAAAAAAAAAATACTTGATAACTGGTCGCCATACAAAAAACCAAGCGTAAAGTTGTCACTTTATATCAAGACTGGAAACTTGTTGTTGTTTACAAGTAAATACAAATATACACACAAATAATCAGATAATAATTACAATTTGTAGAGATGCGGAATCTATTATAAAAGCTGAGCTTGTGGGTATGGATCCCGTAATTAACATTAATTAGGACATACACAGAATTAGAACCAAAACAAACAATATGGATAAAAGGCAAACAATTAAGTTTCTAGATGAAAGTGGCGCATAAAGAAAAACTTGTAAATCAAAAGTTGGGTAGAGAGAATTTACAATTATAACGTATTGCTCGTTTGATCAAGCCTGACAATTAATTCTGCCTGACGTTGCGACCTTTGATAAGACAATCCATGTCAGAAGGCAACTTGCGGCACTTTTATTCATTTTCATTTCTAATTTGTTTTCTTTGTGGTGAGTGAGATGCTCATGCAAACTGAATCGTAACTACCGATACTTACAGCGTTCTGTCGACGGAGGAGGAGATGATAACTGAGCACTGGTTGTAGTAGGCTGCAGCGCGACTAGCGCGCCAAGCACCGCCAATACGCCGAGTAATTTCCCACCCGCTAAAAACATCGCGATACCACTTCTGTTCCCCGGCGCGAACTCGAACTAAAAAACTTCGCAGTGATTAATAGTCGTGAAGTTCCACAAAGTTTTCCGATCTCCTGTCCGTTTGGTTAATGAGCAAATCTGGCGACAAGTTGAAACACGCAGTCGAAAGGTACGGTACTCAAATGACTTTTACTTTTAGCCTCACCAAACGAAAAATGTGTATCGAAAAATGTCAGCAGCGTTTGCACACGGCCTTGGAAGTACAACAAACAATAACGTGTTGACTCGGTGACGTGAATAGGTACCGGGTACAAGTTTGCACTGATTATGCATTTTCTATTTTTACACAATTCCAGTGAGGAAAAAAAATGAGAATGCTTTTCTTAACGGCTGAACGCATCAATTCAGCAATACACTTTGCACTAGACTGAGTCTACTTTATATAATTATGGTTCTGTTGGTGAAATTCGTGTCGTTGACGGAACTTTTGACCATGATAGCGCTGTTGCCTTGTGTAGCAGCAGCGTCCACACGGCCGCCATTGAAAATAAACTTGCTTGGAATTCGCTGAAGTTTTAAACAAGGACAACCTCAGTGGCTCAGAATTATTATAACATCTACAAATAATTTAAGTGACTAGTTTTCAACCAAGCTACATGTACAACTAATTAAGTGACTAGTTTTCAACAACTCATTTAAGTGAATATAGTTTTCAACCAAGTTATGCACATGTACAACTAATTTAGGTGACTATTTTTCAACCAAGCTACATGTACAACTAAGGGCCTTTCGAATTCCTAGCTTCGTCGTCGTCTTTGGCTTGAGGCGATTCTAGATTCCCAACTGCAAGATCTCCAACCACATTCTGATGCCTGTTGTGCTTCAGAAACATTCAATCTACTGTATATGAACCCAAAAGTTAGACTATTTCTATTTGCTTTAATTTTTATTTGCTTCTCAGTAATTCGGAATATGAAGCGCGATATGTGGCAGAGACAACCCCCCTCTTTTGTGTTGACCATTGTGTTCCCGGAATCTTAGGAATTCTTTTTAGGTTTCAAGGGGGAATGTTTTAGGTAACAGTAGTTACGAGGGGCCGGGGTAGTCCAGGCAAAATACATAATTTTGTTTTGTTGACCTCAAACAAATTGCAACAAATTGTTTTTGACCCCAGTGCACTTCTATAAGGTCCCTAGAATTACATACTAAAAGTCGACAAAAATCCAAGTGGTGGAAATATGACTAATTTGCATAAATCGTTAATCCCTGCCGCGTAATATATTTATTCCCATATTTGGGTATATATATTTTTTTTTTATTTTTTGAAAAGTTTATTTTGGTGATTCTACTTACATATCCTTACATCAATAACATTTGCTAAATCATATAAGTGACTGAATAATTATGGGAACATAGTAAATATCAAAAATGACAACTTCGTGACCCTATAAATGTGCGCACATTACACTGTCTCCAGATATCATTAAGTAGTCAGTATTGACGTGCTTCAAATTCACCAAGTTGCTTACTGGCACAGTTATCCTATTAAAACCTTATGGAAAATCACATAAACAATGTTAACATTGTGATATTTAGCCCAGAAAACAAAAACTGGGAGAAAATGGTGTGTCCCTAAATTGGGCTAACAAGTAGGTGAAGGGTTGCCCAAGGTGAGAGACTTGAACAAGTTCAAGGAAACCTCCCAAATTAAAGATTGTTGTTGCTTACAATAATCCTATCTACGTTAAAATGTATTTTGGGGATTTCCTTGAACTTGTTCACGTCTCCCATGTTAGGCAACCCTTTAACTACTTTTTCGCCCAATTTATGGACACACCATTTTCCTCCAGTTTTTGTTTGCTGGGCTAAATATCACAATGTTATCATTGTTCCTATGATTTTTCATAAGGTTTTAATATGATAACTGTGCCAGTTATTGAAGCTCACCAATACCGACTACTTGATGATATCTGGAGACAGTGTAGTGTGCGCACATTTATAGGGTCACGAAGTTGTCATTTTTGATATTTACTATGTTCCCATAATTATTCAGTCACTTATATGATTTAGCAAATGTTATTGATGTAAGGATATGTAAGTAGAATCACCAAAATAAACTTTTCAAAAAATTAAAAATATATATTATACCCAAATATGGGAATAAATATATTACGCGGCAGGGATTAACAATTTATGCAAATTAGTCATATTTCCCCCACTTGGATTTTTGTCGACTTTTAGTATGTAATTCTAGGGACCTTATAGAAGTGCACTGTGGTGAAAAACAATTTGTTGCAATTTGTTTGAGGTCAAAACTTATTTTTCCTGGACTAGGGGTACCCCTCTGCCACATATCGTGCTGGGTATAACTAAGTGACTAGTTTTCAACAACTCATAAGTTACTACAGTTTTCAACCCAGCTTCTTGTACAACAAATTTAAGTGACTAGTTTTAAACAAAGCTATATACATTTGTCTTTGAATTTTTAGCTTTGAAGTTTTGCATTTACTCACATCTTATTAGTACAAACCTTTGGCTCCATTATTTCAAGCAGTTTGTAAAATGGCATGACATTGTACCGATCTGCAAGCTCAAGAGTAGACAATGATGAAATTACAGGAATTCATATCCACAGTCCAAGTTTCGACTTGACAAGGTTTTGACTCGTCGAGGTTTTGACTCGTCGAGGTTTTGACTCGTCGAGGTTTTGAGTTTGACTCGTCGAGGTTTTGAGTTTGACTTGTCAAGGTTTCTTTGGATCAACGATTTTCTTAAACAATTCCCCAAGTTCCCCCCAACAATTGACGCCAATGTTTACATGAAATTAATGCCATTTGTTTATATTGGTTCTTGACCTAGATTTCTTCGAATATGCAATTTTAAACTGGTCACTGGTTAACCAATGCAGACAACTTTTTAAGTCCTAGAAAACATGAACTTGACTGCAGCGAAAGAAAAAAAACACTAATATTTGCCGCAACACATAAATATATCCAATAGATTCTGCTTGGTCATACAATGACTTCGAATGGTAAACTCCTTTCTAATGAGCCTGATAGCGGTTACCTCTTTCACAAATGGTTTAGTCCAATTTGGAACCATGAACTTGGGTGGAAAATGGGTGGAATCCGTGGTTAAACCCTTAAAAAAATTCAATTTGGCAATGGAGAGAACATCCACAGTCCGAGTTTATATGGTCACGTGGACAAATTAACTGGGGGACACCTGAGAGAGCCAGAATCACAATTTAGGGTTGAAAAAGAAAATGTCATAAATATTCTCATAAAATTCATTTCTTTATTTCTTTATTAAAAAACAAAGAATTTAAGGTAACATATATTTTATAATTCCTGCAAGTAGGCAAGTCAAATTAAAAGAAAATAAGTTTAAACTTATAATCTGTGTAATGTATTAATAACTTATCCCCACAAAAAAAAATTAGATTTTTTTTTTGATAATCCTTCAATTACTCCAATGCTCTTTATACCAACTGTATTCAAAGCTATATATTTTGGATTAAATAAAAAGTCCTCCACATTTCAGCTTTATTCTTACGAGTCATTGTAAAAGAAATCTCAAACGACTCTGCAGTAAGAAGTGACAGCAACATGACTATTAACATATGACTATATATAATAAAGAATATGTATCAAATACAAATCTATTTCTAGCTTGAGAAACAGAACGAAAATATGAGTTTTTGATTGATCCAAATTTAGCATTTGAACGCGAGCGTTCTTTACATATTATTGTTCATTAAGATTTCTCTCCTAAAACGGATCAAACATAACAAGATTTAAAGAAAGAAAAAAGTGTTATTTACAATATTCTTTAAACACTTCAAACAGATTGTCCTCTTTATCAATCACAAAATCGATGCCAACACTCAAAAAAGAATGTCCAGAGTTTTAACTTAAGGAGCAATTAAGGCTACTTTTTCGAAGAATGATGCGAGCCGACGGATTTCACCGATGGGGCTGGCTCGGCCTGGGAAGTCGGGCTGCTCGGTGGGTCGGCGTACTCGGATATTGACTGATAGGTGTGTTCAGATCTCGCACTGGATGGGGCACGGGACGGAGTACGGGAGTAGGCCGGTGGGGGGTCCATGAAACCCGGCGTGGTAGACCTCGGACTTGCTGCGTACACTGGATTCCTCGGAGATGGCTCGTACGCCACGTTGTCGATCGCATACGCGTACTCATGGCCCTGCTCGACTCCCGACGTGGACATGGAAGCCGGAGCTCGCGGCGACGGGGATGCCATCCGTGTCTTGGACTTTGGTCCCGGTTTGTAAGCGTGGTCGTAGGTCCCTGCGCCTGCGTTTCGCACCATGTTCGACGGCTTTGGACCGCGATGGTCTCGGATAGGGGCGGGAGTGTACCGGCGAGGTATTCCGGGCTGCTCGTACCTGTCCAGGCCGTGTACGGAGCCGTCAAAATCAGCATGGACTCCGGGATCGTAGATGACCGAAGGCATCGGTGCTGGTTCCGGCCGAGGGTGTCTTGACCGCTGAACTCTGCTGCAGAAATAAACAGGGTATTATACAATCGGTTAATTTGTTCATAGGAGACAACTTACGATTCACGTTTTGCGTCAAAGAAATCCGAAGGCGTACGGTCTTTGATCGTCAAGTTGCCGGTTTATCTTGAGTTCATGCAGGAACAACGTACTGCGATTTCAAACTCCGCTTTAAATGGCTTAGTTATGTGGATTCATCATTCAGTTTGGTCCTTGAAGTAGACAGGACGAACAATAATTTATGATGAGGTGGAATGAATAATTGTGCTATCATCCAAGTTTCAAATGACGGTGACGGAGATATTAGTCAAACTGTGCATGAAAGTCATTATACAAGTCCATTGAAGTCAAACAGCCATTTTACGGTTAAGTACTAGACGAATTCTTACCGAGATTTTGCAATGCTCAGGATAAAACAGGCGGCAAAAATTACGAAGAAGAGAACTAGACCACTGACCGACGCACCTACGATTCCACCTGGAGGAGAGACAAAGGTCAAACACTGTCACCATTAAGACTGACAGAGTCAATTTTGATCCCATTTTTATTGACGTCAATATTCACGTCAATATTTGTGTTGTGCCTCTGCAGGGCCACCATACTTGTGGGTTGAGGCTGAGTTGTGGGGAAAATGTTATAATTTGTCCATAGATAGACATGAGTTAATATGTTGTAGCGGATTCACCTGTCATCTTTTAGAAAAGTGATTGTTGCCATGGAAACAGACTTACCAATCGGACGGCTGAATGATGGCGTCTCGGATTCTGTAAGTGGAAAAAGTGAACAATACCCATAGACTTTGAAGTTAAGTCATATCAATAATAATTCAAACAAAACATTTCTAATCGAGCTTTTATACTAGAAAGCTAAAACTACAACATACAATCTTTTCAAAAAATTTTTTTTCAAAATGGTTAATTACAACCTACCTCGGTCAAGGCAGTAGTCTCCCACCCAGCCGCGGTTGCAACTGCACCTATATCCACCGTAATCCTCAGCCACGCACCGCCCGTTGTCTCCACAGCGGTGCAGGCTGGTATCACAAATAGTCGACACCCGTGTGGTTGTGGTTGTGACCACATGACCTGCGTATAGTAGCACAAGTCGGTAAACAATTATTTCAAACGATTATTATGGCACCAACTTAATTGTTCTGTTTTAGTTGAACAAATACAACTGTGACGACATGAATGTCTCACAGGTGCATAACAATTTGGCTTTTTGACTATACAATGAGAGCATTGTACCCAGATGACCCTATGGGTGCAAATTTGAATGTTCTCCCCCACTCCCACGTGTCGATACGCACTTACGGAGCCACGCCACTTACCAATAGACTCCTGACAAAACACGCCCTGCCATCCAGTGAAACAGCGACAGACAAGACCAAGATACGAGTCAGTATCGGGAATGCAACTCCCGTAGTCTCCGCACGGGTCCCACACGGTGTTGCAAACATCAGGAAAAGCTGAGCAGATGGACAAATGATATTGTTCAAGTTATTCATCATTGGGACAAAATATCCAACCATAAACATCTTTCGAGCCGGCGAGTTTCTCCGCGAGATGTTTGTAAAGGGATTACGGCCAGGCTTTTTAAATTTTTGTTATTGCATGGCATGGATGGTAATCACAGCCAAAATAAATGAGGCTAACTATAGGTCATTTTGGTTGCGTCCACACATAATTGTGAGTGACGTAAATTTATCAAGTACATTGTAAAACTTTGTTCGTCATAATGCATGTAAGATATAGGCAAGAAGCCTAAAGGGAGCCACCAAGCGTTCAAACAAGCCTCTAGTTTCGAATTGTGCCTGACGGTTTGTATTTCTGCAATAGTCGATGACCGTTTGTTATAACAGATGAATGGGAACTTTATTTCCGAATCCGTATTTGCCCAGTCCTTTTCCGGGTCAAAAAGACACATTTCTAGACCGAGGTCGTGTTTTGACCCCCAAAAGTTTTATTTTCTACAAGGAAATTGACTGAGCAAATCTGGATTCAGATTCTTGATCGTTCTGATCCAGAATACAAAAACAACGAGTTACCGGAAGGTGACAAGAGTGGTTCTGAGCACTGATCCCCGGCCCAGCCCGGCGCGCAGCGGCAGGCTGGTTCGTAGTCCCCCGTAATGTAGCAGGACCCGGCGTTCTCGCAGAATCTGTCGCATAGAGATGCCATGGGAAACGCTGAAAAGTTGGACAAAATGAAATACAGAATACAATCATAAACCGGATATAGCAACAAACCGGATATAGCAACAAACCGGATATAGCAAACACAGTGCGCACAATAGAAGATTCTCAGACAGAACCGAATAGGGTATTGACATCAATTTTCATTTATCTGCCAACTGAAATACTTATATGCTAACAAATGCGGAATCAGGTTTACTGCTGTTAAGATTAATGCATAATAAAATAGAGCACTCACGTTCCGTGCAGTAATCGCCAGCCCATTCGTCAGTACAGTAACAGTAACTTCTGCCATTATAATCGTCAATACATGAGCCTCCGTTTGCACACGGCGCAGTTACTGCGTTACAAGTGTCATCATCGATAGCCTCTGTAATAAACCAAAGGTATATAATTATACAGAGAGGCCCACAGAAAAACCGGACTTGTGCACCTCAACCATCCGAAGCTCAAACTACCTATACCAATAAATGGAGAATCCTTCTAGACAAGCACACCTCTACCACCCAAAGCCAAAACTACCTATACCAATGAATGGAGAATCCTTCTAGACAAGCACACCTCCACCACCCAAAGCCAAAACTACCTATACCAATGGATGGAGAATCCTTCTAGACAAGCACACCTCCACCACCCAAAGCCCAAACTACCTATACCAATGAATGGAGAATCCTTCTAGACAAGCACACCTCCACCACCCAAAGCCAAAACTACCTATACCAATGAATGGAGAATCCTTCTAGACAAGCACACCTCCACCACCCAAAGCCAAAACTACCTATACCAATGGATGGAGAATCCTTCTAGACAAGCACACCTCCACCACCCAAAGCCCAAACTACCTATACCAATGAATGGAGAATACTTCTAGACAAGCACACCTCCACCACCCCAAGCCCAAACTACCTATACCAATGGATGGAGAATCTTCTAGAAGAAATTGACACCAAGAAATCCCGATTTGGTCTTGTATAGGGTTAGCTCCAGTATTTGTTTATTCCCGAATTCGTTATATCAATTTGGCCTAAGTTCAGCGAAAACACGCTTTGTCCGGTTTTTGTTTGCCACTCTGTATTACAACAGGAGTTTTAATAACCCACTTATATTACTTCGTGTCAACTATTAATAAGTAGATTTAATGATTTCGAAGTCAAAAATAGCTTGTGTCTTATTAGTTTGGTTAAATAAAATCAATAATTTTGGTCGGTCTACGTTTGATTTGGAGTTCTAATCTTACCACAAACGTATCCGTGGAATCGCCCCCGACAAACACAGAAGAAGATCTCGGAATAATGATAGCATATCCCGTCGTGTTCACAAACGCGGCCTGTACAACTTGTTTCAGAGGCTATCATGAAAATAAACACCAGAAAGGCACTAGATGTCAATAAACTATGACATATTGTTTGCAATACAATATATATATACGTGTGTATGTACTTAAATTGGTAAAAAGCACACGATTATACATGTGTACACATTGGTAATGAATAATGTAAATTATTTTTTAAATCTAACGGTGCCATCGATTTATTCAAAGTATAATATACTACTATTTTTGAAATCAATATCTCTACGAAAGATTGGCCTTATAACAAATCCCTTTATCCCTTCGCCGCGAGGAAAAAAAGTTGGTGAAAAAACTTACGAGAAAAAAACAATGTTCATTGACTTTCATTGACTGTTGAACTTACCCGTTAGTTGGCAGTTTCGCCCGGTATAGCCGTCCCTGCACACGCAGTAATAATCCTCGCTGATAGTGCCGGTGTAGTCATTGTCGCAAACCCCTCCATTTATGCAGGGGTCGCTATGACAGAAGTTGTAATATTCTGTTGAGTAGAGGCAAGTCAAACTACCAAATATAGGTGACATTTCAACAAGCTCTATAATTATTACACACATGAGCACTATAATTATTTGCACTATTTGCCGCAGTCGTTTATCAGTGCAGCACCATTGCTATAGGTATGCATTGGTATAGTCCCTAAGTGACAGTCTGGTGGTTACTGTGTGGGCCTCGCTATCCATAGGTTTGAACCCTGCTGTTGTGTTTTTGTTTAGTTTTTTTTTTAATTTTTGTTACTTTTTGATATTTTCTTTTTCTACTTCTTGGTTTGAGAGGATTGTTGTGTGTGCATGGTTCTAAACTAGAATTGAGCTTCATACGTGGGATTGCATAATGTCTTAAGATCGAGCTGTCCTCTCCTACTTTGCAACAGTACTCACCGCAGTGAAATCCGTCATCATATTCTTCCGGACATGCGCAGAAGGCAAAGCCCGAGATTTCAAGCCAGCAAGTACCGCCGTTCTGACACACGTCAGGATTGGAACATTCTGAAGGTGAACAAACCAACAAAAATGTACACGACTTATTAAAATATAACCCAATCAGAGTATATCAAACAAAAAGTATTATGCACAAACAGCCCTCTCGGTTGTTGAAGTTCAAATAAAATATTTTTCGAAAGTGTTGATGCATGTGCTCCGTGCAGGTCGCAGACCAATAAATCAACTGATATACCTCAGTGATAAATGTCATCAATTCTCAAAAACCAGCTAACATACTCACTTGCCAAGATATTTGAGACACCCATAAAATAAAAGCTTATTTTGTTATCTTTCAATTTCTGCTCAATTGTATTGGGGTTAATTCGGGAGATTTTTTCATAGTTTGTTTCCCGTTGTTAGTCAGTCTACTGTTATTCTTACCGTAATCGCCATCACTGGGAGAGGCCGTGCTGATGTCTACGATTAGACCGCCCAGCACCGCCAATGTCCCCGCTAGAAAAGCCCCAAGCCACATCATCAACTACGGACCGGAGCTGTTGGCAAAAGTTGGTTTTAAATGATGCCAAGAAAACCTTGACACAGAATCTCAAACTCCTGCCAAAACAAAACATGTACCGCCTGAGGTTGAAGCTTGCTTCAAATTGATTATCTGTATGTACTACGTGCATTTCGGGCCTAGACTGGGTGGGATGTTTGGTTGGCTGTATTTACGTCAGTGAGTCGCTGGGTGACAATGAGAAATATCCAAGTATCAATTGTCGGATATCGGGATAATTCGTGTGTATCAAAAGCACGTGTGGTTCATGAATTCAACTTTTGTTAAATGTCGTCACCAGAGATTTTGTAGTGCAAAGTTTGCGCTGTGAAGATCAACGAGGCACCTTAAAGCCATTAGGTAACGGCTATTCATGCAAGAGATTTGACCATCATTGAATTTTGCTAGCCGGGTCGGCAAAGGCATCACTATAGTCGATTTCAAGTCAATCATACGTCATGTATTATAAAATCAAGGTATAATTATATATTCAAATGATGTGTTTGCAAAGGGGAATTTGTTGGTCATTATTTAATCCTTTAGTTCCTCTCAATTTACACAGGACTGACTCGACTGGTATTGTAAAATCGCTTGGTATCGATATATCGATTTTTCAAAATATACACAGTCACATCGCTATACAAGTTCATGGTCTATACCTCTGCCGTAGTCACCTTTTGTTAAAAAAATGGCTCCGAATAATTCTTTTGACTGTTTTGAAATGCGTTCAACCGCAATAGTGCAACCTAGTACCACCGAGTACTAAGCCCCAGGTATATTGTTGGCAACGAACAGCACAAAAGACGCTACGACCCAATGGCTCTGTTCAAACTTGTCCTTTTATATACCTTTACCAGAAAACAACTTACATCACAGTAGTTTTGCAGAAATTGCCCCTTCATGCTGAAAATCAAATGAACAAAACCTTTTTTTCTCTTTTTTCTAATTTGCGACGATGACGTCGTCATGGAAAGTATCGCTGGGCGTTTACGTACGTATTGATGTGCATGCAAAAAAAAAGAACAAAAAAACACTGCTAACAAAGTAACATTGCCTGGCGGGATTTTGGCAGCAGTGAGGTTACTAAATATGGAATGGTATGATGGCTACGTTGCGCAGTACTTTATTTTAACTATTGTGTAGGTTATGAAAGGACATGATATAATAAGAGTCGCAACCCTAAACCCCACGGTGTGTCAACAATCGTAATGACGCGGACTCAGCACTCTTGGGATAAAACTACTCCATAGAATTAGTGTTTTCAAGGAACGGTCTTTGGGCTCCCGTAGCAACGATATTTTGCAATATCATTGCAAATTTGACTGATATCTTGTAACAGCCGTAGAGCGGTTTTCGCATCACCTTATTAGGCTTTGCCGCATGGATGTTTATGTAAAGAAAAAAGGCAATAAATTGATGTTTTTATTTCCAGTGAATTATCAAAAACCCTATTCGCGATACCCGTCGTTTGTAAGACCGAACAACGGTTCAGTGGTTCGTATCGCGGCTCTGGCCTTATATGGAGATTATATAGGCTATCACTTGGTGACTGAGCATTTTGTGAATGACTCTGCACGAATCTGCAATCCGGCTGTGTTTTTTGTAACAATAGTGGACCCGAACTAGCCGTTTTTCCATTGGACTTTTTGGGTTAACGTACCGCGACTTTTCTGTCAAATGATAAAATTAAATCCAATGGGAACCCGCGGTAGACTAACATCCCTGTCAACGTACCGCCATGGTGATGTAAAACTACCCGGCTGAAAGTGGTCGTGAAAGTTACCGCTTAGTCGCGGTAAGTTATCAGGGACGCTGAAAAGTCTAATGGGAACAGCCTTGCCCTGTAGAAGTGACGCTACCACGCAAAAACTGCTTTGTCTCAAGGTAAAAATAACGTGACGGTGCACAGCGCCCACAATGGGTGACATTCTGCCAGTCTTGCAAGGATAATGAAAGTGTTACGTCTGTCTGTCTGTCTGTATGTAGTGTAAAAGTCAAAGTGGTAACTAAGGAATGTCACAGTAAGTTAGCACGAGGGCGCAGGAGAAAACGTTCAATGGGAACACGGCTTACTTACAAGGCGTACACACCCATGTTGTGCGTATTAATGGGACATAATGTTGGGTCAGTATAAACAGTGATTCATTAGTTTACATTCAAACCGCCGCAGAAACATTGTTGTTAAAGAAGAGGATTTTTCAAATCTGACAAAGAACCCATAGCAACCCCCAAGTAGATCCACAACATTAAGATGGTCTTTATTCGAAGTTATTCAAATCTAATCAGCATATTTAATATTAATACTAGCTTAGTCGATGACATTATAGTTTTTAGATCTTCAATGATGAGAATGTAAAAAAAACTAAAAACTTTCTCTGGGAAGGACATGTCCTTTGTTCATGTAAGAAACAAAATGAGATAAATTACCATTTGAAACTACTGTCCACACTGGGGAGTAACCAAGGTAACACTTCTACGTTTGATGCTTACCTACGCTAATGCAACGATTGGTGGCGCTGTTTAGTACCGAGCATGCAGGGCACTGACCTCTACACCTGGGCCCAATTTCATGGCTCTGTTAACCACATAATTCCTCGCTTACGGTCACCATTTTCCGCTAACCGCGCCGTAGCAGAAAAATTATTTGCTCACCCGGTAAGCACAGAATCCTTAGTTGCGGGATGTACGCATGCTCAGAGACCAACATTCCTTGCTAACGCGTGAAATACGTTTACCGTAAGCACCGAATTTTCTGCTATAGTAAGCAGGGATTTTTCGCTAACGGTAAGCAGAGCCAAGAAATTGGGCCCTGGACGGATCATTGTCCATATTCTGCTGTGCTAACACTTGAAGTCGGCGCGAACTGGAAGTGCAACATGGCGGACCCGAGACGTCACTGCTGTGAGCCAATGAAATGTCCAGGTGTAGAGGTCAGTGGATTTACTCTGTACATTTTGTATTTATAAACATTACGTAATACGTATCGTACCAACACCTGTACATTTCATTGGCTCACAGAGTGACGTCGTGGGTCCGCCATGTTGCACTTCTCCGCATGCCGACTTCAAAATGAAACAATGATGATCTGTCCATGTATAGAGGTCAGTGATGCAGGGTCGTAAAGACTTTTCGATCGGTGGCACGTTTTCCAAACCCTAGCTTAGTCTCCATCCGTACCATTGCCAAACTGCATGAACGGAGCCTCAATGGAGACGAAGCTGGGGTTTGGAAAACGGCCCTGGTAGGTACACTGCATTTTTGGCGCGCAAACTAGTCGAGGGCCTAACACTGCAAAAATGAAGAATAGTTATTATTACAGTAAACGAAATATTCAACAAACACTACAAAATATCTTCTAAACCTGTCTTTTCTTATGTAGTTTTAAAAATAAGTTACCAATCACGGAAGCCCAGACAAAATGTCGCCAATGTTTACAAACAATAGAAAGTCTACAAACTGACGGGTTTTTTTAAAATTATTTTCCGCCTTTTTATTCCGGAGCATGAGGGCGCTTTGTCTGGTTTCCACAGGGCGTATTGATCGACTAACAAGGAATATTAAAAACTCTTAAATTGAGATTTGACCCGTTAATTGATATTTTACCTATGTTTATTAATTATTTACCTAAGTTTATTATTAAGTGCTGACTCCGAGAAAATTCAAATTTATTGTTTTTTGTTTTTTCCCGATTTGGTGAAACAAAATAATAAAGACAAAGTTCACATTAGGATGAGAGGTTTGCGGTAACACGATGAGGTTAATATCTCTTTTAATGAGTTGTGTGTATTTGAGAAGAACAGTAAGTTGAACTCGACGTTTCGAACAGTATGCTCTGTTCGTCATGAGGAGACACAGTCAAGCACAATGTGTAGTTCTGCTGTTTTTGAAGGTAGTCTATTTGAAGTTTGGATGTTTACTTACTCGACATTTGGTTATGGCTTGATGTGTATTTAGATATTGTTGCCAAGTCACGGTCAATTATTGTTATCATGATGATATATAGACCTGGTACTGAGTTGAACTGCTGGGTATAAAGTTCAGCACACATTCACACTCACACCTTTTACTTGAGCTAGGACGACAGTGGTGTTTCGTCCTAATCGACGTACAGTGATAAGGTAGGTTAACTTTTATGTAATCTGTAGATTCGTTTACTTTTTAAGCATTTTTGTTCGTTTCAAATAATAACACCACTCAACATCCGAAACATTTGCAAAACCAAACCTCCTAAATTTGCACTCTATTTTTTAAAAGTGTTTTATAGCTGCAAGATATTAAAAATTGCAGATAGTATGGGCGCAAAGGCGAGTTATATACATGTACATAGTAAAGGGCCAGTTAGTGTGTGCATACATACATCAAAGATGAGTTTTGTGAATTCTGTATATTCCGAGAAAATAACATTCAAAGATTTATATTTTGAACCAACTACATAAGTGCAAAATTTTGAAAAAAAAAATTGGTTGGTTACTTTTTAGATAGTTGCAAAATGTATACTGTTTCCCTTTAAACACCGACCTCTATATTATTCATATTACCGTCGTTTTCTGAATTAATCAAGCTGCTGCCCCCCCCCCCCCCCCCTCCCCTAACACCACCACCTCTGTGTTGACAAGAAATGGCCGCTGCTGAACACTCTGCACTTAAAATCCAATATATTTCTATTTTTACCTCCTCGATCATTCCGCAATCATCTGCAGTATCGATGACCTTGGAAGGCTACAAATTTAGAATGAAGAATCGCAAAAAAGGCACATTGATTTTTTCACACCGTGCAAAAGCCTGGAAGGTGTGAAGACAGGCAACGCCGATGTATTAATATCATTCAGTCCTATGTGGGCGTTCTATCGTGCTATTTAATCGTGGCCATTGCGGACACCGTTCATACCAAACTGTTATGTGATATCAGTCACGAAATTAAAATAACGTTCTATTCGAAATTATCGTATAAACCAATTACCATATGCACTGATAATACTTCGGTAAAGATTCACACACAAAATCCAGCGAAAGTGAACACATAGTCTGGGTTCCTTAAAAAGACGTTATTCTTGACTCGCACGTCCGAGAAGCAAGACATGAGACAGAGAGGCCCCCCCCCCCCCTCCCTTTCCACCTCTTCTGTGTTTCTGAATCTCAGGAATTATTTTAAGATATCATTGGGATGTGTATATTTTGAAGATGTTTTAAGATTTTCAGATTTTCTGACAAATTGTAGATCAAAAATATTTTTTTCCAGATAGTTTTTCGCTTTAACGTTTCGGTTCATGTGCTGAATTTCAAGACTAACAAAAAAACAGTATTGCTGTTAATAACCAGCATTACGCAGCATACCTCCAATCCCTTTTGAAAATTTTAATTACGATCGCCATTCGCATGAAATACCCGCAAATCAAACTCTAGTAAAGTCAGTAACGATTTTTCCGAGTAAGGACTCCAGAAAACATCTGTTTCTTTTGTCGCCTCAAAAATGTTTACCCTCTCTGTTGCCTCCAGGAAGGAAGAGAGTTGTGCAGCGAATGTGATTTTCTTTCAAACTCCTGCTGAATTCTTTGGCCGGATTTTGTTCTGAAAGAAGTAACAAAAGATATATGCAGCGTGGGTATGCATAAAGGCAGACATTGTTAAAGAAATGCGGTTCGTTTCCCATTGGCAAGAGTCAGTGATTCCACTCCAGACCGGGCTGGGAGACTCTATCAAGAGAATCTTCATTGATGAACGGAAATGGAAGCAGGTGGTTATTCCTTGGCCCAGAATGACGACGACATTCCACCGGCAAGTGTGACGTAAAAGCCAGCCCCCCCCCCCCCCCCCCCCCCCTTCTGTACAGCTAATCACGTCTGGCAAACTGTCATCACCAACAGACCGTCGTCACAATGTTTAGTATCGCCCGTTCAGATGCCGTACTGCACTACCAGAGACTGGCTGAAGTACCGGTAACAAAAACTACCACGAGAATCACAAGCATTGTAACGATATATACTGTGCGATGAAATGAGAACGGTTGGTATTTCTTGATTATATACTTCTATGGCTTTAATTCCGGTACCCTGTCGTAGATGTATGTGAAATATTTGTCAGTTAAGTCGATGCATGATTTCGGCTGTATGATTGTAGCTTATCTGTAACAACTTGAGCGGTTGGATTTTTGTGTTCAGACGACAAGATGGTTTTAGGAAGGATAAACTCGGGCTGCTCGCGGTTTTGGACCTCGACCAAATCTCTTATCCAGAACTGCATGCCGCGTAGAGTCGTGGACGACATGGAGCCTATCATCCCCGAGGAAGATCGACAGGCAGCGGCTGCACGGCTCAAATCCCGCCTGCGCCTAGCCCGCCTGAGCGGCGCGGTGTGCGGCATCGAGTTCTGCTATGCGGCCGAGACGGCCTTTGTCAGCCCCGTGCTGCTCCGTATTGGCATCCCCACGCGATTCATGACGCTGATCTGGTGTCTGAGCCCGATCCTCGGCCTATTCCTCATGCCGCTGTTGGGCTCCGCTAGCGACCGGTGTAAGTCCCGTCTCGGACGGCGTAGGCCCTTCATCATTTTACTCTCCATCGGAGCCGTGATAGGACTAATTCTTGTTCCGTACGGCTGGCCGGCGGGACGCGTGTGTGATGTCTCGGCCTATGTTACAATGGATACGAGAGATATGGATACTCAACAGTGGGGAAATGCATCAACTACTAAGCCGACAACCATAGAAACTGACATGCCAATTCGTGATGCTCTAATACAGACATTGGAAGAATTACTTTCATCAAAACCAGGGTATAATGATTCATCGCAGATTGGAGACATTGCCGATGTGACCGATGAGAGGTATTTTAGCCCTATGACTACAGAGCCATCATCTACTGCTGTCTATCAGAGCATTCCTGATCTACCGTCGCCGATTAGGGCCTGCGGTATGGCGCTTACAATCCTTGGTGTCATGATGCTGGATTTCAACTGCGATGCTGCCCAGTCGCCAGCCCGGGCTTATCTCATCGATGTGACCGATCCAGCAGACCACGCTAAGGGCCTGGCCACCTTTAGCTCCATGGCCGGTCTTGGAGGGGCCATCGGCTACGCCATCGGCGGCATCCCCTGGGGTCCAGCCGCCGACGACGACCCTGTTAGTCTCCAGGTCCGTGTCGTCTTCGGGATTGTTCTCTTTATCTTCGTATTAGCCGTGATTCTAACCGTCACGGCCGAGCGAGAGAAAACTCTTTACGAACTCTACCCTCGGGAGAAAAGACGCCGAGTCATGGAGAAGGTACGCAGCCTGGAGGAAGGCTATGAGAAGATGAATGATGACAGACTACCCAAGGAAGTGACAGAAAAGATGGAGATGGGAACCTTGAAACAGAAGATGAAGGGCTACGGGTCCAATACTCCCAATCCACAAATTATCACCACGTTTGTCGATAACAAGGATGTCGATGCCAATCTCGACTCAAACCAGGAACAGGACCTCGCAAACGGTGCAACCAAAACGGGCAAATATTATTCTGATGGTGAGCAAGGAGTTGAGGTGAGGAACCACATTGCTGGGGATGTGGATGATGAGGAATCAGACCGGAGCTCCACAGCCAGCGACTGGGATGAGGGACCGCCGACTATAACCATGGGCACCTATCTCCTCTCCATTGTCTTCATGCCCTGGTCGCTCCGCATCCTTTGCCTCACCCACCTGTTTGGCTGGATGTCTCTTCTCTGCTACTCACTGTACTTCACGGACTTTGTGGGCCAGGCCGTGTACGGGGGTGACCCCACGGCACCATCGGGCTCTGTGGCCAGGCTGATGTACGCCGAGGGAGTGAGGATGGGATCCTTCGCTATGGCTGTGTACTCCATAACCTGCTCAGCGTGTTCGTACAACGTAGACAGGCTCATCAATAAAATAGGTAAGACTATTATCCATACATTGTCTCATCCAAGCCTAACTTGACATTGTCCATTTTGCGATTTGTAGGAAAGTAGAAGTATGGAGGATTAAAAAAGGTTCGTAGCAGAAATGTCCACAGGGTTTCCCGGGGAATTTTGTTTTCAAAATTGTCTGAACTTCCACAACATGACAATTGGAATTATGACCTAAAAATCGTCTAATGGCGGCTAACATTTCAGAGAGTCAAAAATAACTCCGAACTCTGAACTGCGAAGCGTTTATAAAATCACGGCAAATAGGTATGTACATTTCTCGCGGCTTTGTAAAGTATATTTTTGTATTTAATATAAAACAATCAAACAAAAACATGCCTCAGTGTTAAGTGAAATATATTAAATAAAAGTTGAGATTCTTAAGGAAACGACACCTTTAATGTTTGTATTTGGTAAGTTTTTTTCTGGGAAAGAAAATGCCAACAAAACTGGTTTAAATTCAACGAGACAACCTTGTTGTAATACATGTACTGTCAAATCGGGAAGTCCTCTCCAAGACTCGTAATTAACTATATCTAACGCATCCAACCCCTCCGGGTCCCGGAACACAATCAATGCGATGTTTGGCGAGCAGGGGAAAAAACACCTGCCTTGAAAATCACACCTCGGATCCTGGCATGGGAGGAGAGGACTGTACTGTTGTCGATTCAATGGACGAATCAATTCCAATCATGACCACAATGCTTCAATTGCTGTAGTTGACGGCAAGCTTTATATTTACAAGGTACTTGGAGAGTTAATAACGAGATTCAACCTTGAACTTCACCGCCCGAATTTTTTAATTAAAAGAAGCTCATATTTCAATGGTTTTTTTATCATATTAATGTGACAGGTGTACATAAAAATGACAATAAAGTCATATGGTATTTTATGAGGGCTGGCTCTGCCCTCAAACGACAGTAGGGTAAAAGAGATTTAACATTTTTGAGCAATACTTAATTCATACAATTAAGCCAAACTGTACGGGATAGGAAAAAAACTAAACATTAATATAGGCCCCAAATCATGAGAAAGCCTTGTAATTAAGTCATTATAAATCCGTAAAACCGTTCACATTCAGTGACACCCGTCTGCGTCAGACGGCATTTAATGACAAAGTGTGAAAGGCAATTTCTCTTATGCTCCGAGATTTTCCCGTACGAAATATTACGAATAGACGTTTGTACGTTTGGTATTATTTAGGGTCGACGGGTCGCTGTTTTGGAACATCTGAGCATATTGGGCATAGTTAATAACACAATGAAGCTTAAATTAGTGTGATAACGTTTTTCATTGAACAACTGCAGTCATTTTCAGAAGAGAGCGGTCAAAATAGGTACACCGAATAAAAAAAATTTAAAAAAACCATACACACACACGTCTATTAAAAACACGCGTGCATATTTTGTTTTGCCAAGTTCATCCTATGTTCCAAATCAGCCGAGCCCACCTGGCAACAAGATTTGTTTACCCTTTGTTATGAAACCAATCGTGCTGAAATTAAAACTCAATGGAACTGATGGTCAATCATTCTTTCAGTTGCAACACAGGGTTCAAGATTCTAATCTAGTTTGTTTTATGACCACTTTTAATTGTTACACCTTGAATACTACCTTTGCAGGTGCCAAACCGATCTATATCGCCAATCATCTCATCTATTCTATCAGTATGGTCATCTTAGCCAATGTCAGGACCGTCTGGGCCGCATTCCTCTTCTCAGCCTGCGCCGGCATCCAATACTCCACGCTCTTTACTCTACCCTTCGTTATACTTGCTCATTACCACTCCAGCAACGCGGTGAGTATATTCGTGGAGGGATACCAGGCATTAGAATTTACTTAGCACAGAAAAAATGCTAAGGACAAAAGTTGATGAACATAATATAAAAAAGACTTAGCGATACAAACCAAAATATAAAACGCCGTTTAAAATAGATTGCGCCTTGGTAGTGTACAGCTCGATTCTACCTGTTCGGCGCAGACCAGTTAAATCAGATCGCAAAACCATCTCTGCTCTCACAACTACCCATTTCTCTGATAAAGTACCTTGCCCAGGGATACAAGCACCATACCCCAGGCTGAACTCTAACCCACAATTACCAATACACCACGAATTCAATGCTTCAGGCCACGAGGCCACGCACTACATAGCCCGTGCAGTCAATTAATTGCTCGTCCTACTACATGTTCCTACAATTTATTTCCGTTTTGTGTCCACAGTTCGAATCCTCCTCCAGCCGTTCCGAGTCTGATGCCCAGGGTAGCCAGACTAGCAAACACGTGGTCCGGGGTCTAGGTACCGACATCGCTCTGGTCCAAGGCATGGTCTTCGTAGCCCAGCTCATACTGTCGTCCTGCATGGGGAGTATCGTGCATGCGTTTGATAGCACAGTCGCGGTGGTGGTAGCGGCAGCCATTTTGAGTTTCCTAGGGGCAATATTTGCATCGCAAGTCACCTATGCCGGTCTATAATATCGTATAGTGATAATTTAAACCATTGCTATGACGTCACGCTATTGTTAAAAGTGTGGATTCGTATCTAAGAATCAACGCTTTGGACAATAACAGTGGATTCGTATCTACGAATCTTTAGTAAAGTGTGGATTCGGAACGGTTTTTATCTTGCCTACATTTGTAACAATTACGAATCCACGGTTATTCAATTCCTCAACCCTAATCCAACTCGATTACGTAAGAGCCTCGAGAACCTCCCTTTAGGCCAAATAATAAAAAAAACATGTTTGTCTTTTTTTTAGAAGGAAGGAGGAGGCCTTTTTTCTTTCTTTTTTAATAGCCGCTCGACACATTTTAATATGGGTCATGTAGTGAACATGTCACGCCCCATCTTTCTATTTGAAATTAAAACATGTCTCACCCACGAATAAAAATCAAAATTCATGTGGGTCGATCATGTATGCACCATACACGTCACACCCTAGCCTTCCCATTAGAAACAAATATATTTTTACAGCATGTACACAGTGATGCTAAAGTCCAAATTACGGTCTTAAAATTGTATTATCTTTTTTTAATTGGCTTTTTCGCAATTTTGCGAAAAAGCCTTTGTTTTTGTTCTGATTGTTGTTTTACTTCTTTTTTCTTTTTCTTTTTGGGACCAAAATGCAATAGACTTTGTACACGTTCTTTCGTACAAGCACTTTTCATAAAAAGTCGTATCCAAATAAAACTTTATCCAAGTGAAGACCCTATAGTGAGCTCGTGTCTAGCAGACAGACATCATGGTGACGTCATCAGGGGGTAACGTGACGTCATATTAAATTTATTTAATCTTTGAAAATCAATAACAAATAACGCGCAAAAGACCGGGACTTTAGGTTTGTGGCAATTGATAGGATAATCCAGGATCTTCATTTTATCTCGTGTGTGAGAAATCACGTGACCCTTCCTTTCGGTCCAAACCGAAAGTGCCTTATAATTTGAAAGTGAAAAATGATATGAACTTACTTTAAACGATGTTAGTGTTTGGCTAGATGTACTTTTCAAAAGAATTACCGGCGACGTCATAACATGTTATAGCACCCTCTGGCGGCAGGTTCAAAATTAATATTCAGTTGATGTGTGTGGCGAAGTTTGCTGAAATCACTTTATAATTGATGTATATAATAGATTCATGTTATAAACAATTTGACCGGGAGAAAACAAATATGACGTCACCAGACCGGAAGTTAGAATGAAAAGACTTGAAGCCATCATTCAATAATGTGATTTATTACGTTGTAAGACCTTGAAGCCATATCTCAGCAACAGATCATGCTAAAATAAAAATAATTGTGTATTGGGTTGGTTAGGTAGTTCACCAAAAGTTTACAAATGTGTGACGTTATCGTTTTAATCACTTTAAATTACCTTTAATTTGTTTAAATAATCTAAATTCGTTTTGATTACTTTTAATGTGTTTAAAATTCCTTTTGAATGGTTTTTACGGGGGGGAAATGCGAAAAGGCCCTATGTTCTGTTCCTCGAACAGACGTAGTTTTAGTTATTATTATTTATTTTTTTAAAGATAATAAAATTTATTATTTTTGTGAAAAAAAAGAAAAGGAGGCGGCCTCTAAAAAAAGAAGCGGGCGGTAACACTAAACATATTTTTTTTTAGTTGGCCTTATGTAAATTACGTCTATGGCCACGATACATGCATGCCTTTTCATCTCCACTCAATTGAGTAGTTAATAACAATACTTCTTTTGACGCAATGGTTTAAGTCGGAGAATACACTCGCAAGTGTGGATTCGTATTTAAGAATCCACTCGGCGCTTCGCGCCTCGTGAATTCGTAATTACGAATCCACACTTTCTCGTGTATTCTCCTATACATAACACGTACATGTACACTTCATTGTTCGTTTGAGGTGTTGCATAATATTAGTTCATAAAAGTATGTAACAGACTTTACACAGGGTAAAAGATTTAGAGTATTTATTGGTATCACCAAAAAATGTTTACGGAAGTCAAATGAGTAACTGTCGTGTATTGCATAACAATAATATTGCTCTTTTGTGGTTATGGTTTAAGGAATAATTAATAAGTAGATATTTATTCACAAACTGAACAAAACTCCCTTACAGAGAATTCCCTAGTATACCCAGATAGTTAGCTCTTACTTAAAACAGGCACTACATTGGGAAAAACTGTCACTCGAAAAGGGGAAGTGTTACTGCGAACTTTGACACGAGTTCGAGGCAAAAACTAAAATGCGCATATCAGGAGAATAGTTGAAATCAACATTACCCAGAATAGTTGCTGTATAATATTACAAAGGTAGATTTTACTTATAGATGCTGGAATTAAATGGGTAAATGTATAACAGAAAGTTATTTGATCTATATCGTAAAATGTATATTTGCACAATATATATTGTAGTATAAAAGTGATAACATAACATAAATGTATACTGAAGTAATTTCGTGTGTGAAATTAAAATATCTATGTGTGCAAACATCTAGGCCTTTTTTGTTAACATTGGGAGATGTGGCATTTTGCGGTTCAGGTGGAGCATGAAGCTAGACGAAGCTGAAACGAAGCCAGAATTAAGGCAATCGATTCATTCACAATATAACGTGAATAATAATGTTTGGAAGGGTATCCTTATACCCCCGTCACACCGGACTGGCGTCCTTACTGCGTCCTAAAATGGAGGACGTCGATGGTCGCCGTGAGAACCCCAATCCTTTTTCTTTAAAATATCAAGATTTCGGTCACCCGTCACACCGGGGTCCTGTGCTCCGCGATCTGTACGACGACCTTACCGCGTCCTTGGCGTTTCTATTGAGTTTGCACGGCTTCCCCACGGCGATCATCGGCGACCTCACGGCGTTTTGGGCGTTTCTACCACGACCTTACCGCGTCCTTGGCGTTTCTATTGACGTGGTGGGGTCGTGGTAAGAACCCCATAGACGTGGTAAGGACGCAGTAAGGTCGCCGCGGGGTCCACGATCCATTTATTCGCGTCTCCACGGCGACCCTACCACGTCCATACTGCGTCCCTAGGGCGTCCTTCGAGTTCCTACTGCGTTGCTACGGCGACCATGGCGACCCCAGGGCGATCCCACCGCATCCTGAGCCAGGACGCCAAACCTCGGCGTTTACTTTGAACATGTCCGAAGTAAACGCCGTCGCTCTGCGACCTTCGGCGTCCTTGGGGTCCCCACGGCGTCCTTCTGCGTTCTCACCACGACCCCGCGGCGTCCATGGCGTCCCTACCGCGTCCTGGGTCGCCGTAGGAACGCAGTAAGGACGCCAGTCCGGTGTGACGGGGGTATTAGCCCGTATACATGAAGACAAATGATACGTCTATTTGCATTCCAAAGGTTTATCCTACCCGATCAAGGGACACTGTTTGAAATGTTGTTCTGTGAGTTACGTAATATTGAATGCATGAACGATCGTGAATACAAAGCATCGATACCGTTCGCTTTACACCAAGACCATCACCACCTCCATTTGGTTTGATGCGCTTGTGAATGTGTTGGCAGATCGCGAATTGAAGTTGCGACTGAGGAACTATTGGACTTTCACTGCGGACTTCGCTTCCTGGATAGTGTATAATTACAGGAAATCCAGTGGAAACAAATTCAAGACTGCAGAATATGGATCTGCGGAGACCCTGGAGGAGCGGGTGCCCCGTGGTGGTTCTTGCCGTGATGTGCTGTATATTATTCCGGGGAAGTAACGGCCAAGGTACAGTGAATATTTATTTGTACGTTAGAGCATTGAGGTTATTCCTCCATGGTAAGAGAATGAAGAAAATAAGGAAATGTTGGTCTGTCTATAGGGTACCAAA
Organism: Crossaster papposus; assembly: GCA_037893245.1. NCBI lineage: Eukaryota > Metazoa > Echinodermata > Asteroidea > Velatida > Solasteridae > Crossaster > Crossaster papposus. The sequence goes on along the minus strand of JBAIAA010000072.1, from coordinate 938,069 downwards.
GTGTGGGGTTAGTTTTCATAATAATTAGCTCCATACATTGACTATAGTTGACTAAAACGTCCATTGCAAAAGCACATTGAATTGGTTGAGTAACTTTTGCGTGGAGCCAATTGCCTTGGCAACAAACAAAAGATGACGTATACGGTAGGCCTATTAACAATAGAGTAAGATCCTATCGACAATCACATAATTCATTACAATGGGGCTGGCTGTTAAGTCGAATTATTTATTTCTTGAGATTGATGTAGGCCTAATTTTGGAAAGACTTTCTAAATTTACATCAACCTCAAAAAGTGAGCATTATACAATTGTTGCCTGCTGTGACATGGTCCATGGCGTTTTGTACACCCGAGGGGGCAAATGGCACCCGAGGCGAAGCCGAGGGTGCCATTTGCCCCCGAGGGTGTACAAAACGCCATGGACCATGTCACAGCAGGCAACAATTGTTTTGTTATACCACGGTAATAGATTCTTACGGAGAAAATAAGGCAAAATTGGAACAGAAAAAAAGCAGACGAACAGCATAAACGAAAGCCGGTGTAAACAACAATGGCGGTCGTCAGGACGGTCAGTCGTTGCCGAAAGTGCTAACTTCACTGTTCCCTGTTTACATCGCACAGGAACATACATCAATTTACGTAGTACCAGCTAATATAACACAGCGCCATGTCAAAGGTTGCTAGACTCTAATATCAGTCGCTTCCATGGTATTTATCACAGAAATGGCCGGCCAGGCTATGCGCTAGCGTGTAAAAAAAAATTCCGCGGCCTGGAAAAAGAAAGTTCATGTACCCCGTGGGGTACATGAACTCATGTACCACGCGTACATCACTCATACCATGCTCATACATCGGCACACTCGTATACATGCGTTTTTGTGGCATGTCACGTGAACGCTTCTCGACCAATAAAAATTCACAATCTATTGCCGTGGTATAACAATACAAGTTTACAGCCCCTTTGTGGTGGACGGTCACGTAATGACATATACTTACTATGTTTGCAGCAACGTTTGCATATTATAGTAACGATTGGTCAGAATTAGAATTTGACAATTTTTGATTTCCCTAGAAACTGTTTTTCGTGTTTTTTTTTCTTATTCAAAAGTGATTAACATTGGCATTGATTTTACCAGGGACATTGAAATTATAATTATTATAATTAAACCAGCAATGTCAATTTTGTTTTATAGTCATTCTCGGAGTCATCCCTTTTTCCTTTGCATATTTGTTTTTAATGTGCAGACGAATGTGGTAATATGGGCGGAGTTTGCCTCAACAACGCTGAATGCAGACAACTAAACGAGGACCTGTTCTATTGTAGTTGCTTGGGGGCGTGGACTGGAGAGTTCTGTGACGAAGGTCAGCCAATCGGTGATGAGTGGGCGTGGTTTTAATATACAAACGGGCGACATAGGAAGTCAACATGCATGCGTTGGATCGGGATGGTCGATACATTTGTCTGACGATGCTTTCTCGAATTATCTTGAATTTGGAGTGCATGCAATTAAGTAAAATGCCATTGACATGGATAAATAATCATCTTCACTTCCAAAAATCGAAAAAAATTAAACTCTCCAGGATGTTCAACAACATTTATCCAAATTAATGAAAGATTGGTTATTGGAGATGAAAACTCAGAGCTTGGATTCCTCGTTGTGACTCCGCATATAGTACGGACAAAAAAAATTAAAAATGTGTGGCCTGTTTACTGGCAAACTGTTATAGAGTCTAAGGAACCCTCAAAAAGTGTTTAATATATTAGTAATTTTTTTCCCACTTTTCTTGGTATTTCAGTGAATTATTGCTACGGCAACCCGTGTAATAACATGGGAGTCTGTTACAATCTGCCAATGTCATTCCGATGCTCTTGCGCGGAAGGATTCACCGGAAATGACTGTGGTGTGTCGCTCCAAGGTAAGAATTATACATGACCAGCGAATGCGGCGGCGATCGCTCGGCGCGGCCGGCGCTCGGCCACACCGGCGCTAGTCAGGCGCACGGGCATCGCTCGACCAGGGTCAGCTCAGCCGGCCAGCAACCGGCGCAGTGTTACAGTACTTGCCATAGATCATAAGTACATCACAAAATTGTACTAACCTAGACAGGGAATTAATAACAAATGACCTTTGTCTCCGCTTATTTTAATAGCTTGCAATTTGCTTTTTGGGTGGATGATTGAAATCGAATCGGTATTGGCCGGGTGTGGCTCCAGTATGACACCAAGGCTTTCGGGGACGCTTTGTGCATCCTTCGCACTAATATGCGTGTATAGGTCAATGCTAATTACGGTACGTGTCGAGGCTAGCAAATTATAAACACGGCGTTGTAGCACCGACAGTATACAGAGAAATGACTGTCTGGCGACTTGTCCTCAAGGTTAATAACAACTGCTGGTGCCCATGAGAGCTTCTTTCAGTGCAACTTTCGACCAATCAGATTGCAGTATTTGAAAGACCGTCATCATCATGGTAGAACAAGAGTACTAGACACTTTTGAAAAATCGTATTTACCCGCTTTCCTTTTCAGACAATCCGTGTTACCCTCAGCCTTGTCAAAATGGCGGCACTTGCACCGACTCCGGAACTACTTTCTCCTGCGCATGCCTAGTTGGCTACTCAGGAAGGCTTTGCCAAACGGGTAATAAAGACTTTAAATGAAATCTTGTATCTTTTCGTCATCTGTCTTGTCAGCACCTGTCTACACGATCAATTATAATGGGTTTGGCAATTATAGAGATATACACCGTGAAAAAGCAAGGCGAACACTGGTAATTGTTTGTATTTTCCGGCTAATCTTTGTGACGTAAACCTAACCCTTCCCCGAACGGTGTTGTTGCTGCTAATTCTGCATGAGAGAAATTTAGCACCTTATATTGTCTGTCATTGTCTTTTTAAAATCTAGTTGATCCATGTGACGACTTCATCAACCCTTGTCAACATGGCGCCGATTGTATCGCCATGAATGACGTCACAGCTATCTGTTTGTGCATCGATGGTTACTCCGGGCAATACTGCCAAGTAGACCCACCAAGTAAAGAACATTAAACATGTATAAACAAACTTTAAAAGCAATAAAACAAGCAATAAAAAAGGTTCGAATTCAAATACTTGGTTTAATTTCATTTCCAGAGTTTGGTGCCAAACGACATTTTTAAAGGATTTGTTTGCCGAGGAGTTGTAATTGACATGTGAGGAGTCCGTACCCCTAGAACTTTGGGAGCCCCATAGTTCTAGGGGTAAGGAGTCCGCACAATTGTGATTACCTTATGAGTACTTGTGGCTAACTATAGTGAGTATACTTGTGATTGACCTGTGATTGACTCAATATGAGGACTCAACACAAACCATCTACCTTTCCAATAGTTCCCCCTTGTCATGAGAGTATCAACCCGTGCGTCAACAGTGGTGTCTGCGCGGAAGCACCCCCCACCACGACAATGTGCGTCTGTATGGGTGGGTTTCAGGGCGAGTACTGCGAAATAGGTGAGCTCAACTACTACTTATCCATCTACTTTTCTTTTTTATAAAACAAGAACTCCAACTACAAAATATGATTTTCAAAGAGGATACAGTATTTGTTATGTGATTCGCCTATCACAATGGTCCTTAAAGACACTTGGGTTGAGGGCCATACACCGAAAGGAATACCTCAAGTGGAGAGTAAGCGTAGAACTAAAACAAAATAGCATTTATTTTTGTAATACAATTTTACACACCCAGGGAGTTAGGATATACAAAAAATAGTAACTGGTTTGTTTTAGCTGCACCGGGCACCAAATAGGCACTTGGGGAGACAATCCCATAGAGATGTACACAAACTTAAAACAGTCCTAACTTGTTTACCCTAACCCTTTTCTCTAAGATCTTCAAGAATTATGCTATTTAGACCAAAATCTGTCGTTCTAGGACAAAAATAACTCCCAAATATCGTTTTTTATGGTAGCTAGACGCTTAGGGAGACACTGAAATGTCTCCCTAAGTACCACTGTCTCCTTATTACCTAAAAACTTACGCTAATTTGTCTCCCCAAGTGCCTGGAAGAAGTAATGTTACTTTAATAGTTATATATATTGCTACGATAAAAAGTTTTGCTTTTGGCTGAAGATCTAGATATTTCCGATATTTAAAATTCAATTCCCGATGATATCTTGATCATTTTGATCCCACAGTGCCTCCGTGCCATACAACCATCGACCCATGTCTAAATGGGGCGACTTGCTTCGAGGTAGATGAGACCATAGCAATGTGCGTGTGTACAGGGGGCTTCAGAGGCGACTACTGTGACCAAGGTATAAAATAACGACTCGACTTGTCTGCTAACTGCTAAGCAGCGCTATAACATTGGGCCGAATTCACCAAAGCTAAGACCAATCTTAGGAAGAGTAGTAACTTCTCCTAACTTGCAATATATTTAATGAAAGTTAGGATGAGTTAGTCTTCTTAAGACTTGATCTTATTGTTTTTCAAAGACTGGAATCGATTTTCAATAAGAGTGGTTGTTTTTAAAACTGGTGTAATGTAAAATAACTTTAGCCAACATCTATTCGCTTTATGTCCTTTTCCGTATGTCTTGTTCTTGTCTCGGTATCACGTGTAATCGTCTATGCATCATTATTTGTGCAGTACCCCTGTGTCACGAATCCGTCAACCCGTGTCAAAACGGAGCCACGTGCATGGGAGACGGGCTCCCTCTGGCGGTTTGCCTGTGTGCGCTAGGTCACACTGGAGAGCACTGTGAGACGCCACCAGGTGAGATTGACACCTTAGTCTTGTAAGCTATTTACATTTCTTCCAAATTTCTTCTTTGCTTGATTCCAATAACTGTACCACTGTGAACATGCCTGTTTCTTTTTGTCAGAATTATAAGTGCCCGTCTTTTTGTCTATACTTGTCTGCGGGCGGTCAACCCCCCCCCCCCCCCCTCCCTCCCCCCTCCCTCCCCCCTCCCTCCCCCCTCCCTCCCCCCTCCCTCCCCCCTCCCTCCCCCCTCCCTCCCCCCTCCCTCCCCCCTCCCTCCCCCATCCAAGGGCCAAAACTGCATGCGGGTGTCACGAGAAATCGTGCCTTATTAATCATTAAAAAAGGTTAACATCTTGATTTCACCTGGAGAGTGAAGAATGATCAAGCATTCACACTGTTTATGAGTTATTATATTTTACTTTAAAATCGGACATTTCAGTTATATTAATATTGAGTCAACAGAATGAGTATGCATATTTAAAAAGTAACCGCCCAAAATATTGTTAAAAAGCTTTCTTGTTTATTTCCCTCCGTTTCACAATAGACTTTGATTGTTTCTTCTTTATTGCAGACGACCCTTGTGATCCCAACCCATGTGCGAACGGTGGGAGATGCCAGAGCGACCCTATTACTGGCATTCATATATGCATGTGCTTGGCAGAATTCAACGGAGTCAACTGCGAAATCCGTAAGACTGCAAATCCGTGCCGCCTAATTAAGACGTAATGATGTCGCGCTGTATTTACACGTGCGCTTTTTTATTGGAGCTTGGTGGAGGTCTTTAATACGTGGCTCCCATAGGAAAGAGCTCATGTGAACAAAGCGTGACGTAATTATGTCTTAGGTGTATTTGTGGACTGTCGTAGCACCGTTATAGCAGTTTACATTTGGTCTTCTGATGAACTAGAATCGTGAATTATAAATAAAGTCTTCATGTTTCCTTGCTGTTTCTGATATCTCCCCACAGCTGTCCCGAACAACTGTAAGAGCAATCCCTGTATTCACGGCACCTGCTACTCGAGTGAACAAATGAACGGGTACGTCTGCACATGCGCGGATGGGTACGCTGGTCTCAACTGCGAGCTAGGTAAGAAATTAGACTAACGGCTCTTTTAGAACGAGCAGATGACGAGACGGCTGGGGAGAGAAAGTGGTATAAATGATTTTGAATACATTATTTTGCTTACTATACATACGGACAGTTATACAGTTCGCCTAATTTGAACTGTTTTAATAAACAAATATATTGTTTTAAAAACAGAGGATTTTATATATTTATTTTAAAGGAATGGCCGTTGAAAAAACACCACAATTCTTGTTCGGAAATAACTACATGTACATCTTGTTATCCTAAGAGGGAGTTTGAAGGGCCAGAATACATACAGCATTACCAATGGATTTGTAAATAATTTCAGAGACATGTATAAGGATACCGTGCCAAAACGAAGGGGTATGTTTGACAGCAGACAACCACGACTTCTGTCAATGTAAAGACGGCTGGACTGGAGCACGGTGTCAGACTAGTGAGTATAGCGCGTGTTGTAACGTAACACGTACACTTGAGTTTCTTGTATTTTTCTAGAAATTAACTTCCGATCGGTAACGTTCACAAGAAAAATGGGAATTAGTTATAAAATTCTATAGTTAGGCGATGGGTTATTAATATTTTGGCTCGAAGAAGGGAAAAGTAGATGTAACATATACGTTCTGAATCTAGATGAGATTGATACTTTGTGTGTAAAAATGACCCTTTTTGCCAACTCAGATGACAACATTTTGAATTGGGACATTCAAGACTTTTGACAACCACCTAGGCAGTTGGAAGTCTATCGAAAATAATGAACTTCTTTGGTTTTGGAATGACAGATAAGGTGACCTGTCGAGTCGATTCCTGTCGAAATGACGGTACATGCTTGGTGACGACTAACGTTCTCGTGTGTCGGTGCAAAGGAACATATTACGGGTCTCGTTGTGAAATGGGTGAGTATTTCTTTATTGGTTTCGGTGCTGTAGGCTTAACTGTATTAGTATGAAATGATGCTTTCATCAAAAGTGGACAAAACAATGTACATGTCATTCAAAAGAATGAAGACGCCATGAGACGGAAAGGACAATAAGGAAGTGTTTAGTTGTTGGGAAGAAACCCCTGAACAATAATCTAAGAAAAAAACGCCCTTAAATTAGGTAAAACTGAAAGTCGGGGTTTTATGAAAATCAGTTAGTGTCGTCAATACTTTGACTTTTTAGAGGCGATTCTTTGGAGAATCCAGATCGACATTAACCTAATTACCCAGGACTATGTCAAAATCTGCATAAGTGGTTAGGATCTGGGTTTTAGCCTGCCAACCAACTGAAAATGTCAATTTATTTTCTATAAAATTATTGTTCAATTTGTATAAACTAGTTTATTGTCAGGAGAGACAAACATATCGGTATTACTAATATCGATACACCGTAATTCATTATGTCATTTATAATAATCTTTTCTAAAGCGAGTGTAAATTCTCCCTAACCTTTATTGTGTTGACATATTGCTGTAATAGCGTTTCCGCTCATTTTCTTTTTTGAATTAAGGTTCCAGTACTGGATCAATAAACAAGAGAAGCGCATGCGTAGTGACGCTTATTGGGCTGCTTCACCTCGTCCTCATTACAACCTGGCTAAGTCTGTAGCGTGGTCTTTTCTCAAGGCTATTGTACATAAGTATTTTATCCTCCGATGTTCACGTCATCCTTTTTTTTAAAATCAGAAACATAATACTTTTGTTTGATTAAATGTATACTTCCTTTTGGGGGTATTTTTATCATTTTTTTCAAAAATTGTATTATATTAAGTCAATTTTGCTAACAATTTTAATTTGGAATGTGTTTTTTGTTGATTTTGATCACTTCGCCTTGAATATTAGGATGTTTAATTTAATGCATAGCGTGTGTATATTTTTTGTTCACTGTAAAATATGTCAATGTCTTCTTTGTTTTTCAGTTTTTATAAAGGCTAGAAGATAAAATCTTGTTGATACAATCTGTACAAATGATAAGAAAAGACATCCTATCGAAATAAATTTACTTGAAGTATTCTTAAAATTGTTTACTAATTGATTTTTATTTATTTCTTTATTTTGTTGTATTTAACCAGGGTAGTTCTATCAGTTATCAAAGAACTGTTCTCCCTGGGTAATATACGAATGGATGTGACACGATCAAGCGGAATGAGTCGGATGTCGGTGAATCCCAAAAACGTTTTAATCAGAACTGTGTTCTTCGTTGGTATTTAAACAAATTTACATAACTCGACAACAAAACAACGTATCAACATGGGGTTATCAGTTTTTAAAACGTACAGATGCCCTCTTTAAAACTACATGAAAACTAATTTTTGGGCCGTGGCCGACATCCGACTCAATCTGCTTGATCGTGTCACTGACATATCTGGACTACAGCTGCATGTTTACATAATTCTTGTATTAAAGTTATTCATATAGATGTAAATAGATGACACATAGTCTACAAACATAGTTATTATTAATCACAAATGTACGATGTTATAGACATAATATTAGACACATTTCACTTTCAAAATTGATTAACATCCTAACATACAAATCTAGAATTAAACGTTAAGCCTATAACTTTAATCTATCCAAGTTTAATCATTATGGTAAACGATTATACATAATATGAATAAATTTCAATTGTTCAAGTTACTTAAGGAATTCAGTCTACGTAATCGCCTCTATCCGAACTACAACTGGTTTTCTTGGTCGTCGTCATCACGAAATGCATGCTCGTTAAGGTTATCCGTAGTCTTGTTCTCCTGAAGCATGGTCTTGTTATCAACCCTTATCAGAGAGCCTTCCGAGGAGGGCTCGGCGTGCCTGGTGCGCCAATTCTGCCCGGTGACGGATCTTGAGATGCTGGGAACCGCCGTCTCTTTAGTAGATAATTCGCCCGTGCACCTCCCCCGCCGGTCGCACAGCTTCGCCCGCCACATGTTTCGGATTCTCTCGGTGAAGGCGAAGGCGAAGAAGAGGAGAGGTCCTTGGGAGGAAATCAAGACGGTGAAGAGGTAGGAGAAGCTTTCAATGTTGAAAAATGCCAGCAGGGCGATCACGAACCACGTCATACCAGTCGCAACGAAGATCTGCGGGGAAAAGACATAGTTACCGGGTGTATATTAATGCGCAAAGACAATAATCTTGCAGCATTTACACACAAAAATCGAGGAAAAACGTACGTGGCGCAATTAGAATCGCGATTAAAAGGCATATAAATGAACACGGTATACCTTGATGCAGAGAATCACTTCAGATTGCAGTCGATGGAGTGTTCTCTTCTCCTTCTCAACCATGCTGGTAGATTTCTTCGTCCGTCTGATGCCGACCACAGTCTGGACGAAGAAAACCGCATTGCAGATCGTAAGGATAGAAATTGGTACAGCCACCAGGTACAACGTACCATCCAAAGAAGGGATGCAGGATGCGAAGTCGCCGTTGATGTCGTAAATGATCACCCTTTTCCCGTCAACTACAATTAGCAGGTGATGGAGAACGCAGCCGATGGCAGATATCAAGACAGGAGCTCCCCAGCCGTACAGGGAGTACCACAAGAAAGATCGACCAAAGCTTTCACTTCGCATCCGAAGTTTGAAGCCGAAGGTCCGAGCCAGGTGCAGAGACACGACGTTGCTCCAAAAGAACATCGCCAGCAATAGGTAGTGAATTGTGACTGCGAAAAACAGGCAGGTGGCGTCGCTGGCGGTAGTGAATTTACCCAGGGGCGACCCGGGGCCGAGCAGAAAGACCATCTGGGTTAGAAACAGGGCCGAGATGAAACAAAACAGGTTCTTGCCGGGCAGGGTGCAGAGCTCTGGAAAAACGCAGAAGCTGAGAAGAGTTAAGAGCAGGAAAACCTGCGAGACGACGAGACCGACCACGGACAGAACCGCTGTTACTGAGGTAGTGGAATTGCGGCAGTTGGGACATGATTCATGCTGACGACACACCACGATCTCTTCATCCCTAATCTTGATGATCTCTTCAGCGCTCAGCTTGATAATCTCTTCACTCGAGAATCTGCCACCGGATGAGAGTTCCACCGTCGTGTTGTCCAACCACCTAAAATCGCTGGAGTTTAGAACCACCAGGGAACAGTTCAACTTTATTTCACAGAGATGCACAAACTCTTCAACCTGCCCTCGGGGTGTGAAGACAACCTCTTGAAAGGTTTTTTCGGATGGACATGTTACTGACCCGTTGTCCACCCTGATATTGACATACGAAGTACCGTTGATTTCGAATTTCTTGAAGTCGGAGCCAAACGAATAGCGGACTGGTATCTGTCCTAGACGAGCACATCTGTCCACCAAGAAAATACCTTCGCCGAAATTCCTCAGCGTCAGTTTTTGAATTGTGACGTTGGAATTTGAGAGCTCATGAGCGATGGTGCCTCTGCTATAGGCAAGAATGCGGGTTGATATTTCAGCAAAGGTGAACTGGGACTCGACAGCAGCAAGAGATCTACAATGCAACGACTGACGAAGATCCGAGCAATTAACATGACGCCATGTAGTGACGGTAACGTTTACTAAAGCATGACTCAAGACTTGGATCAAATGCGACTGCACCAGGTCAACATCTGTGACGTTAGTCTGAAATTCTAGGTCCAACAAAACCATTGGTGGGTCTCTCCAGTCGGAAACAAAACAGGGATCTGTATCTGCTGCCACGCATTCACCGTGGGCTCCAAGTCGACGGCCAGAAGGACAGAGTAATATGCGACATGACCCTAAAGCAAAGTCGAAGTAGGTGCCCTGATCACAGACCAATTCTGGGGGCTGGTTACCCAAGGAGAAACGCAACTCCCGTTGAGAGGAAAAATCAAAGAGCGCACTAATTGGAAGAAATATAGGCCTTGCTCCTAACGTGGAATCATAGGCTGATGGGTTAACAGAGGCAAAGATAATACACTGACACGAATTGTGGCAGTGCTTTCTTTTGCAGCAATGGTTCGATTCCAGTTGGTACATTCCGCACGCCACAGCCTCGGACGTAGTCTTGGTGCAAGACGTCCCTGTTTTGTATTTCCACAAATTTCCGCTAATAGAGGGCGCTATCACGAACCGCTATCACAGGAACGTCTTGGGAATCTTGTGAATTCTGCTCGGGAAATTCCGAGCAGAATTCAGTGTACGTACGCATACAATATGACGTAGCTTGTATAACCGATGAGCGCGTGCGATGAATCATTCAAGTCATGAGTCTAGTACCTGCACGTCTGCATGATTTAGTTCACGTTGTATGCGTAGACTTCAGAGGAACGGTACCATTCTGTATAGCTTATTACCAATGCACTTATTGCTGTTAGTGCGCTTGCGCTCATATTTTATTGCCGTTTGTTGAATTATGCATTTCTTGTTCAGTAAGACCACGCCCTCTTTCACCACAAGATTCCCAAGACGTTCCTGTGATAGCGGTTCGTGGGTGATAGCGGTTGGTGAAGTGATAGCAGGGACGGCTTGCACCAAGACTACCTCGGACGAAGAACTGCACAAACATCCATATTTGGATGAGACCACTCGCGGTCGGGGAGCGGTCCACATGAACGATAACGGGGGCGTGACGGGGCCAATATAGCACCTGCCGATAGAGATGTCTGTCAGACCAGTGACCTCAACATCGGTCGGGCAGTTTAACTCCACCTGCCAAAACTGCAAGTCCTCCTCCGAGAAGCCGCTGCATCGGGCGCAGAAAGCGTTACGGTAGTGCAACCCGTCCGGGGCAGTCACTGGAACAACCCGTTTAACATCACCCACTGTTTCAAAGGACCTCAACTCTACTCCTTCACAGAGACCGACCAGTTCTTCCTTGGCAGTGTCGTTCCAGCAGCTCCCAACCAAGACAAACTCGAGATCGTCTCCACCCTTCACGTGCACCAGGAACCTGTTTGAACGTCGCGCCAGAATGACGGGAACCCACAAGGCTTCCAACTTACAAACGTACTCCTGTGCTGCCCTATCCGAGTGATTTCGGACTGCCTCCAAGACCCGGCACTCATCCTCACGGTAGCCACCAAAGCTTGGACTCGTTCCCTGACCATCTGGGCAGTCCCGCAATTCCTGCAAGTACCCAGTCTCCCCAAGTTGGCCCAAATCAGTGCAGTACAACTCGAAATCCAGACAGCAGTCCTGGTATACTAAACAGTGTTTGTCGCAGTAGCAAGCATGGCTGGGGTTACGTTCGTTGAACGTTCCCGTTTCGATGCACCGACCACAGCACGATGTATCTCGAGTGATGGCTATGACAATGTCACCTAAGGTGACATCGATTGCCTCTGCGTATAACGAAAGATAGAAGTAGAACGCGTTTAACGGGTATAAACCTAGTGGTAAAACAAAGATTACTTGGTTTTCCCGACATGTTTTTGTTGTCACTCAGATATCTCTAGACTTTTACTAGTTCGGGTGCTTCCGGATATAAAATGATTAATATTTACCGATAAATTGCCTGCCATGCTTATAATCAGGACCGAAATTTTGTTTTCTTCTTTAAGACCAAAACAGAAAAGAAGCCAATCTTTGACAGCGTCAGTTCCGAAAACCTAATTTGTGATAAAAAAAATATTAGGCAAACATTCTTGAAGCATCTATAGGTTAGTGTTTTCATTCGTTCTGTATCATATGATCGATCATTCACATAGTGCTCCCCTTTTTAACGCCAATCTGCATGAAACCCTAATCACCAGTGTGATGATTCAATTAATAACAATACACTGTTTGAGGCACCAGTCTGATGCTGTTACCGCGCTAATTACGCCGATACAGCCCAACATTTCATGACGGCTGGAAATACGTATACGAATACCTCAAAATGTCCGCCGCGTCAAAAAGCTTTTCGGTTTTTTTCTCTGGAAAAGTAAGACATTGTGTTGGTTTTCTTCCAACCAGATGTTTGAATTAGGATAAGTAAACAATCCCAAACATGACATTTTGGGGGATCATCAGGACGTGTAGTATAGGCCTATCATACCCCTTTAACACTGCAGTCTCTGGCAAATTGGATGCCAAAATAATTGACATCAGTACTATTTTCCCCAAAAGACCCTTAAAAAGTTGTGGGAATTACTGGAAAGAAAACCACATTTCAATTATCTTAGCTAAAATTACATCGCATAGAAAAATAAGTTCTTCCTTATTGGTAGGGATATCGCACCGCGTAGATTTACGAGGCTTTGATTTAAAGCAACAAAAATCGAAGTTTAACTGGCATATATACTGGACTTGGACGGGTCTTAATGTTAACACCAGAGAAACAAGAATATATAACTTGAAATTTGGCACAAACAGCAACTCAAGTTGCCTTAAAAATCATGCAGCCCCACCAGCACATTATTACCAGTCCTGCTCTCGACTCAAAATATGGACCGTTTTTAAGACGAATCAGTAATGATTTAAAGATAAACAACCGGTCGAGGGCAAAAAAAAAAATATATATATCGTCAGACTAAATCCACACGGTCCTATTTCTACGCATTGACATTTAATTTACGTTTGGCAACACGCGTGCGTGCATGAGCGTTAGGTGCGCAGATTACGGAGGGTCGAGGATATATTTAAAAGATATGTAGCATCATTCAAGTGGCGAAAAAAAAAAAAAAAAGTATCACAAGTTCTACTCACTTGCTTTATTCAACAAGAATGACGACGAGAACAAAACGACGCAGAGAAATTGCAGAGCGGATCCCAGCGTATTCGCCATGGTTGTACCGATGGTTGTACGCGACGAATTGCTATTTTCTCCGTGAATGTTGTAGTTTTATATAGTACAACAAAAGCGCATTTAGGTCACGTAATTATCGTCGGGTCTAATAAAAAATTAAAAAATTAAGCCCCTTGCTTATGTATTTTAAGCAGTTCCATCCACGTGACATGTATAAACATAAAGAATTTAGGGCGTGGTTTAGTCATTTAGTGGTAATGGATTCCGTCGAAGCAGAAACCTACACTTGGCAGTTATCTCTGTTAATGGTCTTAAAGGTAAGATACACCATTGGTAATTGCTTGAATTATCATGAATGAGTAGATTTGGGGGTTGTATTTTATAGTAAATATCGTTTAACTGAGCTGTCCGAAGTTTTACAATCCTGGATGCCGAGAAAAACACGAAAAACAGCGGGTTTTTTTTACCGGCGTCGAGCAGTTATGTTATCTTTGTTTTTTCGCGATCGCCGTCCGGCGATTGCGAATTTTTCATTATAAAATTCTACCTTTCGGAAGAATTACAGGATATCTAGCGCAACCATTTTGCTGGATGCCTAAAATCTACATTTACTTTCAAATGAGTAAGATATTTCTTAATAATTCGGTAGTAAATATTTCTGATATCTGCAAATGGTGTAGGCCTATCCTACCTTTAAAAGGCTCATTGTGCGTTCAATCCTGTTTACTCCCCCGCACGCAAGGTCGTCATAGTAAAGATGATTTGACATATAGGCTATATCTATTCTTAATTGTCTGTAGTTTTCATCGACCAAGGCTAAAGATATAATGATGTCATGGTTTGTTTACATGCGAGCTTTGTTACTCTCTACATGTACAAGACCGAGTGCACCAAACCAACAACACAGGGCTATATATCTGTTGGTAGAGCACCGGAACCACAGTCCGTAGGTCGCTGGTTCAAACTCACTCCAGTCAATTTATGTATTCAATTTTCAAAAATGTAAGAGTATCATTTGCATTTTCATGAAGGAATGAACCATTTTCTTTTAAGGGGGCACTAACAATAATACTAGGCGAGTCTAGAAAACGACTTGAGTTTTGTAATGTCAAGAAAATTACTATGCACACAATGACAAAAAAACAATTTAGAAAACAGATGATGGACAAATTTAGTCTGAATAGAATGTTTACATGTATTATAATATAAAACAATGCAGTAATAAAAGCTAAAGGATGACAAGTTGCTTACAATAAACTGGCTCCCTAACTTGGGTTAGTTTGGATAACTTGTTGATTTAACCAGGACTCTTTCTGGTTTATCCACAACTATTAACTGAAACACGGTGGTTATATTAACTGTTATTTTAACAAAAGTCGACAGTTCTTTAACAAACATTTCGTCCTTTAATAACAAATATAATTAATCATTAATTTAGTAATGATTTGTATTAACATAATATTTTTTTTATTTTTTTTATTTTTTATTTTTAGTCGAAATGCAATATCACTCCTGAAATGTTTAACCTAATTACCAAGAACTATGTCAAAATCTGCCCAAGTGGTTAGGATCTGGGTTTTAGCCTGACAACCAACTGAAAATGTCAATTTATTTTCTATAAAATTATTATTTAATTGTTATCAACTAATTGATTGTCAAGAGGGACAAACATATCGGTATTACTAATATCGATACACCGTAATTCATTATGTCATTTATAATAATCTTTCCTAAAGCGAGTGTAAATTCTCCCTAACCTTTATTGTGTTGACATATTGTTGTTATAGCGTTTCCGCTCATTTTCGTTTTTGAATTAAGGTTCCAGTATTGGATCGATAAACAAGAGAAGCGCATTCGTAGTGACGCTTATTGGGCTGCTTCACCTCGTCCTCATTACAACCTGGCTAAGTCTGTAGCGTGGTCTTTTCTCAAGGCTATTGTACATAAGTATTTTATCCTCCGATGTTCACGTCATCCTTTTTTTCGATCAGAAACATAATACTTTTGTTTGATTAAATGTATACTTCCTTTTGGGGGTATTTTTATCATTTTTTTCAAAAATTGTATTATATTAAGTCAATTTTGCTAACAATTTTAATTTGGAATGTGTTTTTTGTTGATTTTGATCACTTCGCCTTGAATATTAGGATGTTTAATTTAATGCATAGCGTGTGTATATTTTTTGTTCACTGTAAAATATGTCAATGTCTTCGTTTTTCAGTTTGTATAAAGGCTAGAAGATAAAATATTGTTGATACACTCTGTACAGATGATTAAAAAAAACATCCTATCGAAATAAATGTACTCGAAGTATTCTTAAAAAAAAAAATTTTTAAATTTAACTAGGGTAGTCCCATCAGTTATCAAAGAACTGTTCTCCCTGGGTAATATACGAATTGGAGTATAATTATCTGGACTACAGCTGCATGTTTACCTAAATATTTTATTAAAGTTATTCATATAGATGTAAATAGATGACACATGGTCTACAAACATAGTTATTATTAATCACAAATGTACGATGTTACAGACATAATATTAGACACATTCCGCTTTAAAAATTGATTAACATCCTAACATACAAATCTAGAATTAAACGTTAAGCCTATAACTTTAATCTATCAAAGTTGAATCATTATGGTAAACGATTATACTTAATATGAATAAATTTCAATTGTTCAAGTTACTTAAGAATTCAGTCTACGTAATCGCCTCTATCCGAACTACAACTGGTTTTCTTGGTCGTCGTCATCACTAAATACATGCTCGTAAAGGTTATCTGTAGTCTTGTTTTCCAGAAGCATGGTCTGGTTATCATTCCTTATCAGAGAGCCTTCTGAGGAGTGCTCGGCGTGCCTGGTGCGCCAATTCTGCCCGGTGACAGATCTTGAGATGCTGGGAACCGCCGTCTCTTTAGTAGATAATTCGCCCGTGCACCTCCCCCGCCGGTCGCATAGCTTCGCCCGCCACATGTTTCGGATTCTCTCGTTGAAGGCGAAGGAGAAGAAGAGGAGAGGTCCTTGGGAGGAAATCAAGACGGTGAAGAGGTAGGAGAAGCTTTCAATGTTGAAAAATGCCAGCAGGGCGATCACGAACCACGTCATACCAGTCGCAACGAAGATCTGCGGGAAAAAGACATAGTTACCGGGTATATATTAATGCGCAAAGACAATAATCTGGCGGCATTTACACACACAAATCGAGGAAAACAAACGTGGTGCAATTAGAATCGCGATTAAAAGGCATATAAATGAACACGGTATACCTTGATGCAGAGAATCACTTCAGATTGCAGTCGATGGAGTGTTCTCTTCTCCTTCTCAACCATGCTGGTAGATTTCTTCGTCCGTCTGATGCCGACCACAGTCTGGACGAAGAAAACCGCATTGCAGATCATAAGGATAGAAATTGGCACAGCCACCAGGTACAACGTACCATCCAAAGAAGGGATGCAGTGTGCGAAGTCGCCGTCGATGTCGTAAATGATCACCCTTTTCCCGTCAACTACAATTAGCAGGTGATGGAGAACGCAGCCGATGGCAGATATCAAGACGGGAGCTCCCCAGCCGTACAGGGAGTACCACAAAAAAGATCGACCAAAGCTTTCACTTCGCATCCGAAGTTTGAAGCCGAAGGTCCGAGCCAGGTGCAGAGACACCACGTTGCTCCAGAAGAACATCGCCAGCAATAGGTAGTGAATTGTGACTGCGAAAAACAGGCAGGTGGCGTCGCTGGCGGTAGTGAATTTACGCAGGGGCGAACCGGGGCCGAGCAGAAAGACCATCTGGGTTAGAAACAGGGCCGAGATGAAACAAAACAGGTTCTTGCCGGGCAGAGTGCAGAGCTCTGGAAAAACGCAGAAGCCGAGAAGAGTTAAGAGCAGGAAAACCTGCGAGACGACGAGACCGACCACGGACAGAACCGCTGTTACTGAGGTAGTGGAATTGCGGCAGTTGGGACATGATTCATGCTGACGACACACCACGATCTCTTCATCCCTAATCTTGATGATGTCTTCAGCGCTCAGCTTGACGATCTCTTCACTCGAGAATCTGCCACCGGATGAGAGTTCCACCGTCGTGTTATCCAACCACCTGAAATCGCTGGAGTTCAGAACCACCAGGGAACAGTTCAACTTTATTTTACAGAGATGCACAAACTCCTCAACCTGCCCTCGGGGTGTGAAGACAACCTCTTGAAAGGTTTTTTTGGATGGACATGTCACTGACCCGTTGTTCACCCTGATATTGACATACGAAGTACCGTTGATTTCGAATTTCTTGAAGTCGGAGCCAAACGAATAGCGGACTGGTATCTGTCCTAGACGAGCACATCTGTCCACCAAGAAAATACCTTCGCCGAAATTCCTCAGCGTCAGTTTTTGAATTGTGACGTTGGAATTTGAGAGCTCATGAGCGATGGTGCCTCTGCTATAGGCAAGAATGTGGGTTGATATTTTAGCAAAGGTGAACTGGGACTCGACAGCAGCAAGAGATCTACAATGCAACGACTGACGAAGATCCAAGCAATTAACATGACGCCATGTAGTGACGGTAACGTTTACTAAAGCATGACTCAAGACTTGGATCAAATGCGACTGCACCAGGTCAACATCTGTGACGTTAGTCTGAAATTCTAGGTCCAACAAAACCACCGGTAAGTCTCTCCAGTCGGAAACAAAACAGGGATCTGTGTCTGCTGCCACGCATTCACCGTGGGCTCCAAGTCGCCGGCCAGAAGGACAGAGTAATCTGCGACATGACCCTAAAGCAAAGTCGAAGTAGGTGCCCTGATCACAGACCAATTCTGGGGGCTGGTTACCCAAGGAGAAACGCAACTCTCGTTGAGAGGAAAAATCAAAGAGCGCACTAATTGAAAGAAAACCGTCGCCTTTCTGGTTAGGATCGTCTGAGGCAAAGATAATACACTGACATGCATTGTGGCAGCGCTTTCTTTTGCAGCAATGGTTCGATTCCAGTTGGTACACTCCGCACGCCACAGCCTCGGACGAAGAACTACACAAACATCCATATTTGGATGAGACCACTCGCGGTCGGGAAGCGTTCCACATGAACGATAACGGGGGCGTGACCGGGCCAATATCGCACCTGCCGATAGAGATGTCTGTCAGACCAGTGACCTCGACATTGGCCGGGCAGTTTAACTCCACCTGCCAAAACTGCAACTTCTCTTCCGAGAAGCCGCTGCATCGGGCGCAGAAAGCGTTACGGTAGTGCAACCCGTCCGGGGCAGTCACCGGAACAACCCGTTTAACATCACCCACTGTTTCAAAGGACCTCAACTCTACTCCTTCACAGAGACCGACCAGTTCTTCCTTGGCAGTGTCGTTCCAGCAGCTCCCAACCAAGACAAACTCGAGATCGTCTTCACCCTTCACGTGCACCAGAGACCTGTTTGAACGTCGCGCCAGAATGACGGGAATCCACAAGGCTTCCAACTTACAAACGTACTCCTGTACTGCACTCTCCGAGTAATTTCGGACTGCCTCCAAAGCCCGGCACTCATCTTCAGGGTAGCCACCAAAGCTTGGACTCGTTCCCTGACAGTCCCGCAATTCCTGCAAGTACCCAGTATCCCCAAGTTGGCCCAAATCAGTGCTGCAGTACAACTCGAAATCCAGACAGCAGTCCTTGTATACCAAACAGTGCTCATCGCAGTAGCAAAAGTGGCTGGGGTTACGTTCGTTGAACGTTCCTGTTTCGATGCATCGACCACAGCACGATGTATCTCGAGTGATATCTATGATAATTTTACCCAAGGTGACATCGATTGCATCTGCGTATAAACAAGAGAATAGCAGAAGTACGCGTTTAACGAGTATAAACCTGGTAAAACAAATATTACTTGGTTTTTCCGACATGTTTTTGTTGTCACTCATATATCTTTAGACTTTTACTTGTTCGGGTGCTTCCGGATATAAAATGATTAATATTTACCGATAAACTGCCTGCCATGCTTATAATCAGGACCGAAAAGTCGATTTCGTATAAACCTTTTTTCTTCTTTAAGACCAGAAAAGAAGCCAATCTTTGACAGCGTCAGTTCCGAAAACCTAATTTGTGATAAAAAAAACTTAGGCAAACATCCTTGAAGCATCTATAGGTTTGTTTTCATTCGTTCTGTATGATCATACGATCGATCATTCATATAGTGCTCCCCTCTGTGGAATAGGTGACCAGCAGCAATCCGATCTGTTGATAATTTTGACATTTTTAACGCCAATCTGCATGAAACCCTAATTACCAGTGTGATAAGTATATAGTCGTGGATTCAATTACTATATCTACACTGTTTGCGGCACCAGTCCGATGCTGTCACCACGCATTACGCCGATACAGACAAAAATTTCATGACGGCTGGAAATACGTATAATGAATACCCCCAAATGTCCGCCGCGTCAAAAAGCTTTTCGTTTTTTTCTCTGGAAAAGTAAGACATTGTGTTGGTTTTCTTCCAACCAGATGTTTGAATTAGGATAGGCCTATAAGTAAACAATCCCAAACATGACATTTTGGGGGGATTTCAGGACGTGTAGTATACCCCTTTAACGCTGCAGTCTCTGGCAAATTGGATGCCAAACAAATTGACATCAGTACTATTTTCCCCAAAAGGCCAACCAGTTCGCGCCGGGATTATTTTAACATCGCCGAGCCGACGGGCGGGATTATTTTTAACGAAACTCGATCCGAAGCGTGTTCAGGCCGATAGTGCTGGGTAGCACACCCACGCATTTCCGGCCTTGCGCGCTGCTGACATACATTTCCGAACTTGAACTTGACTTGTTTATGCGTCATCCGTTTTGAATTTGGGGAAATTTTTGCGTTTATATACGTCATCCGGCGCGAACTGGTTAAAAAGTTGTGGGAATTACTGGAAAGAAAACCACATTCCAACTATCTTAGTTAAAATTACATCGCATAGAGATTTAAGTTCAATATTGGTAGGGATATCGCACCGTAGATTTCCAGGGCTTTGACTTAAAGGGATCGTATACGTTTGGTAATTACTCCAAAAATTAATGGCAATAAAAACTTACTTGCTAAGAAGTACAGCAGCTTTGGATAGTATAATGCATTTTTAGAAACTTTTCACTTCGAAGTACTGCGGTTATGGAAAAAGATATCACTTTTTATCCCCAAAAAATTTGAATCTGAGAAGCGTTACTGCAGTGACGATTCTTAGAGCGTGTATTCCAATGGAGATTATTCTTTCCGCGTGGACATAACCGCTCCAGATTTTCGGCAATATCTCAAAATCGGTACCACCTTTTGAAATGAAATTTGTACAGGTTAGTTTTATGGTATATATCTATAACTATATAGGATTGAAACAAACAATGGGTTCCAATTACCAAACGTGTACGACCCCTTTAAAGCAACAGATCGCAGTTTAACTGGCATATACTTGACGTGGACGAGCCTTAATGTTAACCCCAGAGAAACAAGAATATATTACCTGAAATTTGGCACAAACAGCAATTACTCAAGTTGCCTTAAAAATCATGCAGCCCCACCAGCACATTATTACCAGTCCTGCCCTCGACTCAAAATATGGACCGTTTTAAAGACGAATCAGTTACGATTTGAAGATAGTAAAGAACCGGTCGAGGGCAAAAAAAATAAAAAATATATTTAAAAGATATGTAGCATCATTCAAGTGGCGAACAAACCAACAAGAAATACAAGTACTACTCACCTGCTTTATTCAACAAGAATGACGATGAGAATAAAACGACGCAGAGAACTTGCAGAGCGGATTCCAGCGTATTCGCCATGGTTGTACCGATGGTTGTACGCGACGAATTGCTATTTCTCCGTGAATGTTGTAGTTTTATATATTGGTACAACAAAAGCGCATTTAGGTCACGTAAATTATCGTCCGGTCTAATGGGAAAAAACCACCAATTAGGCGCCCGTTGTTTGTATATTTTAAGCAGTTCCATCAACGTGACAAGTATAAACATGCCTCTAAATAATTTAGGGCATGGTTTAGTCATTTAGTGGTAATGGATTCCATCGAAGCAGAAACCGACTCTTGACAGTTCATCTCTGTTAATTAATGGTCTTAAAAGGCTTTTTGCGCGTTCAATCCTGTTTACTCCAATCCCCCACTAGCAAGGTCGTAATAATAACGATGATGATTGGACTATAGGCTATATCAATTCTAAATTGCCTTTAGTTTTCGTCGACCAAAGCCGCGTTCGCATTGGACTTAATATTGTCAAATGTTACGGTACGTGATTGTCAAAGTTCACGGTGTTAAATCCTCCGCTAGAAGCTTGGGCCTGTAGATCTTACTGTAGCGGAGGGTAAAATGGACAATTTGACAATGTTACCGCCTGTCCGCATTGGATTTAATTTGGTTAATTTCTCTGTAGGTTTTACCAAAAAAAGTCCAATGCGAACGCGGCTCAAGACTCAAGATATAATGATGTCACGGTTTGTTTACATGCGTTCTTTGTTACCTTGCATGTAAAAGGCCAGGGGCCAATTTCACGGAGCTGCCAAGCACAAAAATTTGCTTAGCATGAACATTTGTCCTTGGTAAAAACAAGGTTACAGACCAAATTTTCACGTGATCTTTATTGTTTTTGATTGATAATCAGCTGGTTTTTTGCTTAGCATGAAAAACACGTAGAAGTTTGGCTGATAACTTGTTTTTAATGAGCAAAACTTGTTTGTGCTAAGCAAATTTTTGTGCTTAGCAGCTCCGTGAAATTGGCCCCAAGTGACCAATTAAACCCCAACACAGGGCTATATATATCTGTTGGTAGAGCACCGAAACCACATTCCGTAGGTCGCTGGTTCAAACTCGCTCCAGTCAATTTATGTATTCAATTTGAAAAAATGTAAGAGTATAATTTGCATTTTCATGAAAGAATGAACCATTTTCTTTGAAGGGGGCGCTAACAATAATACTAGGCGAGTCTGGAAAACGACTACAGTTTTGTAATGTCAAGAAAACTACTATGCAAACAATGACAAGGAAACAATTTAGAAAACAGATGATGAACAAATGTAATCTGCATAGAATGTTTACATGTATTATGAAACAATGCACTACTTGAAGGTAAAAGTGACAAGTTGCTTACAATAAACTGGCTCCTTAACTTGGGTTAGTTTGAATAACTTGTTGATTTAACCAGGACTAGTTCTGGTTTATCAACAACAGTTAACTGAAAAAGAGTGGTTATATTAACTTAGTTATTTTAACAAAAGTTGACAGTTCTTTAACCAACATTTTGTCCTTTTATAACAAAGATAAGTAATCATTAATTGAGTAATGATTTGTATTAACATTAAAAAAACCAAAAAAACATCAATTGTTTTGTTTAGTCGAAATGCAATATCTCTCCTGAAATGTTTCTCCTGGAATTTCTCTCCCGGAATTTCTCTCTCGGAATTTCTCTCTCTTAATTTTTCTGCCAATATTTCTTTACTGGAATTTTCATCCCGGAACAATCTCTCCCGGAATTTTGCCACCAACAGTGTCCATCCGCCATTTGTCAGCAGAAATCCAACGAAAAAGCCCTGTATCCAAAATTAGTGTAGACATCAATCAGACTGCTGTTTCCTGACACGCACAATACCTGCAAGAAAGTTTGAAAATCGGTTAACATTTTCTCCTATTTTTGTTTCAAGTTGGAACCTATTTTTCATTGCAATCCGATAAATATTTAAATTTGTTTACTTATTTTGAGGTAGTGCTTGCATTTTCAAGGAATTAATTTTAATGTTAAAATTTTTGATGGGGGGGGGTGGGAAGGGTCATCTTCGTGTAAACGAGATTTGAGTTTGCTACCTTATTACTCTCGCTCTCTGTGTTGACGGTGAGACTAAACACGCTGGTTGCTGTGCAGGGAACCTTTGTCTTTGGGTCGCCATTGATATTCCAGTGATATACAAATGGAGTGCTACCTCCCGATATAACCTGCACAGAGGAACGAGAGAGACCAAATTGCTGACAAGTTCGGACAATCACAAAAATGGTACAGTCAGTGTACATTGGGTTGTTGTCTTACCAAATCCTCATGAAAGGTCACCACTTGAGGGCAGCAGTTTGGGGCATCAAAGGTCACAGTGGGGGTCAGTGACCTCAGATGCCAAAGTGATAACGAGGGGCCTCCGCCACAGACCTGTGGAATGGTTTGAAATTGGAACAGAATTATTGTTGAGACAAATGGCAGACAGAAGTGTAATACCCTGGTGAACCAGGAAATGAAATGAGATCCCTTGCTTGGATTCAAACATAATGTTCTGGAAATTTTCTGGAAATCAGCAGCAAGACTAGAACCTCCAACTATTATTCAGTGCCCGCTAAATAATCAGTGCTTGTTGAATAGTCCAAGCTTGTTGAATGGAGGTCAAGATGCAGTGTCTTCCATATCATCGCTGCTTGCCAAGCAAGCGTCTATTACTTCGAAGGTTAGACTACAAAACGTCAGGCAAGAAATGTTGCATTTCATTGATTTCAAAGTGACAAGATAATCCTGATTTGGATGTACATCCTTACCAGCCATTCCTCACCAGGGTCTACCGCAACACACCCGACCCACTTGCCGTGCTGCGGCCGTGCACACTCCTGAAACAAATTGCAACAAACCCATCAGATCAGAAAGATTACAATATTAAGCTTCAGAGTTGAAATCACCACAGTCACAAGTCAATCATCTCTGCCTCAGGCTGTGGCAGAGATATTCCTTTGTCACTGTTGCAAAATAACTTAGGATTCACTTGTGATTCAGAGTTGTATTCGAGTCCCTGCAAGTCCCTGCAAGTCCCTGTAAGTCCCTGTAAGTCCATCACAAGTCCTTTAGTCTCAAGTAAAGTCACTAGCTATTCAAATGAACTGTTCCTCTGAAGCATTCCTCTGTAATTATTCATTGCGATTTGCTTCATGAAAGGACTTGTGACTAGACTCGTTGTGATTTGACTTCATCAAAACAAACTGCTTTTAGTTCCCCTAAAAAGCATTTCTTTGTTCAAATTGTGTCTTGTGTCTCCAAAACATTGAAACGCCTTCATGTATTACCTCATGTTTATATGGTTCAATGATGTGGACTGCCTCCACCGAAGTTCTTGTATCTACAAAATGTAAACAAATAAGATAATTAAGACAAAAACCAACTTGTACTCCAAATATGATTAACTTCTTGCACAGCTTAACATCCTTTTTCAATTGTTAATTCATCTCTAACCGATCACTAGCACCCTGTGAACACAAGGCTTGTACAGTGTTCTGGAAGTCCTTGGTTCAACTCCCGCAACAGTCATCTTCAATCTGATGTTGATGGATTAAGCGTCAACTAAATTAGGTTTCCCTTTTGGAGATTTATTGATAATGAAACCCGGAGCATAGGAGAAAACTGCTGTTTTAAAAAACACTGGGGAAATAAAACGATACTTGTCAACAAATATTATACTTCAAAAGTGAGCAAATCTCAGAATATGAAACTCTGGACTCACCCCATATTCTTACAGATCCATCTTCTGCTGATGAAGCCAATTGTTGTGAACGGTCGTACAGCGAGACACAGTGAACATAGTCAGAGTGACCACTGAAGGTGTCCTGCCCAAAAAAAAAGGAATTTTGTCCCACAGATTTCAAGGCAATTTGGGGTTCGTAATAAAGCAGGGTTTGTTGCGATTATTGTAAGAAAGACAAACATATTTGCCTCAGCTTTGCACACTTAAAAAAGTTGTCATAAAATGAGTAAATATTTTGACTTCTTTGTCTCTGTTTGCTTTTCTGTGGCAATAAAACTATAAACATAGAAAGTATAAATGGAGAACATTCACCTTTTTAGTGCCACTTTCCAAATCCCAGGCATGGATTTTTGAATCACCTCCCCCAGAGTACAACAGATTGTCCTGTATTTATAAGAGAAAGAAAGGGAGACAGAAGTCGTCCTTTAAAGTAGTAAACAAAAACAGACTTGGTCTGAGTATCTTGACTTGTCAAAGAGTTGAATCAACATGACTCATTCTGGGGAAAAAAGAAATAGGGAATTTTAGGTGTTAACCCAAATAAGATAAACCTCCTTTTACAATAAAAAATGTCAGGAGAACAATAGAATTCCCACTATCAATAAAATCATGTGCTCACTGAGTCCAAGGTTGAGCTTGTCAAAAATAAAAGGCTGAAAATTAATGAAATGTCTAAAAGATGTATGTCTCTCTGTCTGTCTGTCTGTCTGTCTGTCTGTCTGTCTTTTGCAAATGTCTGGAGAATATCATGCCTGTAAGTCTCTTTCAAATGACCTCCTGGCATCCTTAATTTTTTACTGAAAACTATATGCCTGTGCTACGCAAGAAGGGTGGAGGGGGGGGGGATAAGGTGGATGTACAGTAAAACAAACTGCGGTGAAATTGTACTTTGTACACTTTGTAAAATGAAGTTTACCTTAGTACTGTAGGCTAGCGCATTGGTTTCAAATGCGCCAAAGTTACTGGAAGCTGGTAGTGACAAAGACCAGGCAACCTTAGGATTCTGGAAATAACAACAACAACACTGAACTAATATCCGAGTGAATAAAGAAAACATACAACAGGACCCTGAATCTTTTTCTCTATGAATAGGATTCCTATGCACGACTGACGTTGTAGCTACACATGCAAAACAGAGACAGTTTTAGACGCATTATGAAGGTTGAGTTGCAGTATTGCCAGATATTGCCCCTCGACGGCCTAGGGGGCCGCCCGTACTGAAAAGGACACGTCTTGGACATGTGGCTTGGGCGATTGGCTAGGTTGTTGTCGTATGGACCGAAGTCCGGATTGACAGCTTTAGTTCGAGAGGTCTTTTTTCTCTTAGCCGGATCACCACGAGAAGGTAGCTGTCTTGATCCTCCAGAAACACCGGGTCAAACCCCTTCTCTTAGCAATACGTTTTTCTGGGTTCTTTTACGTGCATTACACTCCACAAGGTGAAGACATTAGTTTCACGGGCTGTTAGCCGCGGTTACTCGTAGAGGAGGCCACGTAGAGGATGTCTTCTTCCCCTCCCATTATGAAGGTTGTTTAGCTGTAACAAATACAATGTTGCTTTGCCTCACCTTCTGAAAAATGTCTGTCCAAGCCCACCCTTTGATGTCGCCACACCCTGCACTGAAAGCAAACGAAATATGAACAACATTCACTGCAAGCATATTTTAGATTTCAAATATTTCACAATTATATATGGGTGAATTTAGGAAATTTATGAGAGTAAATTTTTCGTGGCTTAGTGTATGACACGTTAACTTTTGCAGTTTGCACGTTCACGTAGGCCTACCTTATCAAGAATTTGTCAGTTGATACCAATGCATAAATGGCTCCATCGTATGCTGTAAAAATAACCCAAAACATCAATTATCTGATTGACTATTGCAATTAACAGCTTACTATCACAAGGAATTATTTAATAAAAAAATATAAAAAAATGAAAACTGAGCACTACTGTAGAATCATTTTGTTATTTCTTGCCAAAGTGCCCTCCGAAAAAACAACCATGGATGACATCAACTTCTGTTTTCCACGATTATGGATTTTTTTGATTGGCGTCGGGATACGAGACCTGTCGTGGTTACTTAACCCTAACCCTTCAGGGTATTTTGGCTAGAAACCCTGCCAGACACATCAGATTGCATACTTTGTCACATTGACTTGTGTGCAGAGTCCAGCAAGGTCAGGTAGTCACCACAGATGCACTGTGCCGGGTCTGGCAGGGCTAGGATTAAAGTCCACTGTGGGATAAAGATGAGTACTAGCGCCCTCTGGACCCACCTTTGAAGGAGACAAGCGGTTTCCAAGTTTCCTTGTTAGCGTCTGCACTTAGGGAGGCTGTTATACTGAACAAAACAATTCAGAAAAACATATATTGATTTAGTTAGATATTGAAATGTATTCTGAATGGGAACAAACCCAGGCATGATTTAGCAGCCGGGTGTTGTCAGCAAGACAGCAATGCATTCTTCTTCTTCCATATAAAGTGCAAACTTCAACGATGTGAAGATCAACGCACTGCAGGATCACCACAAGAAGGTAGCTGTCGTGATCTTCCAGAAACACCGGGACGAACCCCTTCTCTTAGCGATAAGTTTTTCTGGGTTCTTTTACGTGCATTATACAACACACGGGACCTACGGCTTTACGTCCCATCCGAAGGACGAAGCAATAGTGGTTTAATTGCCTTGCTTAAGGACACACGTGTCGACGGCCGGGATTCGAACTCGCGCTCTGTGGAACAGAAAACACACGCTCTTAACCACTCGGCATCGACACTCCATTCAATGTCTCCCCCCCCCCCCCTTAACCGTTTATGGGGTACTTACGCAAGAATCCATCAACATAAAGAAAATACAGCTTGACTTGCGATGACATGATCATTGGTAAATGGTAATGAGATTGCTGCATACCTAAAGACTGCGATGGTTCCGTAGTTATTACCAGCCACGAGGTACTTGCCGTTAGGAGAGATACACTGGGAATATACCGTCATGTGCATCTGTTGCCGCTGGCGACGAATCTCTTCCTACAAATATGTAGAAATGCAAATGGAAATAACTTAGTCCCGAGTATAAAGCCAGTTCTGTATTTCGATATAATGCAGTCAAGGTTAAAACAAAAATAGGATAAAACCGCTGATCTAGTCATGTTGCAAAAATGCCCATTGCCGGTGCACATATCCCGTATTCATTTATTGTAAGTAAAGAAAGTTAAAAAATACTGCATGCCGCAGGCCTAATTAAAATAAAAATAGGTGCTAAACAGTATTAATAAAACAAAACATGAATGAACTGTTATAAATAAAGTGTTAAAAAACAAACCTCTAGACTTAAAGCCATTTCGAAGAACTGAAACTGAAAGTGAAACCAAAGAATGAGACTTGACACTTTTCAAGCAAAACTTGCAGCAGACGACAAGAAGTTATTGCGCCCTCTATGGTTCTATTGGCTCCTAGCTTTCGTCGCATTTGGCTGGTACCCGGAAAGAATGTCTTTTTCCCGCGTTTTGTATTTGAACTCAGGGTACCATCGATTACCATCGAAGAGCAAGTGACGCCATTTTCAATGAGTTAAAAAGTCGAAAGAGCATCCGTCACATTTTAATCAGCTCTAGAATTCCCGTTTTGAAACTGAATTCTTGCTTATGCACCGGCTGACGTGAGAAAGGGTTATTAAGTTTCATTGGATACGAGTCTAAATCAAAATCCATTTAGGAAAATCGAACATTTGACTTTAAATCGGAGTTGCTTTTGTAATGAATTTTATTTGGTATTGTCTATTGACATTGGTAATGTAATTTTTGCACTGCCGTAATGGAAGCTCCATAATGCCTTGTTGTTGTTGGGAAACTGGCAAATGGAGTTGGATGACCCAAAAAAATACCCGAAATTGATAATCCCATTCATTCAGACACGTAATGTAAATCCACAAAATCCAGGTTATAGGCCTACTTCAATTAAACATAACCTGAACATTTCTCAAGATTCAACATTCAACATTTTATTTTTAGTACTCGCACGTAACAAGTTCAAACTTTCACTTAATTTTCATTAAAGTTAAGTTCCAAACTTCCAAACTGACACAAAGAAAACAATCTTCTAACTAAGTTATATCAGTGATAGTGTACTATATACCGGAAAATACCAGTGTGCCGGTATTTTCCAGTGTTTTTCGGTATAGAGTATAAATTAAATAAACACCCAGTTCTATCATGGTTTAAAAGCTGCATGTTAATATATAAAGCATCAATATTTGATGAGCTGGCTACCCCATCATAAATGTCAACACTTGCGTTGAAATAAATCTTGTCGCTCGTCCAATATATGTCCAAACAACTATGACATTGACAACCAGAATTTTAAAATGAAGTGCATGTATGTGACTATGTGCATGGGAAATGTACCAAATTCTATGCTTTGTTTTCAATCGTATTTTTTAGAAGAAAAAGCTGAGACTAGAGTACGTTGACGAGTACCAGTCATGGCAGACTTTTTTGACAGTGAAGCGGAGGTCTCGGATGATGAAGACATCAAACTGAGCAGTGATGAGGAGGATGAAGAGGAAGGAGAAGGTAGGAGACACTCAAGGAGGGAAATAAGGCTTTGCCTAAACTATATAGTATTGAACCGAAGTACCGAAATATAATTGGGATTAATCCAACTATAGTTGTATCTCGCTCTGTATCTCGTTGGAACTCTTGCCGTCTGAATCCCATCAGAAAATGTTAATTGTTTTGAGGTTGTGTTCTTTTAGTTGTGCCACAAAATACGAAATATGCATAAACCAATGACATCTTTCATTATTTGTATAGGGACGTCAGGCAGAATTGGGCGTGTGTTGAAATGTCTCTCCCGGATGTCTCCCCTAACTCTCCTTTTGTAACTGTTAAGAAGTACTACTGTACTGAGAAACTGCTTCACAACAATTGACACGGCTTGCAAGCAATTGACGATTTGACAGTATTATTTGTGTTCTCTTTGTTGTTGCTGTGGTAACAGAGGGTGAGAATGAGAACCTTGATGACCTAATCAATGATGAGGATGATGAGGAGGATCAGCGTGGGTCAGACTCCGAGGGAGAGATCGGAAAGAAGAAGAAACGTAAACGAAGAGGTCAGAAAATCATAAATCAAAAAATGGTGTTTACGATTTGTTATGTATTGATGTCACTTCTCTCCGTACAGACTAGTATACTTGAAACAGGTTTAACCCTTACTACCCCAAACCCATCAAACTCCAACTGCAGCTTTCGCTAGGTTTTGGCAGGTTTGGTACCAAACCGTAACAACTTGTTGTTAGACTTTGTTTGACTCAGTACCAAAGGCCCAGGGAGACCCTGTTGAATTCTGTGAGGTTCAGGACAGAAAGGCATGAGACTTGTCAAAATGTTAGAAATTTTGAGAATGCACAGGCATTTATACGTGAGTGACCCACATTGTCACGGCACAGTTCCTGGTCAACTGTAAGTGTATGTACACTTACACCTTGTATGTGTGTCCCCACTAAAACACATAATACCACTGGCCAGTTATCACTGTTCCAAGTCAATAAAACGTCAACTGTTGGAGTTTGGCAGGTTTAGTACTGTTAGGTTCAGTACAGTGTACCAAAAATTACTGAACATGTGTGAGCTGTTGAAGTTTGTTAGGTTTGGTATGCTTCCTAGTGCGAGAGCCTAGGGGGTTAGGGTTAAAGATCTATACCGCTTATTTTTCAAAAAACATTTGTTTGAATACTGGATTTGACTGTAAATTGTGTATTTTGTGTATTTTTGTATTCATACCGCATATTTTTTCCAAAAACAGATTTATTTGAATAATGAATTCGACTTTAAATTGTGAATTTTGTGTATTTATCTTTAATTTGAGTCGTTTTTGTTCCTCTTTAGAAATTGACGACAGACTTGAAGATGATGATTATGAACTCATTGAGGAGAATACAGGATTTAAGGTGGACAGGGTGAGTACACTGACCTTTGAATCAACCCCCCCCCCCCCCTTTGACAGCCTGAATGAATTGACTATTACAAGTGGCTTCAACTACTTCCATAGGCCCATGTGTAGTTGAAAGTCATAGCCATGTAAATTGGTTGCAGCTTCAGAGTCTGTCTGGATTTCTAAACTCCATATTGTGTTAAAGGTAGTATACACCATTGGTCATTGCTTGAATTATCATGAATGAGTAGATTTGGGGGGTTGTATTTATAGTAAATATCGTTTAACTGAGCTGTCCGAAGTTTTACAATCATGGATGCCGAGAAAAGCACGAAAAACAGCGGGGTTTTTTCAACCGTCCGGCGATCGCGAATTTTTCATTATAAAATTCTATTTTTCGGAAGAATTACAGGATATCTAGCGCAATCATTTTGCTGGATGCCCAGAATCAACATTTACTTTCAGATGAGTAAGATATTTCTTAATAATTCGGTAGTAAATATTTTCGATATCTGCAAATGGTGTATCCTACCTTTAAGTGTGGAAAAGGACCCTTTCTGGAAATGTTACTGAATTAATCCTAACTCTCTAAAATCATGTTAAAATTGGATAATGCTAAGTTTGGCAAAACGTTACCTTCTCTTGCAGAAAAAGTTCCGTCGTTTGAGACAAATTTCGGACGAGGAGGACAGCGAGGACGAGGATGGGAATTCTGCCTTGCAGACGGAGGCCACTCAACGGGACGCTATTGCCAAGGAAATATTCCAAGACGACATTGAAGGAGAAGATGAAGAACCTGTAAGTCTTATTTAAATCCTAGTTGGTCTTGTGTAGATTTAAAAGTTAAACGTTAAGATCTTAATCATTGTTATCCAGCAAATTATAAATTTAGTTTTCTCTGCACTAATTAAGATGGCCAACAAATGCTGGATTTATATTTCAAAAATGTTTTATTTGATGTGGGTTTTGTTTTTCATTCATTTTTATCTCCTCCCCACTAATAGCCTGAAGAGGGAGAGATACGTGAAGCAGGTCCTGAACATGACCAGTACGCTGAGATCGAGTCCGATGAGGAAGAATCAGGTAAGAAATAGATGCTGTCTTCTACCACACTCGCCAGCGATTGAGACAAATCTATCACAAGTCCATTCACAAGAAACAATAGATGAACAATAACTAGGGAAACCATTGTAACCTTTGCACATTTCAAGTTTTTTTTGTTTGTTTTACATTTGTACCACCAGATCCAGACGATTTCATTGTGGATGACGAAGGTCAACCCCTTGCTAGAAGAAAGAAGAAAGGTCACAAAAGTCACAGATACACTGACTCGTAAGTGGACCTCTTCCATCCTAGAATATTTGAAACAGGACATGGCCAATTTATGCTGTGCCACGAGGGGTCAAACATTCTTTTTGTTAAACCTCGCCGACTAACTGACTGTCACTTGTGCATTAGGCTTGTTTGATCGAGTCTGGCCTTCGCCCCAAAACGTTTGAAATAGAATCACCCCTCAATGTCAATTGATAGGCTGAATCCCACGTCTTGTATATTCCACTTGCATAAGTACTTCCAGTAAATAGCCAAGGCCTATCTTGCCCCAAATATGTTTAAACATTAGAAAACTCGGCATGTCCCAACTTTAAGATTTGGAATTTGAAGCGTTACGTTTTCTTTTGTTGCCAGAGCCTTACAGGAAGCTCAAGACATCTTTGGTCTAGACTTTGACTTTGAAGAGTTCAATCAGTACGGTCAGGATTACGAAGAAGCCCTTGAAGAAGACTCGGAGGTACATCTATCGGCAAAATACACATTTTGTATTATAATTTATAAAGTTCAATATATTTGAGATTTTGAGATTTTCTCTTTCAATCAAGAGAGTTTGGGTTAAATAACTCTAGGCAGTTATTTCTTTTTTCAAAGATCATGACGCAAATTAAAAATGAAAAGCTGGTATCTGTAGTCAACCCTCGTCAAAATTTTGTAGATTTCTCTCCACCTTTGAGTAATCTGAGGACAGCCATTTTCCGCTTTCTCCCCCAGTGTTATTTATCCAACCTTTACTTTTATAGTACGAGGATGAGGAAGAGGACGTTGATTTAGGTGATGACGTGCCGAGGAGAGTCCGCAAAGCAGGCAAGAAACGAACCTCAAAGAAAAGTATCTATGATGTGAGTAACAGGCGGAAATTAACCATTCGCATTGAATTAACCGCTGTGATTGGGTGTCTGGTGTTTGCAATCGGTCAGAGATTACAAGATATCTGAAAAAAAGAAAGAATATTCATAGGTAATATTCAAGTGGTCCTACATTGAGAAACCCGAATCCAATTGGCTAAGCAACTTTCGCAAGCTTAGCAAGTCAGGATGTCTTTTGCTTAAAAAAGTTCCTGGGCTTGAGTCATATAAGTTGGAAGGGTTTATTTATTTAATTTATTTTGATGTTGCCTTAAAGCACATTGCTGGAATTACAATTTTAAAAAAGACCAAATTCTTGTTTATAACTGACTAGAACTCCAGAACTAAGATATCAGGTTGTTATTGCTGCTATTAGTAACACATTGGTAAAGGTTTTTTTATTGCCTGCTTCAAAATATGGCATTTGGCCCTTCACAGGTGCAATTCCAAGAACTTGTGAGAAAAAAGTTGGACTCGAACCCTTAACCTCCTTCTTGCTAGTCAGCCGGTTTCCTGTCTGCTGCTGACCTAATGCCAAAACCTAAATATCACGCTGGGGTTAAACTCTGCTAATCTTCTCTTTTACATTTTTTTTCACAGGTGTTTGAGCCAAGCGAATTGGAGAGGGGCCACTTTACCGACATCGACAATGAAATCCGGGCAACGGACATACCAGAGAGACTTCAGGTAGACAATACGAAGATCACGGATATATTATCTATCTTGAATAGAATGATGGCATCAACCGGTTGAATCTAATGGTTTTGTTCATCTTATTGTAAACTTTGTGGAGAGGACTTCACAGCAATTGTCACCGCTATTTGTTTTATAACGGAAGCAATGTTTCTAGTTCATCATTTCAAGAAATTGTCTAATTCAATAATTTCATTAAAAAATGTAGTTAATGAAAGAAAAAAAATGGTTCAACTTGAATTGAAATTTAGGACCTTTCCACTAACTTACTATGTATTATTGCATGTGGTTTTAAGTGACTTAAATTGTTTCCCGGCACCTCTTTTGTTTTTATACCACAGCTTCGCCGGGTACCAGTTACCAAAGCAGATGACGCTGAGTTAGACGAGGAAGCTGATTGGATCTACAGACAGGCCTTCCTGACGCCACCAATCTCCAATCAGGTAAAGGGTTTGTTTCAACTAGTTTCCGTCGGATGCCGTGTATACTCGCAAAGTTTTTTTCTGGTATTTAAAACGGATTACGGATAAACATGTCTGGAGCAAGGCCATGAAACATCTAACATCTGGCAGCGACTGGCTCACAGCGAGCGAGGATGGAAATATCAGGGTGTGCTACCCACAGATGCTAGCCTGAACCTGAACCTAAACCTGAACCTGAACCTGTCTCTGAGGTTCGTGAAAAACAATCCTGCGTCTGGGCCTGGTAAATGTAAAAATAATCACGGCGCAATCTGGTTAACTATCGCCCCGGTTAGGTCCACTGTTTTATTTGAGACTACTGGAATCTAATCCTGTCTGACAAACAAGGCTTAACTGATGTAGGGCCTGTGTCTCTTTTCTTTCATTGTAGGAGTACTCTGAGCAGGACAGTGGCTATGGCTCTGGCTATGAGAGAAAACCACCACGTACTAAGAACCGAATCAGAGAAGCCCTGCATTTCATGCGCAATCAGCACTTTGAGGTAAGTTTTGAACAAAAAATAGCTTACAAGATATTGTCTTCAGGAAATAAGGATAGTCATTCGAAAGATGTAGTATCCTGCTGCCACTATTTTCATAATATTACCTCATTTACTACATTTTTTTCCATTCATGAAATAAGTTTGTTAATTGTAAATTTAACATGCAAAATGTCCTTGTTGATCAAAATTATAGACTACTGTTTTTAATGGGAGGAGTTGGTTTAGATGTTACTTTTTCTAGCCTTCCACTGCTGTGGGGGAGTCGGGTTGGTGTAGCGGTTCTTTCCTCGCCTTCCACCACTATGACCCGGGTTCGAATCCGGCCTGGGCCAATATGTGGATTGGGTTTTCAGTCCCTGCCTGACTCCGTGGGTTTTTCCCCAGGATATTCTTCTGGGGTTTTCCTCCCACCTCTAAAACTGTAACTTCTTCACATTAATTGTTAAATGAAATAAAAAATTGTTGAATGAAATTTGTTCCCGCCGTGAATATGGCCATTGATGCTGGTACGGCGTTAAACCCTAAATACTCACTCACTCCACTGCTGTGGCCCGAGTTGGATTCCTGTCCTAGGTTTTTCCTTAAGTATCTTTCTGTTTTTTTAAATACCGTTTAAAAAGTGTTTCAATACCATAAAGAATTTTAACCAAACTAATTGATACCATCCCTTTACTCACAGGTGCCGTTCATTGCCTTCTACAGAAAGGAGTACGTTGAACCTGAACTGAACTTTAATGATCTCTACAGAGTCTACCATTGGGACGAGAAGGTGAGATAGCGGGTAAAATCTGTTAATGGTAGGATACACCATTGGTAATTGCTTGAACTATCAGGAATAGGTAGATTTAGGGGGTTGTATTTTATAGTAAATACGTTTAACAACCTTTTACAACCATGGATGCTGAGAAAAGCACGAAAAACAGCGTTTGTTTTCAACCGGCGTCGAGCAGTTATTCTTATGTTATTTGTGGTTGTTTCGCAATCGCCGTCCGGCGATCGCGAATTTTTCTTCATAAAATTCAATTTTTTTGAATAATTACAGGATATCTAGCACAATCATTTTGCTGGATGTCTAGAATCATTATTTACTTTCAGATGAGTAAGATATTTCTTAATAATTCGGTAGTAATTGCAATTGCAAATGGTGTATCCTACCTTTAATATTCCAAACTAGAGGCTGAGACTTTCTCATGAGTTTTTAATATTTCCTCTCTGAAATCAGTCTGGTTTTCTCAGACCCTGTCGCACGCTCAAGAACAATCAAACTTTTGAAATTCTTCTTATTGACAGTGGTGTCAGCTGAAGAATCGCAAGGCTAACCTGAAGAAGCTTT
This sequence comes from Crossaster papposus, assembly GCA_037893245.1. NCBI lineage: Eukaryota > Metazoa > Echinodermata > Asteroidea > Velatida > Solasteridae > Crossaster > Crossaster papposus. The sequence goes on along the minus strand of JBAIAA010000072.1, from coordinate 902,011 downwards.
TTGAGAAGATGCAAGCGTATCAGTTTGACCAGATGAGTACAGAGGAGTTGCTTCCAGACTCGGTCAGACCCTTGACGGAGACAGATCTGGACAGGTAGGAGAGAGTTGGGAAATGGACAAATTGCTCATCCCACATACATGAGCTCAAACTGCAGAATTTGAAGTATTCCTAATTTTTCTACTTTATCCTTGTTATTCTTGCCTTGTTCCTACTATTTAATTTTTTCCCTACTTTTTGGTTTCTCGACTCAAAAAAGTGAAATCTCATTGAATATTTGTCCTAATAGTGTTAAGCACTGTCGTATATATTATCACACAATGAAAGGTATTGGGTGCAGGAGTACAGCAACTGTACTCCCAAGAGCTTTAGAATGCAGACAGAGCACAAGTGTTTTGAGTGTAAACATTCCAAATGAGGCTTAAGATGTTGTTGACATGGGTGAGTGTCAACGAAAACTGCCTGGTCTCTCCCCAGACTTAACGACGTTGACTCCATGGACAAACTGAAGGACGTCTACATGCACTTCCTGCTCTACTACGGCCGAGACATCCCCAAGATGCACAACGTCCTCAAGAAATCCAAGAAGAAGAATGCCAGGACCAAGCTGGTTCGTCGGCCGGCCAAGAAGATGATCAAGGTCATGGTGCGGAGACCTAAGATAAAGAAACCCAAGGAGAACGAGGAAGATGACAGTGATGATGACAAAGACTGGACAGAAGCAGATGCCAAAAAGGCAAGTTGTGCTTAGTCGTCTTTTGGAAAGAAGTGATTAATCTCAGCCAACGTCCAGTTACCGAAAAAATACTTCACATTTGTTCAAAGCCTGAAAACTAATTGGTTCTCTCAGGGTAGACGGTTGCCTGCCCCTTTAAAAAAAAAAAAATGTGGGGACAGGAGCCGTTGTACTGCAGGAATAATCTGTTTGTGAGCCAAAGCAACCCCAATTTAAAAAGCCATAATTTGCACACCCTAAAATAGAACAAACAATCTTAAATAAAAACAAATACTCACTGCTAAAACATTATCATGAGAAATTAAATTAATATAAAATACCATTAACCCTAACTCCCTAGGGTGTGTACAAATATTTTTAAAATTGGTGGGTTTAAGACTATTAGGGTAAATGGGGTCTTTCTAATGCCACTTTCTCCAGGATGAAGAATCTGATTCTGAAGAGGAGGAAGTTGAGACGGAGGAGGAAGTAGACACTGAGGAAGAGGTTGAGGTAGAGGTTGATGAAGACGGCAACGAAGAGACGGAAGATGGAACCAGTCATCAGATCAAACAGGCTACTAGGAAGTCTATGTATGCCATCTGCCAAGAGGCTGGACTCGGTAAGGACTTGTCTTAACAAGGCACCCCGGGGCAAATTGATTGACTGACTTGATTTGGTAACCCTCTTGAAGTTAAGAGCCAACGTTGTCGTTATTAACCAGATCAAACAGGCTACCAGGAAGTCTATGTATGCCATCTGCCAAGAGGCTGGACTCGGTAAGGACTAGTCTTAACGAGGCACCCCGGGGCAAATTGACTGACTTGATTTGGTAACCCTCTTGAGGTTAAGAGCCAACGTTGTCGTTATTAACCAGATCAAACAGGCTACTAGGAAGTCTATGTATGCCATCTGCCAAGAGGCTGGACTCGGTAAGGACTAGTCTTAACGAGGCACCCCGGGGCAAATTGACTGACTTGATTTGGTAACCCTCTTGAGGTTAAGAGCCAACGTTGTCGTTATTAACCAGATCAAACAGGCTACTAGGAAGTCTATGTATGCCATCTGCCAAGAGGCTGGACTCGGTAAGGACTAGTCTTAACGAGGCACCCCGGGGCAAATTGACTGACTTGATTTGGTAACCCTCTTGAGGTTAAGAGCCAACGTTGTCGTTATTAACCAGATCAAACAGGCTACTAGGAAGTCTATGTATGCCATCTGCCAAGAGGTTGGACTCGGTAAGGACTTGTCTTAACGAGGCACCCCGGGGCAAATTGACTGACTTGATTTGGTAACCCTCTTGAAGTTAAGAGCCAACGTTGTCGTTATTAACCAGATCAAACAGGCTACTAGGAAGTCTATGTATGCCATCTGCCAAGAGGCTGGACTCGGTAAGGACTTGTCTTAACGAGGTACCCCGGGGCAAATTGACTGACTTGATTTGGTAACCCTCTTGAGGTTAAGAGCCAACGTTGTCGTTGATATCCAAAAGCAGTGTGGATGATTTAAAGTATTATCTAGACCTAAATTTAGGTATTTCTAAGCATATGTGATGCGATCAAGCAATATCAGTCAGAACTCGGCAATTCTTGTTTTGAGATAGGGCCAATATTACAAAAACAGATGGGGAAAATATTTAATTATTACATGAAAATACTCTTTTAACCAAATTCAGAATGGAAGTGATACAAAAACTCAGTTTCTTTATTTTTAACGTGCTGGTGTTCAATTGGTTGTATTTTTTTAACCAAAGGTCGTATTTACATGGGGTTTTCACTGAAATGGAGCCTGAAGTACGCTACAAAAAAATATGTAAAAATTTCCTAAATGACATGGGCCTACTTCAGACTGATTTTGCTTGATCGCATCACATATACAACCCAAGGTACAGTCTAGACCTTGATACAGTGCATTCTGCAAAATCTACTCTGCCATATCTGCCATACAGCCTCAAACCATCCACTTGTGTGAAGAGGCAGGGTTTCTCACAAGACGCCAAAACAGCGTAGGCATAGATCATGGAAAGTCTACATTGTCAAACTACTTGGTCTAAAAGACCAAGTCAGGAACTTAAATAAAGGCAAATAGGCTTGTGTTTCTAGTATTCTGGGAAGGAAGCGTTTGCTTACAGAATACATATTGATGTTAATTCTGTCCAGATGCCCTGGCCAAGAAGTTTGGTTTGACCCCTGAGCAGTTTGGTGAGAACCTCCGGGATAACTACCAGCGCTATGATCCAGAGCAGCATCCAGTGGAGCCTGCTGAAACAGCCAAGGAATTCATCGGAAGGTAGGGGAACGAGTCAATCTCGAGATATAGGTCTCTCTAAAATGACATAATTTCCCTGAGATCAGCTATTGGCATTTTGAGCATCACATTTCAAGCAACTTATCTGCCAAAATTCCTAAAAATGGAAAGGAAGGATGTTGATGGAATTGAGAAGGCTAGAGTTAATAGGTTGCAAGTAGGAACAGCAGATTGTTCTGTGTGGCCAATAATATGCGACTTATCTAAAAGCAGAAATATCCAGTTTTAGAGGTGGGTGGAACACCCTGACAAATCCAATCTGCATACCCCAATCAGAGTTTGATTGTAGAACCCAGGGAATAGACGGTTAGGGAAGGACTGCCATGCCACCATGACAATCCTAAACCGTTCTGCCTTCTTGTCATCTCCAGCAAGTTCCAGTCAGAGGAGTCTGTGATGAAGGCGTCAGGCTACATGGTGGCCCTGCAGCTAGCCCACGATCCTCTGGTGCGTCAATGTGTACGGCAGACCTACTACGAGAGAGCTAAGATTAGCATCCGCCCAACCAAGAAGGGAATAAAGGTATTCAATAAACTTCAAGTCGTTATTACATACCCTAACAGTCCTGAAACCTCTAAATTTATTAGGAATATAAACACACCATAGTAAGATGGGGTTAAACAGTCTTTTGTTAGAAGTTGGACACAACAAAATGCGCATAAAAGTGTTCTTGTATATTTCGTGTCAATCCACTCAGTTGGCAGTTTGTAGCAGTTTCTTTCATTTTCAAGGTAAAATGTGCCCAACACGTGCAAGTTCTCAACATGGATTCTTGCCGTGCTCTCCAATTCAATTTTGCCTTAGCGCTAATATTAATAACTGTTTAAAAACACAATCTACTTCACTGTTTGTTTGGTTTGCTTTGCCGTTTCTCTTTCAAAGGAAATTGACGAGACCCACCCGTGCTACGGTTGTAAATATCTGAAGAACAAACCCGTCAAGGATATATTTGGCGACAAATACTTGAAACTCTTGCAAGCAGAAGAAGAGAAGCTTCTCAAGATCGTCATGGATATCGACTTGGATAAGAACAGCAGGTAGGTACCCTTATCACCTTGGCCGGCGTGGTTTTTTAGCATTCCGTGGACCCTAGCTTTCCGTGGACCCTAGCTTTCCGTGGACCCTAGCTTTCCGTGGACCCTAGCATTCAGTGAACCCTAGCATTTCGTGACTAGCATTCCGTTTACCCTAGCATTCTGTGACTAGCATTCCATGGACCCTAGCATTCCGTGGACCCTAGCATTCCGTGACTAGCATTCCGTGGACCCTAGTCATTTGGAGTGCTTGGGAGAGGAATGCAGCTTGTTATAATTTTGTATGTATTTGACCAATGAAATCGGAGCATGGGCTCATAAATATTCATGAGACTTGATCTTTGCAGTGACAGCAGCTACCAGAGCCAATCGTACTTTGAGGACATCAAACAGCTCTACTACCGAGACGAGTTTAGCCACACTGTCCAGGAGTGGAACAAGGAACGCAGTGCAGCCATCGAGACGGCACTCTACAAGATCCTGTATCTAGAAATAGCAAAGGAGCTCAAGAGCAAGCTGGTGCAGGAGGCTAAGGAGGGCATCATCAAGGTCAGTGGAAGGTCAAGTCAGATACCTTATGGCTAGGGCTTTGTGAGCTGGTGAAGGAGGCTAATGCAACAAGGTCAGATGGCTGTAGCTTATAAACATGCTACGGCATGGGTTTCTATGAGGTCAGTTTGAGGTCAAATCAAGTGGATTATGTCTACAGCTAGTGAGTCACTTAAAAAGGCGAGGGATTTGGCTTGCTGATATGGCTAGGGCTTGCTAATTTGGCTATTGCTTGCTGATATGGATATAGATTATAAATTAGTGCATTAGGGAGTAAGGGCATTCCAAAAATCATTTTTAAACATGCTTTGAAAAAAAATTAAATTTAAACTGTAAAACATCACCTTGTTATTTAGAATTGTTTGTTCTTCTTGTGTTTTGTTGTCAGATGTGCTGTCGTAAGATGTTTGATTGGTTGAAGGTGATGCCATTCCAAGCTGACCAGCAGCTGGAGGAAGATGATGACGATTATTTGGACGGACAGGGTCACGTTGGGCTACGCGTCATGGGTCTGGCATTCACCAGTGAATTGTAAGACTTTGGACAATCTGGGCTGTTATTATTCTTATTATTTCTTGTAATGAAACCAAGATTCCCTCAAAAGTACCCTATTTACTGTAGCTCATAAGCCTGAAGAAACCTGTAGAGAGAAGACAATGAGAAGAAATGACAGTTTTAGAGGTGGGAGGAAAACCCCAGAAGAATATATTCTTGGGAAAACTCATGGAATCAGGGAGGGATTGAAAAGAGCCCGGGTCAGTGGTGGAAGGCGAGGAAAGAAACGCTACACGAACCTGACTCACCCAACTCATTACTCGATTACTGAGTCCTTGCAATCGAGTTCGATTACTTTGATGATGAAGTATGACATCAAATAGTTGAGTCTTAGTTCTTTGCTTATCCAGTACATTATTTGAATTTAAGTCTTGATTATATTAGTATTTGAGTGTGAGCATGAGTAACCCCTAAAAGTACCCAAGTTGTGCTTGAGTACAAGTAATGAGTACTGCGACACTACTCACTCCTATCCACAGTGAGAAACACTTTTTGAAGGATTTAGAAAGCTTCTCAGAGGGACGACATAACAACAAAGTTAATATAAATTGTATTCAACAATCAGTTTGTCAAAGTCGTTGCCATATTTGTTTCCAGGGACAATGCTGCGTTCTGTGTGATGATTGATGGTGATGGGGAAGTGGTAGACTTCTTAAGACTCCCTCACTTACTGCGTCGGACCAATAGCTACATCCAACGAGACAGGGAGCTGAAGCAAGCTGACATGGATGCACTTAAAGAGTTCCTGTCTAGCAAGAAGCCACACGTGGTAGCCGTAGCCTCTGAATCAAGGTAAGCTGTAGCCTCTGAATCAAGGTAAGCTGTAGCCTCTGAATCAAGGTAAGCTGTAGCCTCTGAATCAAGGTAAGCTGTAGCCTCTGAATTCAAGGTAAGCTGTAGCCTCTGAATCAAGGTAAGCTGTAGCCTCTGAATTCAAGGTAAGCCTTAGCCTCTGAATCAAGGTAAGCTGTAGCCTCTGAATCAAGGTAAGCTGTAGCCTCTGAAATCAAGGTAAGCTGTAGCCTCTGAATTTAAGGTAAGCTGTAGCCTCTGAATTTAAGGTAAGCTGTAGCCTCTGAATCAAGGTAAGCTGTAGCCTCTGAATCAAGGTAAGCCTAAGCCTCTGAATTTAAGGTAAGCTGTAGCCTCTGAATCAAGATAAGCCTAAGCCTCTGACTCGAAGTAAGACTAAGGCCGTGTCCGAAACGGGTGTCTAGAGCTACAGCTTCGGCTATTGTCTGCGTCGGCCATTTTGTAGCGCTGTCCGAAATGCCGTCAAGAGCTACAGCTACGGCTACAACGTCACAAAAATCTAGCCGTAAAAGAAGTTGTCTAGCTCAGGCAAAACAAAATGGCGGCAGCACTGACGTTAATTTTGAAGCAAATTTTTCAATGATAGTGCATTGAATTGAAACTAACAGATCGACAAATACGTCAATGTCATCAGGTATTTCGACTGGGTGTTAACAAACATTGCGTAACATCTAGCAGACGATAATTGTTGTAAATTCTTACATCGTAATTTTGCAAACACTAATTCAAGCATCGCTTGGGCGTGCAATAACTAGCCGTAGGCTCTACCGTAGCCGCATCCGAATTCCATTTGCCTTAGCGCCTACGTAGACGTAGCTGTAGCTGTAGACGTAGACCGTAGCTCTAGACACTCGTTTCGTACACGGCCTAGGCCTCTGAATTCAAGGTAAGCCGTACTTGTTTTTGAAAAAATGTAACTTGTGCATTCAACAAAAATCAAGCTTTTGTGTGCAAAAAGTGTGCAGCAGTTTCAAGCAATTTCTTATTTGTAGTCTTTCACCGATTTGTAGTCTTTCACCAACGAGTATTTGTTCTGGTGGATTGGTTTATTGTCAGGTTGACCCTTGGTGTGATCAAGGACGTCCAGCAGTGCGTATCTGACCTAGAAGCAGAGCAGCAGATTGCACCAATCAGCGTCCAGCTTCTAGACTCCAACATTGCTCAAGTCTACGCAGCCACCAACATGGCAGAGGTAAAAGTTATGCAACATGCCGTACCATACACAATTATTAATACAAAGCTCATTTAAAAATACAGTTTGTAATTATTCCAATTTACAAGTTAATTCGAATGTTATAAACTTGTACTGAACTTTAAAACTCCAAAAAGGCACTAAAGTATGGCATTAAAAAAGGATGTTTAAATATGTTAGACATTTAATTTGAAAGAAGTGAATTTTCTATAGTATATTGACATATTTCTGTATGTGATCTATGGATCAGCATGAGTCACTAGCCAGCGGAAGTACTTTTTAGTAAGCCTTATTTTTGTTAGATCCAATCCAAGCTTGTTCTTAACACGACCCGGTCGTATTGATGAATAACCAGAAAGATGAAACACCCTTTCATTTGAGTCTTAATCCTTTTTTGTTTATTTGAGTCTTAACCTTTCTTTGTTCATTTGACACTTTATCCTTCCCTCCTCAGAATGAGTTCAGGAAGTACCCCCATCTCCTACGCCAGGCCATCTCGATAGCTCGCAGGCTGCAGGATCCTATGGTTGAAATGGCCAGGCTGTGCAACTCAGACGAGGACCTCATGTGTCTCAAATATCACCCCATGCAGGTAATAACCTTAGTCTAATTTCCCAAACCACTTTAGCTGTCGCGTGTATACTGTTGTTCCATAAACATGTATCAACACTTAATTTGATTCACCTCCCACCAACAGTCACGGTAAGGTTTGATGAGAATGTCCGTTTTTAATATCTTTTCTGGAACTCTTACAAATTATTATGCCATAACTCTTACAGCTACAGCTTTCTAAGAATGGTTTGATATTCCTCCTTCTTTAAAGCCCTTTTTTCTAAAAGGGAAAACGACATGTGAATGTGTGCAAGTCCACACAGTGTCTTAACTACCTACACTGTGTGGACATCTTTTTGTTCAGAGGTCCACACAGTGAATGTAATGCTGTGTGAATGTGTGCAAGTCCACACAGTGTCTTAACTACTTGCACTGTATGGACATCTTTTTGTTCAGAGGTCCACACAGTGAATGTAATGCTTGTACACCAATTCTTCCTCTCTTTCTTTTCCCAGGACTCGGTGAACAAGGAGGAGTTACAGGAAGCCTTGCATCAGGAGTTCATCTACAGAGTCAACGAGGTGGGTGTGGATATCAACAGATCCATAGCTCATCCACACACGCAGAGCTTGGTGCAGTTCATCTGTGGACTAGGACCGCGTAAAGGACATTCCATCATCAGGGTAAGACAGGTGTTTTGTGGTTTTGCAACTGTGGCAGCAGAAGCCATAAAGTAACTTGACATCCTCGATCAAAGTTTAGTTTGTGTGTATTCAGATTTAAAATTGAAAGCTTAGACAAGGTTACACATTTCAACAACAAAAATATCAACTCGCCCTATTACCAGTTCGTGCCGGAGGACGTATATAAACGCAAAGCTTTCCCCAGATTCAAAACGGATGACGCATAAACACGTCACGAGCAAGGCCAGAAATGTCTGTTAGCAGCGAGCAAGGCCGGAAATGCGTGGGTGTGCTTCCCGGTATTATCGGCCTGAACCCGCCTCGAATCAAGTTTTGTAAAACAAAATCCTGCGCCTCGGCTTGTTGAAGTTAAAATAATCCCGGCGTGAACTCGTTGAGAAATTGTTGAGTTTTTCATTTCTTCTTTTCCTTAAGGTGCATTTAAACTGTGCAAAGTAACGGGATTCTATCTGGCCAATCAATGCATCATCACGTTATAGAGCTGGTTGTGATGTCAACCTATAAACGTCTCAATAAATTGTATAAATTAACATAATTACTGCTTGATTAAAATGTAAGAGCTCAGAGTTTTCGGTTGCGTTTTTTTATTAGACGTTGAAGCAGCAGAACCAGCGTCTTGAGAATCGCAATCAGTTGGTGACAGTCTGTAAGCTAGGTCCTAAGGTCTTCATCAACTGTGCAGGGTTCATCCGGATCGACACAGCCTCTCTTGGAGATAGGTAAGACTGATTATAAACCCCCCCCCCCTCATTTTGTCCCCACACTTACTGGCTGGAAACTCATTGTGAGGTTACGTTACCATCTGGTGATCGCAATATTTACAGTTGCATGCTAGATTCGTCATACAATCGAGAATGTCTTTAATTTGTTCTCAGGTCTGGAGGAAAATATTCAGGTAAAGTACCTTGCTCAGGAACACGCGTGTTGTACAATGAAAAATGAGTGTGATCTTCACCCGAATGCGTCCCTGACTGCACAACGCCACAGGTCACTATATTTTATAGACTGCGAGTTTTAGATCCTCACTCTAGCATTCCTGTCATGTTTCATCACACCAACAGCTCAGACTCTTACATCGAGGTCTTAGACAGCACCCGCATCCACAATGAGACGTACGAGTGGGCCCGTAAGATGGCCGTAGATGCCTTAGAGTACGACGAGTCTGCTGACGATGCCAACCCAGCTGAAGCCCTCGAAGAGATCTTAGATAATCCTGACAAACTGAAGGATCTGGATCTGGATGCGTTCGCTGAGGAACTGGAAAGACAGGTAGAGTGAAATATGAACCGAAAACAAAAAATCCTTGATCAGTAAAGATTCAGCTGATCAGCAGAGACTCCAAACAAAGTTAATTTGGGGAGTATGTCGGATGATTACCATCAAATATGGCATTTGAAGACAAGTAAGATTTGAAGGTTTGCATGGCAAAAAGGCAATAAGATAAGTAGTTTGCGGTAACACCACGGTAATACTCTTTAGTGAGAACCACACCGGTTCTTTCTAGAACCACACATCTCACTAAAGAGTATTATCGTGGTGTGACCGCAAACTACTTATCTTATTTGAAGACAAGTATTCATGTACCTTGGAGAGTATTGTCCACCGAGAGTTCACAGCTGTTGCAAGGCAGTAAGGAAATAATTTTTTTAAATTGTCAAATTATGGTATTTTATGTTTATTATTTAGTATGGATTTTTCTTTTAGGTACTGATTGGAGTTGATGTTGCTACATTTTTGAGTAGTACACAACTTTGCTTTTCAATTGTGCTAATTATTTAAATTTCAAATGTTATGAATATCTTGTTTCCAGGGTTACGGCAACAAGAGTATCACTCTGTACGATATCCGTGCCGAGTTAAATAATCGCTACAAAGACCTGCGCACACCTTACCATCCGTCATCAGCTGAAGAAACATTCAGCATACTGACCAAAGAGACACCAGAAACATTCTACAGAGGTAAAGTTTACAAAATAACTCTCTCACTAGGAAGACAAATACTTGAGGATGTCATTATAAGTATTTGTCTGTTTGCACGGATACTGTTTTACAACACAGTCCTACTTTATGGCTGTCCAATTTTTTGGAGCACTAATGCGAAAATATTTAGTTTATATGCTGCTTTTTCTTTATAGGTTGTAACTTGCGTTTTATCTTTGTTGTGTAACGAATTCCGTACAATTCCGTGGGAGTGTTGGTTCAAAATTGAAATCTTAGAATATTATTTTCTCGGAATATACAGCATTCACAGAGCTAAAACTTTGTTAGGTTAGGGAGCTTACCAATTCGTCCTGACCGTGCGACCCGGAGGAAGTTCGCTGGAATCCGCGAACTTTTTTAACAAAAGAGCCCTTGACAACGCCGACAGTTCGCGACTAGAACGTTGTATGCAAATCTGAAAACATGAATATTCTGTTCTCTCCGCGTTCGGAACGCAATACCCAAATTCTGGTTAGGTCATTTACATATCAATGTTAACTGGAATTCCCGACCAAACCGCGATAGGAACGGTCACCTCCTTGCATAGGTTGGCTAATTTAAATATCAATGCACGCTCGAAGGTATGGCCAAACCGCGATCGGAACGGTAGGCTCAAATATAAAACATGTATATTGATAGCCAGCCCAAAATAGCTGGAGAATGTTTTCTCAAACTCGCCATTGTGTACTTCTTTTGTTGTGTAAATTGTTTGCATTCCACCACTGGCAGATCGCCAGCAGTGGCAGGCAGAACACAGATCGGGAAGGTGACAAAGAAAAGGAAACTGTAAAGGAATTTGAGGAATTCACATGTGTTCAATGGTACACTCTGGAATCGTCCAAACCTCTACAATGTTTTTTTAATGGTATACTAATTTTAATGTTCAGATAGGTTTACACTTAAACAGATTTCGATTTCGACCACGGAAATAATGGTATAATTGTTTAAATTTCTTTTCTCGTCTTACTTCGAGTGTTGGACATACTAGAAATGTTGCTTTTTATAATTTGAGCTCTTCTTTTTTCGAAAATACGACGTCAACCCATGTGTCAACAGAGCCAACATCTCTATTCCTAGTTCCGAATCGTTTTAACCATTAACCAGTTCCAGATTTTTAGATATGGATCGGGTCAAAAATTGTTTCGTAAATAACGAAAAATAATCGCGCGAAAATCTATTTTCAGCTAGGATCACCCTGAATAAAGCAGATTTTCTGAAAACGTATTAAATAATTAATATAAATAAAGTTCATTTTAAATACTTACAATAAAGTTTAAGAAGAGGACTTTTGAAATGATTATCGTTTAACGTTAGACAGTACAGAGCAACAAGCCTGCCTGCATAGCCGGCGGCGGCCCGGCGCGGCAAAACGAAAACTGCCCCGGCACAAAACACGCCACATAAATTGTTAATTGCTCGCGTGTAGTTGGTACTTATGGTAAGGTATACACTTTACCCACAATCCGAACTACATGTACATGGTACATGCCTAGGCACGTGGTGTTCTCACAAATTGTTATCCCTCCCACGTAAACAATAAAATTAATCGGGACAATTGTAGAAACTAACGTATAGAACGTGAAATAAAGCTTTGCTATTATATATTATACAGAATAAGAAACATAAAAGACTGGAAAGCTACCCAAACGCCAATAAAATTAAGTATAGGTGGTAGAATTTTTTTACCAGGGGTGGACGTTCATAATGTATTGGCCAACTTGTTTAATGTTTTCTTAGATTTTGTTTTCTAGATTTTTCTTTGACAAAAAAGTGTTTATCAAAAATCTTTAACGCTACCTTTTAAAATGCACTTCATCTGAGAAATAAATAGTCTGAATGTCCACCCATCCCCCCCCTGCCCCAGGGACTAAACAAAAATTTACCAAGAGCAAAAGTCATTTAACAATAAACACTGGTTTCCTTGACAACAATGTTCCTATGCAACCATCCTCGTTTTGGGCGGCCCTAGTATTTGGGCCGATAATCTCATTGGTGCTAGAATTCCGTCTCCATGACAATCTGCTGTCTTGCGCTTAGTTCCCACGGTCAATACTTGGCGATGGGCCAAGAAGTTTCCCGCGCAAAGCATCAGTTTAAGTTGTGGACGGCTGTTTACTGTGCAAGTAGTAGACCTGAATGTGTTCGTCAATGTTCCTACATGGAGGTCTGCAAGCGCCGTCATCCCCGACGATTTAAGCTGCTTGTTTAAGTATTTGTAAAAATCACATTTAATTGAATTGATATAAATCTGCCTAGGATTTTCTAATAGTTTACCTGTCCCAAAACAACTCCAAATGATGTCACAAGAAACCGTGTGTAAAAACAAAACCAAAGTTATACTGTATCATAAAAAAACTAATTTGTCCACCCCAAACATTTTACATTTATAAATTATCAGAGTGTATGGTCTAGTAGGGCTGAATGACCAGGGGATTGGAAGTTATTCGCCAGATGCAGACAACATGGTCCCGGGAACAGGGAGTTTATGAAGAACTCACTGGAATTACTTTTGTCGACTGGTGTAACAATTATATAATTGAGAGATACCTTTCCTACCTGATACAGCATTGTCGCCATGTGTGTTTTTCTAATCATCCTAAAAAATAATATTTCCTTGCGTGTCTATAATTATAAAATAAATATGTATTTATAACATTTCTATAAACATTCTTAAACAACGGATATTCACAATGAATCAGGCCTAACGTGGCATACTTTCGGATTGTGCGAATGTAAACAATTCGTCAGACCATGTATAATAAATGGTCAGACAATCCTGCATGCAGCTAGTATGTTGTCGCCAGCCGAACACTGTGGACGGAAGAATAATAAGCAACCGTTGATTATCCGTCCAGAGGCCTGCTACAGTGTCGAAAAACACCGACGATTTGCAGCGTACCATCAGCATTGGGAAGAATTCATTTGCTTTAATTTATCAACTTGGAGAAGAAACTTCTGTACTGGAACTAGTTGTGCCACACAAACATTGTCCGTTAAAATTACTTGTGCGTCCCATATCTGCATTTTCAGAGTTGCATACATAAACGGTCGTCGTGTTCCCCGTAGCTAGCTACATGTAGCAACTTGAATTATTGCGTGCCAGCGGGGATTTCCCGAGGCCGTTTTCCAAACCCCAACTTCGTCTCCACTGAGGCTTCGTTCCTGTAGTTTGGCAATGGTGATGGAGCCCGTATAGGGCCTAGGCTGGGGTTTGGAAAACGGCCCGCGTGCTTTTAGTTCCGAGTTGTGCAATGAATGCGTGCGAAGATTGCTGGAAAGTTCGAATCGTGTAAATAGGCTGTTTCTTTTCGTTTAGCAGTTTGAAACATAAAGATGGATAGAATATGCAAGATAAAGGTATCAGAGGAAATAAGAGATTCTAATCTTTGTTTAAATGATGCAAACTTTAAGAAACTTTGTGATTAATTTTGCAGTCTCTGTTCGTGAAAACAGAAAAAGGCCATGTATCAATTAGTCCCTTCGTGAAAACGAAAAACTCGCTTAGGGATACATTTTCCTTAATCCCCTAGAATAAGCCCCCTTAAAAATAATAAATAATATCTCTTAACATTTTAAAACCAATGCCCTCATTCGCAAAACAATGATGGTTGCATAGCAACACTGTTGTCAAGGAAACCATGCGACGTACAGTGTATGCTTGTAAATATTTATGTTCAGTTTCTGCCTATACATAAATATGTTACCTACATCTTTTCTTTAACTTCTAATTGACAATAATAATCGTTGAAATATGCTAATTCTTTAATATGAGACTTTCATATTCCTCTAAGGATTTTTTGTAAGTGTTAAGTTGCTTTTGTTCTTGATATTCACTGACGTGGCACACTTAGATTTAGGGACGTACTCGGCCGATTTTGTAACCAATATCCGGTCCAGACGCCAGCGGTTTATTTTATATATATTTTAAGTTTCGGACTATAAAACCTGGCATAGTTGCCGTCTTTATAATTTCACAGGACGTCCAACCGTTGGAATCGCCAGTTTATACTCAGTCACTCACAGCTCACTCATAAAAACAAAACTGACAGATAGAGGGTATTAACTATATAATACAAAACTGTCTTTTACAGTATTTCAACATGCCTTTAAAATAAAATATAATTACTGTTTTAAAAGAGGTATAGCTACTCTGCAATGACAACACAAAATACATTTGTTAAGGGCGAATTTTCGAGCTGCAAATTCGCAAAAGTTGAAAACATTGTTTGTATTCGCAGCTCCCCGACGTCAAATTCGCATCGCTTTTAATAATTCAATGTCATTGCGAAGCGAATATTCGTCAAGGTACGGAGAACGTCACAATGAAACATTAACTGTTGACATCATAAAATTCTTATTCGGTTTCGCGTGGAAAGTACATGTATGAACCCGCCTTTACGCGCGCGAACTGAATTTGATATCACAAATATTGTAGGTTTCCTGGCTATAAAACGTTCGCGAATTCACAGCGCAAAATTGTCACAAGGTTCGTGTTCGCGCCGACGAACCGGCCTACAAGTTCGTGTTCGCGCGCGCCGACGAAACCGGCCTCTCTATTTTAACAAGCAACGTTTTGAACACGTTTAGTACGCAGACAGAACGTGGTATTTAAATGCCGAGTATAAACATGCCTCGTCGTTTCGATTCAACAAGCAAGGTTTGAACACGTTCAGTCCGCGGACAGAACGTAGTATTTAAATGTTCTCCGCGTCTCGTGTTTATTCATAAGATGACATTTCACAGCAACAATAGCGCCCGATCGGGCTAGCTTATTAACTTCGTTGCGCTCGGGTGCGCACGTGCGTGCAGTTCGCGAACTTTCTTGGCCCCTTGGCAACGGCAGACTTGTCGGTAAAAAAGCGGACTTTCCGCGGAATCACGGTAAGGACGAATTGGTAAGCTCCCTTAGTCGTCAAGCAGCGTTCTTTAGACTTTTGAAAACTGTTGCTGCTTCAAAACGAAAACAATGCACAACTGACCAACCATCTTGACCCCTTGTTTTTCAGGTAAGATGGTCTTGTGTACGGTGACCGGTATCGCTCGTCGACGACCTCAAAAGGACCAGCTAGACCAGGCTAACCCGGTCAGGAATGATGAGACGGGACTCTGGCAGTGTCCATTCTGTCAACAAGACAACTTTCCTGAGCTTAGCGAGGTATAACCAAAACGAGTTATCTTACAAGTAGCTGTTTAAAGTCTGGTGTTGGACGGTACTTGTGGGGTGCTCGCACAAAGGGAACAATGCACAAGATAGAAATGAATGCTGCGCAGTCGACTGATGATGATGATGATAATGATGATTTGTTTGACTGTTGCAGTAGGGCGATTTTAAGAGAATAGGACAAAACCCTATAAAATTCACATTTAACTCAATTTGTCGTCTTCCCAAAAATGCCGTATTTTGACATACCTCATCACAAATGTGGCAATCTAAAAGGAGAAGATGAATCTCAAATGCATTTTGTTGTCTCCTTAAAGGTGTGGAGCCATTTTGACGGCGGTGACTGTCCTGGGCGATCTGTGGGTGTGCGAACCCGTCTAGATAACGGCATTGCTGGATTCATCCCTACCAAGATGATCAGTGACAAGCATGTCAATAATCCTGAAGAAAGAGTCAAGGTAAGGAAAAAGTCTTGTGATTGGGTTGTCTGGGGTTCTTTTCCCTACCAAGATGATCAGTGACAAGCATGTCAATAGTCCTGAGGAAAGAGTCAAGGTAAGGAGCAAGTCTTGTGATTGGGTTGTCTAGGGTTCATTTCCCTACCAAGATGATCAGTGACAAGCATGTCAATAGTCCTGAGGAAAGAGTCAAGGTAAGGAGCAAGTCTTGTGATTGGGTTGTCTGGTGTTCTTTTCCCTACCAAGATGATCAGTGACAAGCATGTCAATAGTCCTGAGGAAAGAGTCAAGGTAAGGAGCAAGTCTTGTGATTGGGTTGTCTAGGGTTCTTTTCCCTACCAAGATGATCAGTGACAAGCATGTCAATAGTCCTGAGGAAAGAGTCAAGGTAAGGAGCAAGTCTTGTGATTGGGTTGGTTCGGGTTCATTTCCCCACCACGATGATTAGTGGCGAGCATGTCGATAGCCCCGAAGAAAGAGTCAAGGTAAGGAGCAAGTCTTGTGATTGGGTTGTCTGGGGTTCATTTCCCCACCACGATGATGAGTGACAAGCATGTCAATAGCCCTGAAGAAAGAGTCAAGGTAAGGAGCAAGTCTTGTGATTGGGTTGTCTGGGGTTCTTTTCCCTACCAAGATGATCAGTGACAAGCATGTCAATAGCCCAGAGGAAAGAGTCAAGGTAAGGAGCAAGTCTTGTGATTGGGTTGGTTCGGGTTCATTTCCCCACCACGATGATTAGTGGCGAGCATGTCGATAGCCCCGAAGAAAGAGTCAAGGTAAGGAGCAAGTCTTGTGATTGGGTTGTCTGGGGTTCATTTCCCCACCACGATGATGAGTGACAAGCATGTCAATAGCCCTGAAGAAAGAGTCAAGGTAAGGAGCAAGTCTTGTGATTGGGTTGTCTAGGGTTCATTTCCCCACCACGATGATGAGTGACAAGCATGTCTATAGCCCTGAAGAAAGAGTCAAGGTAAGGAGCAAGTCTTGTGATTGGGTTGTCTGGGGTTCATTTTCCCATCACGATGATCAGTGACAAGCATGTCAATAGTCCTGAAGAAAGAGTCAAGGTAAGGAGCAAGTCTTGTGATTGGGTTGTCTCGGGTTCATATTTGTTGTATGTATGCATTTTTATTGTCTTAAAAATTTGACAGACAGCAACCTCTCGTCAGTTTTATATTTCAATTTTTTTTTTTCACAAACAGGTTGGCATGACCTTACACTGCCGCATCACCAAGATTGAGATTGAGCATTTCCGTGTAGACCTCACCAGCCGTAGCTCAGACCTCCAGGATAAGAACGCAGAATTTGCCCCGCCCAAGGACACGTTCTTTGACCACACCCTTTCTGAGAAGGACCAGCGCAAGGACGAAGAAAGCAAGAAGAAGGTTTCTCAGGGTGAGTGACTGTCCTGTACTGCCCTAAACTGCCCTCCCTGTTACTCTCTGTACTATCTCAAACCAACCTGCCTGTTCAGTTCAGATTGTTTATCCACATAAAATGCACAATAAACAGATACAAACACATACAAATTACAACGCAAAAATACACAAATACAAAGATGCCCTTTTCGACAGTACACAAAAACTCTAGACAATAATTACATTCAGCCTGTTACCCCCCTGTACTGCCCCTAAAATATGTAGTACAATGGTTTAAGTCATGAAATGAATTACATTTGTTGTAGCCTACACAAAGCGAGTCATCGTGCATCCTTCCTTCCACAACATCACCTTCAAGGATGCTGAGAAGCTCCTTGTCAACATGGATCTAGGAGAGGTGGTCATCAGACCCAGCAGTAAGGTACGTCCTCAACAAGAACACTGACTTCATTTGATGTTCACTGTCCGTGTCTCTCTCTCACGTTGCTTACAACAAACAGCTCAATATTTGGAAAGAACTCTAAAACAACATCGGCTGTGAAACCTGTTGATCATTTGAAATACTTTTGTCTTCCTTGTGCAGGGTTCTGACCACCTGACGACCACATGGAAGGTGGACGAGGGAATCTACTCCCACATTGACGTCCGCGAAGAAGGCAAAGAAAACGCCTTCAGTTTGGGCACGTCTCTCTTGATAGGAAGTGAGGTCAGGCCATGGAAACCAATTCCCCAAAACCTTGATCTGTTGTGTTTTTTTTTTGTGTTTTTTATCTTAGTCGAGAATCCATGAATCTGCTGATTTTTGGTTGAGATTGTTTTATTCTTATTCTAAAAAAGTAGCTGAGTTCTCATGGGGTCATTAGTCGCTAGTCTGATGCAAAGATTACAAATTAAAAAAACCTGAACCAGTTCCGTCTCATTTTGCCTTTCTGTCAAACAGAAGTAAACGTAACCCGTAGTTTAATTCTTCTCAAAGAGTCAGAACAGATTTGTACGCATTCAGCCGAAACCAGCATAAACACACGAAGCTTTCTGCCTTGCTTGGCTCTTGTCAATGTCATAATCATTTTATCTCGTTTCGGGGGTGTTTTTTTGCAGGAGTTTGAAGACTTGGATGAAATCGTAGCCCGTCACATCCAGCCTATGGCTGCCTACGTGCGCGACACCATGCAGCATAAGTACTACCGAGACAGCGAGGGCGGCAAACGTGACGTAATGGAGAAAGTGATTAGTGCGGAGAAACGCAAGATGCCTTCGCGTATCCCCTACTTCATGAGCTTCTCTAAGGTAAGGCCAGTCGATCAAAGAACAGAATCTCTCACACAAAATAAATAATAAAAATAAATTGCATTCGAGTACTGTCAAAATGGCTTCGTGTTGAAATTAGTGTTTTCTTTACAACATGGACAACATTTTATAATATTTCTTTGCAAAATATTGTTTTGACTTATTTGGTGCACCATTTTTGTACATGCCATCTTCTTTAAAATATTTGTTTCTACTTTCCTAGGAGTACCCCGGCAAGTTCTTACTGTCTTATCAACCACGTAACAAAGTCAGACATGAGTACGTGACCATCACACCAGAGGGCTATCGCTACCGAGGTCAGATCCACCTGTCACTCAACGCCTTACATCGATGGTTCAAGGAACACTTCAGAGACCCAATACCTGGTCAGTACCAACATTTTCACTCTTGCCCATTCATCCAAAGTCATTTGTATTCAGTCAGAGGAGAACTTCAGAAATGGTTCCCCCCAAAAAAAAATTCACGGTTTCATTTTGTAAGGATTTAGTTGTGTAAATTTTGTAGATATAAAACAGCTGCAGCCTGTGGACAATTTCATAAAACATGTAAGCACAACAATTTGCTTAGCACAACAAAAAATTCTCAGTCAAAACAGGTTACCAGCCAAAAGTAATAAAAAAACAGCTGAATACCAGTTACACAAATTTGGCTTGTAACCCTGTTTTTGCCAAGGAAGAATTGTTATGCTAAGCACTATTTTTACGATTTTTTTTAATGAACTTGGCCCCTGATTATTTGACTCCCAATGTGTGTTTTGTTTTTGTTGTTTGGTAGGTGTAACGCCAGCTAGTGTCCATCGAACTCCAGTAGTTTCTGGTCCAGAGAGAACACCGGCTGTCTACAGCTACATGGGTGAGTCTAAGGCTGTGTCACAAACAGGCTTACAGAGCTACGGCTATGTCTATTGACAGCCTGCTTACACAGAGATGTAATGGGTTTGCCCCTAGCGTTAGCCATAGACAAGAGATTTGAACAGAGCCAAACCTTCCTTGTAGGAAGTCAATATTCAGAGCGATATGTAAAACACTTAAAACCCTGCAGGTCAGTGAAGGGATATAAATTGAAACTGTGCCACACAGAGAGAGTCACTGCACACAGCAGCTCTTCAGAGAGTAGTGAAGCATGACCCAATCTTTCCTGAACTTATTTGTGAAGGGTTTTGTAGTGTTAATCACATTCCACAGAAGCGTTGTGCTAACTTTACAGGAAGAGTGGTTTCGCACAACTAGGAGGGTTGTAGAAGACAAGGGGGGTTATTTTTTAATTGTCTTGAATCTTGCTTTATGTATCGTCGCTTCAAATCATGCCTAGTATTGATGCAGAGTTTTGTGCTCACTATCATCAATCTTAAGCCCTGCCTCCTCTACGTCAACTTACAGGCACACCCATGATCCAGAAATCAGGCGCCGGCTACAGCCAGCTATATGCCACGCCCAACATGAGCATAACCACACCCCGCCAGACACCTGGGGCCACACCCCAGATCAATGCCGCCGCCCGCTATGGAGCCTACTCTGGGACGTACTCTAACATTCCATCCTATGCCACGCCCCAGACCAACCCGCTAGCCACACCCTTGATGACACCCTCATACCAGGCAATGCAGGTAATTACATACTTTTTTTCTGGTCTGTGCTGTCATCTCTTTTTTTTATGGGGGGAGAGGCTGAGAAACAAATTTTAGCGTTAGAAGATTTTTGTTATTAACCAGTTCGCGCCAGAAAACGTATATACACGCAAAGTCTGTCCGAGATTCAAAACAGATGACGCATAAACACGTCGCGAGCAAGGCTGGAAATGTCTGTCGGCAGCGAGCAAGGCCGGAAATGCGTGGGTGTGCTTCCCGGTACCATCGGCCTAAACCCGCCTCGGATCGAGTTTCGTTTAAAATAATCCCGCACCTCGGCTCGGTGAATGTTACAATAATCCCGGCGCAAATTGGTTAAAACGTTAAAATAAGTGGCTATGTGTGATTAATTGATTATTATGTAAACGAGTTTTGTAGGTTTAGTCTTTTTGTACAATTCAGGTTCTTTTGGTTAATAAACCGCCACTTTAAACCGAAACAATAAGAGTTTAAACCAGCAAAAAATTTAAATTTGTTTAACAAGGTACCCCTACTTTGTTTTGTCACTTTGATGTTAGAACATTTGTATTTAATGTGAAATGATAATTGTTTTATTTGTCCCCACAGACACCCTCACAGGGCCCCATTCGCACCCCACAGATCAACCCCATGCGCACCCCGCAGACCAACGCCACTAACCCCATGCGCACCCCACAACAGAACCCAATGCGCACCCCACAGCAGAACCCTATGCGCACCCCACAGCAGAACCCCATGCGCACCCCACAGCAGAACCCCATGCGCACCCCACAGCAAGCCCCTGCAGGCTCCACCACCCCTCAGTACCAGCCTACCCCCAAGCAGAGTTGGGGCAGTGGCTCATCGGCTACGGCTACGGCTACAGCAGCGGCTACAGCTACGGCTCAGCAGGTTGTCAACGCACTACAACAGCAGCTACAGCGATCCGGTGGAGCAAGGCAAGTATCTCTCATCTCTCATTTCTCAATTGTTGGGCTGTTTAAATGAAGACTAAATTAAATCTGTCCATTTTAAACGGATAATCCGAATTTATAAACTTGCTCCTTCAAAAATAAGGAGTTTGAATATTTCCATTTACATCATTAGGAGAACGCTCCATTAGAAGATTCATTCATAAAATTCAAGTTAGTGGGGAGTCCTTAAGTAAACATAATCCCCCATGTCCAGCAAAGATAACCCCCATATAATGACTTAAATAAACAACCCCCCATGGACAACACTCTGGCCCTGTGAGTGCTGGAACTGCTTTCAACATGCATGTGAATGGTACATGCATGTACATGTTCAGTGTATGCAATTGTATCTTGGCAGTACCGGTAAGTGTTCATTTTGTGCAACAGGATTTTAATTTGCAGATTCGATCCAGTTCTTCGACATCTCCTCCACAAATGCCAAGTGTGACTTAGCTATATTGTGTGAACTGTCCTTCCTCCATGTGTGTATAAAGTCTATATAGGCTATACTTTACACCAGAACGAATAAAATGAAAGCAGGATTCCAATTCAACTGTTCTTGATTAATATATAGTATTTGTTATTGTTTTATTTCAAACAACACTGTAAGCAGACATATAAATGCACCTATCAATTCTATGACGCACCCTCAGACCCCCGGGGGAGGTGCGTCAATGACAACAGTGAGGCCAGATTTTGGAGTCGAATGATGCACCCGTACGTCATATTATTGACGCACCATTCTTGGAAAACAATGACGCACACAAGTTGCGACGCGACGAACAAAAGTCGCGACATGAAGCGGGGCATCGCGCTGTGTGTACGTATGCACGCACGTCGGCCGCGCCGCGCCAGCAGTGAATGAACGGCTACTACTTTAGTTTTCTGCTATGGCATGCTACGGTGAATAACCACAGCCGTACCGAATAAACTCAAATTTTCCAGGAACGCTTTACTTTTGGATCGTTACCAGCACATTCACAATCACAAACGTTCATGTACCGCTGCGAGCGCGCGCCATCAAAGGGGTTTTCCAACGCTGCACATGAGTCACCCCTCTAGTCTGCATGCAGGCGCTTTGTCTCGCAAACACGCTGAAGTACCGCCAGGCATTATACACCCTTTCGTAACCCGACTGGAGTGTAAGCCTACGGAAAGTAGTGAGAATTTAAACTGTATACCTGACTAGCAGCGATAAGCATACATGGAAAGTAATGTGTGCGATAAATTCTCCCTTGTCGTTTTGCTGAGGGGAAGTTGGCCGCGATCGAACTTAGGTATATATGGAAATCTTCAAGTTCATGTAAATTTGTACACAACTTAATAAAGTACATGTACATTCACATGTAAATTCACATGTACTTTCACATTTTTTCACATATAATCTTTCAAGATCTTTTAAGCAGTGGCAACACTGGTTGCGGTACATGAACGTTTAAACGCCGTATACACGCACTGCTTTTATGTTGTTTTACAAATCCACACTATCTACACTCATAATATCATTACGCGCACACGGGTGATTAAATGGAAAGAACGTTACTGCAGACATAATTATCGTTCTCGGTCATTTCTTTATTGATTTTGACCATTCAAAAAAGAAAACAAAACAACATTTCACACAGGGAACTATTACAGTATTTATATCGACTTATATAATGGTATTTAGTTGCTACATTTTTAGTGGAATCGTTCAGGCAGGATCGCTTTCACACCTTATCATAGTTTAGCGCTGATAACAATCTTAATCTTCTGGGCGCATGCTGTGAATTGCCCCATTAAAAAACTTCAATTTTATGAATGCGGACCCGACCAGAGTATAGGGTTGGTCGGGTCGGCTTCTAAAGGGATGTATTCGTAATGTAGTGTTTTTATTTCAATGCATTTGTATTTTGTATTTTATTTTTTGTTATTTATTGGAATGGTCGATTGCACAAAATCTGAAAATGTTTTACTTCTAATTGTTGGCGAGTAGTGAGCAAATTTTCACCCAAACAAAATTTTAGTTCTCAAATCAAACGGTCGATCCTTAAATTCAAGACTTGTTGGCCGCCTACTTTCTTGAATCGACACAAATCTGGAAATTCAAATGATATATTCTTTTTACTTGTTCTTACGTGTTGCATCAGTCTCTGCATTAAGCAAAATAGTGGGCATGAAATACCTGAAAACATCCCAATGGATTATGAGGGATCTGAGGGATTTCAGGTTTCAGTAAATCTGTAATGAAAATTCACAAGACAACTGTCTGCTTTTAATAGCAGGTGATGTAGATGGGCTAAGAATAACAATGTTGACAACCTTGCAGAAAATTGAGTAATTAATTTTTTGCGACTGAATTGCTTTCCTTGTAGATCCAACGCAGCCTCCGTTGACTGGGCCAGTCAGGCTGCACAGTGGGCCTCTAGGCGACAGGAACCACCTAAAGGCAAGAACACCCAAGCTAGTCCCTCATCTCGTCCCTCTTACCAGCCAAGCCCAAGGAATTACCCCCAGCCTAGCCCCAAGAGCTACTCCCAACGTAGCCCCAAACCCTCCCCTTCCCCATACCCAGAGCCTAGCCCCATGTCCATCTCTAACACCCCGGCAGCCAGTATGAGTGGGGATGCTACTCCACTCTTTGACGAAACTTAACGGGCACCCCTAGCCCAATTGGTACCCCCAAACCCATTTTGTACCTAGAGAAGACCCCGACATCCAGTATGGTGGAGACACAACTCCACTCTTTGACTAGACTTAGGGTGCACCCCTAGCCCAGTTGGTGCCCCCAAACCCATTTTGTACCTAGAGAAGACCCCGACACCCAGTATGGGTGGAGACACAACTCAACTCTTTGACTAGACTTAGGGTGCACCCCTAGCCCAGTTGGTACCCAAAAACCCATTTTGTACCTAGAGAAGACCCCGACACCCAGTATGGGTGGAGACACAACTCAACTCTTTGACTAGACTTAGGGTGCACCCCTAGCCCAGTTGGTACCCAAAAACCCATTTTGTACCTAGAGAAGACCCCGACACCCAGTATGGGTGGAGACACAACTCAACTCTTTGACTAGACTTAGGGTGCACCCCTAGCCCAGTTGGTACCCAAAAACCCATTTTGTACCTTGAGCGGGACACATATTCCATCTCTACCACCCTGGCACCCAGTATGGATGCCCCCTAGCCTAGGTGGTACCCAAAAACCTAGAGCTGGCCCTATTCAACCCGTTATTAGCAAACTTTACCGAATTTTAAAAGGGTGTTTGGTAATAAGCTATATTATAAATCAGATGGATGCAGTTTGACCTCAGATTTAACCACAGATTTAACCACAGATTTGGCCACAGATTTGGCCACAGATTTGGCCAGTATAAAATCATATTTTTTCCAGTCTTTTGCAGATTCCCCCCCCCCCCCTTCACTTTCCCTACTATCAGCTTACATCATTGTTATAAAGCTATGCTTAATTTGTGAGTCAGTAGACTAGGGCTTTATAAAGGTAACCATCTTTGCTTAAGCAGTGTTTTCTCAGATTACATCCAGCATTCATTGAGCTTAGACTTAGTTGTTAGTTGTTGAGCAGTTGTCCTTTGATTTTGACCACTGTACAAAGGACAAATGGTCCACGCTACTTTTGCCAATCACACGATTTGATCATCGTAATTTAATAATGTTTTGCCGAAATTAAATTTGATATCTGTTTAAAAACAAAACAGAAAAATTAATTAATTAAATATTAGCCTTATTTGTAGAAGATTTAGTGAAAATTTGTGCTAACAGCTAACGACTTTTTTTGTAAAAACAAATTTGTATAGTAACTGACTGCTTAAATGCCTCTTAAATATCAGGTTACTGTTATTTAAAAGTAGGATACACCATTGGTAATTGCTTGAATTATCAGGAATGAGTGGATTTGGGAAGGTTGTATTTCATAGTATTTTAACAGCCATGTCTGAAGTTTTACAATCGTGGATGCCCAGAATAAAGCAAATATAAACGGCGTTAGTTTTCAACCGGCGTCGGGCAGTTTAAAATTGTTAGCGCAATCATTTTGGAGGATGCCTACAATCATTATGTACTTTCAAATAAGTAAGTTAATTCTAAATAATTTGTTAGTAAACATTTTCAATATCTGCAAATGGTGTATCTTACCTTTAAATAATTCCCCATCAAACTTTAATTTCCAATTCTTTAAGTTTTGTGAATGTCTCGGCTGAAAATTAGACAAATTCTAACTTTTTATACCCTGACTAGTTTTGTTTATAAAACTTGAGTTTCTTTCCTTTGTTAAAGTGATGAGATATATCTTATATTTATTTGATTTTCTTTTTTATTTGAGCAGAAAGTGAATTTGCTTCTTTCATTTCTTTACCAAAAATATGGAGTAAACTTGGTCATGCGGCTCAGTTCATTGTAAAGAAAATAGTTGTTTTTGTGTGTCTGGAAGTTGGTCTGTCTTTGAACTTGAGGATAATTATTTGACAACACTCATAGAGAGTTTAACATGTGAGAAAAGTTCCAACCTGGAGCTAATTTAATAGAGCTGCTAAGCAACAAAACAATTGCTTAGCATACAAATTTGTGCTTTGCAAAAACAGGGTGAATAAAACAGGTGATTTTCAGGTGATTATTGTTTGGTATTTAGCTGGTTTCTGCTTAGTACGAAAAGCACATGAAGTTATGGCTGGTAACCTGTTCTCATTGAGCAAGACTTTTTTGTATTAACTTTTAAAGATGGACTACAACGGAATAATGATAAAGGCTGTGTTGCTGTTTTTTGTTCGAGAAATGTATAATGATTACTAATATATCATTAGTATTCAATAAATCTTGTTCCTTCATGCAAAAAAACAACAAAATTGATCGGCGTTCTACGACCCAGATAAACTCAGTTTCAGCAAAAGCCCTTAACTCATGAATAATTCATACTTTGTGTGTGACGTACTACCCATGAAAACGCATACATATGGTGGCCCTGAAGGGACTCCGCAGATTGCGAATATTGACGTCAAATTTGACGTCAATATTCGCGACTTTTGGGGAAAGTCGTGAATATCGACGTCAAATTTGACGTCAATATTCGCAACTTTTTTGGAAAGTCGTGAATATTGACGTCAAATTTGACGTCGATATTCGCGATCTGCGGAGTCCCTTCAGGGCCACCATGTATGCGTTTTCATGGGTAGTACGTCATCACTTTTCGCTGGTTTACAAGTCCGCTGGTACTATATCGTGGATTTCATTGTGGATCTTTGCCGGGAACCAGTACAGGGCGGGAAATTTCAAAATCGAAGAATCGAGGTCTAATTTTTTCGGTCAAATTGCAACAAAATTATTTAGAGAAAAACATGACCGTAACAATAAAGTGTTACCTGAACACAACATAAACAAGGTCCGATAATAAATTTAATGTGTGAGTTTTCGTTGTAGTCCATCTTTAAGCATTCTATAAATGTTGAGTATTAGGTGGGACTTTTATCCTGTTCTCTTTACCTTAGTACTGTTTTTGCCATTGAACTATCTGTCATTAAGAATTATTTATTTGTATTTGTTGGGAAGGTAGTTTGCCAGCTATAATTGCTGTTGGACAATGACTGCATTAAGGCGTGCATTGGAGATTATAGATGTATAAACGGGAACAAAAAGAGACCCCAAATTTATAGAATGGCTCATCTGCAAATGTTTATTACAAATTTGGGTATGAAGAATTAAAAACCTACCTTTTTGCCCTCTAATTTGCATATGATGAATATTCATGAAATGGAAATTACTGGGGCATTGTGGGTATTGTTTTTTGACATTTTGTCTACCTAAGGTTTATATATAACGTCTGAAAAGAACAATTTTCAAGAGCAAGTAGCTCAATCAGATGAGCCCAGGATTTTAGTGCGGAGGGTCCTGGGTTCACTCGTGTGTCAAGTGAGTTTGCTGGGAATAGTTATTTTCCAAGACTGTATATCTGCTTGTGTACAAGATTAAACTTAGAAAGTATCTTTAAAGAAACAATACTATGAGTTATAATTTGTGTAACTTGCCAATACCATGGTTTGGTAATTTATTGCTACATTTGTTATAAAACAGCAGTAAGGTATTAATGTAAAAACTGTGCATTACAAGTTTCTTATTAGCACTTTTTAACAGTTAACAGTATGGACCTTTTAAATTGTAAGAGGGACGGCTTGCTTTTTTAACAACATTTGACATTTTGGAGAAAAACAATAATTGTATAAGGGTTAATCTTCCTTTTTTAACAAAATTTGACTTTTTGGAAACATTTAAAATAATAAGGGGTTTGGTTTACATTTTCTACTTTTTGATTATTTTGAAACATTTATGTGACAGGATTCATGAATATGTAGTAGGATAACATGCGTGGAATTAAACCGGACTGTAGCATTTAAATTTTGCTGGAGTTATAAAACACAAAAAACATGTACATATCATTAGCATCTAATTTACATAAATTACAATTTTGAAAATAAAAAATTTAACTAAATAGACAGACTGTATATACTGTGTTTCTGCATACAAAAAATTTTCTTCAAAATATACATTTTAAACAAAATACACACAATTTGAGCTTTCAGTGGGATAGTTATATCAACATTACATTTGTGACCTGTCACCACGAAACCCGGACAAAGTTGACAAAATAAATTTCGGGTTTATGATATTTTCAAATTCTCCTGTTCATTAGCTTTTTAATGATATATAACTTATGTGGGTAGCCCTTCCCTGTAATCCCCTGTGAGGAGAATAAGACCCAGGATCAATCATAAGCTAAACGGAGAAAACAAGGTTTTTGTGCAGAAAGTGCTTTTGTAATTATATACAACCACCGTTCCGAAAAAGGGTTAAAATACGTCTTTATTGTGATCAGACTGTATTTGGTTTTTGGGATATGCTCCGTGAATATTTTAAGATAACAAAAACATGGAAACTTAAAAATCGATGATCCCATGCAAAAATGACTTCACACGCTGTTTATATGGAATGCATGGTTGCAACTTTGTCCGGGTTTCGTGGTGACAGGTCACATTTTATAATTTTTTTACAAACAAATAATGAAAGTTTGTGAGTGCAATGGTAAGTATAATTTTACGAGGTGACAGATGAAATGTTCGCTGAGTGGAATTGGACATTCCATCTGTCGCCAAATTAAAATATTATTTTTATTACACAAACGTAAAGCATTAATTTTTTTTTCTTACTAAAGGTTATTAGAAATGTTCTACTTCTTGCTGTGATAATTCTGTTGTGTAATACATACGTCTCTGGCATTGCACTGTGACTGCTTAGTACTAGCAGAACTCTTCATTGTCCGACAACTCACTATAAAAAAAACCACACAAGTACAGTGACTCATCAGGAAAGATTTGTGGCAATGAGTTTGAGAGAGAAGAAAACTATTTCTTATCCAACTAAAAACCTTTCCAAAATTGAGGTAAATTTCTGAAAAAGTGGTTTAGAGGAAAAATGGGTTTGGGTTATATGTAGACAAAAATGAAGGGGAACATCTTAGGGGTCCAGAATCAAAATTTGGGGTTGAAAAACAATCCTGGAAGTGAGAA
This sequence comes from Crossaster papposus, assembly GCA_037893245.1. Classification (NCBI taxonomy): domain Eukaryota; kingdom Metazoa; phylum Echinodermata; class Asteroidea; order Velatida; family Solasteridae; genus Crossaster; species Crossaster papposus. Next base: position 873,196 of record JBAIAA010000072.1, on the reverse strand, counting down.
GAATGAGAATGTAGCTAACATTTTCTTAACGACAGGAAAAAGGAAGGCTTACCTTGCATCAAAGTCCTCTTCTAGGTCTGCCAGTAAGCTAGGAGCTCTCTCTAGCATCAGAGAATACAGCTGGTCCAGGTATTCCTTCTGACGACCAGCTTCCTCCAACTCATCGCGTAGAACTTCCAGTATCTCTGGCTGTAGACAACAATGAGAAAAAAGACAATTACTCACTACCAGTCTGAAGCGATAGGCTCGCGATAGGCTCGCGATAGGCTCGCGATAGGCTCGCGATAGGCTCGCGATAGGCTCGCGATAGGCTCGCGATAGGCTCGCGATAGGCTCGCGATAGGCTCGCGATAGGCTCGCGATAGGCTCGCGATAGGCTCGCGATAGGCTCGCGATAGGCTCGCGATAGGCTCGCGATAGGCTCGCGATAGGCTCGCGATAGGCTCGCGATAGGCTCGCGATAGGCTCGCGATAGGCTCGCGATAGGCTCGCGATAGGCTCGCGATAGGCTCGCGATAGGCTCGCGATAGGCTCGCGATAGGCTCGCGATAGGCTCGCGATAGGCTCGCGATAGGCTCGCGATAGGCTCGCGATAGGCTCGCGATAGGCTCGCGATAGGCTCGCGATAGGCTCGCGATAGGCTCGCGATAGGCTCGCGATAGGCTCGCGATAGGCTCGCGATAGGCTCGCGATAGGCTCGCGATAGGCTCGCGATAGGCTCGCGATAGGCTCGCGATAGGCTCGCGATAGGCTCGCGATAGGCTCGCGATAGGCTCGCGATAGGCTCGCGATAGGCTCGCGATAGGCTCGCGATAGGCTCGCGATAGGCTCGCGATAGGCTCGCGATAGGCTCGCGATAGGCTCGCGATAGGCTCGCGATAGGCTCGCGATAGGCTCGCGATAGGCTCGCGATAGGCTCGCGATAGGCTCGCGATAGGCTCGCGATAGGCTCGCGATAGGCTCGCGATAGGCTCGCGATAGGCTCGCGATAGGCTCGCGATAGGCTCGCGATAGGCTCGCGATAGGCTCGCGATAGGCTCGCGATAGGCTCGCGATAGGCTCGCGATAGGCTCGCGATAGGCTCGCGATAGGCTCGCGATAGGCTCGCGATAGGCTCGCGATTCCCTTGTGATTGATCTGTGATGACCACGACTCTACAAACTCCTAAGATTTGTAATCACAGATAACTTACCTTGGAGGCTGACTTGAGTGCCTCCCACAGTGGCAAGCCTTCTTCAAGAGCCTCGTTGATGAGATGATGAGACGAAGACGTTTTGTTCTCGTCGGTCTTGTTCATCAGCTCCTCGATGACGCCGTCTCTCTCCTGACAGACCTGAGACAACTCGGTGGCCTGGAGAATACAAAAATAAAGAATTAATTCCATGGCTGTTTTCAAAACCCCAGCTTTATCTCCGTCTTTGGCTTCATTCATGCAGTTTGTCAATGGTGATGGAGCCTCATCTGGGACGATATTGCAAATTCTAACTAAAAATTTGAATTAAAAGGCAAAAATCAATTAAGATGCACTCTGGGCAACAATGAATAATATTGGGCTTTATAAAATCATGAATAAGATTAAAACTGCTGCAAACTGCTTACTTTATGAAATAAAATTGTTAATACATGTACTGGGTTTTATACAATCAATTTGTAAATACAATCATTTAAGATTTCAGATTTCAATATTTCACCTTTTCATCCAGCATGTCCTCCAGTCTACAAACATTTTCCTTCAATCTTATCACCTCCATCTGAAACAAAATTAGGAAAATAGATCCCATTCTTCAATTGGACTAAAATTTAAAATGTGGGACAAAAAAGTAAGAAGATAGACAAGAAAATTAGTAGTAAGAACAAAATTGGAAAAATAGGAATAGCGTATTACCTGTAGTTGGTGTTTATCATGTTGTATCTGCCTCAGGAGCTGGTCAGCGTCCTTGTCAACAAGTTGCTGCTCAAACTTCTCAGCTCGTAATTCTGAATTCGAGAGCTAAATTTAAATTAAAAAGTCTGGGTGAATCATTTAGATAATGGGTGCCAATGCAATGCTGAGAATACTAGAAATGTGACACATTTCAAAGAGCACCATTTGAATAAGGGAATAAATGTGTGTTCGAGAGGTTTTAATCACTCTGTTTAATACCGCTTGGAGTCTGGGTGCTAAGCCCCGAAAATCCCGGATAATTGTCGCAAGTAAATGTCGGTGTTTCGCCATTCTGTGTCAAATGACATGTTTCCGTCGCTGTTGCTCTACACAATACATGCAATAAAGCGTATTTACTATGAACCAGACTATTACTGCCATTGGCAACCTCGTTTCCAGGGTGTCGAGCTGTACGCGCTCAACACTACCCGCTCTTACTATTGGGGACGAGGTACGGTTAGAAATAAAGTGAGCCCTGGGGACGGGTATAATGCGACATCGCATGTTGCCAGCTGGTTTTAAACACTTCCAGCCATGTCTTTATCGTCCGTTTAATACGGGCCACGTGACGGGCTCTCGACCAATAGGAATGCCTAAACTGTCCCAGGTATTTATGAATAATGGATTACAATGACAGGCTAACCAATAAATCCTAAGGCTGTGCCTGAATTACTTGGCTATGGCTTGGCATTGCACACGAGTCTATGGTAGCGGCTGCAGCCACTTAGCATAGACTCGTGTGTATTTTCAAGTACAGCCTAGTAATTATCGAAAACAGAGTATATTTTTTAATTGCTTTCTCCAAGTTAAGTCCAGTTCCTACTTTACACAAAAATATTTTTTTTTAAAGCGAATTTCACGATGCCAACAGCCGAAGTTTTTTACTGGCCTCTTTAGTTTTTTTCTTTCATGTTTTCAGTGGAAGGATTCAAGACTGCATCAAGACAATGATGATGATGATGATGATCAATGCATTTGTAAAGCGCCATCTATCTAGTTGCCTATTCCGAGGCGCTGCCAGGAACACCGGGGCAAACCCCTTCTCTTAGCGAAGAGTGTTACTGGGTTCTTTTACGTGCATTACACAACGCACGGGACCTACAGTTTTACGTCCCATCCGAAGGACGAAGCAATAGTGGTTTAATTGCCTTGCTTAAGGACACACGTGTCGACACCGGGACTCGAACTCACGTTCTGCGGAACAGAAAACCGAGTTCTTAACCGCCCGGCCACGACACTCCACAATCCACTCCATGATCAAACGTAATTTTAAGGGTTTTTTGCCGATAAAAATAAACGGACCAATAAATACAATCAGTTATTCGTACATTACCTTTGTCTGTAGTTGCTGCACCATAACTTGTAACTGAGCTGCCTGCTTGGCTTGAGATTCTAACCCATTTAACCTGAGTCAAAAACAGAAGTAGCATTGTTATGGGGCTAGCTGTGAAAGAAGCTCTTTAGATACATTTGTACATTTGCTTAACTTATTCAGCTTAGAGCATGTTACCAACAATGTACATCAAACGAAACTGTTGCTTCTAATAAAGTATAATAATGTATTGTCGTTTGTAGGTACAGATGGTTATAAACTTGCGAACACACAAACAGTTGTTTTTCTTTACTTAAACAAAAAAAGGATTTTTGATTTTCAGCCAGATGTGAATGGAACTTATAAACTTACCATTTCCGACAATAAAATGGTCAAAAAATGATTGAAAAAAAGAATGTGCTCTCTAGTCTCAAGCCAGTTATAGCCCGACAAAAAGTAAAAACCATAGCAACCACATGACTAAGTTTTGTGTTGCACGCCAAATGAAAATTGGTCAAAGAATTGACAGGAAAATGAAACTTGCCTTTTGCTTTCTTCCCTAAGTCTGTCATTGTCTTCTTCCAAGGCTTCAAGATGCTCATGTAGTACTTCCAGGTCTGGTACCCTGTCTGCTTCATCCGATTCTCTTAAAAACACTAGCCGAACCTGCGTCATGCTGCCTAAAGTCTGGTTGACTTCAGATATTGATGCATCTTTGATGTTCTCCTCATTCAATTCCAATAACCTTCGTAATAAACACAGTAGTAGTATGAGAAATTATACACGTTTTGGCTTTCATTCCTAACAGAAAACCACTTCCTAAGGTTTAGACAGTGAACTTGACTATCTGTTTTCAATAACCAAAAGTTTCAGGGCTCCCTTCTTTCTGGGTTTAACCCCGCCCCTACCTGTCTCCCACTCTCATCTGACTGTTCTTTGAGCATCTTTGCACCACCGCGCCCCGGCCGTTCTGATTGGACGTCAGCGTGAAGTCCCAGTTCTTCTTGCCTCGTGATTGGTGGACGGAGTAGAGTAAGTAGTCCTGACCCGGTTGAAGACTCGGCAAGAGTGGACGTGACTTCTCATTTGACTTTCTCTGCGATGGACACAAATAATTGAGTGGGGGTAAAGGGCGGCAGTTTTATAAAAAATCAGATCAAAATGTTCATGTTGAAAAATTGCAAACTGAGAATTGAGAAATAATATTTCCTTAATGAGTAACCACTCCGATACAAATTAAGAAATGAAACTTAAGCAACATTCCTTCCAGTGCCCATGAGTTTATGCCGGGGGTTTGAACACATGCAGATGCAAATTGGTTGTGGCTTCTTTAAAACATCAATCGGGGAAGAAACACCATTTTAGGAAAAATTTAACACAGTATTTAAAATAATTAATAAATGATGATTCCATCCAAGTGATTTGCCAATGAACCGAGAATCTGCACGTAAGAACATTCATGTTTTAATAACGATTACATAACTGATAAAATCTCACCCCAGCATCTTCAGTCTTCAATGTTAAATGAAAAGTGGAGGAAGTTTATTAAGATTATTAATCATTTTATGAAGTATATTTGTTGGTCAAGAAGGGCCTGGGAGGCACAAGGACCCCACCCCCCTCCAGAAATTTCCTAGTGCCCTCCCAGGTGCTCCCCCACAAAAAACCAAACAGAGACTCAACAGACCATATGAAGCTGATGAACCCCCATGAGATGCCGATGCCCACCCTGTTCCCCCCACTGAAAAAGAATCCTAGTTACGCCACTGCTAAGTGCCCAAGCTAACAATGCATTATGGGTAAGTTTCTATTTGAGGGCAAATTAGGACCAAGTTAGGAGGACTTTCCGTTCTCATAACATCTTAGATCCCCACAATAACTAATAGTCAACAGGTGAATGGTCCTCACAACTACGGAACAAGATTGTTGCAGTTTAAAGGCTTTTGCAGGATTATGGATGTAAATGTTTTCCTGTCAAAAGTTCCTTGTGCCCTTGGACAGATTTGTAGGATTTGTTTTTAATTCTGACCTTTTCCACGTTGACCTGGTGGTCAGTCAGTGTGAGTTCCAGGGCGGCTAGTAGCTGCGCTTGCTGCTGCTGAAACGTCAGCATGGAAGACTCCTCAAGAGCCACACGGTACTCTAACTCAGCCTGATGAATGCTGCCATCAAGACTACCAAATAAACAACAACAACAAACAAATAAACAACAACAAACGTCAGCATGGGAGACTCCTCAAGAGCCACACGGTACTCTAACTCAGCCTGATGAATGCTGCCATCAAGACTACCAAATAAACAACAACAACAAACAAATAAACAACAACAAATGTCAGCATGGGAGACTCCTCAAGAGCCACACGGTACTCTAACTCAGCCTGATGAATGCTGCCATCAAGACTACCAAATAAACAACAACAACAAACAAATAAACAACAACAAACGTCAGCATGGAAGACTCCTCCGATCCAGAGCCACACGGTACTCTAACTCAGCCTGATGAATGCTGCCATCAAGACTACCAAATAAACAACAACAACAAACAAATAAACAACAACAAACGTCAGCATGGGAGACTCCTCAAGAGCCACACGGTACTCTAACTCAGCCTGATGAATGCTGCCATCAAGACTACCAAATAAACAACAACAACAAACAAATAAACAACAACAAATGTCAGCATGGAAGACTCCTCAAAAGCCACACGGTACTCTAACTCAGCCTGATGAATGCTGCCATCAAGACTACCAAATAAACAACAACAACAAACAAATAAACAACAACAAACGTCAGCATGGAAGACTCCTCAAGAGCCACACGGTACTCTAACTCAGTCTGATGAATGCTGCCATCAAGACTATCAAATAAACAACAACAACAAACAAATAAACAACAACAAATGTCAGCATGGAAGACTCCTCAAGAGCCACACGGTACTCTAACTCAGCCTGATGAATGCTGCCATCAAGACTACCAAATAAACAACAACAACAAACAAATAAACAACAACAAACGTCAGCATGGGAGACTCCTCAAGAGCCACACGGTACTCTAACTCAGCCTGATGAATGCTGCCATCAAGACTACCAAATAAACAACAACAACAAACAAATAAACAACAACAAACGTCAGCATGGGAGACTCCTCAAGAGCCACACGGTACTCTAACTCAGCCTGATGAATGCTGCCATCAAGACTACCAAATAAACAACAACAACAAACAAATAAACAACAACAAACGTCAGCATGGGAGACTCCTCAAGAGCCACACGGTACTCTAACTCAGCCTGATGAATGCTGCCATCAAGACTACCAAATAAACAACAACAACAAACAAATAAACAACAACAAACGTCAGCATGGGAGACTCCTCAAGAGCCACACGGTACTCTAACTCAGTCTGATGAATGCTGCCATCAAGACTACCAAATAAACAACAACAACAAACAAATAAACAACAACAAACGTCAGCATGGGAGACTCCTCAAGAGCCACACGGTACTCTAACTCAGCCTGATGAATGCTGCCATCAAGACTACCAAATAAACAACAACAACAAACAAATAAACAACAACAAACGTCAGCATGGGAGACTCCTCAAGAGCCACACGGTACTCTAACTCAGCCTGATGAATGCTGCCATCAAGACTACCAAATAAACAACAACAACAAACAAATAAACAACAACAAACGTCAGCATGGGAGACTCCTCAAGAGCCACACGGTACTCTAACTCAGCCTGATGAATGCTGCCATCAAGACTACCAAATAAACAACAACAACAAACAAATAAACAACAACAAACGTCAGCATGGGAGACTCCTCAAGAGCCACACGGTACTCTAACTCAGCCTGATGAATGCTGCCATCAAGACTACCAAATAAACAACAACAACAAACAAATAAACAACAACAAACGTCAGCATGGGAGACTCCTCAAGAGCCACACGGTACTCTAACTCAGCCTGATGAATGCTGCCATCAAGACTACCAAATAAACAACAACAACAAACAAATAAACAACAACAAACGTCAGCATGGGAGACTCCTCAAGAGCCACACGGTACTCTAACTCAGCCAGCTGAATGCTGCCATCAAGACTACCAAATAAACAACAACAAACAAATAAACAACAACAAACGTCAGCATGGGAGACTCCTCAAGAGCCACACGGTACTCTAACTCAGTCTGATGAATGCTGCCATCAAGACTACCAAATAAACAACAACAACAAACAAATAAACAACAACAAATGTCAGCATGGGAGACTCCTCAAGAGCCACACGGTACTCTAACTCAGTCTGATGAATGCTGCCATCAAGACTACCAAATAAACAACAACAACAAACAAATAAACAACAACAAACGTCAGCATGGGAGACTCCTCAAGAGCCACACGGTACTCTAACTCAGCCTGATGAATGCTGCCATCAAGACTACCAAATAAACAACAACAACAAACAAATAAACAACAACAAACGTCAGCATGGGAGACTCCTCAAGAGCCACACGGTACTCTAACTCAGCCTGATGAATGCTGCCATCAAGACTACCAAATAAACAACAACAACAAACAAATAAACAACAACAAACGTCAGCATGGGAGACTCCTCAAGAGCCACACGGTACTCTAACTCAGCCTGATGAATGCTGCCATCAAGACTACCAAATAAACAACAACAACAAACAAATAAACAACAACAAATGTCAGCATGGAAGACTCCTCAAAAGCCACACGGTACTCTAACTCAGCCTGATGAATGCTGCCATCAAGACTACCAAATAAACAACAACAACAAACAAATAAACAACAACAAACGTCAGCATGGAAGACTCCTCAAGAGCCACACGGTACTCTAACTCAGTCTGATGAATGCTGCCATCAAGACTATCAAATAAACAACAACAACAAACAAATAAACAACAACAAATGTCAGCATGGAAGACTCCTCAAGAGCCACACGGTACTCTAACTCAGCCTGATGAATGCTGCCATCAAGACTACCAAATAAACAACAACAACAAACAAATAAACAACAACAAACGTCAGCATGGGAGACTCCTCAAGAGCCACACGGTACTCTAACTCAGCCTGATGAATGCTGCCATCAAGACTACCAAATAAACAACAACAACAAACAAATAAACAACAACAAACGTCAGCATGGGAGACTCCTCAAGAGCCACACGGTACTCTAACTCAGCCTGATGAATGCTGCCATCAAGACTACCAAATAAACAACAACAACAAACAAATAAACAACAACAAACGTCAGCATGGGAGACTCCTCAAGAGCCACACGGTACTCTAACTCAGCCTGATGAATGCTGCCATCAAGACTACCAAATAAACAACAACAACAAACAAATAAACAACAACAAACGTCAGCATGGGAGACTCCTCAAGAGCCACACGGTACTCTAACTCAGTCTGATGAATGCTGCCATCAAGACTACCAAATAAACAACAACAACAAACAAATAAACAACAACAAACGTCAGCATGGGAGACTCCTCAAGAGCCACACGGTACTCTAACTCAGCCTGATGAATGCTGCCATCAAGACTACCAAATAAACAACAACAACAAACAAATAAACAACAACAAACGTCAGCATGGGAGACTCCTCAAGAGCCACACGGTACTCTAACTCAGCCTGATGAATGCTGCCATCAAGACTACCAAATAAACAACAACAACAAACAAATAAACAACAACAAACGTCAGCATGGGAGACTCCTCAAGAGCCACACGGTACTCTAACTCAGCCTGATGAATGCTGCCATCAAGACTACCAAATAAACAACAACAACAAACAAATAAACAACAACAAACGTCAGCATGGGAGACTCCTCAAGAGCCACACGGTACTCTAACTCAGCCTGATGAATGCTGCCATCAAGACTACCAAATAAACAACAACAACAAACAAATAAACAACAACAAACGTCAGCATGGGAGACTCCTCAAGAGCCACACGGTACTCTAACTCAGCCTGATGAATGCTGCCATCAAGACTACCAAATAAACAACAACAACAAACAAATAAACAACAACAAACGTCAGCATGGGAGACTCCTCAAGAGCCACACGGTACTCTAACTCAGCCAGCTGAATGCTGCCATCAAGACTACCAAATAAACAACAACAAACAAATAAACAACAACAAACGTCAGCATGGGAGACTCCTCAAGAGCCACACGGTACTCTAACTCAGTCTGATGAATGCTGCCATCAAGACTACCAAATAAACAACAACAACAAACAAATAAACAACAACAAATGTCAGCATGGGAGACTCCTCAAGAGCCACACGGTACTCTAACTCAGTCTGATGAATGCTGCCATCAAGACTACCAAATAAACAACAACAACAAACAAATAAACAACAACAAACGTCAGCATGGGAGACTCCTCAAGAGCCACACGGTACTCTAACTCAGCCTGATGAATGCTGCCATCAAGACTACCAAATAAACAACAACAACAAACAAATAAACAACAACAAACGTCAGCATGGGAGACTCCTCAAGAGCCACACGGTACTCTAACTCAGCCTGATGAATGCTGCCATCAAGACTACCAAATAAACAACAACAACAAACAAATAAACAACAACAAACGTCAGCATGGGAGACTCCTCAAGAGCCACACGGTACTCTAACTCAGCCTGATGAATGCTGCCATCAAGACTACCAAATAAACAACAACAACAAACAAATAAACAACAACAAACGTCAGCATGGGAGACTCCTCAAGAGCCACACGGTACTCTAACTCAGCCTGATGAATGCTGCCATCAAGACTACCAAATAAACAACAACAACAAACAAATAAACAACAACAAACGTCAGCATGGGAGACTCCTCAAGAGCCACACGGTACTCTAACTCAGCCAGCTGAATGCTGCCATCAAGACTACCAAATAAACAACAACAAACAAATAAACAACAACAAACGTCAGCATGGGAGACTCCTCAAGAGCCACACGGTACTCTAACTCAGTCTGATGAATGCTGCCATCAAGACTACCAAATAAACAACAACAACAAACAAATAAACAACAACAAATGTCAGCATGGGAGACTCCTCAAGAGCCACACGGTACTCTAACTCAGTCTGATGAATGCTGCCATCAAGACTACCAAATAAACAACAACAACAAACAAATAAACAACAACAAACGTCAGCATGGGAGACTCCTCAAGAGCCACACGGTACTCTAACTCAGCCTGATGAATGCTGCCATCAAGACTACCAAATAAACAACAACAACAAACAAATAAACAACAACAAACGTCAGCATGGGAGACTCCTCAAGAGCCACACGGTACTCTAACTCAGCCTGATGAATGCTGCCATCAAGACTACCAAATAAACAACAACAACAAACAAATAAACAACAACAAACGTCAGCATGGGAGACTCCTCAAGAGCCACACGGTACTCTAACTCAGCCTGATGAATGCTGCCATCAAGACTACCAAATAAACAACAACAACAAACAAATAAACAACAACAAACGTCAGCATGGGAGACTCCTCAAGAGCCACACGGTACTCTAACTCAGCCTGATGAATGCTGCCATCAAGACTACCAAATAAACAACAACAAACAAATAAACAAACAAACAACAAACGTCAGCATGGAAGACTCCTCAAGAGCCACACGGTACTCTAACTCAGCCTGATGAATGCTGCCATCAAGACTACCAAATAAACAACAACAACAAACAAATAAACAACAACAAATGTCAGCATGGGAGACTCCTCAAGAGCCACACGGTACTCTAACTCAGCCTGATGAATGCTGCCATCAAGACTACCAAATAAACAACAACAACAAACAAATAAACAACAACAAACGTCAGCATGGGAGACTCCTCAAGAGCCACACGGTACTCTAACTCAGCCTGATGAATGCTGCCATCAAGACTACCAAATAAACAACAACAACAAACAAATAAACAACAACAAACGTCAGCATGGGAGACTCCTCAAGAGCCACACGGTACTCTAACTCAGCCTGATGAATGCTGCCATCAAGACTACCAAATAAACAACAACAACAAACAAATAAACAACAACAAACGTCAGCATGGGAGACTCCTCAAGAGCCACACGGTACTCTAACTCAGCCTGATGAATGCTGCCATCAAGACTACCAAATAAACAACAACAACAAACAAATAAACAACAACAAACGTCAGCATGGGAGACTCCTCAAGAGCCACACGGTACTCTAACTCAGCCTGATGAATGCTGCCATCAAGACTACCAAATAAACAACAACAACAAACAAATAAACAACAACAAACGTCAGCATGGAAGACTCCTCAAGAGCCACACGGTACTCTAACTCAGTCTGATGAATGCTGCCATCAAGACTACCAAATAAACAACAACAACAAACAAATAAACAACAACAAATGTCAGCATGGAAGACTCCTCCGATCCAGAGCCACACGGTACTCTAACTCAGCCTGATGAATGCTGCCATCAAGACTACCAAATAAACAACAACAAACAAATAAACAACAACAAACGTCAGCATGGGAGACTCCTCAAGAGCCACACGGTACTCTAACTCAGCCTGATGAATGCTGCCATCAAGACTACCAAATAAACAACAACAACAAACAAATAAACAACAACAAACGTCAGCATGGAAGACTCCTCAAGAGCCACACGGTACTCTAACTCAGCCTGATGAATGCTGCCATCAAGACTATCAAATAAACAACAACAACAAACAAATAAACAACAACAAACGTCAGCATGGGAGACTCCTCAAGAGCCACACGGTACTCTAACTCAGCCTGATGAATGCTGCCATCAAGACTACCAAATAAACAACAACAACAAACAAATAAACAACAACAAACGTCAGCATGGAAGACTCCTCAAGAGCCACACGGTACTCTAACTCAGTCTGATGAATGCTGCCATCAAGACTACCAAATAAACAACAACAACAAACAAATAAACAACAACAAATGTCAGCATGGAAGACTCCTCCGATCCAGAGCCACACGGTACTCTAACTCAGCCTGATGAATGCTGCCATCAAGACTACCAAATAAACAACAACAAACAAATAAACAACAACAAACGTCAGCATGGGAGACTCCTCAAGAGCCACACGGTACTCTAACTCAGCCTGATGAATGCTGCCATCAAGACTACCAAATAAACAACAACAACAAACAAATAAACAACAACAAACGTCAGCATGGAAGACTCCTCAAGAGCCACACGGTACTCTAACTCAGTCTGATGAATGCTGCCATCAAGACTACCAAATAAACAACAACAACAAACAAATAAACAACAACAAATGTCAGCATGGAAGACTCCTCCGATCCAGAGCCACACGGTACTCTAACTCAGCCTGATGAATGCTGCCATCAAGACTACCAAATAAACAACAACAAACAAATAAACAACAACAAACGTCAGCATGGGAGACTCCTCAAGAGCCACACGGTACTCTAACTCAGCCTGATGAATGCTGCCATCAAGACTACCAAATAAACAACAACAAACAAATAAACAAACAAACAACAAACGTCAGCATGGGAGACTCCTCAAGAGCCACACGGTACTCTAACTCAGCCTGATGAATGCTGCCATCAAGACTACCAAATAAACAACAACAACAAACAAATAAACAACAACAAATGTCAGCATGGAAGACTCCTCAAGAGCCACACGGTACTCTAACTCAGCCTGATGAATGCTGCCATCAAGACTACCAAATAAACAACAACAAACAAATAAACAACAACAAACGTCAGCATGGGAGACTCCTCAAGAGCCACACGGTACTCTAACTCAGCCTGATGAATGCTGCCATCAAGACTACCAAATAAACAACAACAACAAACAAATAAACAACAACAAACGTCAGCATGGGAGACTCCTCAAGAGCCACACGGTACTCTAACTCAGCCTGATGAATGCTGCCATCAAGACTACCAAATAAACAACAACAACAAACAAATAAACAACAACAAACGTCAGCATGGGAGACTCCTCAAGAGCCACACGGTACTCTAACTCAGCCTGATGAATGCTGCCATCAAGACTACCAAATAAACAACAACAAACAAATAAACAAACAAACAACAAACGTCAGCATGGAAGACTCCTCAAGAGCCACACGGTACTCTAACTCAGCCTGATGAATGCTGCCATCAAGACTACCAAATAAACAACAACAACAAACAAATAAACAACAACAAACGTCAGCATGGGAGACTCCTCAAGAGCCACACGGTACTCTAACTCAGCCTGATGAATGCTGCCATCAAGACTACCAAATAAACAACAACAACAAACAAATAAACAACAACAAACGTCAGCATGGAAGACTCCTCAAGAGCCACACGGTACTCTAACTCAGTCTGATGAATGCTGCCATCAAGACTACCAAATAAACAACAACAACAAACAAATAAACAACAACAAATGTCAGCATGGAAGACTCCTCCGATCCAGAGCCACACGGTACTCTAACTCAGCCTGATGAATGCTGCCATCAAGACTACCAAATAAACAACAACAACAAACAAATAAACAACAACAAACGTCAGCATGGGAGACTCCTCAAGAGCCACACGGTACTCTAACTCAGCCTGATGAATGCTGCCATCAAGACTACCAAATAAACAACAACAAACAAATAAACAACAACAAACGTCAGCATGGGAGACTCCTCAAGAGCCACACGGTACTCTAACTCAGCCAGCTGAATGCTGCCATCAAGACTACCAAATAAACAACAACAACAAACAAATAAACAACAACAAATGTCAGCATGGAAGACTCCTCCGATCCAGAGCCACACGGTACTCTAACTCAGCCTGATGAATGCTGCCATCAAGACTACCAAATAAACAACAACAACAAACAAATAAACAACAACAAACGTCAGCATGGGAGACTCAGCAAGAGCCACACGGTACTCTAACTCAGCCAGCTGAATGCTGCCATCAAGACTACCAAAAACACAACAACAACAAACAAACAAACAAATAAACAACAAACGTCAGTATGGAAGACTCCTCCGATCCAGAGCCACACGGTACTCTAATTACTCAGCCTGCTCAATGCTAAGAAGGCAGAAATCCCTGACAAATAGCATATTTCTGGTAGATGCTGGACATACCAGCTTGTCGTTAATTTGTCACGTATCCATCAGTTAACGCTGTATTCTTCTTTCCTTACCTGTCCAATTCTCTAGCCTGTATCTGCTTCTGTTGTTGCTGTATCTTGAGAATGTTGAGTTTCTTAGTGTTAATCTCTTCCCCTACTTGAAGGAGTTTGCTCTGGATGTCCATGAAGGCCTTCGGCAAAGACTCTCCTGCAAGGTGATTAAAACATTTGCTAAAGTAAAGCGTAACCAAGTCTCCAGCAAGAAGGAGTTTTAGAGAAAACTGTACCTTCTTCTCATTGTGATCTCTATACAGGTTTCTTCAGGTTTGCGAGCTACAGTGCCTGGGGCACTTTTGAGTAATCCATGGTTTTAATTACCATAAATAATTAATAATAATATTAATAATAGGCTAGCCTTACTCGATTCAACGGTTAGAGAAGCTCTCTTTTCTTTCACCCGGAGTTGTGAATCAGTCTCGTTTTGTTTGTAGCTCTGCTCGAGTTGACTCAGGGCCTTCTGCACAACCGAAAGCTGACAGGAAAAATGCAGAAAACGAAAACTAGGTATAAAGATTGGTAGCTGATCTGATTTAAATGGTTCAAAGTTTCATTCTTAACAAGATTTCAGCAAGATATACAATCCTCTCCTACCTGACGTTAGTTTCATATATGTGTTGTGGAATTATCTTTTACCAAATATTTATAAAATATACAATTATTTTTTTTACTTTTCGTTTCCTTATGCATCATTGCTTAAAATTTACAGCCCACAATATCTTGGCTACAAACAAAAATGCAAACTAGACCTTTAATTTATTTCACTGCAAGTAAATAACAAGATAGGCAACTGACTGCACTTAATGGTAAATGTTTTAAAGGTACCGCACCTGTTTGGCTTTTTCCTGTAAGGTTTTGTTCTCTTGGCGGAGTACGTCTATCATGGCATCTTTTTCTTTCATCATGTCTTTCTCATATTTCTTGTCAACCTGCATAATAATAAAATCAAATATTTGACAGTAGAAAACAGACAGTTTTCCATGTTAAAACAAGGGGCCAAAATGACTACCAAAAATCTGTTTTTAGCAAAACAAACTGATTTTGGATAAAAGATCACACTTGACTATGATCCATCTCATTGGGACGCCACTGAAATTATAGATCTTGCTGTCCCCTTAAATTTGACACCACATTTCTCACTGTGATGCTTGACAGATTTCTTTAATTTGTACACTGTTCAGCCTTGAAACGATAATTCAGAGGAGAAAGACAATTGAATTCCTTGGTCTTTGTTTATCACGTGTACTTGACTTGTCATTTAACGAGTGGTCAAATCTCTTATACATTTTGTTGCAACTTACTTCTTGCGGTGAAGACAGGATTTTGGAAGAGCTTGCGTCTCGCGTGATTTCTCTGCTGATCCCTTTCGTGCCTATCTTTGATTGGCCCAGAGATTCCTCGATGGTCGCCATCTTTCACAAATAAATATAGTAACATTCAACAAGGTCTTTCAAAAACTGTTACAATAATAATCCGTCAATAAGATTGCAATCTCTGCCAGTGTTCACGGAAAGAAAGAACATGCACCAGCGACAACCAAGAACAAATCATTTCATTGAGAAAGTAGTTATCCAAAATGAGAGCAAAATCTTATGATGTTTGGTGCACATTTGTGGACATTTGTTTTAGGTTGTGTTGATGATAATGAAATGGCATGAGCACTGAGACACAATGTTTTCTGGAATGCTTTTGAAGGAATATATGGGGAAAACACGCCTGAAAAAATACAATTATTCAAAAATTCAATCAAAATATATCAAAAATGACAATAATACTTTTTGATTTGAGACAATGAAAAATACCATACTGATGATGAAGTTTCTCAAACAAACGTAATAGTGATTTTTTGAAATAAAAAGGCGGTGAAGGTAATTGGGAGACGATGGACGATGGACGACGGACGAGGTTATGAACTGAAATGTAAAATGTAAATTAGTAATATAATGAAATGCATCATGCACTGAGTGTTTCTTGTGAATGGACAAGTTAAAGCAAGCATGCACAATCGCAATAGCATGCACAATCGCAATAGCATGCAGAATCTCAAGAGCGCCCTCTATCGATCTCACCTCCTCCAAAAGCTTGCTGAGTTTGTTGTCGTCAATGCGAAACGAGGCCAGCAGGTCGTCTGAACCTGCCGACGACCCTAGGCTGACCTGCAATAAAAAGGTCACGCCACACATACAAACAAGTGCGCACTGGTCAAAGTTCAAGGGTCACACACTAAAATATGTGCTGCTATCATTGCCTTGGCTTTTTTTGACATCTGTAAATTTGTCACTTTTTAATCAACCATTTTTATCTAAGGAAGGAGAGAATGACTATTTACAGAAAATATTTGCGTCTGGTTTACACAATGGACCAGATTTAGTCAATTTACTAGGGAATTCTGGGCCGTTTTCCAAACCCCTGCCTTATCTCCATCTTTGGCTTCGCTCATGCAGTTTGGCAATGGTGATGGAGCCGAAGACGAAGCCTAAACTGAGGTTTGGGAAATGGCCCTAAACAAGTACACCACAGGTTTCCTCAGGCTTGTGAGCTAAAGTGAATCCCTGCTTCATTACCAGAAAAAGAAATAATAATAATAACGATAATAAGCAGATATATTGTCTACTCAACTCACCCCTGAGAAGGAGACTTGGGAGGAGGCCGTGGACGTCAGCGAGTCATTTCTCTGTATCTTCAGAGCCTCTTTGGTACAGTTCTCATCTCGATTAAGGGCCAGCTGGCGATCTTTGCTTGCGACTTCGCAGAGCACGAAGGCGTGAGAGTCCGACTGCAACGGGATGGAGTCTTCATCTACGTCGTGCAGATCTTGGGGGAGAAAAGAGGAAATAATATGATATCCATTATTCATGAAAAGTGCCACAAAATGTCTACTGCTTGTGACAGGATTACATCTGATTTTCTGCTAAGCGTGTACATTTGTTAAGGAACTTTCTGCTCGGCGGCTTCTGGAAATTGAGGTGTTTTTTTTCTTCATTTTACCTCCTGCCTTGCTCACTTCCAGTAAGCAGCATTTCTTGGGGTCGACGTCCAGGACACCGAATCTCTTCAAGCCTAGAGGTACTACTTCCTTGGCGGGTGTGGACAGGGAGATGGCAAGAAGCTTACCCTTGGGGTTCTCTTCGTTAAGACGCAGCACGATCTAAGATGAAATTAGGAAAAGGAGTATCAAGATTAATGACATTTGCTCATCTTTCCTTTTTAACCCTCTTGTCTGGGGTTAAGGATTTTAAGTTTAATTTCTTTACTCATCTTCCTGCTGATTTGATTCTTGGTCGTACCTTGATGGAGCCCCCTTGAGCCGGCCTCTGCCGCAACTCAAAGTGGCGTGGTGTTTTATCCGGCCAGTCTCGCTGAACGACGCCAGGACACTCGACATCCTCCATCACCCTTTCAAAACCTAGAGGACAATTTTACAAAACAAAATCCCAAAACAAAGAAAAATGATGACAAATCTGTAATTAGGTAACTTTCATCCATGTGTATGATAACACATATAGTGATGTAAATAGTGATTATTATATTCTATTATATTAAATGTTTATACCTTTGTCATTGTGATCAGCTATCGATCCAGCAGCATCTAAGATGCAATACAGCCTCCAGTCTTCCACCAAGTCTAGCTGATCCAGGCATACCCCGATCAAGTCTTGAACATTCTCCGATTCCGTCAGCCGTATCGACACGGTTGTAACACCTTAAACAGTGAGCAAAATGAATTATCAATTAACATGTCCCTAACTCCCTTCAAATTTGTCTCACAATTTTGTTAAATTTTTCAAAAACCTCCACTGCACATCAAATCACCAGCATATTCTTTGTATATAAAATATCAAACACATTCATTTATCTCAACCGTCCATTGCTCTTTCATATGATATCGATTATTTTTGATTTGGTGACAAATTTCTCCTGTTTTTGTTTGGATGGGAGTTCAGCAAACCACTTCATTTGTAGTGAAAGTACATTCTTTGTAGAAGGTCAGCCACAGTTAATACTGACCACACTCATCTTAATTAGTGTCTGATTACAAACCAAAACCATCTACAAGTTTGGGTTTGTGCTTTTGATCTATCTACCTGATCTCATGATGTCCGTCCAGACTTGTACCATGTTGAAATCTCGTGATTCCCTCTTCTTGGGTGAGATGACACCCTTCAACTTGGACAACCTCAAACACAAACAACGGCAATATACTAAAATACATTCAATCAAAAGTGCCCTAGTCGTAATCAGTTCCGATTACAGAACCTGACAATATTTCCTAAACCCCAGGTCTTATATCCGTCATTTTATGCAACAAGGTATATCAATGCTACCAATCACTGGCAATCACAGCTTTTCATAACTCACCCCCCTTTTTTCTTCTTCTGCTCCTCCCCCTTCCCCTGCTCGCTGGCTGTGCTCGGACTACGGCTCGCACTACTGAACGAGTCTGGCACTACCAACGTTTCAGGCGGCAGGATCTGGACTTCTTCACTGTCCGATGACTGCAGAACTTTCATAGCGGCCATGTACTTGCGGTGCTCGTAACCACTAGTGTTGCTCAAGGCACCTGTAGGTCAGCCAGAGGTCAGGGGTAGAAGGGCAAAGGTCAAGGGTTGAAGTGCAAAGGTCAATTCTTTACTCCAGACAAAGAGTTTCTTTAGGCAGAGAACTTGCACAAAAAGTGTCTATTTGGTGCATTCACCGATACAAATCTTGTTATGATCAAGATAAAAGGTCCTCTTAATTTATTTGAAGCAAAAAGTAAACACAGTTGATGATACGATTAACCCTCCTATAGTTTGACAACACAAATGTGCAAAAATATCCCGAGTCCAGCCTTTTGCATGTGTTCCTATGGAGAACACAATTCTGCCCACATCTTCAATGTAGAAACTCTACACACAAAACGATAGTGTGCTCTTGTATCGTATTACGATCAAGGGTCGAAACACAAAAGAGAACAAAGGGAACAAAGGGAACAAAGGATCCTCGATCGACGGTTTGATTGTCCGAATTCGGTCCTCGATCGTTGGGGCAAGCGCTAAGGTAATGGGGTTTGGGTATAACATAGGAATAAAGGAAAACACAATAGGGGATCCTCGATCGTTATGTGGTTCACAACTGTGTGTGCATTTGTGTGTGACTGAACTACTGACCCAAATAGGGACTTCCACATAAACATACTTCAAATCCGTTCAACAAATATTGTCTGTATGAAAATTGAGATGATATGTTTCTTCCAGAAAGACATTTTTATAAATGTTTTTCTACTTTTGATATGTTTTGCTCTAGAAGGGCTTACTGAGCAGATCTTTCTCGGCCATGTTAGCGGTAGGGTTACTCAGCTCATACAGCTTGGCCAATAAGAGTTCCCTGTCATCGTCTGAAGTAATCCCCATGGAATCTACAAACAAATTAACAAATATTGGCCCAAATATTATCAAACGTTCCCAGAAAAACGGCAGGCAAAGTGTCAAGGTTTAGTAAAATATTTACATAAATTTCACAGGGATACTGCTAAGAGAAAGGAAAGCAATACTTACCTAAGAGTTGCATGTCAATGTTGACTAGCTGTGTTCCGGTAATTTTGTGTTCTAGAAACAAACAACAAAAACCCAACATTTTGATGACCAGTTAAGAGAATAAACGGTAAAAGATTTATTAGAAAAAAAATACAAATGTAAGAAAAGTCGTCAAAAGAGGTGAACAAAATGTAATCGATAGAAAGAACAAAAATTACATTTTGATAAATTAAAGACCATAGTTGCTAATGTATTTTCCTTGAGTTTGAAAGGGTGTAATTACCGATGAATTGCTTTTTGAGATGGGTTAACTGGGCTTCCTTTAACCACATGAGCACATCCTTCTCCAACCAGCTTGTCACAACGCTATCCGATCGACTACGTTGTCTCTCATGGTTGTTGCTTCGGCTCTTAGGAGACACAGTCCTGGTGGGACTTGTCAGGGTCTCAGAAGCACCAGTTGTGCTGGTTTGAGTTGGTAATTTTTGAGGAGTTTTTCCCTGAGCATTTGGAGAAGTTGAACCATCTGAAAGCTTGTAGGTAGGGCTTCCAAGAGCATTGATTTGGTTGATGGGGCTTCTTGGACTATCCATCTCATCCACCAGGCTTTGAGGAGTCTTTTCGATGCTGTCTCTTGATGCTGCTGGTTTGGTAACCGGACTTCTTGGGGAAGACTTCTCATCTTCAAAGACTCTCCTTTTGTTGCTGTTGTCGGGAAGATCTTCCAGAGGGTCAACCATGTCATCGGACTCAAAATCGAAGTCCGATTCAGAATCAGTTTCTGAGGATGTCCAAAAAGTATCAGCTAATCAAAGTATCTGTGATAATATCTCAAATTTAAAAACCAGTCTTTTTACAGTTATCAGGTCACATTGCCCAGAAAGAGCTTGTGTCTGTGAGCAGGACATATTACTTAGGGAAATCAGTTTATATGGAAGAAAGCATGTGATTTAGAGGTTCTATAAATTAAAATGAAACTTAGCATCCACATTTACTCCTGGATACTACACAGTGTTTAGGCTTGTTTACCTGGGGAAGCCTTTTTAAGCACCAGTTTGGGTGGTGGGCCTAGATTTCTTGGAGAATCTTTTACATCGGTCACAGACACCGTGGAAGCTTCTGATATGTTATTGGTGAGTTTCTTGGCTGGATCTTTGTTCAGTTTGTCGGCAGTTTGACCCAGCGTTGATAGCTGCTGGTCAAGGGTGGGGAAATTGCCGTTTGTCTAAGGAAGGTGTGATAAAATCAATCGGTTATATAATCAATCATTTGTTCAAGAAATGAATCAACCCATCAGTGAAAAAGCAAGCATCCAATATACACAATTTTAAGAGCAATTGACGCATTTGACGATCAGTTTTTAAGATTTTTTTGAGATTTTAAAAACAGATGCTCCTTCACAAACGTGGGTTTCAGATGATTCAGGAACGATGCCAACAAAATGCCCAGGGAGTTAAGGTTGAGTACAATGTCACCTTAACTTCCTCTCATAACCAGCTGAGCATCAACAACTTGTGCGAAAGTCAAGTCCACAAAGGTTGGCAACGTACTTCCTGTTTCTTACGAGCGCCTTGGACTGCTTTGAGGAAGCTGTTTCTGAGAGCTGCATCATCCACTTCTAGCTCAACTGTGAAAACGGAAACAGAACTATAAGTGAACATACTTCCGAAAAGATACTATTGAATATATTCCAAAGCAGGGATAATGGACAAAGGCTGGAAATAGAATTTGTAAACTTACTCAAATCATCCTCTGTAACATCCAGTAGATATTCCCCATCAATTTCACAGCCTGTGAGAGAAAAAAAAGCAACATTGTGTTACAACTCAGAAATCCATATGCAAGAAACACAAGTTTTAATATATTATACACGATATGATGGGCACATTTTTGTACAACACTCCATTTTCTCTTTAATTAAAAATAAATTGAGAATGGAACTGACCATCAAAGAGTTCCACAAAAAAGTCCAGTCCCTGATCGCTAAGCCACTGCAGCACGTCCGCCTCGTCCCAAAACTCTATGTCTCTGTCTTGGTAACCATGACTAACAAAGCTCTGATTCTCCTGATAGGAGCCCAAAACACTGCCTGTCTTCACGCTGTTGGAGGGGCTTGTCGTCACGCTGTCAGAGGGGCTTGTCGGTGATCCAAAACTTGGACTTCTGTGCTGGGGGCTTTGATTCGAGGAATAGGATGCCGCATTGCTGTGCCTTGTGCTGTTGAGATCAGCATAGTCTTCGGACTGGTACAGCGAGCTACTGTCTCCAATGGAATCGTTAACAACACTTGACGTGTCGTTGTACGGGGTCGTAGGTGCCTTGTTTTTCTTCCCGAACCGGAAGCCTCTCTTTTTAGGAGTGACGGACGGGCTGTTGGCAGAATTGGCTGACTCCTTTTTCTTCTTGTCTTTTTTAGCAGATTTCTTGGAGTTTGGAGGAGTGGCATTATTTAGGGGTGGGGTACCAGTGGGGGGCAAGGCATCACTGGAGGACAGTGCTGGAGTTTTCTTTTTCTTCTTACTGAACATCGTTGGGGTCTAGGTGGGGTTATTGAAGATGCTACATTCTTCAAAGTCTTGCATCATACTAGTAGCTGCTGTAAGTTTAACAAATACAAAACACAAAATATAAAAAAAACATTTCATTTTAAAAGCTTCTTCGAGTTCGACATTAGATTTTTAATTTATAAATTTCAATTTTATGTAAACTTACAAACTGACAAATCAAAAGTAATTATTCCTAATTTGTTACTGTAAATCATGTTACTGTAATGCAAACAAAACCAGACCTACTTTTTAAAGTTTTTCTAACTTAGGAAATTGGACATGGGCCAACAACTTTTAAAATGTAAATTTTTTAAGTAATAATTATATATGCCCCTATCTATATTACAAGTATAATACACGAGTATAATAATAACATGATGTCAGTATAACCATGGAGGAATGGTATAACACGAGACTGGGTTTAATTTGTCCTATCATTGATACACAATTAAGTTCTAGCCTCGCAAAAAATGTTTGATCCTGATGCCACTTTTTCATTATACAAATGGTCTAGGCCTGTGTTGGTTATCTCCTTCATAATTTAGAGAGTTAATGAAGGTCAGTCATCACAAAAATGAATCTGGGACCAACTCTCCAACTCATAGACTTTGTACACAAAAAGTGGTGACAGGATTATAATACATGTAATACTACAACTTACAAGCATGGAACATTCAAGCTCACATATTAAACATAAGACTATAGTTTGTCTTGATGCAATTATAAAGACAATAATATACAATCAATCCAGAGATATTCCTCTTTACTAGTTTAAATGTTATTGCTATTTAGTTGCAATGCAATGATTATTGCACATATAGTTCGTTCGGCAGCCAAGAACGATGCACTGTGTGATTCTGCAAAGTGTGCCAAATACACGTTAAGAAATTTCAGTGTACTGATGGAACGAGATAGCGCCCTCTCGCGCTCATCTCGCCGTACCGTTAACGATCATTCCCGGAAAGTAGCGATGATGACGATTACGTGACACGAAAGTTCGTGCCTAGCTAGGTTATCATAAATATCATTAATGTAAAGCATTCGTTGCGAATTGTCAATCAATTTCCTTCCTAAACGACATGTAGTGTTTACATGAATGTCAGGAGAGAGACACAACCGTGAAACTGGTGATTTCCTTTCGCTCTTAAAATGGCGGTGGCCAGCGAATTGGAGTGGATTCCGGAGACCCTGTATAACTCGGCCATCACTGCCGTCGTGTCGACTTATTCTCGGCACCGCCCGGAGCTCCGATCGCTGCCGGAAAACATTCAATTCGATGTTTACTACAAGGTGCGAAATAAACAATTTCACAATCTGACACAGTGACAATTGATTGATGTTGTCTTATGTGCTGGCATTTAATACTAGTGTTAACAGATTCACTATTTGTTTGTGTTGAGAAATGATCTTGACAAATATGTTCATTGTCCCATTGACTGTCTGGTGACACGACGTCCTATATATACCAATGATTCACCATACCAATGTATACATACCTAGGCCTAATTGAGTTATTGTTTTTAGATGTCATCATCACAGTCATAATCGTATTGATCAAGAACCATTGTATTTTATTGTTTCAAAAATTTTGATCTGTAGGTACAATATGTTTTGCAACGAAATGGGTTAATTCTGTGCTAATAATATCTTGAGCCAAAATATGAAATAAAGGAACAGGAAAGAGGTCAGTGGCTTTTGTTTTTCTTCAAAGCTCCAATTTTCTTCAAGACTCAACAACATCCTCCTCTTCTTATTTTACATCATTTAAACAGCTCTACAAACAAGGTCGACTTTGCCAATTGGGCATGGAGTTCTGTGAGCTAGATGTCTTTGCCAAAGTTCTGCGTGCCAACGACAAAAGGTATATAAACACAAAAACACAGTTTAACCCTAATATTCCAAACCCAAATCTTCCTAAATAATCCTCCAAAATCCTCATTGCATATAAATTGAGGATTTTGAATGATTGAAGTTGTATGGCAAGTGTGTGATAGTTGATGTTGGAGCACTGTGTCAAGGTCATAAACATGACAAACAATTATTATTATTATTATTTATTCGGCCAAGAAAAAAAACCCAGTACATTGACAAAGTTATACAGCTGTACATGAAATCATTGCAAGTATAAAGTAACAATGCTTTCAATATAACAGAAACAATAAGTTTGAATAGCAAAACTGAATTATTCAAGAGGTAAAGAGGATTAGAGAGCTGGGGGTCAGTGGGGGATGGGGTTATCGGAGGGAAACGGAGGAAAATGAGAAGTAAAGTATGCAGTGGGGATTGGTGAAGGATTGAAGTGGTTGAAAAGGGGATTGGTGGAGGAGGGGAGGGGTGAGAAGGGGTTGAGGAGGGAAGTACGTGGTCAAGTAGGGGGGGGGGGGGGGAGTTTTGAGTGTGTTTTCCTTTAATTTGTGTTTATTTTTGTAGACATCTATTACACCATTGCCTGCAAGCGTTGATGGACCACGGTGTCAAGGTGGCGTTGGTACTTGCTGACACCTATGCTACACAGGCTGCTTTGCTGCATGTCAAACAAACAAGCAGAATGGAGAAGGCAATACAACTAGCATTTTCACTGGGTAAGAATCTCTCTTAATTACATGGCGGTAGGAAACCCAAATATTTGGAGGAAAAATCAATTGAGGTAAACTACTTTATCTTCTGTGTTCCTTATCAAAGGATTTACAAGTAGGCCTATATGTTAACCCTAATTCTTCAGGGTATTTTTGCTAGAAACCCAGCCAAATGCAGCAACATGCACCATTTGTCAAATTGACTAGTCTGCCCAGTTTAGCAAGACGTAATATGTCAACAAATCTCTCAATGTCAATTCCAATTGCTTCCAAACTGTGTCTCACCTAGGTGGGTTCTTATCAGAGGCTGGATGGTACTACGAAGCAGAGAAAGTCATTGACGCTTGTCTGCGGCTATGCATTCTGCATGATGACGAGGCCCATCAGTGTATGGCGTACGAGTGCTGTACAATGTAAGTTGACTACCATGTCATATCAATCTGTAATAGTTATGATTCAGGTGGATGTCTTCATAAAATGGAATTTGTAAATTAATTGTGCAGGTTGATCCATGTGCGGAATGCCAACTGCCGATATGCTCAAGCGGAGGAGTCTTACAACAAAGCTATGAGTATTATGAGTCAACTACAAGAGAAGAAGAGACCAATAAACCTTGCTGCACTCCACGGAGAAATGTGCGCTCTGCTGTTTGCTAAGAGCCAATATGACGAGGTAGGTTGTTGTGAAATGTGTGCTCTGCTATTTGCTAAAGCCCCAGTCCCACCGAAAGCCTGATACGCTACAGATCACCCCGGATGCACTACGGTTCATATCCGGGGTCATCCGGGAGTGGAACCGTAGTCAAACCGTGATGAACCGTAGCCAATCCGGGGCCATCCGGGACCATCCGGGGACATCCGTAGTACGTCTGGGAGAGGGGGCGGCGGAGAACCGTAGTGAAACCGTAGTGCGACCTTGATGATTCGTAGTGTATCCGGGATAAACCGTAGCGTAACCGTAGTGTAACCGTGTTTATCCGGGATGAAACGGGAGTTGGTTCACACACGGTTCCACTACGGTTCCACTACGGTTCCACTACGGTTCCACTACGGTTCCACTACGGTTCCACTACGGTTCCACTACTGATGACCCGGGATACACTACGGTTCAACACGGATTCACTACGGTGTCACCACGAATTCACTACGGTTTTTCCCGGATGAACCGGAATGAACCGTAGTGTATCCGGGGTCATCCGGGGTGAACCGTGGCACATCCGGGATGAACCGTGGCGCATCCGTAGTGAAACCGTGGCGGAACCGTAGTGAATCCGTGACCATCCGGGGTCATGAGGGAAAAACAGGCTTGAACCGGGATGATCCGGGCCCATCCGTGGCGGAACCGTAGTCAAACCGTAGTAGAACCGTAGTAGGACCGGGGAACATGTCACTTTTTTTTTCGATTGCCTTCCCGGTCCACCCCGGATGACCCCGGATCAAACGTCTGTTTCAACCGGGGCCATCCGGGGCCATCCGTAGCCATCCGTAGCATATCTGGCTTCAGTGGGACTGGGGCTTAAAAGCTAGTACAAAGAGGTAGGTTGTTAGTCTGTTTGTTGCAGGCTTTTCTTGGCATCATCGGGTACAAATGTTATTAAAGATATAGTAGAGCATTCATAGCTATCCAAAAAGTATCCAACAAAATTAATCTTGAAAAGCTTAAAGGTATTATACACCATTTGCAGATTTCGAAAATATTTACTACCGAATTATTAAGAAATATCTTGCTCATTTGAAAGTAAATAATGATTCTAGGCATCCAGCAAAATGATTGCGCTAGATATTCTGTAATTATTCTGAAAAATATAATTTTATCCAAAAACAAACCGCGATCGCGAAAAAACAAAGATAACATAATAAGAATAACTGCCCAATTTCGGTTGAAAATAAACGCTGTTTTTCGTGCTTTTCTCGGCATCCATTATTGTAAAACTTGGGACAGGTCAGTTAAATGATATTTACTATGAAATACAACCCCCCAAATCTACCCATTAGTGATAATTCAAGCAATTACCAATGGTGTATCCTACCTTTAATTCTTGTATTACCCTTGCTCTATGAGAGTTGTATATATTGCATGACAGTGGTACGTGCCAATGCACTCCAGCTGTGTGCATTGGATTATACACAGGCATTTTGGGGGGCAAATGCATTGGAGTGTAAACAAGTGCAAGGGAGCTATTAATGACCCTTAAACTCTGTGTGGAATTATTCCTTCTGGCATGCTGTCATTTTAACAAAAAAACAAAAGATATTGAAGTTTCAAAATGTGACACATTTGTTGAAAATTTCTGTTGTAATTGGTGAATCCGTGAATGGGTACGTGTAAGGATTGACACGACCAACACGGGAGTGTAGTTACTATTATTCGTTGGTTCAGTGCGTGACATCGCAAAGCTGCAATCAACCGAATAAGAACATATCCTGGATCCTGGATGGTGGATCCTGGATGGTGGATCCTGGATGGTGGATCCTGGATGGTGGATCCTGGATGGTGGATCCTGGATGGTGGATCCTGGATGGTGGATCCTGGATGGTGGATCCTGGATGGTGGATCCTGGATGGTGGATCCTGGATGGTGGATCCTGGATGGTGGATCCTGGATGGTGGATCCTGGATGGTGGATCCTGGATGGTGGATCCTGGATGGTGGATCCTGGATGGTGGATCCTGGATGGTGGATCCTGGATGGTGGATCCTGGATGGTGGATCCTGGATGGTGGATCCTGGATGGTGGATCCTGGATGGTGGATCCTGGATGGTGGATCCTGGATGGTGGATCCTGGATGGTGGATCCTAGATCCTGGATCCTGGATGCTGGATCCTGGATGCTGGATCCTGGATGCTGGATCCTGGATGCTGGATCCTGGATGCTGGATCCTGGATGCTGGATCCTGGATGCTGGATCCTGGATGCTGGATCCTGGATGCTGGATCCTGGATGCTGGATCCTAGATCCTGGATCCAGGATGCTAGATCCTGGATCCAGGATGCTAGATCCAGGATGCTAGATCCTGGATCCAGGATGCTAGATCCAGGATGCTAGATCCAGGATGCTGAATGCTAAAACTTTACCGTTAAAATATTTTCAGGCTTACAACCACTGCGTCCTCGCACTGAAGAGCATTAACAACAACTTACCGGTCCGGTGTACTGTTCACATCCTACGGCAAGCAGCCAAGGCGTGTGTGGTCAAGCGAGAATTCAAGAAAGCTGAGCTGCTCATAAAACACGCCATCTTTCTCGTCAGGTGAGATCAATCAAGACAATCAATCAAACAGGAATACTTGTGTTTTACAGTCCCGGTTCTTATTTTTCCCAGATGTCATTGCAAAGTGCATTTGTCAGGGTAACTGCAAACATCACAACGAAACTTAAGTTATCAAGGAAAAGGGAATTTGCTTTCGATTTCGTGTGAAGTATCATCTAGCCTTTAAAAAACCCCAAAAAACTTAAATACCGTATTTTATGATTGCTCTATTTTCACATTCCAGGAAATGTAAATTTCTTTTTTTGTTTTTTTTTGGTTTTTTTGAAAATTTAAGTTGCTACTAAGACAGTTATAGACGTGGTGATTTGAGAAAGAATAATTCTACTGAGATTTATTTGATTGAATTTAATCTTTTTGTTTCCAGGGAGCATTTTGGAACGAGACATCCCAAATATTCGGACATCCTTCTAGACTTTGGCTTCTATCTGCTGAACATTGACTCTATCAGCCAGTCAACAGTTGTCTACCAGGTACTCCTACTTATCAAAAAGACGTTTGCATCTTATTTATTCATTAAAAAGGTGACCAAATAACTTGTTAATGTTTGTTTTTTGCCTCTACAGCAAGCCCTAGACATCAGGCTTTCAGCGTTTGGAGGTCGCAATCTCCACGTTGCCATTGCGCATGAGGATCTAGCATACTCGTCTTACGTTCACCAGTATAGCTCAGGCAAATTTGACGATGCACGGTAAGGATAGCTCTACTTTTTCTGTAATTACTGAAATGTTGGTGTATTTGTCATTGGCTATTTTACATAATCTTTGAATCATTTACATCCATTCGGCCCCTAGATGAACATTGCTTTATAGTTTTAAAGTGCTCAATTTGATAATTTAGTCTTTCCATTTTATAATACAGAGAGCATGCGGAAAAAGCCATCGCCATTATCACTCAGATCCTACCAGAGAATCATCTATTATTAGCATCGTCTAGAAGGGTCAAAGGTCAGTATGAAAGAATGTTTACGGTTTTAGTGTTTTCTTCAGGTTTTTTAAAACTACAAATGAATGTCCATACTAGGTATGTAACACTAACAATTAACAGTAGCAAACATATGTAATGCGATCAAGCAAAATCAGTCGGAACTCGGCAATTCTTGTTTTGAGATCGGGCCAAAATATGTTCGTAGGGGTGGAAAAATCAAAATTGACTTTTTTACAAAAACAGAAGGGGAAAATATTTATCTTTTACATGAAAATACTCTTTTAACCAAGTTCAGAAGGGAAGTGATACAAAAACATGATTTTCTCAGTTTCTTTATTTTTAACGTGCTGGTGTTTAAATGGTTGTAATTTTTTAACCAAAGGTCGTATTCACATGGGGTTTTCACTGAAATGGAGCCTGAAGTACGCTACAAAAGAATATGTAAAAATCCCAAAAATTACCAAGGCCTACTTCAGACTGATTTTGCTTGATCGCATCACATATGTTAAGTTTCTGGTGGTGGTACCCAGATAAATGGCTACCTTCCTTAGAACCGTTAATTCTGCATTATTTCCCCTCGTATTGTGTTCCTTAGCCCTGATCCTTGAGGAGATTGCCATCGATTCCCACGACAAGGACACAGAAGGCAAGCTGCTCCAAGAAGCTCACGACCTGCACCTCTCATCTCTCAACTTGGCCAAGACAGCCTTCGGAGAGTTCAACGTCCAGACCGCTAAGCATTACGGCAATCTGGGCAGGCTCTACCAGTCCATGCACAGATACAAGGTTCTATCATTTGTCAGGTTTATTTCTTGTAGGCACAGTGACTAGTCCAATCCAATCAACAGACAAAGGCTAGCTTAGCGATTTCTTACAGTTTAAGCTGTACCAAATGAACATAAACACTCACAGCCAGTCAATCCTGCTTGATGTAGGCAGGGAGCGCACAACTGTTAAAAACAGTCACTTCATTGATTTTTACTGCTGGGGTTGGCTTTGTTAAATTTACCAGCCAAAAATTTTTTTTTTAAAGTATAAAGCCTTGTAAAACTTGGAGTTTCCTCCTTTTTTTTCTTCCTATTTTCATGCCTGTATGGTTTGTTGTGTCTTAAAAAAGTGTATAAGATCTCTGAGACAATTCTGTAGAAGAAGTCCTAAGTACAAGCCCAGCATTTTTCCTTGTTTGGTTTAACAGGAGGCAGAAGAGATGCACAAGAAAGCCATCACCATTAAGGAAAGGTTACTCGGCGAGGAGGATTACGAAGTGGCACTGTCCATCGGTCATCTAGCCTCGCTGTACAACTATGACATGAAGCAATACTCAGAGGCTGAAGCCTTGTACCTGAGGTCTATTGACATAGGTAGGCATTGTTAATGCACAGGGAAGGAGGCTTGTGTCCTTGGGCAAGAGCCTTAACCCTAATTGGGGAGGCTGAGACGCTGAGGTCTGTTGACATAGATATGCAATGTTGTGTACAGGTAAGGCGGGTAAATTCCTGTTGTTTATTCTTTGTTCCTTTAATTTGTTAACCCTCCAGGGAAAAAGCTGTTTGGTCCCGGCTATAGCGGTCTGGAGTATGACTACCGCGGCCTGATACGTCTCTACATCAACACAGGCGAGTTTGAGAAGATGACCGACTACCACGAGGTTCTGAATCGATGGAAGCTCCTTCGAGAGGGCTCACCGAGTCCCGTCAATATCGTGGACTACCTGGCCAACTACAAGAGTGATCTGACCACTGAGCAGGTCATTCAAAAGTTCTTTCAACAGGACTGAGGTGGTCGCTTTTCTGTTCAGGCCCAGATCGGAGCCCTTCCTAGAAACTATCGGGATATTTTAAAAGGAACATTGTAGAGCACCTGATCACAGAGAAGGTCAGTTTGATGATGTGTGAGCAGGACTGAAGCTGTTGACTTCTTGTCAATGTCCCAGATGACCCGATTTTCGGAACTATCCAAGTGGAACTATTGATTCTGGAGTTTCTTCAAGTAAAATGGCAGCCATCTGATTTTGTGGATGTCCAAGATTGAAATTGGAACCAATGTTTGGAACTTTGCGAAGATCGGATCACAGAAAATGGTGATTAAAAGCTCTTTTGAGAAAACTAAAGCCACTGATGGATGTGGATAACCAGGTGTGCGGACGAAAACAATCTCAGGAGCGTCCTATCACAGAACGAACGATTAGAAGTTCTTGTGTGGTGTGCCCCTCCTATATTTACAGAAGATGATGGTTTGAACACACCGTATTTATTCATCGTCGACACCTGTTAGTAATTATAACCATTAACATGTTAAAGCTTGTAGTTTGCAGCAGCAATGATTCAAACCATCCATACCTCGAGAACTTCCTGTACGATTGTTCCCATTCACGGCACGCGACCCGCATTTAAGACAGCAGTTCTAATTAGAGAAACAGACAGCATTCCATGTTCACAACATTTCTTTTCACAAATCGCATGTAACTTATAATGAACACATACAACCTAGCTGTATCTATGGATTAATGATTCTCTGTACATCATTATTATATTTGTTATAACCCTAAACCCATTCATAACTTGTTTTACGGATTCATAAAGGAATAAAACAATGTAATTCAATAGGGCTTGGGATAACCAAAAACAAAGTTTAAAATATTGGTCTATAGAAATTACTAGCTAATAGTCTCCAATATGTAGAAATTGTACATAAACCTTCAAAATGTTTATTCAATTATGCGTTGGTGAAAGCTTTGAAGATTACATTAAAAGCTACTTTTAACTGTTGCTCTGTAACAAGACATCGACTCTACAAAGTTTCCAAATATTTAAGTGTTTCGGAGCATTTATTATATTGGCTAGTATGGTTGGTGTTTTCCCTGCTGAAGCGTGCAAGTCGCCATTTTCATTTATATGCACCTCTCTCTAAAGAGTAAAATGTGGATTTGTTTTCTGCAGATTTTGTAAAGGCTCATCTTATTTCCAACCAATCCAAACTTCGTTAACAGAAAAATCCATCCATGTTTGTAAGCTTTTGAAAACTGTCATTTTGGAAATACATCATTTCTCACAATGTACGTCTGCATTAACTAACAATTTTTTTGCACAACACCTTAAGTATCTATTATGATAGTTGTATATTTATCATTTAAAACTGATTATTTACATTGAGGTTTTCCTTTTCCTGTAAATTAAGCCAAATAAAATAAGGATATGCAGTTGGTGCAATATTTATGTAAAGCTTTATGAACCACTGTACATTACAATAAAAGCTTGACGAATAGCATTGAAAGCATTGAATCCTAATAAAGGTCTATTCAGAAAGAAGAGTTTTGTTTTCATAAAAATGTTTTTCTCACAACGCTCATGATTGACAAGCGATCTGAATCCAAAAATGCAAGTTTGAAGAGGAGATACAAATATTATTACAAAGTTATACTTTAATAATTTATCAACATTTCCCCAAGAAGTATGTACAAAATATATCCACGAACATTAACAATTGCAATAAAAAAGAACCATTATCTTTGCGCTCAAGTTCCTTTGAAGAAAATCCATTATTTAAACAATTTTATCTCACATTTTATCACAACATTTTGTTTGAAAATACTTGTATGGTAAACTGCAAATTTGGGGGAAAATATTAAATTGTGGTGTTTGAAATATATACAGTGCAACTAATTCCCTAAAAATATTTTACGATATTTTGCACTATGTTTATAGTATAACCATTAACACTTTGCCCCTAAACATTTTATAAGATTATGGTAGATTTTAGCTTAAAACACAAGAGATGTGTTTGGACACTGCAAACATTAGGCTAGATTAGCTCAATTTTTCAATGACAAGACTCCATAAAATACAAAAATACCATTCATCCTGAAATAATTGTTTTACCAAGTTTTTTTGTTTGTTCTTTGTTATTTTAATTTAGTAACAATAAATACACACAAGATGTACTCATGCATACCCAATCATTACATTGTTATAGGAACATTTTATTGTATTAATAAAACATGCATTGTAAAAAAAAAAATTGCAAATTGACACGATTATGTGGCTAAATTTATGAATTTTGGTTTCAGAATTAACATCGATAAAATCCAATTATCACACAATTTAATTTCAACACTATCCTCAACATTTAATTTTTTTTATGAACATCAACTCATTAATTTGTTTGCGCTAAAGTCATTTATTTTCAATTTTTTTTTATCACAACCTCACTGGCCCAATATTGATATGGTTCTGGTAAGCGAAGAAATGAGCTTCCATTTATTTCACAGAAACCATAAGCAGTAAGCACAAAAAAAGATGCTTAGTGTTTATGTTAGAGTAAGCATAAATGTCCAGCTTACCACTACTCTACCAAACGCAGATCCAGCAACACTGCACTGTGTTGGCGTCCGGCAGGGTGAGGGTTAATCCTCAGTTTGATGGAGTACGACACAGTTACTCTGCATAGCGTTCTGCAGCTTTCTGTGTCGTCGCTGCCGTGTCGTCTGGGTACTGGTCGGCCAATTCCTTGTTCGGTAGGTAACATTTCCGCGTGAACTCTTGGAAGTATCTACCCACCTCAGGATGCGATACAGCGACAGGAACATCAATAAAATCCAGATTTTCTGTAACAAAAAAAAAGGGTTTGATTAACAAGCTACAGACCTTATTGCATTCCCTGCAATGCAAAACCATCTATAAAAAAAAAATTAAACAAAAATAACTAACACTATTTCTACCACGTCTAATGTATCATCTTGATTGTGGTAAAATGTCTTGCTTAAGGACTTAAGCGCCACGAAACAATAATGCACAAAATTTAAATTTCTGCAAATATTTGTGAAGTGTGACTGTGGTATTAATTGTGTTAATAAAACACTACTCAGATATTCCAGTTGATAGACTTGTTTGTCATCTTTAGTGAAGAATAACAGCGGGCGTTAACCAGTTCGCGCCGGATGACGTATATAAACGCAAACATTTCCCCAAATTCAAAACGGATGACGCATAAACACGCCAAGTTCAAGTTCGGAAATGTATGTCAGCAGCGCGCAAGGCCGGAAATGCGTGGGTGTGCTTCCCGGCACTATTAGCCTGAACCCGCTTCGGATCGAGTTTCGTTAAAAATAATCCCGCCCGTCGGCTCAGCGATGTTAAAATAATCCCGGCGCGAACTGGTTAATAATTCACATGGGTCGGGAGTGCGCTGGATATACAACGTACATGCGAAAACGCTTGCATCGCAATGCTACCATGCATAGCCAAAAACAATTATGACATCAAATGGAATACATTTCTTAAGAGGTTTATGAGTACCTACCCTGAGCAGCGTAGCGACTTGAGTCATCTTCCACAAGTACATTATAGAATGGTTGCTTCTCTTGATTGGGTAGTTGATGTACACCCATCTGGTGCTGCCATTGTTTTGACAACTTACAGACTGGGTCCCAACCGTAGATCACACAGGAATAGTTGTATCTAAACATTAATAAAACAACAGGTGGGCATGTGCTGGAATCGAACCTGGAACCAACAACTTGCTGGTCGGGGGCATTAACTACTTTGAGATCAGAAGGATCAGTAGGGTGTATTTTGAACTTCCTTTTGCTAAAATGTGAAATCAACTTAAGGACTAAGGATTGTATTTTTTAAGGATGGTATTTTTTTAAGGGATTAATATTTATAGTTACCTTCTATGTTTCATCACCATGCCGACTGCATAAACAACTTTGTTACTGTCCTTTCGTCGCTTCAGTTGTGGCAGGGTTGGTTCCTGACAACGCAATTTATAATTTTAATTCATTTTCAAGTTTAGTTCATCAAGAGAAAAACGAACCTCTGCAAAAATCTGACAGCCAAGTTGACGTTGAATTTGTTAACCCAAGTGGCAACATTTTGTTATCTGTTGTCAACTTACTGGGGTTATGCATCAGAACCGGTTTCTGAGTTCCAGACCGTTGATGTCAGGAACCGGTTCCAGATTATGGGATCAGATACCTGTAACCAACTTCACTGAGTACTTGGTAGAGGGGAGGGGAGGGATTAGAGGGGAGGGGGGATTAAGAGGGAAGGGGGGGGGGGATTAAGGGGGAGGGGATTACAAAACTCACTGCATCTTCGTCTCCGTCTTGCTCAATAGCTTCATGTATCATCTCTCTGAAGATGGCCACGCCCGTAATCTCCATGTCATTCCGTGGCCGCACGGCCGGTAACATTTCTAAAGACTGTATAAAGTAAACAGAAAACAAACAAACAATGTACAATAAATAACTGGTTTACTTTAGTGGACTTTTCTAAACTCTTAAGACACACATTCCATCTTAAATTCCATCTTATGAAGCATTTCTCTTACTACATACAAACATTCTGTCTGTGTAAGGCTGGGTACCTCAGTGTAATTAATGTGGCGTTCCACGTAGCACTTAACACAGCCCATGACAGTGTCAAAGTCCTCTGGATTTAGAACAGCTTGGAGTTCTACTCCGTCAAAATCACTGAAACCGAAACAAGAAAATGCATTAAAAAGTTTGACGTTCAACAAAAATATTTTTTATAAAATTGAAATATTTGATAAACGTAACCACGTTGGAAAACCAAATGCCAATTTTTTTTTTATACAATAACAAACAATTCTGACATACGTTATGTCAGAAAAATAAAAATAAATTCTTATTGAACAGATAATTCTTATTGTGGGATAGGTGCAATTGATCTCCCGTCTTTTCCGACCCTTTACTTGATTCTTCCGTGTGATATGTTTTGACGCAGGTGCATAATGTTGGCCGCCATTCGTCGGAACACGTCTTTGGGCGGGCAGGCGTCCAAGTACTCAGGGCGGAAGCCTAAAAGGTCCAGGCGAGCGTTACCCATGAGGATTTCAGCCAAGGTCATCACTTGACCTTTCTTGAAGGCATCGATGAACAGATTGGTGTCCAACTGTTTAAAACCGCTGCAAAAACAAAAGCATCGGCAAATTTGTGAAACTTGAACACGTTTTAACTCTTAAATCCTCAGTAACATCAAATTTGCTTTACAATGGTATTTGGGTACATTTTTGTACCGTTCATAAACAATCAAATTATATGTGTTTTAGTATAAAGAAATGTTTGCTTTTGGCCAAATCAAATATTCTGACAAAGTTGGGAACAGCAACAATTCCGGTGGTTGTACAAAGCCCAGTATCTAATTTTACTGTTTTTGTTTGTACTTACATATATATCTACATTGTACATCAAGAAGACAAAACTATTTTGTTTGGGTTTTGGTTTTATTTTTGTATATGTCGCGCAATTTTAACAAATAATTGTTTACAAATTAGTTTTCAGTTTTTACAAGAATAAGAAGTGCCCTACTCTGAGGAGTAATTCCAGCGGAGCAGAAAGTGACCGGGGAAGTTGACCGGCCGAAGCACGAGACCAAGTCTCCTGACCACTGCCTCGTACAGGATGCACAGCGTGATGGGTATGCCAAGCTTTCTTGTCAGGACCTGCCAAGAACCAACGAGACTTCATAATAATAGGGTGAATGATACAAGAGCACTAAGCGAGGGACCAACTTAGGAATCTCGCCCAATCAGTTGGAGAAAGCTGTCAAGGCAGACCCAGGTAAAAAAGTCAGAGAAAAGTAGGAGTAAACAACTGAAAATAAAAAAAAGGAGACTTTTCCCAAGGTTTTGCAGGTCGCAAGGCCCCTGTACTGACTACAATCACAAGCCGTTACCGAGATGGCACCTTACCAGTGACATGAAGGAGTTGCTCTCGTTGTAGTAATCTTCACTGTTTCCTTGGAAGTTCATCTCCTTAAACAAAACCTCATTAACCGTATCCAAGACGTCTTGGCACTGATCAGGTGTCATCTCAACCACTCCTAAATTATCCACCAACAAACAAAACATGATGTCAGAGAATACAGCTAGTATTTTCCAATCGTTACTGAAGTATACATCTTGGCCCTTAACCCTAACTCCCTAGGGTGTGTGCAAAATCATATTGATTTTGGAGGATTTGGGAGGGTTAAGGTTAATCAGATTCACAGTTTTATGACAACTAGTCGGTTATGGACTAGGGGGGAGGGAGGGGGAAGGGGGAGAGGGAAGGGGGAGGGGGAAGGGGGGAGGGGGAAGGGGGGGAGGGAGGGGAGAGGGAGGGGATGGCTTGGGGGAGGCTTGGGAGGAGGCTTGGGGGGGGGTGGTTGATCTAATGTTTGGACTGATACCGTCAATATTGTTATAGCAACATGGATGATCTGGTTTTAGCTTCCTCCTGGCTGTTTCTGCAATCTCTTTCACTTCTCGTCTGATGCTCTCCTCAGGAGATGGGCTAAAAGGATTGTACCAACTCTCAAATAAAATGACACCTGAAATCAATAAAAAACACGTCAATGTGACGAAAAAACTTACATGCAAAGAGTTTATAGCAATTTGAATAAATCTATATTTCTAAACAATATTTCTAAACAAAAAATTCGGTTGTATTTTCTTTAACTATAAAAAAGGCGTCCAAATGGTATTCATTGTATTTTGTTATACTTTATAACTTTTATACATTCCTTTTACTATTCCCCAGGAATTGTCACCAATTTTCACCAGTCTGTAAGCCCATGGCCTAAGCACTGTTGAGAGTCCCATATTTTTTGGGGGATAGTTGTTTCCCAATGTCTTCGTTGCAAAGAATGTCCATACACAAATAAACCACAAGGGAAACTGACTAGGTAAATTTGCATACATTTCAAAGTAAACAAAGAAATTGGCAAGCCGGGATTTGAACCTGTGGCCTCCGGAATGCCGGACCGGTGCTCTACCAACTGAGCTATTCTGCCCTATGTTGGCGGTCTCCCAAATTGTCAGTATCTTTGCTCGAGGGCGGTAGTTAGAAGTCATTAACACCAGAACGCCGTGTAGCCAGGGATCACGCCCATTTTACCATACAACCTGGGACGCGACATTGTGGGGATAAATAGATTCTGATGACAAACCCCTAGAGGCTTGCCACTCCAAATTGAATGTTACCTTCCAGTAGGTTCTGTTGCTCAACGGGGAGTGCAAGGAAATCTTGCCACTCATGTCTGAGCTGTATGTGACGGACGTAACGCAGGGCCTTCTGAGTGTAGTATCTTAGGGTCAGTTCCTTGTGGCTGATAATTCAAACAAGAAGACGTTCAAGTTATACTCTAAAAAAAATTGAGTGTTAAAGGTAGTATACACCATTTGCAGATATCAAAAATATCTACAAATCTACCCACCTACAAATCTACCCATTCATGACAATTAAAGTAATTACCAATGGTGTATCCTACCTTTAATAGGGGGCTTAGACATTTTTACCATACATTTTGTGTGGTTCTATGTGACTTCAGGCCTGCAGACCTGTTTCTTTTCTTGCAGAGTTTATATAATGTACAGACCAGGAGCCAGTCTGCAAACCTGTTTGTTCTCAAAAACAAAACAAAAAATTGGTTTTTTTCAGAGTGTTGCAGCCTTTAAAAAAAAAGGCTCCACCTTTGGGGAAACCAGAACGCTTCATGGATCACCTGATCAAGAGGCTAGTTTACCGCACTCTTCAAAACTGTCAATATTTGTTTATTACTAGCCCCTACCTTTACTCAGTGTCTGATTGAGTAAGAAAATAAACAAAACAATGCTCACTGTTCTTCATGATTCACAATAGTCATAAGAACCTCATCGGTTACTGCCCGGCACAGCTCGTTTCTCATGTACAGCTCCTTCAGTGACTGAAAGTGCGAGTACGTCACCTCCTCCCTGTGGAAGCATTTTGCTGAGAGGCCACCCACGAAGTCCCCGACAATCTCTGGTAGATTGTGAAGCATTCTGCAGCGGTCTAGCCATGCCGAGGGAGGCTTGGTGCTGTCAGCGACACGCCGCAGACAAGGCCATCTACGTTTGGAAAGAACATTTATTTATTGCCAATAAAAACAAAAATATACACAACCCAGGATGCACTCGAATACCAAACAATTTGCACCACATTCAAACTTCTTTTCTTTTTTCTTTTTTTTACTTACCGCTACAGCACCTCAGATATTTAAAGATTTGTATTACTATCACCAGAGATGATTATGGCCCAATATGTAACGTTAACATTAGGTTACAAGTTTATATACTCGGATTGGTAAATTGTTTTTTGTAAGGGATTTTGGTTTCGTGACCTATAACTACACAATCGCCTACTTTATAAGCCTAGCACTATGTAATCTAGTTATTGATGTACCGGTACGTGATATTGCATAATACTAGTACAACTACAACTAACAAACAAGCTTGTTTTTTTTTTTTTTTTTTTTTTTATTTAACTGTTAATCCGCAACACTGCCCAACTGCCTCTCTTAGGAGTGTTATTAAGTAAATTACAGAAAAGTACTAAAAGTAGGCCCTACTAGCTTCTATATATAATATAGCCTAGTTATGTACCGGTACACTGTCAACGAACAACAAAAGTTATAAATTCCCACACCACAGGCCACACAAACAAAAGTCAACACACCGAGTAAGAATCTTAACTTTCCACAGCTCATTATCGCTTGTAAGTGAATGGTATCTCTTACAAGTTGTCCCGTAATTAACAACATCCCTGAAGGAAAGATCGGGCTGAGTTAAAACTAAAGTTATGATTTCGGTGGGTAAAAAATCGAAAAAATTGACGTCTCCTCCCTCGGCATTGGTGAAGTCGGCCAGGCCTGCCATTATTATGATGAAAGTGCGCCCTCAAGTGTTGAATGTGAACAGTTGTTTAAGCGCGCGCGCGCTTGGTGCACGTGCTCAATGGGGCACGTGTTCTCAGTTCAACATTTGGTAACATGAATCATAATATGGATGAATGATGTAACTGTAAGTTTGTGAGGATTTTGATTTAATTAATATGATTTATTATTACAGTTTACTGATAACTTTCCTCTTACAGGTAACTTAACAAGCACACACCATTAATTAATGTCGTGGGATCAGGTTGGCGCACGTATATTACTACGCGGTATAGCTAGCCATATAGTGGGGTTTCTCACAACAGGCTTATTTTTACGAGGCGAGCTATATATACGTATCTACGGCGCAGCTTGCCTTTTTAAAGCTGGAAGCCAAGATATGACTTACAGTTTTAGGGCCGATATTTTCTGTTTCCATCAAGAAATTAC
This sequence comes from Crossaster papposus, assembly GCA_037893245.1. Lineage (NCBI taxonomy): Eukaryota > Metazoa > Echinodermata > Asteroidea > Velatida > Solasteridae > Crossaster > Crossaster papposus. The sequence goes on along the minus strand of JBAIAA010000072.1, from coordinate 832,793 downwards.
ATAACCAAACAATTAAAATCGGAGCAATTTATGCAGGGCCCACTCACAACCCTCGACTTTATTTACCATATAGGACATAGAATGGACTATCCCTAACCCTGTATACCCAATACCCATATAATACAGCCATTTATACAGGGCCACCCCATTATACATAGGGTAAATAAAGTCGAGAGTTGTGAGTGGGCCCTGCTGGGCCCTGCATTCTATATTTAAGCCATTAATTATTATTCCCATTCCCCCAAATGCCTTTATGTGATCATGATCATAGTTGATAAGACGGGCAGATCCAGACTGCCATGTTAAAGGGGGGGGGGGGGGGGGGGGGGGGGGGGGGGGCGCGCTAAGTTGAAACGCAGACCAAGTTTTCCCCGACATCTCGAGGGTTTACCAATGCGATGGTCATGTTCTAGTACTCAGCTAGTCTTTAGGATTGGCTCAATCTGCATCCATATATAGCACCATTTGTCATGTCGAATTAATTGCACGGTTCCTGGCGAAGGTTAAAGGGCTTTTGTGTGCCAGGTCTGAGGTTCAAGAAGCTAAAGTGGAGCGTATTAACCATAATGATGTTAACTGTCTTAAAGGTAGTATACACCATTTGCAGATATCGAAAATATTTACTTCTGAATTAGGCCACATAAAAAAAATTACTTGTTTAGCGTCCGGCCACTTCAAATTTTTAGGGTCGGGAGGGAGGGTTTTTTTTTAAAATTTTTTATACAGGGTGTCCACACCAGAGGAAGACGTGCACCAATGTTGCCCACTTTACATCTCAGATGGCATACTGGGGATGTATTAAGGTTTAATTTCAAACTTTGCTTAAAAGAACAGTTTTATTCAATGTTAAACAGTACAATATCCAATAAAACTGTCAAAAGATTTAAAAGAAAAGAAGTTTTTTTCTTATTTTAAGCTACTTTGTTTGTAAGCAAGCAGCCGCGGCGAACTGCACTCAAAGGCAATGTAATGCAATAGTTTTACATATATGAGGCAGTCTCGTTATTGACTGTGTGCTCTTCCCCCCCCCCCCCCCCCCCCCCACCCCCCCCCCCCCCCCCCCCCCCCCTCAAAAATAAACCATCCCATAAAAAAAACCGTCCAATCTTGTTCTTCCTTCTAAAAATCTCTTCTTTTCATTGGGTGTAAATTATATGCCACAAACAAAGTGACATTTCCCAGCCTATTGAAATTCCAAAGTCTACTGGCTGATACAATGTATACATTTTGTAGGTCAGCTGTCAATCATTGTCTGGATTTCTTACCCCTACTTGGAATATATTCAGAAAATACTCCCGAATATTTCTCCTGTGGTTTTACTTTATTTCTCTTGCACTATAAAGCGTTTATTATGTAAAATTACATCACGGAACCATTATAAATTAAAAAATGTAACGAGCTCTTACAATTTCCACGAAATAGATCGTTTTTGTTAAAGACAAGAAAAACGGAAAATAAATCGTATTAAATTTTGCCCCTAAATTTGTTGGAAAAATGTTTAGGAGCTCAAAATATAAGGTGTTAAGGTTCCGTTTATTTTTTTTTCTCTTCCTTTTTAAAAAACAATGAAAACATAAATAAATGTTATTAAATAAACCTGGAATTGATTTCGCTAGCCTTGTAGTTGTCAGGTGTACCTGTATGTCGATTTTCTTATATATCAGAAAAACCAGGAATAAATCGTATTATTATTTACCCCTGAAATCGGTTGGAAACATTTTTGAAGTTCATTCAAATAAGTCTTTAAGTATCCTTTCTCCTTTTTTTTCTTTAAAAACAAAGACAATAACATAAATTAACCTTAGGAATATAACCTTTTTTCTGTTCATCTTAATACATTTTGTAAATAGGTACGGCAAACTTTTGCAAAATTACTTACAGCCAACTTAATGACCATCCGTTGGGTCTAGAGATAAATAAATTCACTCCAGGAATACACCGACCAGGGCCTATTAAATAAATTCTGTATCTGCCTGGCAAGGGTTGGCGTAAGTAAATACAATGTATCTTTGTTGGAGATAAGCGGGCCTTAACAACATTCTTTGAGTAGCACTTTGTGTTGAGAGAATGTCTGCGCTGAAACAGGCCCTGTGCTGAAAGAAGAAAGTCAACACCCAATGACAATTGAAGATTTTTTTAACTGGACCTCAGGATTGGATAACAATCTTGTCACTCGGGAAGTGGTGAGCCGCGGTTCTGAGGCTTTGATGTTGGTCTTTTCAAGAAACTCGGTTGGGTCATTGTAATCTTTTAGGAACTGGTATTGCGATTTTCGATAAGCTTCTACAGACGTGTGCGCTTGTATCTTTGCATTTTTTCACTAGACCGCCGGACTACTTAGGAAAGGGTTTTGACTAGATCGCCGCTGTTTTGACTAGAATTTGGCTAGCGGACCAGCGTTAAGGTCGAACCCTGGGCTCAAGTTGTTTAAGTTTCTGCCGATAGGTGCGCTGGCACCGGAAATTTCGTCTGCTAGCGTTTGCAACAGTAGAAAATGCACTGTGGCGGTCTTTTAGCGCATTTAAAAAAAAAAAAAAAAAAAAAAAAAAAAGTGGTCGGGTGGGTTTTTCAGGGTCGGGCGGGGACGCTAAACAAGTAATTTTTTTTATGTGGCCTTATTAAGAAATACCTTACTCAATTGAAAGTAAATAATGATTCTAGGCATTCAGCAAAAGGATTGCGCTAGATATCCTGTAATTATTTTTTTTAAATGAATTTTATAAAGAAAAATTCGCTCTCGCCGGACGGCGAGAGCGAAAAAACAAAGATAACATAAGAATAACTGCTCGACCCCGGTTGAAAACAAACGCTGTTTTTCGTGCTTTTCTCGGCATCCATGATTGTAAAACTTCGGAAAAGTCAGTTAAACGATATTTACTATGAAATACAACACCCCAAATCTACCCATTCATGATAATTCAAGCAATTACCAATGGTGTATACTACCTTTAAGATAATACGATGCACCCGCATGCATTGGCTTAATACACGTGCTCGATTGATCACAGTATTGTATGGAATTCATGCTGATTATTAATAGATAAGGAGTGAGTATTGGCATTGTAAGATGAGGCAACTAACTTACAGCAAACCACAATTGACTGTCCCATGATGACCTGATAAACTGATGACCAAGCGCGAGCTCTCTAATAATCCCTCCCCTTGGGCAGGCCCGAAGATATTTTCATTTTTGTTGGCGTATTGCAATCAGGGTACTGATTTGCTTTATTTGGTTTGGATGAGCCACGATAAATATGCCCCTGTGAAGAATCGGCACGGTGTAATGCGAAACTTCCTTGTGTCCCTCGATCACCAAACTGATCTATCAATTGTCAAGACCAAATCGAATTGCTGTACCTTTTACCCCGACGGGAAATTGGCCAATTTGTCATTAATGTTCTTCCATGTAGGAATAGGATCCCCCCAATTGGGAGTACAGTTTATGTGAGATACATTTTATTGGTTAGCAGATATGTGTGCATCAGTGCTGTAGTTTTACACGTTCTTTTTCTGAGTCTGACAGGTAAAACTGAAATGATTATTTTCATGATGTTGCTTAACCAGTTAGCGTCGGGATTATTTTAACATCACCGAGCCGAGGGGCGGGATTATTTTTAAGGAAGCTCGATCCGAAGCGGGTTCAGGCCGATAGTGCCGGGAAGCACATCCACGCATTTCCGGCCTTGCTCGCTGCTGACAGACATTTCCAGTAGCTCGTGGCTTGTTTATGCGTCATCCGTTTTGAATCTGGGGAAAGTTCGCGTTTATATTCGTCATCCGGCGCGAACTGGTTAACAGGTGGTAGAGAAGCCATGTTGACTGTTCCTTTAAGCATTACCAATCTCGGACACTATTTCATTTCCAATATTTATTGGCACTATTCCTATCAACCAAAACAAAAATCAAAGAATTAGAAAAGGAGTTTTTGTTCTTCTCCATGATCAATAAAACAATTCAACTGCCTATGTTAAAAAGTTGTAAAATCTTGCCATCTTTTGCCAGTTTTTATGGTTTTAGATGATTTAGACTCTGAAACTTGAGTTGGGATTTGGACCCGGCGACGAGACTATTTCTGGTACCGTACCTCAATATTTCAATATTTTGTTAATAACTAGTCTCAAGTTCATAGCTTGCCTCATTCTGTTTGTGCTAATATATAGCAGACTTTTAGATTTTTAGACACAACTTTCAGAATTTTGTGTTAAACAAGCCTCTTTTATGAAATTACTTTAGGTAAAATGTTATGGTAGAAATAATTTTGACACTTGCCCCTTTCCCCCTCAACTCAACCCCCCTCCCCCCTCAACTCAACCCCCCCCTCCCTCCCTCGAACACGTACACACACAGGATGATCCCTAATGGATGACGCACCCCACGGGGCCCCCTAGTGACCCTTTGGATGTGGCACGGTCCACTGTAATTCCAGAGCATGTGAACGTTACTTTCAGCTCAGGAAGCTTGATGGCCAATGCTCGGTGACGCATAGAGGGAACCAATAATGCCCAGCTAGCTGCCACTATATGCACAGACATCAGTTTCTTAGCGGCTCTCAACGTGAAAGGTGCGTGTGCGGCGCAATGCTGAACTCGTTATTACCATTTCACATTTCTTTCTAAGTTTATTCAATTAGGACTTCCTAAACTAAATATCTGTGAATTTGTTGTACAACTTCAGCATCGTATGATTTTAGAAAAACAAAAATAGTGTTTCGGAGTTGTTCTAGTTGGTTGGATGTTTAAACATATTCAGTGTTCTAGCTGTTCATAGCGGATTATTTGCAATAGATTTGTCGGATGTTTGAAGAGTTCTGTGGAGATATACCGAGCCTGACTCTTATTTGAGAATCAGCAATTGTGTGGACAAACACTATTGACTACAGGTGACTGTATCAAAGATTGTGCGCTGCAGAATATTTAAAAACATTCACACAACTAATTCGGAACATTTCTTCTGACTGGCGGTTACTTGGAGGATCCACTAGACAAGGAATATTTTCATGTTTAATGCACGAAACACTCGAAGGAAGGTGAGTTTTGCTGATCTTTTCCTATTGAATCTTGTTGATAGCGTTTTATGTAACAAGAATTTGTTTTCCTTGAGTTTCTTAACTGGGAATGGTCATTGAAAAAGGAATTCCTTTGTTGCGTTTAATTTATAGCTTGTGACTTGAGGTGAGACTAGTTGCTGTGACAACCTGTGGGTGTGATAGTCTTCAAATAATGAATTTCTGTCCGATAATCACTCCTGTACAAAACTTTGAATACTGAGGTGTTTCGTTTTTTTGTGGTTTTTGTTGTCATTTTTTCAATTTTCAATTTTCAACAGTAAACATTTTTTGTACTAAAAATAATCAAGTAATTGGCAAAAAAATCAAAAAATTGTCAAAAAAAGATCTTTACGATTCAGTCAAATAATTATACACATCAAAGTTGAGTTACTAAATGCCCTAAACATTTTTTGCAAGTAGTTCGGTGGAGGTTTAAGATTGATGGTTTTGTTTTTTTGGAAAAAGTTTTGTGTTACCCCGTAAAATTCCCGTCGCCATTTTAATTGTTAAAGTAAGTAAATTGAGTCATTGCGTGTGTCAGCGAAGCACAAGATGTTACGAAGGGAAGCCAGTCGTTAACTTTATATCCTGCATATATGGGAGGCATTCATCCACCAAATCAAGTTGACTTTTTTATCTCGTCTTGGTGTCACATTTCCTTGACTGCCTTCCTCCGTTAAATGACGTCTTTGTGCTCCAGAAATTGCTAAAGAGTTTTACGTACATTCAAATTGCAAGACATTATTATACGCTTTTAAATGAGGTTAACGCTCTTTCCATAAAAAGTTAAATAATCTAATTGGATAGTAATTACGAAATGAAATGCTTCAGGAAGTTTTAGGTTAAACTGATCAGGCCCAGTTTAAGAACCCTCCCCCCCCCCCAAAAAAAAAAAAAAAAAAAAAAAACCCACAATAATAACAATTAAAAATAAACAGTAAAAATTGGGTCATACAATTTTCTTAAAAGTGTTTTCTAACTAAACGATATTTCTTGAATAGAGATACAAAAAAATGGTATGATTGCAAAATGTCAAGGTACTAATCTCCATAATGTACGTTTTACCATTTTGCAGATTAACGTTTTTTTACAATATATGATAAATTTGTATTTCTAGGTCACCAAAAAGTGAGAAGCCAGGGCGCTTTTGCTTAAATGACCTTTTGCTTAAATGACCTCAGTTGGATGAATACAGCAAACTGGCTGAACAACAACCATAACCATGATGTCAACAATGACCTCTAGACAAGGTGAGAGTTCAAAGGTTAAAAAGCATCGTTTCAATTATCAATGAATTTTCAAATGTAACTTTGTTGACAATTTCTCAGCTCTCAAACCATACAAGATTAAGATTTGATCTAGATTTTCAAAAGATTTTGTTATTGATTCAATTGAATGGACATTCTGGAAAAAAAATACCCTGGCCTTGGTACAACTTTTGTAAAAAAAAATCTTCATCAAAACCGAATTTCAGCCTCGTTCTCAGAGAAGGCAGAGAGCAAGTGGCTGGTACAGCAAACCGGGAAGGAGAACATCCTTCTGATCCGAAAAACGTCCCAATATGTACACCTCCGACGTCGTCAGTCTAAGAGCTTAATCCTCCAGGGTAAGGCCAGGTAGAATATACAACCTTGAGCATCATCCAAAGAGGGCGCTCTTGTAATTATACTGGCAAAATTAAACCACAAAAAATACACCAACAAATTTGAAATTGCAGCAAATTACATGTTGAAACTGTGCACAGGTGTCGGTTGGCAAGTTGCAAATGCCGTTTATTCATTACGGTAGAAAATGTGGTTGTGGCGCCCTCTTGTGATGATGCATAAAGGAAATAAATGTGTTTTTGTGTTGATCATCCTTCATTCCATGCTTCTGTGCTTGAACAAAACAAAAAAATTGAATTTTTGAAGAAGAATTTTTTTTTTAAATTTACAATTTAAATGCATGTTTAAATATTCATTTGCATCCTATTTTTTTTCTTCCTGTTTTCATGTTTGTTTTACAGCCATTAAAAAGGCCATGTACAATCAATTGTTTGTATCTTGTTTTGGTGACTGTTCGACATTTTGGTGAAATGATTTTTGTTGTTTGCACAGAAGGATGTAGTGACACTGAATATTACAAAAAAAAACTGCTTTGCAAATGAAGGCAATAACCCTGTCTGTAAAGGATGATAAACAAAAACATAATTCTACCTGGCCTTTTTTAATTAATAAATCATGTATACATTATTACATATTATTTTTTATTTGGGGGATATATCATCTGAAAACAAGTTTTCAGAATTAGAAATGTATTTCTAGATACATTTATAAATCAAACAAATTTTTCAAGAAAAGTGTTTTGAAGTGTTTGTGATGTTTGCAAAATAGTTGCCAATTAATCCAAACTCTTTGTGTAGATTTAGATATAAACTATATGCGTCATTTCATAATGAATACCAGCCTGATTTAGTGCTTAGTCAATATATTTAACCTAGACAAATCACTGTTGGAATTAAAACCTTACTTGGGGCTCCGGATGCTGGGAGAAATGTCCGGTCTTCGCGGAAATCACGTTCTGCATCTGGCAACCGTCCAAAACCACAAAGGAAACTCGAAATAAAACTCTAAATTCTCCGTCCTTTCCCCCACGGTCGGTCGTGCACAGAGATATTTTTAACACTTGCTATCAATCATCAGCCATCACTAGATATCTATATAAGACCAAGTAAAAAATAACATGTTTCTCATTTGTAATTTTTTTTAAAAATTGTTGATGGATCGAGGCAGCAGGCCCTATGTTTATTTGTATTATTTGTCAAGTTGTTCTTTTGTCAAAGACCGGCTTCTCTTTGTCTACTGTAGAAGATGGTAATAATATAACGTAAATTATTACCCGTCTGTCAAGCCATTTGTCAAATTTACAAACGGTACTTTTGCAGCCAGATTGATAAGTAAAAAGTGAGGTTTAGGAATTGATTTTCATTGCGTCACTTTTTTAAATGAATGGTACATGAGAGTAAGATGTTGAAATCACCCTACAAATTGAGGGGTACACTTATCAATAGGTCTGAAACGTTGGTTGTGTTTTTTTCCTTTTTTTGTTTTGTTTTTAATTCAAAAAGGTGGTGTGGCTTGCAAAACTAGCGATATACATGCAGCGGTCAAATCAAACGCAGACAATTACCGATTTGAAATATTCTAGAATATAATTAGGACTGGCTTGAGGCTCTTTAGGTATAGTTCATTACTCATACACCTCCTAATTTTGGCATAAAGTGACTCAAATGAAAGTCTGTGTTCCCTTCCTCCCACCCACCCCTAACCCTCGACCTCCTTCCCCTTGTAGAAAGAAACAGGTGGTGATAGGGTGGGGGGTGACCTGCTGGGTCTTGAGGGCAGATTAAGAATCCTGTGACCCTGCAACCTTGGCCAATTAAGAACTGAGGTTTATCCCCTGCAGGCTATAAGCTTCTCCCTTGATTGGTCAGGAAGCTAAAAACCTGTCACTCTCTATTTCCCTACTTGGTTAAAGGGGTTATAGTGTGAAATAGTGCACAATTTGAATCATCAGCTCTTGATCGAGATCCCAGAACAAACTCTGTCCTGGCAGGATTTAGTTTGAGGTCCTTTCTCTATGGTTTGAGAGAGTTGTACCTGCCGTAAGGCTGGTACACAATTCACGCAAATGCTAAGCAAATACGACGTGAATTCGCCGTGGTTGAAATGTGTTAAAATTGTTGATACAAATTATCATTAGATTTATTAGAAAAACATTTCCGGTAAACCTTTCGGTCATTTTTGTCTTCTATGTTGTTGACATTTTACAGCAGACAAGTACAGGCTGAACTATGTGGAGGTTGAAATTGGGCCGCCAAAGAGAAGGTATCATGTCCATCATTTTTGCTCCAATTCTGACAAACTATAAACCTATAAACCTAAGATTCCTATGACAATTGAGTCTATAGTAGCGGCTGCAGCCACTTCACATAGACTTGTGTGTAATTGTAAGCCATAGCCAAGTAATTTGGACACAGCCTAAGTTTAGGACTTATGCTTTTTTTCAAGAAGCTATTGCAATCGCACACATTTCTTATCAGCTTTTTAAAAAATGACTGTGCTAAGATAACTTGTTTAAAAAATACAAGACAGAATTTCATGAGATTTTTGCTTTTACAATTATTTAAGCTTTTACAATTATTTTAGCTTTGTTTTTTTAACAAGGACTCGAACCTTAGCCCTGGGAGAATGTTTCCTCGGAAGGTGTTATTTTCCTCTCAAAGAATGAAATAAAAGATGATCCATTGCATTTTCATCTAAACTTCTAAACTTTAGAAATTAAATAAATAGAAACCATTGAGACTCGTTTGTTTCATTCCTCCAATCAGAGATGGCACAGATAACTTGCCTGTCATCAAGGTCTCCAATGGCAACAGTAACCGGGTCAACTACAGCACCATTGTATTCCCCAACAAAAATACAACGTGAGCGGAAATGTCTCTTTAGGGTGTTTATTTCCCTTCTATACTCAATCCAACTTTCATAGCTGTTTAGAAATTGCTATTATGTTTCACACTAATGTACATTTTAGTTTAAAGGGGTGGACCAAACAACTTCTTGTTTGTATAAATATAAAAATATAAAATAATTGAGCAAATCTTTGAAATTCTTTTAAAAGGTCTATTCATATTTTATGTGCCGGATGGGAACTGGGAGTGGAAACATAAAGATTAAAACAAAGTATCTAAGATATACAGTTGAATTTCTGTTTATCATCCCCAACTCCTTTTACAAAATGTGTCCCTTTCAGGGATAGAATTATCTTCCTTAAACTTAAAGGCTTGCATCCTTTTAAGACCTTTTTTATCCTTGTTAATGCATTTTTAACACTAATTAAAAAATTCCAGTTCAACCACCAACAGCACCAACCAGGAGAAAGCTAACAGCATGGGGACCCGTTTACTCCCCCAAGTTCCCCCTCACCAAGGACCCACAAGCCCCACCTTCACCTTTGCCTCTCCCCAGACCAGCAAGGAAGGCTTTCATCCTACCACGCGGGTCAGCACCTCGGCCCCAGGAGGTGTGGTTAGCGGGGGAGGGCGGAAGAGGGCAGGGAAAGCAGGACATGTCAAACTGGAACGGAAGGGAAGCCAACTGACTGAGGCTCAGATGCAGGTATAGCACAACAATAATCGCTAGCAAAATGTTGGAAATAGGATATTATGCTATTTTCAAGATATATAACTCGGATCGTATTTACATTAGGCGGTTACTTGTACCGGCCACGTAACAACAAAACAGCAGTTAACCAGTTCGCGCCGGATGACGTATATAAACGCAAAGTTCGGAAATGTCTGCCAGCAGCGAGCAAGGCCGGAAATGCGTGGGTGTGCTTCCCGGCACTATCGGCCTGAACCCGCTTCGGATCGAGTTTAGTTAAAAATAATCCCGCCCCTCGGCTCGGTGCGAACTGGTTAATGATTACCGGAGTACTCTGCCCTGCTTTATTAAAGCTAAAGTGATTTTGTTTAAAGTTTATTCGAAGCAATTTGAAAAACAGTTTCAAAGAGCTTCTAATATTTATCTCAAGAAGCAATGCAGGATACACCAAATAAAGCTATTCTTATTCTCCTTTAGTATTATATATGCTTTAAGTAAGTAACTCGGTGAGTCAGCTTTGCGACATCCGTTTCAAATTTCAAAGGAGTGGTGCCTAAAGTATCTTCCCTAATGCTGCACAGGTTATCTCAACTCACTCGGATCCTATTTGGATTGAACCCACTGTCAGCTCTGAAATGGCCGATTCTCTCAATGTGTCTAGCAGTCTAGATGCCATTTCTAAAATTAAAAAAAGGAGGGTGCATGGTAGTACAATTCTTGCGGTTTTACGGGAACCTCCACCATTATTTCAAAATAGCCTCGCCCATCAATTGGCGCCAGTCCATTTCAGAGTTGCAGTGTCATGCAGAGGGCTTGGCCTTGCATTATTCCTGGCCATCTGCCACATTTAAAGTTGAATCATTGTGCCGGTCTAAGTTAATAGATGGGCCATGAGCACTGGGTCAGGCCAAATTGATAAGCAAGAGTTGAACTTGTCAGGACATGCTATAGAAAAGATCCAAACATCCCTAAAACACAGTCCAGCTTACCACGACATTGACAATGCCTTTTACATTCTGCTCCTGATTTGTTAGTATTGTGACAAATTGACTTAAATTCTCTGATTAATTTGTTATCCTGCCAGCAACAGCAACAACAACAACAGCAACAGCAGCTGGAAATTCCCAAGACACCTCCGAACTCCCCACCCAGAAGAAGAGCCCTGTCGACGCCCACCCGCTCCCGCAAATTCCCCAGTGAATCTGAGATCACGGAGGCCATTAAGGCCCAGCCAGAGAAAGAGCCGGTCCCTCCAAAGACACGGACACTACCACCTCGTGAGAAGCCATGGAACCCAGACAACGGGAATCAAGCTTACCAAGAGGACGAAGCTGGGATAGAGTCTTCGAGTGGCAGGAGAACCGATCTCCAGAAAGCGCAGGCTACATCACTGGATTCCGGAATGTTGTCCAACTCGGCGCCGTCCAGCGAACTGACTCACGCGATGAAGGCCATGCGAGTGAAAGTCCGTCGGAAGTCCTCCTCTGGCGATGTCTACGAGGTCGTGACTGATCCCACCGCGATGGCTCGAATGGCAGCTCTTTGCTCACAGGAAGCACCAGTCATGTCCCTGGAAGCCATCGAGCCTCCACCCCTCTCACCGGAGGCTGTCAATATCCTCCAGAGCTCTCCCGTCATGAAGCGGCACAGGACCGAGTTGGAGAAGGCCTTCGCCCGTCGCAAGCTCACTGGCCGCATCTCGGGAGAGCCAGATGGGTATGCTTCGCACTCCTCGGGTGAGAGCTCGCCGCAGGAAGGCATGCCTAGTCAGTTCTCTGAGGTGTCCTCCTTGGGTGCCAGGTTCATTCCTGTCTTGCCGATCATCAAGTCCAGTAGGGATCGGGGCACTCCCGATGGCCAGAAAGCCTCCTGTGGAGAGTACCGAAATGTAGACAGCTCTCATCAGCAATGCCGCAAACCCATCCCTGCCCCAAGGTTTGGTCAACAGAGTCGGGAATCCTCTATGGAGAGCATCAATGACCCCTTGTATCTGAACCAGCGTCCGATGCCCTCACCTCCTTCACACTCGCAGCAGGCAAGTTCTGCTGCGCCGGAAGTAACGGCAGTGTCACAGCAAGCTGCTGACGACACCTACATGAACATTGCCTTCGGAAAAACAAAGCAGGACAATGCTCATCGTTATGAGAATGTCTTCCTTGACGATCGGACTTTCAGTCTGGTAAGGCGAATTTTCATTCTTATCTTCCTTTATTAAACCCTCCTAGCTTGTAACCTTCTTCATTGGAGGTTTCGCCTCCCTACCCCTTACCCAACCAACACATAGAATTACTGTTTTTATACTTCCCATAATATCTATCAAAAATGATTTATAGCTGCTTGAACACTTTATGTGTAAACAAGCCAAATATAACAATAATGCTTTTTTTTTTTTTTTCTGGAAGGATCGATGCTCCAATGCCAGCGACTCTCCCCGGGATAGTCTGGAGATCCATTCCAACCGTCCAATCCCAGCACCCAGGATGCATGCTACAATTGACCATAGCAACCAGCATCACCATCACCAGGGCAACCAACATCGTCACCAAGGCAACCAACATCACCAGGGTAGCCAGCATCATCACCAAGGAAGCCAGGCAAAGCCAACCAGCAGCCAATACAAGCAGGGGAAGCAGCATGGCCACACACGGCAGGGTAGCTATGGGAGCACAGCCGTCATCCTCAGCCATATTAATGCCGTTGTTGGACCCCTGTCTCCAGGTAGTACGGCCTGCTCTGGCAACAAGTCTAAGCAGGGCAACTCAACGGCAGCAGCTTCTCAACAGCTATTGAATGACTCCTCAGAAGCCCTGTACGCGACCCCTTGCAAGCACGGACATCAATCGAAAAGTGGTGCCGGCAACCACCATAACCAGGTGCCAATAAAAGCCTCCCACGGTATCGCCCCTGAGGTCCCTTCAAGTCCAAAGCCTGAGCTTCCTGGCAACTCCAGTTCTCACCGTCGGGGCTCCCACGGTAGCACTGGCAGTATCGGGTCAAAGGTCCCCGAAGCTGAGAAATCCTCCAGTATCGGCAGGGCCCTGGGCCACCTGATTAAGGACGGGGAAAAGCGCGAGCGAAAACATCGAGAACGGCCACCGGGAGAGAAGAAATCCCGGGAGGAACGAAAAGCGCACGCGGAGAAGAAAGGTCACCATGGCGATAGGGAGAAGAGGGGACATGGGAAAAGGCACCGAGGTGACGGCCACAGTTCCAGCAAGTCAAAAATTGAAAGACCTAGCTATGGTGAGCTGTCCTCAAAAAAATATTAACATATTTTTGACATTTTCAATTTATTTTGTTCTTTGGGTGGGAGAGTTTACACAAACTAGTCTTGAAAAACCAAACATGCAGAAACATCTGAGATGCCATTTCTAAAGTTTTTAAACTCTTGTTGATGTGCATCGTAGGAAACCAGCCATGGTATTACGGACGTATGCTGCGACAAGAATGTGAATACCTGATGCTATCACAGGGACAGTCCTGCCAGTACCTTGTACGAGATAGTTCACATCGGGTGAGTTGCGGGACTTTTAGAGTGAGGAAAAAGTTTAGGATGAGGAAAAAGTTTAGGATGAGGAACAAGTTTAGGGTGATGAAAGGTTTAGGGTGAGGAAAGGTTTAGGGTGAATCAAAATGAGTAATGTCATAATGAAACTTCTTGTTAAAATCAAATGTTTTTGCTTAAATGTATATTTTTAAATATCACTGAAGTGAAAACATTTTTATAAAAAGTTTCTGAAGAAAATGTATCTGAAGAAGAATGCAGAACATACCAAATGAAGCTGATGATGTAGTGACATGGGCCAGTATAAATGAAACCTGAGAAAGTCCTACTTTTATTGTGATTTTGTTATCCAAAGTCTTACTTTTATTCTGCTATTCATCTGAGTCTGATCTTGAAAAGCCTTATGTATGCTCATCCTTCTGACATGTTTAACACTTAAAACACCAAACTTAACTGAGTTGGTCGCTACCAACTTCAAATTTGTTACAGCATCAGGTTTACTACAACGAGTGACTGTTTGACAGAATTTTGTTTATGGGATTGTTTGTGTCAGGTTGATGATAAATATTCCCGGTGCAAAAAAACCCAAAGTCTACCAGGAAAGTCAAACTGCATTGATCTGGTTAAAGCATGGGTGGGATATGGTCTCGAACCTGCCAACTTCAATTACAAAGAATACTTACGTTATATTGTTCAGATTTAACATGTGTCATAACTTAAAATCGGTCATGACTGAAAATTGAGATGGTCAAATTGTTTCCAGATGGGGTTTGAGACTGCTGTATAGTTTTCTTCTTTTTGAGACCTAGACCTCTGGACAAATAGTGGAATCAGTCATGCTGCATTATTCTATATCACAAGAAAATTAATCATAGTCGGAAAACAATCTTTGAAGATGCATTAAGAAAGTGTGCCAGCGTCAACCTTCTTTTTTACGTGCAGAAGCCTGCAGTTGCCAGACCAAAATATATATTCTGTTTTCTCAACATCAACAGAGCTTAAACTGATTTGTTTTGCTCGCTTTTAAATCCATAAAATGTCAAGGATTCCTCAAAAGTAGCTTGAAAGCCTGAAGAAACCTACAGAAGACAGTAAGGAGAAGGAACAGTTTTAGAGGTGGGAATCAGGAATCAGGCAGGGACTGAAAACCCAATCCATATATTGGCCCAATCAAGAATCACTATATGCCAACCTGACTTAAAAAGAAATGATATGAAAGCAATATTTAGATACACGTTCATGAATTCTGTAAAATAAAAAACAAGGTTTTTTTTCGTGCCCCTTGTTTGCTCTGTGCCAGGTTCCTGTGACTAGTGTTTTGGATTGAGTCACTGTCGTGATGGGTATGTGTCATGCTTGCCCCTTCTTTTGTTAGTGTTGACGTGGCATATTACATGTAGCTTTGCTGGGAATAGGAATTTAAGCTCGAACATGAGAACTTTATTTGGTTGAGCTGAGCTTTTTTTATTTAAAATTAAATAATGTTCGTGCTTATATAGTGCTTTACATCGTATCAACGATCTCAAAGCGCTTTACAGTTATTACCCCGTTCATCAGGCCCTGGACCACGCGGCAGCCGTTTATAGGCGCTCAATCGGCCTCGACCCTCACAGGTACCCATTTATACTCCTGGGTGGAGAGAGGCAATTGTAGTTAAGTGTCTTGCCCAAGGGCACAAACACCATGTTCCTGGTCGAGTTCGAACCCAAGCACCATCGTACATGAGTCGAACACCGTAACCACTGGGCCATGACATTCTTGCCGAAATACATGAAGATCTTGCCGAAATACATAAAGTAGCAATTGTGTACATTTGCAAACTAGCTACATGCAGGCTTTTGACTGACCAATGTTGGAGTCTAAAACGATCAAGTTGAGAAAAAGGGGCCATGTATAGTTCTCTTAATAGTAATTCCTTGACTCAGTACTGCAGGCTTTCAATAATTCCTGCTTTTCCTACACTTGCTCCTACTGACTTCAATAATTGCCCATGCTAAAGTATCCTGCTCAGGGACATCGAGAACCCAAGTGGGTTTGCTAAATAAAATGACACGTTTTAGATTCAGTATTTTATGTCATATGCCTTGTCATAGAGTTGATAGCACTGCGAGTCCCAAATGTGCCCTGCCTGTTACTCCTTACACTGCCCAAACTGTTTTTCTTGGAGTTGAAGTCTATTCCAAAAGTGTCTTGAGTGCCAGTCATGGTGCACTTTAAGAATTGCCTATATGCATTCATCCAGCAGTACTAGCTGGTACATGTACATTAGCATGTGATACCAGTTCTAATAAGCGATGATCTAGAGGTCAAAAGTGTGACAGCCGAGCAAATCCCTCCACTCTCTCATCACCTAGAACGTGATGACACTGCCTTTGACAAGTGTCAAACACCTGTGTGGGGAGGGGTCAGGTTGTGGGTAGGGGTCATCAAACTTTTCCTGACCCAGCAATTGAGCAGGCTCGTATTAAAGCGTTCTCTCGACAACATCCATGCAGCCTCCCTTGTGATGGGTGGGTGCTATCCAGACACGCACATCATCATTCTGCTCTAAAACAATCGCCTCGAAAAGAAAATCTGAACAGTCATTGTTAGTCTCAGGCGACAGCTTGGTTCGTCACTGCTTCATTGTGATTGTGTCTTGCTACTAAGATGAGTCAGGTGGATGTCTGAGAGGTGTGGGCTAAAGCCCCCAACAGTTACCCCGGAATGCAACTTTGGGGATTGTCAATGAAAATATCTGGGTTGGAGAGAATCGGAATAGGGTCAAAATAAGTAGTAATTTAGAAACTAATCAAGAATGTTGGATTCAACTACTGTATCAACAATGCTATTTTCCAACTGTTGTTGATGGATAAGTTATCAAAACCTAGGGTTTTGAATGTTAAAGGTTCTTGTTACATCAAAATACGACTTGTTTAGTTTTGTAGATGGTTAGTGTTCTAGGTGGCTAGAGTTCTGGGTGGCTAGAGTTCTAGATGGCTAGAGTTCTGGGTGGCTAGAGTTCTAGATGGCTAGAGTTCTGGGTGGTTAGAGTTCTGGGTGGCTAGAGTTCTGGGTGGCTAGAGTTCTGGGTGGCTAGAGTTCTGGGTGGCTAGAGTTCTGGGTGGCTAGAGTTCTGGGTGGCTAGAGTTCTGGGTGGCTAGAGTTCTGGGTGGCTAGAGTTCTAGATGGCTAGAGTTCTAGATGGTTAGAGTTCTGGGTGGCTAGAGTTCTAGATGGTTAGAGTTCTGGGTGGCTAGAGTTCTAGATGGCTAGAGTTCTGGGTGGCTAGAGTTCTAGATGGTTAGAGTTCTGGGTGGCTAGAGTTCTAGATGGTTAGAGTTCTGGGTGGCTAGAGTTCTGGGTGGCTAGAGTTCTGGGTGGCTAGAGTTCTGGGTGGCTAGAGTTCTGGGTGGCTAGAGTTCTGGGTGGCTAGAGTTCTAGGTGGTTATAGAGTTCTAGATGGTTAGAGTTCTAGATGGTTAGAGTTCTAGATGATTCTAGATGGTTTGAGTTATAGATGGTTAAAGTGCTATCTTAATTCACTTCACTTTATTTCCATACTTGGAGTCAACTTTGGTTGAATGTTACTATTAAAAACTTTCAGCTGTAACATGAGATCACGTCGAGTTTCACTTTTTCTCCCAACAGACTGGCGACTTGATGTTGTCCGTTCTGTACGGCTCCAAAGTCCATCACTACGTCATCCAGACCACGCCTAATCACAAATTCCACATCGCCCACCACGATTTTAACATGGTGGAAGATATTCTAGAGTTCTATCATCACCACGTCATCATGTACTCACCAGAAAAAGAACCAGTCTACCTCACTGAGCCATTCATTCTCAAGCACAAGTGAACTGGAGAAAAGGACAGAAACCAGACCAGAATTCTGTTGTTTGTGTTTTTTGTATATGTGTAGTTTATACGATAATGTAGAATTTCCATATATTTCTATATATTTTTTCTCTTTAATATGCAAAAAAAATCTATAGACATTTTATAAATGCTGCATCTCTAATATCAAGATGATAGGTTTTTAAGTATTCATACTTTTCCAATTCTTCCTACTATTTTTGCCCACCACCCTCAAAAATAATCTTTGGTCGTCTCAAGGCAAAACAATTCAACTTACACAATTTGCACACAACTTACATTGTTCTGCTTTGAGACGGCCGTCTTGTCCCCCATGTCCTACTTTTGTTCCAATCTTGTCCTCCAAAGTCCTACTTTTGTGTTAAATTTTGAACCTCTTTATATTCTCCTACCGTTTTACCTGGGTGAACTTTGTAACAAATTATAGAAACTTATTGTACAGCAGCTTTGTCTAAACTATTGAAAGTATAAGGCGTTTTATTCTATCTTATATTTGTGTTGTGAAAATACACGAGATACCTGTATAGGTAATTTTTTATAAGATCAAATTGCAGGCAATAAGATCTAGATTGACTGGTTTTAGGAATTTAGTTTTTTTAGCAACTGACAGCTGTTTAATTTTAGTTTATGTTGAAGTATTATTAAAAGGTCAGTCGCTTTCAGGGACAATTTGGAAGCTGTAACAGTTCAATAAATTGTTAGTTTATCTATGAATTTGAAATCACTGTAAAGAACCATACCCCATTTACCATTTCCTAATGTCATTTTTTGTGTACAAACATTTGACTTTACCAAGTCCTTACATTTGGTTGTCGAGCTTCAAATACTTGTAACATACTGACTGAAGTTATTTTCTTGTATGTATTAATAGCATATTCAAGCAATATCAATGTGCAATACGTGACGTGTGGAGCATTAGAAATTATCAATTGTTCCACACAACATTATTTGCGTTGTATCAAAAAATCCTATATAATTGTATACCCTTTGGAAACAGCATAATACATGTATACATGTGTTGTATGATAATATATTTATGAGACAAATATAATATAATAAACGTCTACAATCCTGACATGTATCAAACTATAACTTAGTTTGAAGTTCTCTTTATTCCAGGGTGTAGGAGAAGATTTATATTTTCTCTACAGCATAGAAGGTTTGCACTACACTGTCGCTAATTGTGGGTTTGAGTCTAGCTTGGGTTTAGGGTGCCTGTGCCCTTAGGCAAGGCACTTTGTCGACCCTGGATTAAAATGGGTACCTAACCCTGTGAGGGCAGAGATCATTTAGCTATATAAACCCCTTGGAGTTGAGATGTCTTTGGAATGTTTCATGTGCCCAGTGAGCAGGGGTAATAATGATGCAGTGCCTTGACCACCAATACTACTAGTGGATATGTGTATTTTATAAATACATATTATTCATTGGTTTGGGAGACTAAACTAAAAATTATTTATTGAAAATGCAAACCGGTTGAAAATTTTTTTTTTTATTACTTGAGAAACTTTTTTTAAATGTTACAAAAGGAGGTCACGACCTTGCATGAACTGTGCTGACATTTAAGTTAATATCCTGTGAGTTTGACAATCTATGGCCTTTAATTGGTTGTCGAGGCAACCAGAAATCATGTACAGGATGAGCATTGGAGCTTTGCCAAGTAAGGCTTGGATGCCATCCAAGGAAATCAGAGAAACGTAGACCAAGTGGACGTTTGATTGGTAGAAACATGTAAGGAAATGGAAACATCCTTGACAAAAATCTAGTCCAATAAGGTTTTATATGAACCCGTGGCCTTAGGAATACCATACCTGTCACTGTACAAACTGAGTCCTATATGTTACCAGTTTTCCAATTCATCAATGTATTTGACCATTATGACCAGTATTAAAGGGATCGTATACGTTTGGTAATTGGAACCCACTGTTTCATTCCTATATAGTTATAGATATATACCATAAAACTAACCTGTAAAAATTTCATTTCAAAAGGTGGTAGCGACTTTTGAAATATTGCCGAAAATCTGGAGCGGTTATGTCCACGCAGGAAGAATAATCTGCATTGGAATACACAATCTGAGAAACGTCAATGGAGTAACGCTTCTCAGATTCAAATTTATGGGGATAAAAAGTGGTATATCTATAACCGTGGTACTTCGAAGTGAAAAGTTTATAAAAATGCATTAAACTATCCAAAGCTGCTGTACTTCTTACCAAGTAAGTTTTTATTGCCAATAATTTTTGGAGTAATTACCAAACGTATACGATCCCTTTAAGTCAAGTCTGTCACAAACCAATGTCTCAAGTGTAGATTGAAACACACACTGTGTGACTCATGATGACCTAGCTGGCCCCTGTAAGTACCTTGTGCCCATCAACTTAAGAATATATATTCAACCAACTTTAAATTCTGTGGGATTTGTTTTTGCATGACTTTAATTTCCAGTAAGGCTATTAATGGAATATTAGGTCTCATCCCATCTCAATAACTGATGATTTTGTCCTCTGTGTTTCTGGTTTCTTCAAGTGTTCATACGCTACATAATTCTCGAGGACACAAGCTAAATAGACGAACAATAGATCCTTTAAGTCCTCAGACGTTCGTCTTTTGTTGAATGTGGCCCCCTATTGAATTGGGTTTGGTTATAGTACAGGAACAAAGGGAAACACAATAGGGAATCCTCGGTCATTGAGTAAAACACGAATGTGTGTTCTTGTATCGTATTACGATCGAGGATCGAAACACAAAAGATTCTCGAAGGACGGTTTGCTTGTCCGAATTCGGTCCTCGATCGTTGGGGCAAGCGCTAAGTATTAGGGTTAGGGTATAGTAAAGGAACAAAGGAAAACACAATATCGATCCTCGGTCGTTATGTGGTTCACGACTGTGTGTGCATAACTGTGTACAACAATTGTAAAATCCGAAAAGTTAACTTTATAAAATCATGCATTTTGTATACGTTCAGGCTTTGGGGAACCTCTATGCACTAATATGTCCTAAGTCCCCTCTCTGCAAATCGAGTGACTCACAATCATACTGCGGTGAACTGGCTCTTCCGTTTTGAGCCGATAGAAACATCGTCATCATCGAGCTGTATACACCCAACTCGTAACCTTTCAAAACTAACTTCCCTACCTATGCTTGACATGTACAATGAGAAGATTCAAAGACATAATTCTCTTTTGGGCTTATGTGTGGTGATATCACAGGGATATGTGGTTATGGTATAATGAAACTTGCCAACTATCCGGACCTGAAATTACTGGAGTAAAATGAGTTAAAGAGTTGGTAACCACTCAAAACTGGTTGCAAGAAATTTGTTGTAAAGATGTACTGCTGACTTAAAACTAATTACTTCAGCACATCCAGCTCCAGGGACCATATTAGTGACACATTTTGGGGTGGGAGAGTAACTAGTTTGAAGTTCAAAGATCGCAATCTTCGAGAGATCTTTCTGTTCACTAACTGTTAGTGCAGAAACACCCAGTTGGCTTTCAAATTAAGTGGTAATTGTTAGAAGTCAGATATGATGTTGAGAAACACCACATGACCACTATAGGCTGTTCCTTGCTCTATGGTCAGACTGGGAGTGTTTCTCTTAGATGCAACAAGAAACTGGAGGTAAAAAATACTTTATGCCCAAGAGCAAGGGGTGGCCAGGTGACTTAACCAGTTCGCGCCGGATGACGTATATAAACGGAAATATTTCCCCAAATTCAAAACGGATGACGCATAAACACGCCAAGTTCAAGTTCGGAAATGTATGTCAGCAGCGAGCAAGGCCGGAAATGCATGGGTGTGCTTCCCGGCACTATCAGCCTGAACCCGCTTCAGATCGAGTTTCGTTAAAAATAATCCCGCCCGTGGGCTCGGCGATGTTAAAATAATCCCGGCGCGAACTGGTTAAAGGGGTGTGCCCCCACATACTGCCCCCACCACCCCCCTTACCATGTCCCTGTTGATTGATATACAACTGACCATTTCAGCTGTGGTCAATGAGTCACATCTTCAGAACACAAATAACTCCAATAATGCACCACTTATTACAGTTGACCAGTCCATGGTCAGTCACAATCAGTGGACTGAGTTTTAGTTTGTAAAAATATAAATATAAAATCTGTAAATATGTGTCAATGTGCACACACATTTTTTTTTTTTGGGGGGGGGGAATCATTAGGAGAATTGTCTCATTTTTACTAACTTTTAAGCACGTACACTATAGTTGCACATCAGTGGCGTAACTATATATGGGGCTATAATTAAGTTCCATTTTCTCGGTCTGTGCATGGTCTGTGCTTCCCATTTGAAATTTTGTTTTGCACACAAACAATATATAAGTTGCCATTTCGTTCCCCCTTGGAAAAAATGTGCACCCCAGGTTCCACCCCCCCCCCCCCCCCCCTACAAAATCAACCCTGGTTACACCCCTGTAGCATGTCTGTCAACAATCAATAGACTTAGTGTGACAAAAATTGCACTAATTGCATTACATAATTCATGTCAATAGTTTAGGGTTGTATAGAGCTGATGATCTACAAGGCAAGGTCAGACCCGTTGCCAGAGACAACCCCAACCCCCCCCCCCCCCCCCCCCCTCTTTCCCTTCACCTTCCTTACATAAAGAAACACAACTCTTCAGAAATCTAATTAACCAAACTGTATTTGCACAGGATTCATGCCGTTAGCTTCATGGACAAGTGGGAACTGGCGGAAATTAGATACAAGATTACACATTAAGCTCGTCAGTCCCAGGTATCTGGGTACGGGTGTGCAGGCTCCATGGTTAGGCTGACTAGAGGCCACTACAACAGGACAAGTATATCCTGGGCCCAATTTCATAGAGCTGCTAAGCAAAAAAAATTGCTTAGCACAAAAAAGTCTTGCTCATTAAAAACAGGTTACTAGCCAAAATTATACATGTTTTTCATGCTAATCAAGAAAACAGCTGATTATCAATCCAGAACAATAAAGATCAGGTAAAAGTACAAATTGTCATGCTAAGCAAATTGTTGTGCTTAGCAGCTCTATGAAATTGGCCCCAGGTGAATACTAGGGCACACAAACATTGTGTGACCTGCTCCCACAAAACCACAAACAAGTCGTATTTTGGTAAAATTAAGTTTTAGGTACAGATGGAAAGAGAACATGTTCAGCTTTAATTTGACACCAAAATGTTGTTTGGTATATAGGTGGTTGGATTCAGCTGGGAAAATGTGATAATTTAGAAAATTTGATTTCTTTTTTTAAATTTTTGTTCATGGTTTACTATAGGACCTGTCTAAGCAAAACTCCATAGCAACCACAATATTCGCTGCAGACGAATGCAAAATATAGTACTTTCTTTTACCAAAATTCTAGACAGATTTATAATTAAAACATTTGTTTCTAGCCAGGGGGGGTAAGGGTGGTAGTACAATTCACCTACCAAACTTGACCCCAGCAAGCGCCTGGGTATGGGCATAAGTTCCAGGGCCCGCTTAAGGACCCCTGGAAATTTGGGATTCTAGATGCTCAGTCTGAGGGGATTTCTGGCCACTTTCCTCTAAAATACTGTAATACATGTACATCGATACTACCTATTTTGGGGAGTTAATGAAATAATGAAATAATCTTTCCTCAGCAGCCACCCCCCTCCCCCTGTCCCTCCCCTCTGTCCCTCTATCCGCCACTGTTGCCTGCATATGAATGGAGTGTCAGTTTTCTCAGTTGAAAGCTCAGCTGAGAAAAATTCAAACATTTCTATGAGTAATGCAGCATTCTTTTTGTGCATTTTATCAGAAAAGATGACCATTAGAAAATTAAAAAAAAAAATTCACAGAATGTCCGAAACACGAACTCAAACACAAGAACAGATATATTTTCAATTTTTCTCATTTATCCACAAAGTTTTCATTGCATAGCAGGGTTCAGTATTTCTCCAAACCACAATCATTATTCTGTAAGCTCCATGCACAAGTACCCCCTCAATAGTCGGGGGAAATTTGGAGGCAAATTCTGGGAGAGATCGACATTCAAATGCATTGCCGATGACGTCTGCTTCTCAAGCAAAGATTTTACGCATCTGTGCTTATTCAGAATAGAATTAATCTTGTGCTATTTGCACAAAAGTCGTCCACGAACACATCACCAATACAACAGAAAAAACTTACTCTGACTTGCCGAGATAAAAACACCAACAAAATCCTACTTTTGCCGGGACTAAACTGACTTAAATTGAGCTCTTGAGAGCGTTGTACTTTCTTAGAAGCATCCGGACTGATCCAAGCTCACGGGTCACATGCTCCAGTCGCTGTTCAAGACGCTCCTAATTATACCCAAAAAAAAAATTATAAGGAGGTCAAATGCTATTGTCAAGTTATTGTCTTGTTACATAACCCTTTGCATGTTTTAATTCTTTAGTTGTATTTGTAAATTCTTTCTACATGTTTCTTTATTTTGGGGTCAAGTTTCAGTTTTTGTTTAACCGTCTTCTTTTCATTTTGTTTTCATCCTGATTAGTAGGGCCAGCAGGTCATGTGATCTATACCCCACCAATCAGAGTCGTCAAACTAAAGATAAACACTGCTCGGCATTTACAGGGTAAGGGCCGCGTCCGAATCTTTTGTCTATAGCCGTGTTCGCACTGGACTTTTTTTTTGGAAGGTTTTACTGAGACAATGGTAAAAAAAAAAATGGTCAAATGTTACCACTGTTCGTACTTGGACTTTCGACACGGGAAAATTTTAACGAGACTGCGGGAGAAGTAGACGAGCTGTCATTATAATGACTCATGAAGGTGAATGTGATCACAATGCGATGTGCATGCATCAGCGCGCACAGGTAAACAATGCAAAGAGCGCATGCGCGGTGACTTGTGTAGCAAGAAATCGCAGTAGGGGGCCGGATGTACGTTTTCCTGAGACGCTTTTACCGACTCGCGCTGTTCGCACTGGACTTATCGTCTAGGGAAAAGTTACCTGGGAAGTTTTCCCGGGCAGCAGTTGGCCGGTAAAAGTAACCACTAGACTCGGGAAAAGTAACCGAGAGGAAAACATCCTAGGCTGTCCACACTGGACTTAAAATGGGAAAAGTACCCATCGTCTCGGTAAGTTTTATCAAAAAAAGTCCAGTGCGAACATGGCTTAAGGCTATTGTCCAGGTGTTCGCCCATTACAACAATGCGTGATTAGGCTGACAATAGACGTAGCCATAGCTCTGAAAGGCCATTTCAAACACGGCCTAAGTTTCTCGTAAGGATATTCCAATGGCATACACATACCTCGTCCTGTCGAGTCTGTTGTGACACCCTTCCTGAGATCGGCACGTGACTGAGAGTGGTTTCCAGCTACAGAATCAACCACAGTAAGACGTTAATGTTAACATTAAATGAAATATTCATCGCACATTTAAAAAACAAACAAACACCAGTCAATGATAGCATTTAGCATTACTATAAACTTCACTTGTGCTTTCATAGCGTTTGATGTCGAGATATGTACTTTGATCAGTACTTTTGTCCCAATTTTTTTATAAGATCATGTTTAAATATGACTATAAGACATATTTCAGACATGCCTGTAATATAATATAATAATCTCAAGCTTGGGGCAAAAGATGATTTCCTTTTTGGGGTATGGTCCTCATAGTGTTGCATTTTTCGAAGCGCTGTATACAAAGTAACGATGTCTATGGCAAGTGATTGGTTGCACCTGTCGTTTCTCCATCATAAGCTGATCTAGTGTCTTCTGGTGGTCATTGATGCGTTGGACGATGTCCAGGCCACTCTCTATCTGTTTCTGTGTTTTAAAAAAGTCAAAAACAGTTATCAATATTTGGTTTTCTTCATAGTTTGTGAATAACAGAAACAAAATAATACTTTTAAACAAGAGAATCTCAACTCGGTTAAATGAAAAAAAGAAATATGTTATAAAAACTAGCAAAAAAACACCAAAAAGGTAAAATCGTAAAATAGCTTTTGTGCTTTAAGCTTGAAGCGACAACATTTCCCAAAATCTTAGGTAGGGGTATAATAATGATCCTTTGTTGTTTAACAAAGAAGAAGAAATAAACACATGACAAAGACAAGTATTCCGATTCACCAATAGCTCAAAACATAGTGTAACTCACAACTCAAGATCGTAAAATATTACCTTGGGTGTTTGACTACGTAGACTGCCCGACAAGCCTTGACCCTCCCACTCTGCCCTGGTCTGAACGTCACCGGCTCGGACTTTGGCAAGAACAGAATCAGCAATGCTCTCCCCTTTGAAGTAAAAAAGAAATGCAATTTAACCCATCAGGTATTATAGCAGTCAATCCTATAACTCCACGTAGTGCCCCAAACTGCCCGAACAAGTACCTCAATACCTTAAAATTGCATTTAGCTTTCATAAACACTGATGAAAGACAAATTCCTGATGAATTTGAAAGACTGCGTCCAATCAAACGAAGATATCTGCTCTCGACATTTTTCTATTCTAGCATGTATTGGTTAAACAATTTAACCTTTTTCTAGCTTCCTGTTGTCGCTCCTTCTATCGTCCGTAAAGAGCTGCCTCCTTGGTGACTCCTTCGTTCTTCTCGCCCCGACAAAAGCAGGTACTCTCTCAACTGATTTCCCCGCCGTGGCCGGACTGCCCCTCTTTGAGGTTTCCGGCGTTTTTTCCTTTGTCCCTCTGACTGGGAAAATGTCGTGGTCTTTGGGCTTAATGGCTTTGGCCAAGCTCTGCCGGGCAAGTTGCTTGGGAGAGCTGTGTGCCAGGGCAGTGCCAAGCTGTGACGCAGGTGAAGGTGAAACTGCCGAACGCTTGGTCCTCTGGTCCGACACAGGCCAGATGTGAATGCTTGAATCCTGGCCTAAGGGTCCACCGTCCAGTCTTCCCCTGGGTGATTGGACATCGCTGAGGTAGGAATGACTAGAATTATTGGCACTCTGATTATGGCGACGCTTAGTTGACCCACGCTCTCTGTCGTCCGGCTTCTTGGTCCTCTGCACCCGATTGAGACCATTCCGCAGAAGTCCTTGATTGTCTCCCACATTCATGCTCTCCTCGACTTTCCAGAGGTCAAGCTGGCGTGCCGCTTTCATCATCGGAGATAGGGGGCGCTCTTCATCCGTATCAGTGTCAAAAGCCGATTCAAGGTCACTGTGGTGACTAGGGGTCGACAAGTTGGCCCTATTATCTTCAGATTGCATAAGACTGCTAAAGAGAGAGAAAATGTTAGTTGCAAATTGAAAGTTAAAGTTAGCAGGTGCTTATGGTTGCCGTTATTCGTCGTTTTAGCGCATGGCATCGCGTAGCTGCAATCGGTTGAATGACAACATTTCCACGATGCTGATTCCGGGCGCGATTCAAAATATGATGCGGCTACTTTTGAAGTGATATCGACAATATTATTTTCTCAGAATATACAGCATCCACAGAGCTAAAACTCATCAGGTTAGTTGTTAAACACTCTTGCTGCCTCAAACGAATAATGCACCAATGACAGATGGTCTGTGCCTTTGAGATTTATCCCTCATGGAATTGTCACAACTACCCACCTCTCTGTATCAGACGCAAATGGCAGGCTCTCGCTCCCACTCTCCGATACTTGCTTCTTCCCAGTCAGGATGTTGTAATCGGTGCTGGGCCTCAGAAACTTTCGATCCTGCACCGAGAGGTTTGCGGCCGATGTATCTGGGAGGCTGTTGGCATCTTTTGCAATCCCCGAGGTGTGGTTTTGGTCAAGTGAACGTTTGTCTTCAGGTGAAGTCATGGTGGTAGGGACGGTCGTTGATGCTGCGTTTGGGCCGTTTCTGGATCTTAAACTGGTTCCACTGTCGGGAATAAGGCAAGGTGGCATTTTCTAGCGTTAAAACATAATTTTATAATCATAAACGACAGATTAACAGGGTAAGGAAAAATAAATGTGTCAAAAATGGATTCATGCCATCAAATTGAAAGACAATCGAGTTCTCAAAATCTCACCAACCTGAGCGACTTGGGCAGACTCTGTCTCTTCAATACTGAACTCTCCAAGTCCATCCGTTTCACCTCAAACTCCAGATGTGACAATGTCCTTCAAAACAAAGATACAAACTTGCCGTCAAGTATCAAGTATTCATGTCCAGACTTGCCTGAGACTTGCCCAAAACTTGCCTGGGACTTAATTGCCCGGGACTTAATTGCCCGGGACTTAATTGCCCGGGACTTAATTGCCCGGGACTTAATTGCCCGGGACTTAATTGCCCGCGACTTGCCCTGGATATACTGCAACGGGCCCTTACTTGACGGCCACTATTTGATAAGAATTATAATTCATCAAAGTTTACCTGCTTAAGTCTGTTATCTTTGCTTTAGACTCATACAGCTGTGTCTCTGTGTCGTGGAGTAATTCCTTGGTGATCTCGTGTTTCTCTGCCAAAGATTTGTACTCATTCAAGACCTTCAAGGGAAGAAACATAACAAGTTTCCAAATGGATACATACCAAAAACAAAATCAACACATTTCTAAAACCTGATGTTAAAAATGTCGGCTCTCTAAAATTTTGTTAAAACTTTCACGTGTCCTTACCTGCCAAATCAAAGTACAAAACAACTTTAAATAACTATGGTTGAAAATTTCATTAATTCTTGACAATCATAATTCGCCGAGTGGGACAAGTCAAAATTATCACTCACCTTTTTGAGAATTTTTTGTTCGCGGTGTTCATCCATTGCTTGAACATCTTGAAGCTAAATAAAAAAAAACTGCATTAATAAAAACTGCACATCCAAATCATCGGGAAGTTGTAGGCCTAAAACTCAAGGAATTTGCACTAGCATTCGGTTCAAAATAATTAAAACTCAAATAAGTTGTTGTTAATAGACTGCGATAACTCAAAAAGCAACAATAATGGAATGGACTATAGGCCCAGTATGAGAACAAGAGAGGGTGTTTTTTACAGCACGAGACACATCACAAGCGTGTACTATAGTTTGCACGCGCATAGCGCATAGCGCTAGGTACGTACACATTTCCACAAAGCCACGGTCACTTTACGCAAGTGTCAGGCGTCATCAGCAATACACATCTGAATGTCTCTCCCAGTGGTCTATCCCAACTCTCCCTTTCCTAACATTGAGGGGGTACTTGTGCACGTACGGCTGCTTGTTCAGCAGTGTCTGCTGCCCTCACCTGGTAAGCCTGGTCTAGTGAGACTTGCAGTTGTCTGTTTCTTTTCTCCAGTGATTGGATATCCATCTCCTTGTGTCGGCACAGCTGCTTGAGGTCGTTGACCTTCTGCTCATAGTTGGTCACAGAGGAATCCGTGCTGTTGTAGGTTTCACCCTGTTTCATGGGAAATTTGTTTTCAAATAGAAGTACTTTTTTATTTATTATTATAAGAGAAGTATTCTCTCTGATGGGTGATACCATTTGTTTTTCCCAGGTTTACAAAACCAATGATTGGGCAGATTGTGTTCAGTGTTTTTATCTTGTACAACACTTGTTTTTCAAAATCATGATTTAAACTCATGCAAATCAAATGTTTATGGCTTCCAATCCAATAACGATTTACAAAAACATGCGATAAACATACCAGTCTAGTTTCCAGAGCTTGAACTGTATTATCCAGATCTTCAATTTGGCTAATAATAGAAAAAGAAAAAGTTGCCAAGTACAATCATGTTTAAGTAGAAATTCACAAAGGTATAAAATTGATGGCCCTGCCAAATCTCATCCAGATTTCAGGGGCAAACGTCGCTAAATGTCACTTCCATGAAAAATTTGATAGCAGTATCACATGAAAGCTCAGTGCCTAGTATACTGTAATCAGGTACTTTTTTTGCTGGCATTTAGCGGCTTTTGCGCCTGAAGTCTTTACACAGAATGGTTTTGTTTTTTTAAGGGCAAACAAGGATTATTCAACGCAGGCCCTAAAATCCACCCAAGATCATGCTCACCTATTGGCCAATTTCAAGGCGGCCTCCATCTTAACGCAGTTGTCCTGCAACCTCTGATTGGTTCGTCTGGTGACCTTGTCAGGGGAGTGGTCTGGGAGGGAGGTGGATTCCGTCAGCTTGTTCTGCAGTTCCTGAATCTCACTTTCGTAGTAGGCCTTCAAATCGGCGATGTGGCGGGCATGTTTCTCCCGTAAATTTAATCTTAAGGACAGGGAAAACACTCTTAAAAAACTACAATATCTTAGTGACACATCAATAAAATCAAGTACTTGTTTTTAAAATTAAAGTAGGTAATAATTAATTGTCTGCTACTAGTGCGGTAAACGTTAACAAACTGACTCAAATTTGACTCTAAATGTACTAATAAAATGTACTTTAGTACATTCATGGAATATTTGAAATTCATAGCTGCTGTGAATTTCTAGTTTTTTTTGCAATTACAGTTTGCAGCTATGCAAAGATAAATGTAAATTTCAATGTTATTTTTGTCAGAATTGTCGTGCAAATTCACGTTTACCTCGATGTGAGCTGGGCATCCTCGCCTGCATTGCTGTCATCAGCAGATCGCCGTGGAGACGAACTCTGCCCTGACACATGAGGTGACCTCTGCCCTGAGCCAGTGGCTTGCCATTGGACGGCAAGATCAGGTGGTTTTTGGCAAATAGGATTTGGAGACATAACCGCAGTAGAAGCTTGCAGTTGTTGTCTTTCCTGGTTAACAACAAATAAGTGCAAGGAGGAAGATGCAAGTGTCAGTTTCAATTACACTTGGGGAATTACACGTGTCAAAAGTCACACTTTAGGACCCCTTATTTATGAACTGATACCGCACCGTTTACTAGTATCAAATGATTCTTAGATGTTGAGTGATAAAATTGTACAGGATCAATTTAACTTGTTAAAAATGTGGTTTCTTTAATAGTTTCTCTTCGGCTACAATTCCCTGTCTTTATGAATTTAACGGCATTCAAGTACCCTTCATCAATAGGGTTAAAGTATCCTCTATATTTCACGTATAGATCAAACAGGGCAAGTATGGTACCTGTCCTCTTGCAGCATCTTCTACTGATATATCTGGCAAGGCTCTGTAGGTATCATTTTCGGCCTGCTTCCAGTAGGTGAAGTCAGAATACGCCGTGCTGGTATTGTCTGAGGTAGGGGTGCTTCTATCTTCATCTGACGTAGAGAGAGTAATTAAAAAAGTTGTGTAAATCTAAATTTCAGTCATCTCAGGAAGTAACCCAAGGTGAACTTTGCATCTCATCCAGAAGAAATGTTGTAGTCTTTCCGGACATAAACGCCGATCTAAATAAGGAGCAATAGTGGCTTGGGGGTTGGGACAGACTACTCTGTATTAGCCCTAACGCTCCTCAATCCTCAAAAATCCTCATTGCAGTTTTGGAGGATTTTTGAGGATTGAGGCTGAATGGGGTTTTCAAAAAATGAGGATTTGGGAGAATTGACTTTTTTCAATCCTCCAGAATCTTCATTGCAGTTTTAATTTTTTTTTGAGGATTAAGGATGAATAGTATTTTTTTTTAAATTAGTATTTTTGAGGATTGAGGCACAATGAGTTATTAAACATTGAGGATTTTGAAGGATTGAGGACGGGTTGAGCAAAAAGGGCCTAGGGGGTTAGGGTTAGGCAAAGAACCTTTTAGAATGCCTTCCTGATCCTCACCTATCAAATCAGATTCCTGAGCAGACTCTTGTTCTTGGCTACCTTGTGTCGTCCCTTGTATGTCCCTGTGTGTCTGGGTGAGTTTCTCCTGTTGTCCGCGTAGCAGGTGGCGGAGGACCTCTTGCTGCTGTCGTTGTTGTGTTTGTAGCTCTGTCCACTGATGTTGCATGTGTTTCACCTTTTAAAAAAATCCATTATTAACGTAACATTCCAAGTCTCGGAGATTAATGCTGAAAGGTTTGCTGAAGGCACAGCATGTACTCAACATTGAAATGTATGTAAGAATGAATCATCAGTTTCCTGCGCTGTGGATGATTGGGTTAGCGGCATAATCAGGAGGTCTTGGGTTTAGGTCCCAATCAAGTTTCAGCTAGGACGGTTCCTAGCAGACACACTGGAAAGGTCGTTGTTATCAATAATGAGGGTGACGCATTGGATCATTGCATACATCTCATTTAGCAATTAAATCTTGCAATAATTTCATTATATATATCAACATTTTATTTTACCTGTAGGGCATACTGCTCTTGTAACTGCTGCTGCTGTTGGGCAAAGTGTTTTTGCAAAGCAAGGTAACGATCATCTTCCAAGTTGCCTTTTGACATTTGTGATTCTTGGAGCTTCTTCTCTGGTCTCTCATTTCTTGGCTCCTCCTCTTGACCAGATGCTTTTGATGTCTCCTTTTCAGCTTGCTTCTGTTCCATGACATCGGACCACGTTGTCATCAGAGTCTCACTGGCATCTGCTAAGGAGCCTTCCAATGTTGCTTCACTGTCCCCCGAAGAGGAATACGTGTCTTGCTGGCTGCAATCGGAAGGGGTTAAACTTGGCGACAAGGCATTCTTGTGTTTGGTGTCATTTTTCTCCTTCCCGTTTGGGCTTCTTCTTGATTGCCTCCTGGCATCCTTGGGATCATTTCCTTGCTCTGGTGATGCTGCCTCCAAGCTCGACTCTGCACCGTATCCCAGAGGTTCTTGGTGTTGCTTGGTGATGAGATTCTCCTGTTGTTTGGCTAGACTGGCAAGTTGTGCCTGGAGAAGATGGACCTGTCGCTCGTGGTGCTCTTGCTGCAAGATGACCTGCTGTCTGTGCTGCTGCTCCAGCATCCCAAAGAGGTGCTCCCACCTCTCTTGCTGGCTCCCCCCATCAAGTCCAGGTGAAACCTGGGGCTTCACTCTTGCCGGCCGTGCCTCCTCTGCTTCGGACTGGCTGGACACATCGGCATCATTCTCAAATCCGTCGCCATCACTCGACAGCAGACCTGTCATCAGAGAGTCAAAGGGGCTTGAACCAAATGGTCCGAAAGACGGCATAAATACAAACTTAGCCTGCGGCATCCCCGGCACTCCTCTCCCGAACATTGAAGGTTTCGGCATTTTAGTGAGATCAATTTCTTCAATAACGTCTTCTGTGTCCTGCTGGTCACATTTCAGCGAGTCATCACTCTCCATCTCACTTCTGTCTTGACCAGCATCGGAAGAAGACTGTCCATCCCATTCAAATCTATTTGGGACTCCAGTGTCTTTTGGTTTCTCTTGAGTCACTCCAGACTCCTCACCTTCTGTTTTATCCCGCTGATCACTATCCCGCTTTGCTGATCGCTCAAGCCTAAAGGTATTCCCCAAGTACTGGGACGAGAGCAACTCCTGGTCCCCAAAGGCAGGATTTTCAGTAATGTCTCCGTTTATTAAATGTTCCTTGTCATCAACCTCACTCCCCGAGATCACTGCGGCTTGTTCTCCTTTGACAGGGTGGTATGTCCTAGAACTCCTGGCAGTATGTGGCTCACTCTCCCACGAGCTGGTGTCAGCATCTGTTGTGCCGACTTCATCCTCTTCAAGTTCGTCCTGTTCCTTGGAACTCCCAACTTGTGCTTGAATTTGTGTTGAAGACATTTTTGGTTTCTATTGCATTATGTACACGTATGTGTCTGCAAGGGGCTATGGTGCCTACAAGAAAAAATACAATGTGCAAAATTAATTATACTTTCATGCGCCATTGCTCACTAAATCAGGCAGGTTGCAAAGGTTTGCCTTGGTCAATGTAATTTAGTACGGTTATAATAGGGAGTCCATCTGTAAATAATAAATACAATTTTTTTCAAACATTACAACAAATTACTGAACTACCTATAAAACGTACTGCAGATTCTGTAACTTCTGCAAGTGTGATTTATATGCAGGTATACAATGTAGATTTACAACATAATTTAGTCAGGCCATAGTCAGGAGTCCAAAAGTGTGACGTTTTTTTTGTGTCACACATTTCCCATGCAAGTGTAATTGACTTAAAACTTGTTTTATTTGTTTCTAAGGTAAATTACCTTTTGTAATTGAAAATTGGAAAGTGGACATCATTCAAAGAATGTGTCTACTCCTAAATATAAAAAAAGTATGAATTTTAGTTTTCGCAGTTAAATGCAGTATGGCCTACAGCATCACAGCACAGAGCAAGGAACAGCACAAAGACTCAAGTGCAGGGCTGTAGATTAGGGCGTGTACGTTTGATCATGGTTCCTTCTTATTCCTCCATGGTTTGATCATGGAGGAATAAGAAGGTTTGATCGTGCTCCATCAACAAACAAATCTATCCAAATTGTGGGTGTTTTTTTGTAGGAAAGATTTTCAATACCCCAATAGATTAACAAATAATTTGGGTCAATTTGTGTGTCCCCCAATCCGTTCAAAACACCCCCCCCCCC
Organism: Crossaster papposus; assembly: GCA_037893245.1. Classification (NCBI taxonomy): domain Eukaryota; kingdom Metazoa; phylum Echinodermata; class Asteroidea; order Velatida; family Solasteridae; genus Crossaster; species Crossaster papposus. The sequence goes on along the minus strand of JBAIAA010000072.1, from coordinate 798,956 downwards.
CCCCCCCCCCCCTCCTTTCCTTGTCTGATTTACCCCCCCCCCCCCCCCCCCCCCCCCCCCCCCCCCCTGGAAATCGTTCATGATGGATTGATTGATGGACATTCACATTGCATGCCAGTTGCGGTGCCACCCACTGCGAACTGAACACTGGCAGCCTACAGTAATCATCTGTGGAAGGGTCTTGTTTTACGTGCCTTGAAAAATACAACAAGAACCGCTATACCATTACCAAATAGTTTATAGTGACTTCCTCCAGCTGTAGGTAACTCGCTATATATTGCTAGTGCTACGATCCACGATCTCTGCACTTGTAATTTAATTTCAAAAGAATGTTGTCGATATGAGCCGATGATGTTAGGTAATTTGTGATTGGACAAAGTAGATCACATCGTAGCTGAACAACCAATCGGCGAGCGCATAAGATATCTATTGAGACAGATAAACATGAGGTAGGAAACACAAACAAATAAATTCAAGATGTCAGCGCCCATGACGAATGAAGTTGTGAAGTTGTAAGTGAAACATTTTCGATTTCCAATCCTACTTTTGTTTTGTCCTAGGCTATATACATGATATATAGCTGCAACTATGGAATGTAAATCCTTCTATTTGGTTTAAAAGTACACTCCGTAAGTTACTAAAAGTAGGCCCATTTTTCATTTGTGGGTTGTGTTCTTTCCCAAGTTCAAGTTCAATGCCCACTGCGCGCCTAGCCAAAAAATGCTGCGTTCCAATTGCGTCGTGTTTCTCGTGTTCACCGTGAATTTCATTCTTATTCCTCCATGATTTTACCAAGTTCACGAGTGGGATGTTTATTTTCTACTCGTATATGTTCTTTTTGATTTATAATTTCGTTCAAAATACATTTTGCAGCAGTCCATACCAATTACTGAATTGGGTGCTTCCACATACTCATGATATAGTGTCCTTTGCGTAAAAATCTTTAAAAAAACAAAAAACAGGAAAAACAAACAAAACAATAAAACATGTGCAAGTCAAAACTAATGTTAGCAATCAAATGTTCTACCTCAAAATTCCTTTAAATTAAAATAACATGAATTTAAATCATATCAATACAAATACATGTATATTTTATATGGGCAAATTATTTATATTCAATTTTTTTAATTTGTTTTTGTTTTCATTTTAATAATAATAATAATAATAATATTCTAGTGACTCTAGTCTTATGTCTAGCTTTGTCAGTGTGTCAACCCAACAAGATCTTAATGCTTTCTTTCAGCTTTGCTTTCAGGCCGGTGAGATTTCAACAGTTCATGTTTGCTTGAGCTTCTCAACTTGCTATGTCTGATGGTCTTATTACTCTCTGCAGACTTGGAATTACATCTACAATTTCAATAATCATGTCGACATGGCCCAGAGGCCTGTTTTATTTGCCCGTCTGTCGGTCACATGTTTTGTTGAAGATGTACCCGATTCAAACTCCATCACATAGATTAAAAGTGCTAGCATCGTCTTTAAACATTAACCCTGGCACATCTGATGAAGAGTCAAATCAACGCCGATGCTTGTCAACAACTTTTAGTGAAGGAAACTTTACAAAGTTTCATTCAACAAACTGCTTTGAACCACTTCCACAATGGAAAATAGTTACCCAACAATTTAAAAACTGCAGTCGACATTTCTTGCAAGCAGAGCGACCACATTTGATGGATTGTGTTGCAGCATCTACAACTACAACAAGAGACAAGACAAGAATTAAACTCAGAAAGAAACTAAGCGAACTGAACGAATCTGATTTAGAAGAGACATTTGTTCGAGGTTCAGGGCCAGGCGGACAGGCTACGAATAAGACAAGCAACTGTGTGGTTCTTAAACACATTCCAACTGGTATAACCATCAAGGTACATTCCTAGAAACTTCCTTAATGAATAACGAATAACGAATATAAAACCTTTCTGCATGATTCGGCTCTCCCTTTAAATAATGTTGTATTTCAATTATTTATTTATTTATTTACAAAAGTTTAATGATTTACCAGCCACCATAATTAAGCTTTGGCAGGGAAGATTCATTTGTGCAACTCTTTTTGGACAGCCAAATTAAAAAAAAAAATAACAATTTCCTAGGAGGAATACAAAACTTTTGTTAAGAGCACAGGGTATGCATCTCTATACTTGTTTGAGATTTGAAAACTTGAGGATAATTTGTTGTTTGAAATCTTTAATTGCTGTAGTGTCACCAAACACGCTCACAGACTGAGAACCAAAAGATAGCCAGGGTACTAATGAGGGAGAGACTGGACGTGCACCGTCATGGTGAGGAGAGTGTCGTCATTCAACAGAAGGAAGCTCATCAAAAGAAAGTCAGAGAGAAGACTCGCAGGACCAAAACAAAGCTGGAGAAACTCAAGAGGATGAAGGAGATGTTGAATGAGGACGAAGGAGATGTTGAATGAGGACGAAGGAGATGTTGAATGAGGACGAAGGAGATGTTGAATGAGGACGAAGGAGATGTTGAATGAGGACGAAGGAGATGTTGAATGAGGACGAAGGAGATGTTGAATGAGGACGAAGGAGATGTTGAATGAGGACGAAGGAGATGTTGAATGAGGACGAAGGAGATGTTGAATGAGGACGAAGGAGATGTTGAATGAGGACGAAGGAGATGTTGAATGAGGACGAAGGAGATGTTGAATGAGGACGAAGGAGATGTTGAATGAGGACGAAGGAGATGTTGAATGAGGACGAAGGAGATGTTGAATGAGGACGAAGGAGATGTTGAATGAGGACGAAGGAGATGTTGAATGAGGACGAAGGAGATGTTGAATGAGGACGAAGGAGATGTAAACTAAGGAATCGCTGCTTTGTGGATTGAAAGATTTGTGTCAAAACTCAAATCCAACTGGTGGTTTTTTTGTCGGGATTGTTTTACATATTTGGCCAATGCCCGTTTGTGCATCGAAAAGTCATCCAAATTCTGATATTTACACTGTACTGGTTTCATATAGATAGAACACAAATTAGCTTTTTCCCTCAACTATTACAAGCAACAACTGGATTTTATATCATATCAATGAATCCATACAATACAATGTGAGCTCGTTAGCATAATAAGTGTTGGGCACTTTTAGGCATTAATCACATAGTGGTGCTATTAATCAGATAATAAACTCCTTTAAAATGCATGATTTTTAGTGGCTTCGCGCAAGTTAAGTGCATGAAGCATCGGCTTTTTACCTATGTACCGTGCAAGGCGTCCTTCCCCATCGTGACCTCTGAGTAATTACTTCCCCTCTCTGGTATCTTTGAAATAGCTTGATAGTTGATACAAACCTAAAGTTTTAAAATGTATTTGCTAATTAAATAATATCAATAAATGTTTAGCATAACAGACACCTTGCCATTTAACAATTACTTTTATTAGCCATTACACAATGAATAACTTAACACTGCAGGTATGTACAAGACCTTGAAGAACCATTTAGGAAGACATATTTTGTTAAGAGCATTTGACAAATACGACTGAACTGACATCGTTTTTTACATGCGAGATTACAAAGTTTGCACTTGAACAGTACAATTTCACAACATCCTAGCCAAAAATAATCCTAGCCAAAATAAATTATTGTGAAACCTACCCTATCATTGGAACACAGTATACATGTACATTGGGTGGATAATAGGAGAGCTGGCTCTATATGTGGCATTCAAGCCACTCGCGTCCAAGATACATTTTGAGGAGGAGGGTTCTAACAAAGGTTGTAGAACATACTCCTTGTTTCCCAAAGTAAGTTTTGAAGGCCGTTTGTATGTCCGACGAGTAGTTCAATAATTCAGGGGCATTTCATAATTAAAAAGTTCCTGATACCTCTGATAACCTCTTTTCTTAAAGGAAACCGAGAAAGTTTTATCAATTACAGAAATCTTGTGTCCCAAGGATTTCTCTGTAGCAAGTGCAATATTCTCAGCATCTTGCCAGATGCTCCAAAATGTACGCTGATATTCTAACAGTGTCATCAAAGACCAATGCTTGAGAAAGAACATTTATAAGCTTGTGAAATACATCTTAAGCACTATGTCCTTAGCAGGTGGGCTTTAAAATCCAGGGTTCAGTTTTCTGGGGCTGACTATCAGAAGAGTCAATAGCAAATTGATGTGCTTAACCAAAATTTGCCGTGTACCACTCACAAGCAGTGTGCATTGCATGGCACTTGGACTGGTAATCTGTTTTTACTAAGCAAATCGTTTTCATGCTTAGCCAAATTCTATACTTAGCAACAGGAAAGAGCCAAGCGTGTTTTCTAATCTAACAGAAACTGATGACAAAGCAACATCCCTTGATGACTCTACAGTGGACTGATCGGAGCCAGATCGGCTTTGAAAAATATATTGTTCGTGGAAAGCGTATATACAGTTCATCCTAAGCAGACGTCATGGGATGCTATCATGACCGGGCACTGCGCTCCGTCTCGGCTAAGCACTCCCTCACTAAGGCTCTGGCATGTACAATACCTGCAAAAAACATAAATAAACAAGTTGAGAATTGGGAAAGACCACACAGAAGGACACTTGAACACACATTGCCCATCAAAGATATCATGGGTTTATGCTGACGAAACTCCAACCCTAACCTTTCTAAATCCATCCCATTTTGGTGCATTTTGGGAGACTTGGTCCGGTTCTGCAGGCCTGAAGCACTGCTGGGGAAATCCGATTGGTTCTGTCTATCATGGAGTACTACTGTTGTCATATAAGCAATATATACTCAAAATCAACCAACACTTCAGTGATGGTTCCATTAGCCCATGCTAGTGTAAATGATGAATTTTGGAAGATTTGGTTCCTTACTTAGTTAAAGGCAGTAGGGAGTCTGAAATTAGTTGGGCATAAGTTGTTCTTAAAAAATTAATCTTCTGTCAAAATATTGGCACCTCTTACCCCTCTTCAGTCTCTCCGTGGCCGTTCTGCTTCCGGAGTAGGTAGGCCTGATGTCTCGACCCATGTCCTCAATGACTGCAAGGAGCTCAGCATACTTGCTCTGGGGTGCAACGGTACGGTTGGATAACGACAGTACTGGAGAAGTTCAAGGGAAGAAAGAAAAAACAAGTATAGGGTTTTAATCCTCATTTTAACCCTACCTAATGCTACTTTTTACTACTAGTAGTAAAAAGTAGTATGCAGTACTCTCACTGACTTGTGTGCAATGCCTGTAGTAATTTTTAGTATTTGGTACTTCACCCCTTATTGCACTCGTAGTACTTTTTAGCATTGGGTCCCTCTGCTTGCCGAGTGTGCATGGCCCATGTATGCTGTGTAAGGTGTTCTAAACTCTACAGCAAAAATTGTCACTTGGGACACAATGGGTCAAGGCTGGACTACTGCATTTTTTGCCAGGTAAGTATTACTGACCTGTATTGCCACTATTAGTATTTTGTAGTTGGCAGTATCTGTACTCTGTCAGTACACACCCAATCATCAGTCACGGAGAGACCCAATGCTACAAAATACTAAGTAGTATTCTGTAGTACGCAGTTCTTTAGCCCAAAGTAAGGCCTAGGGGGTTAGGGTTAATAAATTGTACTGCAAGTGTTGAATATATATATATATTTTTGTTTATTAACAATGATGTAAACTAAAGCATTTAAAGCAAAACAGACCTAAGGCCGATTCTAAAAAAAATAGTAATTAAAAAAAAAAAAAAAAAAAAGTAGAGCCATTACCCATGTTACCTGGTATCTGTGACTTGGCGTTCATCTGGACGAGAGAGCTGTAAGCGCTGGCACTGCTACCACCGCTTGAGGACTGTCCACCACTCATGTTCATGGGGACTGGGCTATTGCTGGCAGAGGACGAGTGAATGATCTGCAGGGCTGGGGAGTTGGCTGAAATATAGAACAGAAAGTGATGGGAAAAATGATGGGTAACGACAATTCAGTGAGATCAGTGTGATCTTTCATCATTTGAAACCACTTTCTTCTTGATTTAACCCTAATCCTCCAGGGTATTTTGGCTAGAAACCCTGCCAGACGCAACAGATTGCATACTTTGTCACATTGACTTGTGTGCAGAGTCCAGCAAGGTCAAGCAGTCACCACAGATACACTGTGCTGAATTTGGCAGGGTTAGGGTTAAAAGAGGAGTTTCATGTACAAAGTACATTGTAAATTGAATCCAAATTGATGTATCACAAGATCCCGACTACGACTGCAAATCAAAGGACATATATACATGTACAACTACAAATGAAAGGAGCAAGTACAAATTCCAACCATCTTAAACAATATCAGTCCACAAAATCAGCGAAACCCAACAGCAGACAATACCTGATCTTTAAAAATAAAAAGGGCGGAGAGTTTCAGCAGAGTATTTTTGGTTGAAGAATGGATCAAAAATTGAAGGCGCCATGGAAGCACAAAACAAAACCTCTCGTGTCTTGCTTTAAAATTACTTTGAACTAGAAGTAGTTGTTAGGAGAAAGCACAACATTTGGGCCATGGGGAAGACTTGTGGAATGGCAGGGAGAAGAACACAGGGGGTAGGGGAAAAGGACAATCTATTAGCCACAGCTTATCTCCACTACAGAGCTACTGACGTTGTGTCAAGGCTTTCAGTAGACGCTCGCCGGCGGTCTTACTCCCTTTCTCCTTAGAAATTGTCTTGGCTTTCACCACTTTGACTCTATCTCTGTCATCCTCAATCATCTGGACATCATTATCATCCTCGGTTTTGGTTTTAGTCTTGGTTGTGGTCTTGGTAGTACTTATGGCTGAGCTCAATGCGGCAACATCTCGCTTGTCTTTGGCATTCTCCGTTTCATCATCTTCTTCTATCATTTCCACATCGTCGTCATCGTCATCTTTTTCGACTTTACACTTTTTGGCGCTTGTTTCCCCCGAGTCGAGACTCTCCCGTTTGACACAGTCCTTTCTCGTCTCCTCCTTCATGGGTATGTCATTTTCTTGGTCATTACTTGTAGCTGTCGGGCTGCCGGGTTTGGAATCTTGAGAAGTTTCTGTATCAGATGTCTAGCGAATCAACAAAAACGAAAAAAAAAAAACACATGCTACATGCATTGGCCGAGATATTCTTTTTAAATACAGTAACTCAAATAGTTATTGTTTACAAGTATGTGACAGGATTTTTCAATAAATAGTCAATGGAGGTTATGTCCAGATTAACTATATATTACAATATGTGAGCCAAGATATAGGTTTTTATGTGCAAGTGCAAGTACAAGTAGCTGACAGACCTTATCAGCAGCAACAATTTTCACGTTGAGTCCAGCCAAAAGACTGCTCTTCATCCCAGTATCAACCCTTAAACCAGCCAGAAGCTGTAGTAAAAAGGGAACAGACAAAAAGTAAGTTTAACCCTAACTACCCCAAACCCATCGAACTGCTGCAGGTGTTTTTTTTACAAAATTCAATTTTTCGAAACAATTACAGGATATATCTAGAGCTGGATTTTGCTGGATGGCTAGAATCATTATTTACTTTCAAATAAGTAAGAATGATATTTCTTAATAATTCGGTAGTAAAAATGTTCGATATCTGCAAATAGTGTATTTTACCTTTAAGACAAATCCTATAGACTTTGGAAAACAAATCATCTGGGGAAAAGTTTTTTTTAAGCCAAATTTTCAACTCAGTCAATTGATATTTTCCACATTACAATTTACATACAGTGTGGCTTATTGAAAAGTCCCAGTTTGGGTAACAACTAGCAAATCTATGAATACATGTATCTTTGCAAATGTATGACAACAATATTTCCTGCAATCTCCTATTTTTCTAGAAAACTCAGTGTGGAACATACCGGGGTTTTATTCATCGGTTCAGATTTTGTGTGGCTGCCAGAAGCACCACTCATAAATGGAAAGTACACAGGAGCGCGGAATTTCAACCCTGTAAAGAAAAGATATTTAGCAGTGTTTCAAGTATGGATTTATATAAAGACATCGAAGTTCACAGATTATTGGGTAATTGAGATTTCCTCAAATTATTAAATGCGTTTGTTTTCAAACAAAAAAAAGCAAATAAATTGATAGGCTTAAATACTGAAATACTGCCTATTGATTTACTCGGATCTTTATTTATTCAAATTATAAAAAGAGCGATGATTCTCAAATGGCCTACCTGGCTGGCGTGTTCGTGGTTTCCAGCGTTCTTCTTCCTTAAAGTGGCAGCTACAGACTCGACTCCAAGTTGTGGGCAGCCAGCCATGTCCGCTTCCATCCCTGTGTGATTTGCCGATGCGCTTGCACCACAAATTATACCACTGTTTCCAATCTGGGCCATCGTTCTCATTTGGAAAGTTGTAGAGACTGCAAAGCTCTCTGCCATTTTTGTGGTTGCACCCAGGCACACAGCAACTTAGGCCCATTGTTCAGCTTCAGTATTTATACTTGCAGAATACAGAATGGCCACCCAATTTCAAACTGCAAAATCTACTTCTAAGAATCATGTGCCGGTCTGCCCAGCCAGCCCATCAAAATTTCCCCGTATCAAATTGACACAGATTTGTGGCCAGAAAAAGGCCAAATTGGCTGACCACGGGGGAACAAAAACGAGGTCAAATCGCCTCGATATCACACTACACACGCGAGATCAAACGGAAAGATCTGCACCAAAATGGCAGCAATTTTCGGGTGAAGGTCCGGACTCGATAAGGGCGGATACAATGACTGACAAACGGCCGACACAATGATGACAAAGAACTACTCTAGCCATGTCTCAACGTACCCACGACCTTCGACCTTCACAATAGGGCGGCAATGAATCATGGGAATATTATTCATTATATAAAATGTGTGCAGGTTGGAATTTGTACTTGACAAATTAATTAGAGCGCTGGCGTACGGCACACGCACACACGAAGAGAAGTCACACACAACTAACAAAAATAAAACTACAACGAAACAAACACTACTAAAAACACTCCATTCTTACCCTTAGGTACGAACTTCACACCAGAACTTTCCATTTTTTGAGCAAAATTCAAGCTAATTAGAGCATGAAATGGATGATTTTCTGACTGTTCCGCTTGCGAGTCGAGCAGCCTTTCACTGGTCCCTGCTTACGTGACGTCACTGCGCTGTACAACATTATCATAATAACATAACTTCCGATTCTGTGCATTGTCAAGATACCAGTGAAACTTTAGATTCAATTTTAGGAAGTTGTTCATTATTTCGCCCTAGATAGTTTTGTTCAGTATCAAAATTAACAGCGCACTGATAAATGGAAGTTGGGATTTAATGGTAAAATATGAAAACACAATCAAATATGAAACACATTTTGCATTTATTTTTTATTATGGCTCACCTTCATCTGCTAAACTTAAGGTCAAAACAAAAACATATGGTCTATAAAAGAATTATGCAGCAAATTTTAACAGTGGTGAACTATAAATCAATATCTTTCTTTACATTCAAGAAAATCCCACAGGAAAAAAGTTGTTGGTGAAAATGCTCCACTTTTATTTTGCTCAATATTTTAATAAATATACAAAAGAAACTTTCTTTTTTGTCACTCGCATATTTAATGCATCATGCAATTTTATTTACAAACATCTACAGCTTTTAAAATTCAATACATGTAAGGGAAAAGACATATTATTGCTCATTTGCCCAGATTTGGTTAAAATTGTAAATGTATTAAGAGACCTGTGAATCTCTAAAACCTATAAATTCAATAAACACAATCAAGCTGTGTTGTCTATCAATCAAAGAAAATCCTTAGGACAGAAAAGAGATACTTTATTTCTCGACATAGGTGATCAATGTGATTTAAATATGACACACCCTCTCTCAAATTTAAGAATTTGTTTTGGAGAATTAACATTAAATTGATCGACCTTTAATAGTCACATTTTCACAATACCACTGAAAAGGGATGAATATTAAACTTCAAAAATAGTGAAATGTTACATTTAATAATTGAGCAGTGTTAATCAACTGTCTATAATTGGACAATTAAAATTATTCGACAATTTAAATTAATATCTAACAATTTAACTTATTTTGGACGGAAAATGTGTGGCGTTTGGGAATACCAAGTTCTTTAAGAAAAATATCTTTTAAAAGCTGTTCAAGTTTGGATTGACTAGCATTTATGATAAAATTATGTAATTAAAATAATAAACATTGTGAGATGATTTTTGTTCATGGTTGTGGTGAACTTAGGGGTGGGGGGGGGGGGGGGGGGGGGGGGTTGTGGTGAACCTAGGGGTGGGGGGGGGGGGGGTTGTGGTGAACCCAGGGATAGGGGGGGGGGGGGGTCATGGTGGACAAGGGAAAGGAATAGGTAATAAGAATTATTGTCCATGTTAAAAATCAACTAAATATAAAATTGCAAGATTGTTTTTGTAAGAAATGTCCAAATTATTTGATGCGATTTTAGGCAAACTTTCTGAAGACAGAAGACAACAAGTAACATTTAATACACAATGAACAACTGTATCATCAAAAACATTTGATCCAGTATACTGTACATTTTTCTGATCATTACATATATTCATTTAGACACAAAATCAAGTTGCACAAAATGAGTCAATCTAATGACGTTTAGCTCATGTATCTTATTAATATCCTCCATTGTTGTCCGGTAATTCAGATTGGCAATACCAAGGCCAAACATAGTTGGAGTAAAGTTACAGGCTGTACGAGACTAAACAGGAGTACAGTGGATGCCTGCCTGCCTGCCTGCCTGCCTGCCTTCCCAAGTGTACATGTACATGCATAAAGCCAGAGCTTCAATCTTCCAATTCCATCTAGCCTCAGTTGAAGCATAGAGAAAGCCTTTCTCTATGGTTGGAGCCTGCTAGCATGGATCCTCCATTATTCCCGAGAGGCAAAATCCTGCCCTCAATTCTTTATAATCTCCCATTTAAGAGGATTTGTTGAGGAACTGGGAAGGTTAGGATCAGATAACACCCTTTCTATTGTGTGCAGTGTTGAACTGGAGCAGATTGTGACAAGAATGTTGGCTTAAAATTTGTTACTGAGGACTAGTATACTCTTACAATGAGACCGAGTCCACCGAATACAATGCAGAGCTTCCAAATTCTTCATTTGCAAAAATGATACGAAAGAAGCAAATGATGCAATTAGCATTGTGCTGTGTCGCGGTCGCTTCATTCACTGTATCTCTCGAAGACCACCTTCAGTTTGGCTTTGTCCTCTTCATCCTTCTTCTTCTCTTCTTCCTCCAGAAGTCGGAGCTCCTTCCGGACGGGAGTTCCCAGAGAAGGGTCTAGCTCCAGGGCCATCTTGAAATCATCGCGGGATTTACTGAAGTCCCAGCAGGCTGCGTAGGCCTTTGCTCTTCGATAAAGGGCCTTGACGTTGGCTGTCGAACAAGACAAAAGGAGTAGTTCCCTTAAAATACTTTTCTATCTAAAACATTGTAGGTAAAAGCACCTTTATGGTAAAACCTTAGGAATTCTGTAAAAATCCTGAAATCTGGGGAGGGGGGAGGAGGAAAGCCAAAAGAATATATATAAATATATTCTGATATCAGGGAAAACCAGATGAGAATGCTTCTTCCCCCCCCCAAAAAAAAAAAAAAAAAATTCCTGAAATCAAGAAAAACATCTGAGAAATTTCACCCTTATGTACTCATGGATACTCACTATCGTCTTTCATCAACACTGTTGTCGTGTGCTCAATCACCTGGTAGTAATCTTGCAGCATCAGCTTGCACTGGGCAAAGTTCAAGAGAAACGGGATGCGCATGGTGTCAACGGCCAGCCAATCGTCGCTGTTAGGCTGCTCATGCAGCAAAAGGTTCTCCAAGCATCCAAGAGCCTCTGCGTACTTCTCCGCTGCGGTTGCATACTGCTTGTCGTTGTACAGTCTATTGCCTTCCTCCCGCAGGTGCGGCAGGGCGTCTTTCTTCTCGGCGTCGTTCATGGCCCAGGATTCCTTCTTGTACTTCCCCTCTTCCTCGATCTGGACGACCTCAAATGTAAGGCAGAGGGGTTCAGGGTTTTTGAGGAATTCGTCTAGGTCCCGGTACCCCAGGCCAACCTTGTTCATCTGGGCCATACCGCAGCAGTGGCCCCCTTCTTGGTTGTCAACGGTGCCTTTTGCGATGTCGCGAAGCTTTTTCATCACTGGAGCAAAGGTTGTGAGTTGCTGCATGGGAGTAATATAACTTCAAATAAATGCCTAATAGGTGTATTACAAAACATAGTCAAGGTACATGCGCATATATTTAGAGATCTTTGACATGTGCGGTCATGCTGCTGGGACAAAAGAGGGCACCATCAACAAGATTAATCTATTTGCAGTTGGACCCAAGAAGTTACAAGTATAGATGACACACACATGAACCTGAGGTGTGTGCTCCAAATTGGTTGGGTAGAATGCCAAAGACGCTTTATCTTCTTGACAGTGCCTTCTACCGTCATGGTGCATAGACCAAGCTAGTCAGGGTGCCAGACTGGCACTGGCTGCATTAGGCAAACCGATTCCAAGTCCAGTTTTGTACCAAGGGCCTTTTTGATTCCCTAGCTTCGTCTTCGTCTTCGATTTAAGGCCATTTTAGATTCCCAACTGCGAGATCTCCAGCCACATTCTAATGCCTGTTGTGCTTTAGAATTATTCAATCGATTGATGTGAACCTGAAAGTTATTTATATTTGCCTCCATTTCTATTTGCTTTTCAGTGATTCGGAATTCAGAGGCGAATCGTAGACGAAGCAAAAGTTTTGAAAAGGCACCAAGACTTCCCCTGGACTTACTGAAGGAGCCACGGTGAACTCCGCCACCTCTTCCTCCCTCATGGTCTTTAGACAATTCTCCCACACATCCAGCTTGAACTGCTTGCCGGTGATCAGCTGAAACGGTTTCTTCTGGTGTCGATTGTCGTCCAACACTGTCCCCTCTTCATTGCACTTTGTCACTTTGTAGTAAAAATAAATCTAATCCAAAGGAAAATTAAAAGATTTATATAAAAAAATATGTAAACAAGTAGACCTATAATAGAATTTGCATTTATTTGGAGGATGGACGTGTAAAGGAAAATTAAAAGATTTATATAAAAAGATATGTAAACAAGTAGACCTATAATATTAATTTGCATTTATTTGGAGGATGGACGTGTAAAGAAATCTTATTAGGTGTCAAAATTACAAAATTCTTTGACCAACTAACTGTGCTAAAACATGGTTCCCCCCCCCCCCCCCCCCCAAACCCCCAACCCCCAACCCCCCCAACCCGCTCATCCGCTTTGTGGTCTTTGTATATTGCATGTGAGGGGTTAGGCGTCTATTTTCGACATCACAGTTTAATACAAATGTTTAGAATTTGGAACAAACCACCCTACCTTAGTTCCATCTTCAAACTCAGATAAATCTCCTTTTCCTGGGTGAATAAGCTGCTTGTTTATATCTGGTCCAAGACCTACTCCCAACCCTCTTGCCATGATTCTGATCAGAAGAGAAAATTGCCCACCCGCGAAAAATGCCGACCTGCTGCAGCTAGTGCTAGTGAGATCGAATTTCAGACAACTCGACCGGGCCGCGCCGGCGGAATAGCGCTGGAACATATATCGCAGTGCGCGGCCGGTCGTACGTGACAGCGAAGCCGATATGATGCCGGCGCACCGGTCAAGTTGTCCAACCAAACCGGTCGAGTTGTCGATTTGAGCCGCGCGCAGATTGTTCATTGTTAAACCATGGAGAAATAACTTATTTCTCCATGGTTAAACGCACCATGGTGCGTTTAAATTATAAAAATGGCGGCGTTTTCAAACGAAACACTTTCTCGTGCTCTTCAGTCGTAATAGCCTACATTACTACAAGTACAATTTCAACGTACACTGGAGTGGTACTTTTAATGTGTTAGTTACGTTACAAAAACAAGACAGGAATACAAATGTAATGTTTTTGCATAAACAATTTCCTCAAAAAGTCAAATGGGATATATGAAACCATGGTGAAACAAAAGTGACTGTCATAAACATTTCCCATCAAGCAAGTAAATATATATTTACTTGCTTGATGGGAAATGTTTTAGCAGATAATTGTTTTACAACCAGTCTCTTTATTTTGACACAAGACCAACAAATTGTAGTTAGTTACGCTACGGTTAGTTACGTTACGGTTTTTCCACCCATCTTTGGTTCCAGTTTAAGGGATCATATACGTTTGGTAATTGCTCCAAAAATTAATGGCAATAAAAACATACTTGGTAAGAAGTAGAGAGCTTTAAATAGTATGCATTTTTAGAAACTTTTCACTTCGAAGTACTGCGGTTATGGAAAAAGATATCACTTTTTATCCCCAAAAATTTTGAATCTGAGAAGCGTTACTTGGCAGTGACGTTTCACAGATTGTGTATTTAAATGCAGATCATTCTTCCTGCGTCGACATAACCGCTCCAGATTTTTGGCAATATCTCAAAATCGCTAACACCTTTTGAAATGATTTTTTTACAGGTTAGTTTTGGTATATATCTATAACTATATTATAGGATTGAAACAAACAGTGGGTTAAAATTACCAAACGTATACGATCCCTTTAAACATTATAAGAAACTAAATGAGTAATAATCAAACAAAAATGCTCCTTTGGCAGAGAATTTGAACCTTTGGCTATATTATATACTCACATTTTGCATGTTAAAACTAAAGGTGCCACGATGATTACCAAAATGTTTTTGACTCAAAATAATGCTAAACTACATTCAATCTCACTGTCAGTGTCACACCACTCGAATGAACGATCTTGTTGTCCTCTTTTAATTTGATTCCACACTTGTTGTTGTGTTGCTCGTACTCGTAGTTCTAAAGATAGTTACAAATTTCAATTATTCAAATTTGTCCAGTTGGAAAATTTGCATATTGTAATACATTTTTAATTAACTTTTGTTCCTCTCCTATGTCCCTGATCAAGAATAATGACGGGAAGGAGGCATCCTAAAGTACTAATCAGCAATGTTTCAACAAAACCAGCTGCAGTTCAACCTGGATGTGCCCAGCCTGCCCAGCAACTTGGCGACCCGCTATCGCAACCCGGGACCTCTTGTGATCGAGAAGCTTGGTGAACGTGCACCTGAAAAACCCAAGGATCCACCCATCAAATTCACCGCAATCTCAGAGGATCGGCTTTCGACGGCTGTCCGGCTTGCCAGGTTCGACCTGAAGAACATCCTTTCCAAGAGCGAAACACCTGATGACATCAACAAACTGACTCAACAAGATCTGAGAACCAGTAAAAAGTCCAAACCAAAACGAAACCCTTCAGGGAAAAATCACCAACTGCAGGACACTAATGTCAGGCTCAGAGAACGATTTACAGACCCGAATGAAAGCCAACGATCTGTAGAATCTCAGACCCGCAGGTCTAAAAAGAGGACTAAGGATTCCATTGTATTGCGGCCAGGTAATTCATACGGACTTGTTTTGAACGCACAACAAAATCCGCAAGAAAGAGGAGGGGTGTCCCCACCCACGAGGGAGGTTTTGTTAAGCCCCAACAGCCGACAGACCCAGGAGATCAGGCGACTTCGTTCAGAGCTCAAGACATACATGAAGAAAGTGGAGGAACTGTCTATCAAAGGTATTTAGACATCTAGTCCCATCAGTCGCATCTAGAGAGCTAGCACGTAGTCTTGACCCGCACAAGGCAACCTTGTCATTTTGACAAGTGTTGCGCATTTAGCAGGGTTTCTAGCCAAAAAACACTGGAGGGTTAATTATCAAAGCCTATGTTGATTTTCTTGCAGCATCTCAGCAGAGACAGGAGGCAGCCAGGAAGGATTTTGAGGATGCAGAGGAGGATCCAAGGAGAGCAGCCCGGTCAGCTGAGCATGCTAGCCGCTCAGCAAGGCTTCTCTACTCCCTTCAACAACAGGTCAGATTTTACAACTCTTTAGCAACAGGTTTGGTTTTAAACTTTTGGCAGATAATTTCCCTTGAATAGCAAAATTTATAAAACTCAAGTTTTGCCTATTTTGTTTGTAAAGGTACGAGAGATTCAAGAGGAACTGGATAAGCTGGGACCCGGAAAAGTCAGACACACCAAAAAGGTACAAGGCAAAATCAACCTTTCGTTGTAGTTGTAGTTTCAAACACCAAACTTTTCATAAGGTTAATTCAAGCCTTCAGAATGCTCTGCCTAGTTTCTAAGTGTACTTTATTTTATCTTCTCCCGATTGACCTCAGAGCCGAGCACTCCACCGTCTTGCCGCGGCCCATCGCGGTGCTGTCAGGGCCCTTCAGTCCTTCCTTCACCATCTGCCCTCAGAGATGGACCACAGCAGCGGCTTGCCTCCCCATTACCAAGAGCTGGCCCTTCTTATACGGCAGCTGTCGCTGTGTTGCTCGCAGCTGGACGTGGAGGAATCGGGCATTCCTGAAGGAGTGCTGAATATACTTGAACAGGCCAAGGTAAAATATGAAATATGAATATCGATCAGTTCTGTAAATCGCACAAGCCCATCACAACTCCAATTACAATGTGCACTAGACATGTGTGAGCATCAAGCATCGTCAGCAGTGTGTTTGAATGTCTCTCTTAGTGGTCTCCCCTGAAATCTCTCTTTCTTACAATTGAACATTTACAATGTGCACTATACATATATGTGTGAGCATCAAGCATCGTCAGCAGAGTGTTTGAATGGCTCTTTCTTTCTTACCATTGACCATTTCCTTAATTGTTTTCATTGTTTCTGTAGGATTTTCAGGATGCGTTGTCACAGCAGATATCTACCCCTCCAAGGCCCAAACCCAGTCAAGTCTCTCAGCCTAAGCACAGCCCTAGGAGACGACTAGCCTTTGAGACTAACACTCTCAAAGTGCCGCACGGCAAATCAGCACCCAGGAAAACAATGTCAAAAAAACAGCGAGGTGATCAAAGACCTGCAAGTATGTCAAGTCATTATTTTCGGCCTACTGGGTGTAAATGAAAACAATACGTTTTCAAGTTGCTGAAAAAAACTAAGTTTTTGAGTTGATTAACTCTATTATGATGTGATCTTTGTACCTAAAAAGTCAGCATTTGATGTTTTTGTGGTAAAAAAAATTAACAACATTAAGATAATTTAAAACAATTTTTCAGGTTTGCAGCCTTGTTAAGTTTTTCATTATAATTTTTGTTTCAATTTTTCCGAAAGGTCCCGTAGCCCTCCCCCCTCACCACTACAGAGTCAGAGAGACACCAGTGAGAGATACGGACCCACACCGTGCCACAACCCACACCACACCGGGTCCTGCAACAGTAGAGAGGTTAAGACAAACTCTTGTAAACAATAAAGGTAGGACACACCTGTATTGTAACTTTTATAGTCAGATGTCACCAGTCACGAACTTGCCATTTTAAAGTCCATGGTCGATATTGTTTTTCAGGGGAACTTGAATCTAATATCTTGTGTTATTTATTTTTGTTGGGGAAAAACATAGATTTAACATATTTGGTGATTTTTTTTACTCAAAGCGACCGACGGCAGTCCAGAGAGAAATGCAGCATTACGGGCAAGCCTAGAGGCCCTACTCAGGGCAGGCGGGCATGCCCAAGGGCCAGCACACTCCACTCAAGCAGTTACCAGGATGCTGAGCCAACAACCTGCTGGTAAAGCACGCAAGCAGCTAGCTGTAAAGGGGTTCACAGCAGCGTCTAAGAGTCTTATCCTACCAGCCAAACTAAAGGTTTGTTTTCTGGGCTTTTTTTAAATGATTTTCAAATTTACACAGCTGGATTGCAGTTTTGAATTGATGAGACAAATGTTATTTATCACAATGTTAAAACCTGAATCTTTTGGATGGGAAAATCCCCCCAAAACAGTACTGGGCAGGTCCTGTACAACTTTAATTGGCTTATTGCTTAACGCCTACTGTTACTGTATCTGAAATTTCAGGTCATTCCAGCCAGTAAGCAGTTTGCAGCAGTTTTAATGTTATTCATGTTACTGTATCTTATTAGAGATTCTGTTATGTTTACTTGTTATTGTAATGACATTAATATGAAAGATGAAAAAAACAACTTGTGCAAAATCATAAGTTGGCATTTAGTGGAATTACATCCCTCGAAAGCAATTGTCGAATCAACATTTGAGTCTTTCATATTTGGTTTGTCTTTTATTGATGCAAAATCACATAGAAAAAAAGAAATTACGACATTCAAGAATAAATGGTTACGATTAGTGCAGATATATCTTCTTCTCTCTTTAGCCTTCTCAATACCCTCTCTACCAAAACAATTGCTGTTTGTAGTAATGTGCTATCTGATGATAACCAAATTGGTTTTTATTTGCATTTGACCGACAGGCAGCCAGAGAAAGGCTCCAGCGGGTACGGACCATCACCAGAGACGCCCACTTCACCCAGGAGACTGTGGCTTCCAAACTAAAACACAGAGACTCGACAGGGCAGGGCAGCACTGCGGACCTTGGGCCCAGACCCCAGGATGACGGGGCAGCCAAACCTGCTTGGACACCTCCAGGGTCCCCCAAAAGCTTCCACAAGATGTCACCTCGGGCTAGACGCGTTTCGGTATCATCGGACGATGGGGACGAATCAGTGAAAGGTAATTAATGCGCAAGATTTGACACATGAGAAATAGTTAGCTAGCAGTACAAAGTAAAGTTTGTCGTGAGATTTGGCCGATCAGGCAAGCACTCATCTCTGGTTTCCTTGGCATAAAACAACTATAATATTTCACTTTAACATTTTTTGAATCACTTGCACTGTATAACAAAACATTTACCAATTGACTGCTGTGATGTGGATGTGCATTGTTACCCCCCCCCCCCCCCCATCCCCCCCCCCCCCCCCCTCCATCCCCCCCTCCATCCCCCCCTCCATCCCCCCCTTTACGACGCAAAGCTTGGCTCTGCTTTGCGGACCTTATACCCCTTGTGTGTTAAAAACGCCATATCATAGCAATAAATTGTTAAATGTCTTACACTATTATCAATAGTTGGTATCTGTTCCACTTCACAGACAGGGAGCATTCCCCAAGGAGGAGAAAGGTTATCTTTAACCTTGAGGAGAACAGTCAAGACATCAAGGATCTAAGGAGCGATGGGGAAAGGCGACTGGATCCAGATTTGATGAAGAAGGAGATTGCAAGACAAGCGTGGCTGGACAGAGAAGCAGCCAAACAGGTCAGAAAAATGTCAAATATTAAATGCACGTAGGCAAAAATGCAGAAACAGGCCTACCGATTTAATGAGAACAAAAATCTATTTTAAAAGTGAAAAATGGGATGCACCATACACCCTGTGAAATTATTATGTCTGAAAAAGTGAACGCGGCATAAAATGTTTGCGCACTTTAGCTAGGAGACCTCAACAAAAGTGTACAATTTTTTTCGCAGTTTTCAAACAAAAGTACAGTATCCACTCAAAGGGTAAAAAAGATATTCACAAAAATTCAAAAAGATACCATTGGAGATACGGCCGGTTCATTCTCCATGCTAATGCAATCACAAAGAAAAATCTATGACATTAAATTATAAGAAATCTGCCATAGTTGGAACATGAACAGTGTAAACTGGCTCTGCGACCCATTGCCGCTTCAATCTTGAGATACTCTCTCCTGTCTTGCCTCATCAGTTGAAGCATCTGGATCCTGGACGTGATGCAAACGGTTACCCTCCTGTACCTCCTCACTGGCTGGAGGAGGTTGAGAAAGCTCTCACTGACCGTCTACGACCCCTCATCGATAGAGCTGAGGTGAGCATTTGTTTCCACAAACCTTTAACAAAGACTTTAACACATAAACAAGTTCGTCTCCCCCCCCCCCAAAAAAAAAAAAAAAATAATAATTAAAACAAAATATTAGCTTAACCCTAACTTCCTGGGAGGTAGTGGTGGAAATCGTACTAAAATTGGAAGATTCAGGACTGTTAGGGTTAATCTTTATTCCCTGTTTTGCTCATAATCCTCATTCTGAAATAAATGTTTCAGATAATTGCATAACTATCTGACATCAACAGTGATGCCAAAATTGCAACATATTGAGAGCAGGCTTTTCATTTTTGTTCAGGCCACAGTGAAGGAACAGCAGCACATTCAGAACTCAACTCAACAATCTTTACACCACCAGTTATCTAGGAAAGCAGCACAAGCTGTAAGTATGCACAAACCATGTACGGAACAGTACAATCGCAAATTAATATACACACTGTATGTACATTGTATTTAGCAATATACATTGTACTAGCTGTTGAAATGATGAACAGACCATTCGAGAAAATTTGTCGGTTGTATTGACTCTTCAAAAATGTATTGGGACTTTAGAATCTTTTTTTGATAAAAAGGTGTATATAGCTGGGTGTGGCATCCCTTAGAGTGTATATAATTTACCAGTGGTTTCCTGCATAATTATTATTAGTAGTATTAATTCTTTCTTGTAATGAAACCAAGGATTCCTCAAAAGCATTGTAGGCACTGTAGCTTGCAAGCCTGAAGAAACCTGCAGAGAGAAGACAATAAGAAGAAGGTACAGTTTTAGAGGTGGGAGGAAAAACCCAGAAGAATATCCTTGGGAAAAACCCAGAAGAATATCCTGGGAAAAACCCACGGAATCAGGCAGAGACTAAAAACCCAATCCACATATTGGCCCGGGGAGGATTCTAACCCGGGTCACAGTGGTAGAAGGCTAGGAAAGAACCCCCTACGCCAGCCTGACTCACTTATGAAACAGGCAACCAAACTAAGATTTCTTATTTATTTTCAGACCAGCAACAATGCAGACCTCCTTAGCGATCTGCTCCTGGACGACATCCTGGCAGACACTGCCCTGGAGTTCCATCGCATTGAGAGAGACGAGGTAGTAGACCAGCAGGCCAGACAGCTTGTCGAGGCTCCCACCGTGGAAGGGATGCTGCAGTCACTGACAAAGATGGAGGTAGGAAATACACACGAACAATCCCCAAAATAACATAATATGAATGGTTTTAATCAGTATCCCAAGTACCGAATAACATCCCACCCTGAGTTTTTGAGTTTGACGTCATTGAATACCCCATACATTCCATTGGTAATCTTTGTTTTTTCTCGCAGCTTGTGGAGGATGAAATGAGGAGGCGGTGGAAGCGAGTAGAATACATTGACCAGGAGAAGCTTAGTGGAGACCCAATCCATCACAGGGAGACAAAGTGGATGATGGGTACACCACTTGATGGAGAATTTCTTGAAAGGTACACAAAACGTGTGCAGTTGATGGACACAAATGGTGTGTAAATTTGATGTTAGTTGATGTTACTAACCACTTCCTTTAAGTTTGTCCTCGATAAAATCAGGACCCAATCTGAGATTCTGCTCCTCTCAGTTGGTTCTTTATCAGCATCCAGGCCCCAAGCTGGTTTTAAATGTACTTGGTTAAAACCGGCCAAGCACGTATTTTATTATCCTTTTCATTTACATCATTTATTTGTGTCCGTTTCAGTTTCCCTGGAGAGTTACCATCTTCACACACTTCAATGCAGTTCACAAACTCACGTCCACGAGACGCCGATAGATCTCGCCCTGGTTTGTCAACTGTCAGACCGCTGTGCGACAAGCCAACAAATGCCTCAATCTATCCAACACGTGGTAGAGATGATCACGACAATGGCGTTGGACCTCCGGCCGGAAACGAAGGCCAGATCACTGAGATGAATTCCAAAGAAAATGCTACAGAACCTATCGGTGATACACTGGGAACAATCGTCAACCAGACTCATCACATGAATATCCTGCACAGTCTGCTCGACAACAAAAGCAGCACAGCTGCTGTAAGACATGGCACACTGTCTGACCGTAATGAGTCCGATACTAGACCGGTGCTCGACAGGCCCAGGTTCCCGCTCCTTATTCCGAGAGACATGATGAATCGCATCAGGGATCATAGGGATCGCTTTGAGCACCACCTGAAGAGGACTTCACACTGGGCGTATGGGACGTTTGATCCGTGGAAGCTGGTTGAAGAGTAGGTTATTCTTTGAAAGAAGAACTGAAAATCAGTTTAATTTCTAACGAGTTCACCAGTTACCCCACTAATTATATAAAGCCCACACCAAAATTAACATAACCTTCTAAACTACATCAACACACATCAACACAATTAGCTTTACCTTACATACGTACTGTGGACATTCCTTTGTCTTCGTGTATAGTTAAAAAACTAAATACTCATTTTTCTCGCTTCCCCCAAACAAATTTACCCTCAAATGTGGATTATGGGCCTCTCAGCTGTCCCTTCTATCTTTTCTATATATAACCCTAACCCGTTTTTCCTCTAGCGCTCTTTTTCGGAAACTGAAAAACAGATTGTGGACCTGGGCAAGTCCACAAACCATAACCTCTTCCCGCATCGTGTGGACCTATATTGTTCGGAGGTCCACAGTGCGTATGCAAGACCAACTCACAGTCGTGAACCACATAACGACTGAGGATCGATATTGTGTTTTCCTTTGTTCCTTTACTATACCCTAACCCTATTACCTAGCGCTTGCCCCAACCATCGAGGACCGATTTCGGACAAGCAAACCGTCCTTCAAGGATCCTTTGTTCCCTTTGTTCTCTTTTGTGTTTCGATCCTTGATCGTAATACGATACAAGAACAAGTGTGTATACGCCTCCAATCAAGGACCTCCTATTAACCCTAACTCTCTCACCATTGTTATTAAACAATACAATTCCTCCAAAATCCTCCAACTTCCTTTGTTGTGTAGGGAGTTAGGGTTAATTGTCCCTATTTGGAATCGGGGGACCTTTTCGAAATAGGGGACTCTATTGTCTTCTATTGTTATATGTCCCATATTTCAATCAAAAACTCACACACACCCACCTTCCTATTGTGAAGGATTTTGGAGAGGGGGGCCGGGGGGACACGATCCGGCCACAGGCCTCGTTTGAGTACATTTCGATGGAGTACGATTGACTTGGGCTGGGAGGCCTGAAGCAATGCTGGGATAATCTGAGTGATTTTGTCCCATAGATAGATTTTGTCCCATATATGTATATAAAAAAAGAGTAAGTGATGGATGTTGATGGACATGGCCCTCTACTTAGTAAAAGCATAGGGTACTAGGGAGTTACAATAAGTTATTGGTACCGGTAACTGTAATAAAACACACAAATGTGACCTGTCATCACAAAATGAGCGTAAAGTCGGCAAAATCAAAAATTGAGATATCGGTATTTCTAAATTTTGTGGATACAGAGCTTTCCAATGGTATATAACACTTGGAGGTTTGATACTCAATATTATTATTTTTTTTATTTTTATTTTTTAGTCTAGAGTCTTAATACAGAGATTATGAGAAAACGGGCATTTCTTGCGAGAAATGGCATAAGGCAATGTGTGAAAGGCATAGAAAGGCATAGTCAAAATTGTCTCAAAAACTAATTTCGTTTTTATCTGATCGTCCTGAAAAATTGGGAATTGATTGTTGGAGATTTAGTCTTTGAAAAATTCATATAACCTCAAAATCGACCACCCCTTCAAATTTTGACTTTGACTGGCCGTACTGGGAAATCACTCCGTGCGACTTTACGCTCATTTTGTGATGACAGGTCACAAATATTATTCCACTGAAAACACATTTAATTTTGTTTAAACTTTGTATCTCCTTTACAGCGTCTCTGACGAAATAGTTTCTGAGATTATCAAGGATGTTTCAAGCGAGGTTGGTGACATCATGAGTCACTGTGTGGATGACCTCTATAAAGCCGAGTTTGACATGACGTGACCTTTCATCTGACCTCCCACGCTGCAGATATTTACTTAGTCACAGAGCCTTACATTAAAGTTATGTTTCCCGGTGCTTGCGCTTTTCAACAAATTAGATTGTTTTTTCCTTCAAAATATGAATTTTAAAGCTTTAGCCTTTATTCCAAAAACCCTGTTCGGGTCGCCAGTTATAAAAACATTAAAAAGTCATGATTCAATAACAAAAAGTATTTAGAATTTGTGAAAAAATTCAAGAAAGTAAGATTGATTGGTAACCAAATGAGTTATTTTCTCAAAACCTTCATTCTTTACATGATTTTTTTAAAAAGTGATGTAATTGTTCAATTTAAATTGTAATGGTTTTATTTAGGAACTGCAAATGTTTAGAAATGACTTTCATACTTTGTTGTTTTTAGGCCATGTACATGTACAAGCAACCAGTAACAAAATTCCTATATAAATTAAATCGAATTGAAATTGATGTTTTGTTTATTTTGTCTGCGTGGCGTATATGTCTGGTCTAATTAATGACCGCGGCACGTACCTGCAGTTGAATAACTAAAATATGCTTCAACCAATCAGATAATAGCAGGAGCCAATTTCATAGAGCTGCTAAGCACAAAAAATTGCTTAGCATGAAATGATTGGTCCTTGGCAAAACCAAGGTTACAGACCAAATTTTCACGTGATCTTTATTGTTTTCGATTGATAATCAGCTGGTTTTTGGCTTAGCATGAAAAACGCGTAGAATTTTAACTGGTAACCTGTTTTTAATGAGCAAGACTTTTTGGTGCTAACCAAATTTTTGTGCTTAGCAGCTCTATGAAATTGGCCCCTGGTGACTTAGGACACGCCCACTTAACAGATGGGA
The DNA here is from genome assembly GCA_037893245.1 of Crossaster papposus. Classification (NCBI taxonomy): domain Eukaryota; kingdom Metazoa; phylum Echinodermata; class Asteroidea; order Velatida; family Solasteridae; genus Crossaster; species Crossaster papposus. The sequence continues at coordinate 774,460 of JBAIAA010000072.1, read as the reverse complement.
CCAATAAAAACTTGCAGTTCATGAAGTACATGTACTAGCATTAGCAGACGACGGAATGAGGAAGATTGTTTTGCTCAGTAAAACCATGGTTAACCAAGTTTACTTCTTTTGAATAAAAAGCACAACGTATTAAAACCTCCATGAAAAAAATACAATTACACAGGAATAATTGTGAACAAAATTAATTTGCTGTTTTAAAAAAGCAGACGACATCGCAATGCAGTGATGTGCGGTACCTAGTCTTCTATCGCCAATAATTACAGGTAAATCCGGAAGGGCAACAGCCTATTTCATGAAAGGCGGGAGATCCAAGATGGCGTCTCTCGTCACGGATGTTCTGCTCGCAAACACGGGTAAAAATCAGTTGTTTTCAATATTTTTTTATTTTTTAGTCGACTATTTTGTCAATAAAGTATTAGTGATTATTGTAGGAAAACGAGAAGAATTGTGTATGTTTAATTTCTAGGCCTATTATTAAAGTTTGAAACCATGATGTAACTAACCGTTGCACCGATTGCGTGATAAATTAGGCTGTGTAAATATTAAATGATAATAATTGATATTTAAAACTATGAAAGTGGTTGTCTAAGTTTTAGTTGAAAACCTTTTCTAAAACATTGTTAAAGTCTTTCTCATTTCTCTGATTTTGAAGGAAAAATGCACTACAAAAGTGCAACATTTGTAATTCGTTGTAAATAAGCCACTTCGGAGTTCCGACTGCGCATGCGTGACCTGACCTTCGCGACCGTGGATGGAAGATAAACAAAGGCGCACAGCACGTATGCAACGTGTGCGATGTGTACAAACTGCATGCGTTGTGTACATGTACTTCGCTGTGCAAAATTCCTTTTTTGTGATTATTCTACCCAACAAAGCTGAATCTCGACAAAAATTTCATCATGGTCATGATGGTAAGATACTTAATTATTGAAAAAGCTTTCCAGAGAACATTTATGATCAGAAATGAAAGCAAACAACTGAAGTAATTTCTGTTCATTTTTTCGAGTGGATTTCGCCATCGACACTGCATGATCATGTACAATGTATGGTATGACCATGGTATGATGGATTCGGTTTCTGCAGATTGTGAAGCATAGACTAGAGCTATGTTTTAAGTAATGTTAGGCATATTTTTTCGGGAGTCGGGAGGGGGGTCATCACAACAGTAATTGGCAGAATTTGTTTGTTTAAGTCTTGACTATTTCTTCAAGGGAAAAACACTAGGCTATTCTGAGAACAAAAATTAACATCATTAAATTGAATAGGCAACCATAGCCATAGGCCTGTGCCATATTTTTGTTTTGGTCACATCATATAGGCCCTGCTCAAGTAATTTAAAATGTTAAAGTTAATTTTTTTGGGTAAAATGCACAAAACAGTAATTTTACTATGATGCAAGTGTTGCAACTCATACTGCTCTCCTTCTTTATCTTTAATCAGGTTGATACCATCTTTTGCTGAGAAATGAGGATATGTTGTGTCACAAACTGCGGCAACGGTACCTTTCAAATTGAAAGGTGGAAACAAGGATACTGTGCAAAGCATGGATGCCATGCAGGTTTCGGAGATTGTGATTGTGACCCTCCTTTCCATCTTTATACATTTCCGACTGAGAGACGTGATGCTGATGCCAGGCGCCGTTGGCTCAAGCTAATTAATAGGAAAGATAAAAAAAAACACAAAAAACTGGGTTGCAAAATCTGTTCTGCTGTAGTAAACCTCCAACCAGACCTCATTGTGTAAGCTACATATAAATATGTCTTTACAATGTTCAGCTAAATCATAGTTGCCAAATGCCTGTGGAAGTACACTGTACATTTAAAGTACTAGTGATTATAGAGCTTGAGAGTTTTCTGATTTTTAATAAATAAATTGCATTCACTGGTGGCATCAATGCTTGTACTTGGAAAAATGTTACAAAACAGTAAGGTCAGTCATAGTTGATGTGGAAATACTCCAAAGGGGTCATTCTTTAATCCAACATTGAATCTTAACATACTACAACATAATTTTGTAAGAAGGATAAACATATGGAACAAAACTAACTACATAAGGCACATCTTTGAATCAGTTGTTAAATAAATAAATATAAATAAACCAAACATTGACAGCATTAGAATCATGGCAAGAATGACAATCAGTTTAACATATTTACTAGGTTAATATTTTTTACTTATTTCGAAATTTTGAGGCAGTGTCCTAAAGATCAGAAATTGTTATGGTAAAAATTTGCTTTATCTGTAAATGATTCTTTTTTTTTGCCGAGTACACTACATGTACAGAGTCTGGTGTCTGAGCCTGAACAGAAACCATTGTTTATAAACGCACATTTGGCATCAGCTGTGAAATGAATAAATTAAGATAACAAAAATATCTGAGCTGTGATAAAAAAAACTTTACTGATATTTTTATTCAAAGTGGAAAAAATTCAAGAATTGGCAATCCTGTTAGCACCTTGACTATGTTAATATTACTTCTTTGGCAAGTTTTGAGGAAGTGCCCAAAATATCAGAAAATGTTTTGTTAAAGTTGGCACTACATATACTTGTCAACAATTACTTCATTTATCTAGTGATGTTCTTGCATGCCAAACAATACCACAGCTGGAGCGTCCTGGAGCAGCCACGCAGCAATCTCAAAGTAGCTAACCAGCGGCCATTGCCGAACCCCAGACTTCTCCGACAGCCAGCCGTCTTTCAAATCTACAAAAGGGTCAGGGATCCTTATGCCATCAACATGGAGCAGTTCCGAATAAAGTTGGGATCGAAGTTTGTCCTCGATAAGTTCGTCAACCTTCAGTGGAAAATTTAGAGTTGAAGCAGTAAAAACGAGTGCTTGAAGTTCCTTCTTCCTTCCGGTGGTTTTAAGGCCTCTTAATCTCAAAAAGTCCTTTAAAGCTTCCACATTCCAATGTTCTATGACGTCTAATGACAAAGCAGAATCATTTTCACTAGACATCCACCAAGATTTTTGAGGAAAAAAGCAGTAAAAACCGTTAAACTAAGAGCGATTTCCGTAAAAGTGACTGGCGAGTGTGCATGCAGACACGCGGTTGCCGTGGTGACGCCTTTTGATTATCTACCGTAACCTCTGACACAAGCCCACAATGCATTGCGCGCGCGAGACTCCGAAGTGGCTTATTGTCGGCTGGAGTACTTCCAAAAATGTATAAATATTATAAGGCACCAACGCTTAACAGGACGGTGCCTTACATTTTTGGAAGTAAGCTGGTGCCAGCTACACTGAACATGTGCAGGGACTTTGTTTACTGAGAAAGTTGTACCGGTACTGCTTATTCTGGGCTTCGTTTTCGCAATCGCAGTATCAAATTTCTACCCAACCAACGGACTATTTAAATCCCTTTTGTCAATGTTTGTGTTAACAATGTAACATCATCTTCTAAATTTGTTTACCTTTCAGCCATCTTGAATTGTTGAAACGTTAGTGAACTGATCCCAAGTCTTGGTTCAACTTTGGTTTGAACAATGACGTCATTTCAGTGTAACCGAAGCACCAAAATGGTCCTGAACCAGAAACAGGTTTATAGTCACACTGCGCCAAAACGCGGTCCTTGTGGCTTGTTCCGCGTTAATATCACGTTCAGACCTAGGCCTTTTCCAATGTATTCACGACACAGGAAGCCGACCATTTTACCATTTCTGACTTGTTTTCCCTTTTATAAAAAATCCTCCAAACCACCAATCGGAATAAGAAAAAATATGATACCCTGCACGATTTGGGGGGAAGAATTTGCGCATATAATGTTGAGTAGTACTCTACAAGCCCTACACCGACTATTTCAATGACTCGAACCGTATTTCCGACACCGTACAAGGGAATAAAATCACTACTCCATAGACCAGTGTACAAACAATAATACCGAACTCTTACAAGATAATCAAATCACTATTCTATAGAACCGTATACAAACTTTAAAGTTCATTTTCGAGAGGAAACAAAATCCCTACTCACTACTCCATAGACCCGTGCACAAAAAATCACTACACAACTCCTACACGAGAATAAAATCACTACTCCATAGAATTAGAACCGTGTACAAACTAAAAAGTAACTTTTTCGAGGGAAAACGAAATCCCTACTCACTACTCCATAGACCCGTGCACAAAAAATCACTACACAACTCCTACACGAGAATAAAATCACTACTCCATAGAACCGTGTACAAACTAAAAAGTAATTTTTCGAGGGGAAACGAAATCCCTACTCACTACTTCATAGACCCGTGCACAAAAAATCACTACACAACTCCTACACGAGAATAAAATCACTACACCATAAAACCGTGTACAAACTAAAAATTACTTTTTCGAGGGAAAACGAAATCCCTACTCACTACTCCATAGACCCGTGCACAAAAAATCACTACACAACTCCTACACGAGAATAAAATCACTACTCCAAAGAACCGTGTACAAACTAAAAAGTAATTTTTCGAGGGAAAACGAAATCCCTACTCACTACTCCATAGACCCGTGCACAAACAAATCACTACACAACTCCTACACGAGAATAAAATCACTACACCATAAAACCGTGTACAAACTAAAAATTACTTTTTCGAGGGAAAACGAAATCCCTACTCACTACTTCATAGACCCGTACACAAAAAATCACTACACAACTCCTACACGGGAATGAAATCACTACTCCATAGAACCGTGTACAAACTAAAAATAAATTCTTCGAGGGGAAATGAAATTCCTACTCACTACTCCATAGACCCGTGCACAACAAATCACTACACAACTCCTACACGAGAATAAAATCACTACTCCATATAGAACCGTGTACAAATTAAAAAGTTATTTTTCGAGGGAAAATGAAATTCCTACTCACTACTCCATAGACCCGTACACAAAAAATCACTACACAACTCCTACACGGGAATGAAATCACTACTCCATAGAACCGTGTACAAACTAAAAAGTTATTTTTCGAGGGGAAATGAAATTCCTACTCACTACTCCATAGACCCGTGCACAAAAAAGCACTACACAATTTCTACACGGGAATAAAATCACTACTCCATAGAACCGTGTACAAACTAAAAAGTTACTTTTTTGAGGAAAACTAAAATGGATACAGTCCCTAGTTTTTCGTATACACGACTTTTATACCTTTTTCTCAAGACCCTATCTAGATGAGATTATTTAGGTGCATAAATTAACCAATAAAAATGGATACAGTCCCTAGTTAATTGTATACAGTCCCTAGTTTTTCGTATACACGACTTTTATACCCTTTTCTATAAGACCCTATCTAGATGAGATTATTTTGGTTAATAGAAAAAGGTATAAAAGTCGTGTGTGCACTAGGGACTGTATACAATTAAAATGGGTCACAGACTATTCGATGGTAAGCGTTGAGCGCCCAGCATTAATACATAGCAGTCAGGTTACCAACCGTGTAGTAGGCGTAGTGACCAGTATTACTACTCAGCACGACCGTCCAAATTATTCCCCCTAAATGATGCACCATATGAAAAATATAGGCTCAACACTATGTAATTGAATGTTGAAGTGAAATTATATTAGAAGAATATTCTTAATATTTTGAAATTAAAAATAAATAATAAAAAATGTTGCGAGATTCTCAATAGATTTATGGAGATTCAAGTAGGCCTACTGGCAGGATTGATACTTGTTCTCTTATAAAACTCAAATGGCCTTTCAATGCATTAAAAATAAATTGGGGTAAAGAGTAAGAATGTAAATAAACCTCAATCTAGAAGACATAATTGTTATAATATTGATTAGAATTTAATCAATACAAATAATACAGATGCATATAATTTGGGCCTTGTACAAATAAACCATCGAGGAAGGAAAATTAACATTCCATTCAAAATATGAAACCTGTTATTTTGTAACTTCTTGCCTAGATCTGTTGGATAAGGAAGATCTAGGGACACGCATTGGCAAATTATCAGCTCACATTGATGAGATCAAGGGTGAAATCTACCATGCCGTACATGAGAAGTATGCCAACTTTAGACCCACTAGGGACTCCACTGAGGAGCTGCATAACAAAGTGCAGACGCTGTCCACTGAGATGCAGACACAAAGCAATAAGATCAAGGTACTATACGACAATATCTGAGACGGGCATTGATGTATGTTTTCTATTGGAATTTTCCTGGACTTGTCCAAGGCCTTCGATACGGTGAATCATGATATCCTTTTAAATAAATTAGAGCATTTTGGTGTCCGAGGGTTGGCCTTGGACTGGTTCAGTAGTTATGTATCTGATAGAAGGCAGTTTGTTTCCTACAATTCCCAACATTCTTTAGAGCAGTCCATCACTTGTGGAGTCCCTCAAGGCAGTGTGTTAGGTCCATTGTTATTTATTATATATATCAATGATATATGTAGTTCTTCCGATCTCATGTCCTTTTGTCTATTTGCAGATGATACTAATTTAATTTATAATCACTATGATGTGGATACAGCCATCAAAAATGTTAATATTGAACTTGTCAAAATAAGTGGATGGCTTATTTCGAACAAATTATCAATTAATCTACTTAAGACTAATTATATTATTTTTTGTCCACGGCAACATAAATACCATGCTACAGTTCCCCTTAGTTTTGATGGTACTGTACTCCATCAAGTCAAAACCACTAAATTTCTTGGACTTTATATAGATGAAAATCTCACTTGGAATAATCATATTGATGTTTTGTGTAGTAAAATTTCAAAAAATGTTGGTATAATGAACCGTTTGAAAATTTTTGTACCTAAAAGTATTCTATTAATATTGTATAATTCCTTTATCCTTTCATACTTAAATTATGGTCTACTTGCCTTTGGGGGTTCTTCAAGTGTACATGGTTTCAACAAACTGTTTACGCTGCAGAAGAAGGCTGTTCGTATTGTGAATAATGCAGGTTACCTTGATCATACCAGTCCTTTATATGCTAAACTTAATATTTTGAAACTTAATGATCTTTATCATTACAGATTGGGTACACTCATGTTTAAATACACTCACAATATACTTCCCCAATGTTTTCATCACATATTTGTATTTACTACTTCTGTTCATACATACGGAACACGTAGTTCATCGAAAGGTAATCTGTTTGTGAGACCATGTAAGACTTCAGTTTTTAGAAACAGCCCATTTCAACGTGGTGTCGTATACTGGAATGAACTCAACATTGATTTGAAAAAGTGTAATTCTGTGCTTTCATTTGCCAAAAAATTGAAGAAATCAATGATTAATACTTATGCTTAATATATTTGTTCTTTACTGATTTACTTAGCTATTATGTAACATACTGTACGGGGTCTCACTCGCTATTGTCCTGATTTTGTCCGTGTGTAGTGTTTGTCCTGCCCCAGGGAAAGGTACAAAAGCTCTGCTTCACCGTTTTCCTGCATGTTGACATCTTTTTTATGCTTTCGATTATGTAATGTCTGATGAATACTCTGTAAATACATATATGTTTTCTCCTTTAAGTGCATAAGAATTGTAACTGAGGATGTCAATGTGAAAATAAATGTTGAGTTGATTGTATGTGGCTATGGATGTGGCTGTCAATGCCAATGCACCTTTGGTAACAACTAAAAGCTATAGCCGTCATGTACTCAATAATTTATAGCGTTTGTGGATTTTTCTTTTAAAGGTAGCTATACACCATTGGTCATTGCTTTAATTATCATGAATGATTACAGGATATCTAGCGCTATAATTTTGCTGGGTGCCTAGAATCATTATTTACTTTCAGATGAGTAAGAAATTTATTAATAATTCGGTAGTAAATATTTTTGATATCTGCAAATGGTGTATACTACCTTTAAGAAATGGTTTCCTTCAGGAATAGTTGATCTTCGATATAATTTATTTGTTTTTTTTAAAGCATGTGCTTAGCTAACTTTCTTTAAGAATAAAGAATTGGTGTAGTATATTTTTAAGATGTGACTTTTTATTGTCAATTTGGTATCTTTTTCCTTTTCTTTTTAATTCAGGGAGACATTAATTCTCATCTCAACAGCTCCACTAGTGATCTTCAAGACTTGACCAGGCAGTTAGAGAAAACCAATGCTATCATTGATGTGCTCCAGACACTATGCAAGGTAATTATCAACTCTTTGTGGCAGGACAGGGGTTTTAAGTTTTCCCCGACATTAAAAGCACCACAGTTCTATTCTGTAATTACGTATGGTAGATGCAGTATAGAGGAAAAATTATGGTAAGACATCAGAAATCAATTTTTGACGAGTCGGTTTGTTTGTCTTTAATCGCGCCCTCCTTATTTCAAGAAAACCTCACTTTCCTGGCAGTTTTAATGATTTGTCCGTCTGTTTTGTTTGACAGGTTAATGGTTTACTGACAGGTTTCCAGAGTTTTGTCCATAACAGCGAGTTTCTAGAAGCAGCCGATGCTATCAATGAACTGGTAATGACAAAATAGAAGTAAATTTCCAATCAAATTAAGACCAAAATTGGTTACAATTATCCAAATTTTTAAAGGAATGCGAACGTCTTTTCTGTAAAAAGAGATTTGAAGGTTTGCATGCGAAAAAGGCAATAAGATAGGTACTTTGCAGTAACACCATGTGGTTATTCTCTTTAGTGAGATGTTTGGTTCTTAAAAGAACCGGAGTGAACTCGACGTTTCAGACAGTATGCTCTGCCTGTCCTGTCAGAACCACACATCTCACTAAAGAGAATTACCACATGGTGTTACCTCAAAGTACTTATCTTTTCTGTTAAAAGTTTATAAAGTAACTAATTTGAGGATGTTGCTAAAATGAATAGAATACTTTGAATGTTTATTTTTCATTTTGTTTCTGCAGAAATCTGATATAGACATTCTCATCGAAGACGGTTACAGTGAGCTGAAAATTGTCAAAGCTCTCAGGGTAAGACTTGATTTTGTCCAGCGAAGTCCTACTTTTGAAAATGTTAATCCTACTTTGTTCATACTTTTTCACTTACGTCTGTTCGCAAGCCAGCAGTGGGTTTTTTAAATCACTTTACAAAGAATGTTTTTGTTTTGTCAACATCAGTCTGAGCTGCGAGTCAACCAAGAGACACTCTTCCATCACCTAGGGGAGGCCTGGTCTGCTATGGCCGTCTGGAACATACCCCATGCCAAGAAATCGGTCACCCTGACCAACATCGACCAAGTCCAACTTAAACTCGGTAGGTCAATGAAAACAATCCTCCATTAGCATTTCTTTAATACCGACCCAATATATGTTTATTTCCATTCATAGAATACCTTCCATTTAAAAAGTTGAAACAAGTTGATAATGTTCGATTGAAATTTTCAACAATTTTGGTCTATCCCCTATTTAAATCCCTCGTGTGTTTTTCCTTTGAACCCTGCATGCTCGTGTTTTCTGTAACATGTTTGCTCATTTTCATCTGAAGGTCTCGTCAAGATTTAAACGACCCTCTAAATGTTTTAGTTTTAGTTAAGACCCAAATAAAGTTGGATTTTTTTTTTTTTTTAATTTTTTAATTAGTTCAACGTGAAAATGCCCAGGTGACCATCGCTGCTATGAACCAGGTTGGGATCCTGAAGAGTAAAATGGACATATTTGGTGAGTTTCAAAATTGTCTTCTTTTTTAAATTTAAATTGTTTTCGACACTGATGAGCTGTGAAAGGTGAAAACTTTTATAAAAATGTTATCATCATCACAGACTTTTCTCATTTGTATTTTTGTATTTTTTGTTAATACCTGTTTTTGAACAAAAGGTTGGTAAAAACAAAAATATTGACAAGAAAGTGCCGACCTTCGAAATGTCAAGTTGAGTTCCGTCAAGTTGAGTTCCTTCCTTTCAGAATCACACAAGGTATTTCCTGGTGCAACTTTATAACGATTCATATTTTGTTTTACAAAACACCTGTTATCTTTACATATTTAGGAAAAAAGCTTGTGGGTTATATTCTGAAGCCAGTCGTGACGCTCTCAAATGTTGCTCCAGCAATTAATGCAGCTAAAAAGGTACTGTTATTCGGATTATTCTACGTTTGCATTAACAAAAAAATGATGGCAGTTTTCAGGCTTTTATGCGTTGACTTGAGATCTTCTTTTCCAGTCCCAGTTAACCACCGTTGGATTCAAGGTGCTACCCAAGAGTTCTGAGAAGCTTTCAGATCCCGTAGCTGTGTACAAGAGCATACTATCAATACTGAAGGCCCTTAGTGGGCCATTACTTAGCCATAAGACACAAGGTATAAATGGTGATGAGAGTTCTACACTAATGGCTATGCTAGGTAGGTAAAATCTCATAGCTAGTTTTCTGACAAACCATATTGTATCTTAAAGGTAGGATACACCATTTGCAGATATCAAAAATCTTTACTACCGAATTATTAAGAAATATCTTACTCATTTGAAAGTAAATATTGATTCTAGGCATCTAGCAAAATGATTGCGCTAGATATCCTGTAATTAATCCGAAAAATATAATTGTTTAAAGAAAAATTCGCGATCGCCGTCCGGCGATTGCAAAAAAACAAAGATAACTTGAGAATAACTGCTCGAAGCCGGTTGAAAAAAAATGCTGTTTTTCGTGCTTTTCTCAGCATCCATGATTGTAAAACTTCGGAAAAGTCAGTTAAACGATATTTACTATAAAATACAACCCCCCAAATCTACTCAATTACTAATGGTGTATTCTACCTTTACCAGAAGCAGGTCTTCGTACAATATTTTTTCTAATAAAAGTACTGTAAGATCAAGGTAGAATTTTGCATTTTGAAAATCCAAATTGATTCGTTCTGCTTCATTTTGTTCCTCTGACCTGAAAATTACACCCGATTCAGACAGGCGTTCTAGAGTTGCGCCGAACTAATTTGAAATCAAGTCGCTCCTGAGTTGCTCTAACGACTTCAGCAGTTGATCTTTCACCATCTAGCATGCCTCGTCGCTCCTTATTGTTTCAGACGTCAGACTTTTGAGGGATTTAATTCAATTATTTGGTTCGGCGTGACTATGGAACACCTGTACTATCTGAACCCTTTGCCCTTTGCAGGTGAACTTGTCTGGCCAGAACTGTCCAGGTGTATTATCACAAACTGTCTGGTGCACTCCATACCTACAAGTAGCTCAAAGGTAACAATGCACGATGACTTTCTTTAAGATAATAACAGCCTCACTTCTTCTAAGATTCCCTTCGCTTATAACCTTCCCATCTCCATCGAAATCCACTCATCATGTAATGATCATTCATGTTTGAATATGTATTTGCAAAGATCAAATAAGAGGGCCTGATATTTTGATCTTAACAAGATCTTCAGAGACAAAATGACTGTAGATCCGATTCCATCCTATTCATGATTTCAGCTTAGCGAGTACCAAACTGTCATCGCAGCCACCGAGGGATTTGAAGCTTCTCTACGAAAAACAGGTCAGTCCACAGTATAAGCAACAACCAAAATTAATATTCATAAATACTACCTTCAAGCTTTGTGTTCTAAATGTCGGTGATCTTTCTGTTTCAGGGTTTATTGCGGAAACTGCCTCACCACTGCTGACCTATGCCAGAGATGTCAATGTCCATTTTGCGAACAAAAAGGTGAATATTTGTAAATATTTTTTTCAAAAGTCTTGAGAACATTTGCTGGCCATATTTCAACTTGATTTACTTGTTTTACGTGATTTACCTGTGACAAGACTTCTAATGTACCTGACTTTCTTATATTTGGTTTGTTTTTCTTTTTCAAGTGTCAAGAGCTGATAGTTGAGGCTCGTAAGCTGATGCAGAGACAGCTTCACAATACAAAGAAAGTCGGTACAAGTTTAAAGATTGAAAACAAGGACGTCAAAGATCAAAAAGACGATGCTAAGGTTAGAATATTCTACAATTGTGCATTTCCAGACTAAAGTGGACTGGAATATATTTCAATAATGAAAATATTAATATAATAATGTGTAGCTGTAATACCCTTTTGGCTTATTTATGTATCTTTGATTAAAGTTGACACTGCGTGAATTAGAGCATAATCTTAAGACGATGTTTTGGATAAAACTAGAATTTTGAATTCTCGCTCTACCTTTTCTTCTTGCAGGACAAGATTCATGTTAGCGAGGGTATCTTTGCACTGCCGGAGTGCGCAGTCAGTGATAGTGTGGAGTGTCTTGTTAATCTAGCCTACCAGACATTACAAGAGGCAGCGAGCAATACACCGCAGTGGTGAGTTGGAAGTGTTTCCGTCTGACTTTGCCATTTCTAGACGGTTAATCTGATGTATTAAAGGTAAGACACACCATTGGTAATTGCCTGAATTATCATGAATGGGTGGATTGGAGGGTTGTATTTTATAATAAATATCGTTTAACTGACCTGTCCGAAGTTTTACAATCTGAGAAAAGCAAGAAAAACGGCATTTGTTTTTAACCCGCGTCAGGCAGTGGTTCTTATGTTGCTCTTGTTTTTTTCGTAAATTATTTTGTATAAAATTCAATTTTTTCAGAACAATTACAGGATATCTAGTGCAATCATTTTGCTAGATGTCTACAATCATTATTTACTTTCAAGTGAGTAATTTCTTAATAATTCGGTAGTAAAATTAGTCGATATCTGCCAATGGTGTATCCTACTTTTTAAAGCAAAGTCTATCACGAGCCAACATGATACAGAATTCTTGATAGAGGCTTATTGTTTTTATTTGCAGTTCCATTCAGCTTTTCCACACAGTCAGAAACATGTTTGAGATATTTTGTGATGTCGTACCCTCATACCACAGAGATAGTCTGGTAAGTCAGTCGACATATTAATCATTCAAACAGATAGGGAGGGTTGGAATTAACCCACAATTGTACACCCTTTTAGATTTTAAGCATGTACCCATGTACCGTTAAAGCAAGAATAATAAAACAAACAAGTAATGTTGTCTTAACTAGTTGACGCTGCGATTATTTTGAGATGGACCGAGCTCAGGCGCATGATTCTTTTTCACAAAACTCATTCCGAGGCGAGTTCAGGTTGACATCTGTGGGTAGCACACCCGGCCTCGCTCGCTGTGAACTAGTCACTGACAGATATTTCCGGTCTTTAATTGTCATCAATTTTGAATCTCGGAAAACTTTGCGTATATATGGGATCCCTCCATATTTTAACTATCTGTATTTTATGAATGTGTCAATTATAGTGTATGAAAAATAAAGTGAACTGAACTTAAAAAAAATATATATATACGTCAATCGACGTAAACTGGTTAAGATTGCTTTACAGAAAACGTGACTTTTGTATAATTTATTTACACATTTTTCTTGTGAAACAGCAACAACTACCACATGTATGCGCCCTTCACCACAACAACTGCATGTACATTGCCCATCATCTGTTGACGTTGGGCCATCAGTATCGTCAGTCCTTACCCCCGCCTCTTTGTAACGGCATGTCTACGTTTGTCGACCTCATCCCTGTCTTTAGGAAGCTGGCATCGGAATGTTTCCTGACTCAAATGGTAAAAACAGCACCAATTTGGTCAATTCAGGCTTTCAATTAATCCATTTTCTATTTTTTTTACTTTGTTCTTAATATTTTTTTCTCTATTTTTTTCCTTAAAATTCCTTCTTTTTTTTCTTAAAAGTTCTTACTTTTCTATTTTTTTCGTATTTGTTTTGACCCACAACTGTGAATTTATTTTTTACAGCAGTATTACTTTTGTCCTTCAAAGTCCTAATTTTGATTCACCTGGGACTGCATGATAAAAGTCTGTATTAATTATGTGATGTCAAATGTGCATTGCATTTACATTCAAGTGAAATAGATAACCCTCCATATCCTATTGTATTATACCCGCTTCTACGTTACAGAGAATTCAGCGAGATCAATTGGTTGAGAGTCTGTCCGGTGCTGAGGGTTTCGACCAAGTAGCGACTGACGACAACTTTGTTGCGTGTGAGAGGGCCATTAAACAAGTAAGTCTGACGACCATCAGGAATTGTATGTAGAATGTGGATTGCCACATACAATTGTCAACAAAATTCTAAAGAAAACAGCTTGTAAATCAACTCAAGACTGAGATGGGCTCGACGGCAATGCTGTTAGGTTTCCGAATGATTGATATACCGAATAAAATCTCTGGATCCCGTGATGTTCTTTATAGCGGCGTTCCACTGTATTCTCCTACTCTGTCACCTAAGTCTGTTTGAATGTCTGAGTTGTTTATTGACAATCTCATCCCTATCATCATCTCAATTAAAGGTTGTTCACCAGTTGGTTCATCTGCAGCGAGTGTGGACTGACATCCTTCCTAGTAACATCTACACTAAGGCCATGTCTACACTCATCAACACAGTCCTCATGCACATCGTGGAAAAAGTCACGTCGCTAGAGGTGCGAAGAACTCTCAATTTACTTCTCTAGACTTAGACCTCTAAATGTATTTATTCAACGAGTTGAGATGTTACATTGGTCCTTTTCTCCACTGTCTATGGGGTACACAAGTAAAAAGAAGTGTGTCTGGTTTTGCTGTGATATTCTTAAAGAAAATGCAAATGAGTCGATGAACACACAGTTGTTAGGTAACAGCGCCCTCATAGAATGGTGCACGGAGCCCATAATAAGACGTTGCTTGTATTTATTTTATTATCATTTATTTTACTCCACTTCATTAGTCAAAAGAATGACATAAAAGAAAATATAAATTAAAACAAGTTAAAGGTAGGATACACCATTGGTAATTGCTGGAATTATCATGAATGGGTGGATTTCAGGGGTTGTATTTTATAGTAACTATCGTTTAACTGACCTGTCCGAAGTTTTACAATTATGGATGCCGAGAAAAACACAAAACCGGCGTTGGGCAGTAATTCTTATGTTATTTTTGTTATTTTCGCGATCGCCGTCCTGCGATAGCAAATATTTTGTTATACAATTTCGTTTTTCGGAATAATTACAGGATATCTAGCGCAATCATTTTGCTGGATGCCTAGAATCATTATTTACTTTTAAATAAGTAAGATATTTCTTAATAATTCGGTAGTAAATATTTTCGATATCTGCAAATGGTGTATCCTACCTTTTAAATTAAGAACAAGATATAAAACTATCAAGAAGCAGAGAACGCAATGCTAAGGAGGAATACAAAACATTCGTATAACCAAAAGGTTCAGCATGCCCAATTGAGGGTAAAAACAATTAAACTACATACAAATTAAGAATTATAAAAATAAAAAACAAATATATATATGTATAATGATATGATGATATAAATAAATGTACAGGAGTTCTTGGTTTTAGGGACTGCATAAATAATAAAAAAAGGGGAAAACTGCCATCACTTAGTTATAGATAATTAGTTTTTTCTCAACTTGACAGGATATCTCAGCTGACGATGCGCATCAGTTACATACGTTACTCTTGGGGCTACAAGGCAATATTCCACACTTGATCAAGCCAGGAGAAGTCGAGGTAAACAAAACAAATGTCTGAATCTTTTTCTTTGTGTCAGATTTTTATAGTTATCAGGTATATGCTTGATGCACCTTGTATATTTCCTGTATATTGCATATTGCATATTGCATCACTTCATGGAGCATGAAGACGAAGCAATGGTTTCGTAAACACCGATAATTTGTTTTTCAAACAGCATTTGTACATTGCTTGAGTGCTTCATGATTTCCACAAATTACCCAAAAATCTTTTGTTTTATAACAACAGAAATGAGACTTTTGGTATTTGGTTTGATCTGCAGGAACCAGTTTTGGTGCAGAGTACAGTTGATCAGTGGACGTCATTTAACGAGTTACTGTTTACGTTAGACTCCAGTATGCAAGATATTGTAGACAGGTGGGCGGAGGGAAAGGTGAGAAACAACACAAATAGGATTCAAATTGAAGCAGAAATTGTCTAGAGAGGGACTTGAACCTGCAAACTCTGGATTGCCGCTCCAGTGTTATTAACCCTAACCCTGCCAGACCCAGCACAGTGCATCTGTGGTGACTGCTTGACCTTGCTGCACTCTGCACACAAGTCAATGTGACAAAGTATGCAATATGTTGCGTCTGGCAGGGTTTCTAGCCAAAATACCCTGGAGGGTTAGGGTTAACTGAGCTAACCAGCCCAATGTTGGCAGTTCTTTATTTGTAATAAAAAGCTGTATCCTCACCAAGTGATCTCTGTTTGCTAATTTCAAATTGAGAGTATACCTAGAGTTAGTAGAACACTGGAATAGCAATTCGGAGGTTAAAGGTTCAAACCCCACTCCAGTCAAAATCTTTAATTTTATAAAAAACCTAAAAAAAATTAGCTTGGAAACTCCTTGCATTGTTGCTGTTGCAAATATTTTAATTCTGATTCTCTTCATAATTGCAGGGACCCCTCGCTATGGTGTTCAGCTCCAGTGAAGTGAAGAGCTTGATCCGAGCAATCTTCCAGAACACGGACCGACGAGCCGCAGCGCTTGCCAAAATCAGATAAGACCGGCCGAGAAAGTAGGCGAAGTTAAAAGGATCATTTGCATTGGTCGTAATTTTATGAAATAGACCGATTTACATAAAGGGCTATTATTTTACAGCAGACATTGTTTTACCGAGATGTTCAATGTTGTGTAACCATTGGTGCTGGAAAAACACAAAAGCAAAATGCTGTTTCTTTTTAACCATTCATTTAGACGGGTATTTTTTTTTAACCAAATCATTGTGGAGACAAATTCCTAATCATTTACAAGGCCCACTACAAATGTGTAGAATACATTCTGTTACAAAGGTTTAGCACTTGTTACGTGTATATGAAGAGTATGTCTTCATCTGTGCCATGGGAACGTCGTGCTTCATCCAAATTAGCAAAGGAACAGCAACACAGTTCTGTGGGAAAAAAATATTCACAAATGTTACACATTTTTGGTTTTATACAACTAGTAAAAATAAATCCCCTTACAAATGTATTGTCCGTGCTTTACAACATTGAATTTTTACCTTTTGTTTTAACAAAAAATAAAAAATCCCCTAATTTGGGTGTCTAGAAGACGTGTTTTGCGGGAGAGAAACCTATTCTACAACAACTGAATTATCATTAGGTAACAAATAATTTTTAATTTGTAAAGTAATTTTTACATCACTAAAACGTGAGACGAATTAAGTTTTGTATTGCTATAAAAATGGCAATTTAAAAGTATAATTTGGGCAATGTGTTTTCATATCCCACGCAATTGCTAAGTGGACCCTTAATTGATGGAAATATTTTCTCCCAAACAATGTTTTTTTTGTCTTTGTTTACCTTCCAAAAGTCCTGGGTTACGGTACAGAAAATGTTTCTTTGTGGCGTCGATACCACACAGCACAATAAAATGACCTGAAATATAAATTAAGATTTGTTATCTGTCTGGATTTACAAACATTTCTACTTTATTGACTTGTAGAAGGCAAAATTTAGAATATGTTAAAGCTTTTTACCAAAACTAAAGCACAGACAATTTTAATTAAATTGAGAAAATCTTACTGAGCAGTTTTTTGCAAACTAAAATGCTTCAATTCTCATCTTCAAAGATGTCACAATTTATACAAAAATCCAATACTCGGCCAATCCAGTTGTCAAAAACTTTTATAAAAAAAAATTGTAAATTTTCAACTTACCTACGTAACCACTTTCACTGCTTGTGTTACACAATGGTAAGCAATCAACGCATTCATCAAGCTAAAATGTACAAGAATAGACAGCTTTTAAACAAATAGTGCCAGATACAGCTCTAAGGCACCGAAAATCTGAAATGAAACAATCAGGGCACATTGACCAATTAGATCACTGTTAGTTCAGGTGACCAGGTCACAAAGTATGGACGGAGTTTATAACCAAAATGGTTCATAAATTTCCCCTGAAATTTATACTTTTCACCGTAGTTACTGTCCACGACCATTCATATCATGGTTTCTGTAAAAGATTTTTTTGTTAATACAAACAAGCATATCACAAGAATGTTGATATAATTATCAGCTAAATGGTAATTTTCACATTTTCTTTTCCCTTATCGATTTGTTTATACCTTTTGGCTACGGATACACCGTTCACACCGCAGTATCGTGTCATCCACAAGGATAATAGCTGGGTTTTCACTGGACATGTGGTCAACTATCGCTGCAGTGGAAACAGACCTACCGAACAAACAAAAGATGAACAAAATTGGACTGTTAAAATCATGTCAAGTTGATATAACATCATAATTCCTCCATCTTTTTATATTATTTTGCACATACTCTAGAGTATTTGTTCGGAATTCATTTCAACACCAACACACCAAATTAAGGCCGTCTTTTTCCGTTCTGTCACCAGAGTTGAAATATAAAGGAAAAACAACGGAATGCCTTTTAACTGTTCTTGCAAACGGATGGCTCAATGTCTTATGATTCAATTATTATTGATTTGTGATTAATTTGTAAATCACGATAACTTTACTGCAACCCAAACTCTTACTTTTTCTCCACCTGAATTCCTTTGCTGGCAGCACTGGCAAAAAGTTCATTAACTCGGTCCTCTTCAACAGTAAACTCGCTTTTGATTGCCTGATTGTAGAAAGCCTAAGCAATAAAAAAAAGGATTGTATGTGGCTTTGGCAAGAAATCTTCCTGAATTCTCCAAAACAAGTGCTTCACAGAAACAGAACAGTGTGGTTTTTTTTGGTACTTGAGGTTCATTTAAGTCATAGTGGCTAGATCCTCAAATGCTGCATCTTGCATCTTACAAATATCCAAGTAGTTTGCAAACCTTCAAATATTATTCTAGTTCAGTTATGCAATTTGTATATTATTATTATTTCTTTTTGGTAATGAAACCAAGGATCCCTCAAAAGCCTGAAGAAACCTAGAGAGGAGACAATGAGAAGAAGGTACAGTTTTAGAGGTGGGAGGGAAACCTCAGGAGAATATTCTGGGGGGGGGGGGAGACCCATGGAACCAGGCAGGGACTGAAAACCCAATTTACATATTGGCCCAGGCCAATCGGGTCACAGCGATGGAAGGCGAGAAAAGAACCACTACGCCAACCGGACTTCCCCATTGGATGTTTTTTCCATTCACAACTAATTCTGAATCCAGGTTGCAATCAATTTCTGGGAATTTCAGTCGGACTTTGTTTTCTGAATTGAATAAGGATTCTTACCACTTGTTGATACGCTGGGTCTACTCCTAGCAGGATTGTATATAGCTGATGCTTAACGTTGTACTGAACCATCAAATGGGCCAAGTCTATCGTCCAAATGCTGCAGGTATTAAACAGAAGGGAGTAGCTACATGGAACAATTAGTTTTACTTGAGGTATTAATTAATCATCTAAGCCCCTGATTAGCTGACTGACTGTCACTTGTAACCTAACCTGGTGGATGGTGAAGAGTTTCGGGCAGTGCTATTGTATAGGATAACCCAGTAAATGGGCTAAATCCAGTGCATAGCTATTTTGAATTGACTTAACATATTTTTATGTGCACTAGAAACAAGCTTTGCTGGACTAGCCTTGGGTTTTTCCTAGTATACACTGATGTGCATCTGTAGACCAGCATTCTCAAGTTGTCCTCAATAAACACAGAATGTTGTGATCAAGTGTTATTCCTTCAGACTAACACTGTTCTGAGAGTTCCAAGTTTTGAGAGACTCAACTGTTCACCTTTAACCATTAAACACTGGATGTTTCAGAGACAGACTTTCAAAGAATTGTTGAAGATGGGAAAGCTCCTTCAAAATACATCATTTGCAGTTGAATTAATTTTTTTTTACCTTTCACCAAAGCCCAGTTTTTCAGAGATGTCGTCAAAATTTGCAGGTCCTTCTTTGAATTCCGAATGAAGAAACCTGAAAATGGTTAGAAATTTAAACCCATTCATGCAGCAACTAGTGTAAAACTGTCTAAATATTCATTTTATACAATTTCTTCAAGGTTAATGAGATTGAAGTACGATGTCTTGCTTGAGGACATAAGCAATAGGATGGCTGGCCAAAGCTTGATATAAAAACCACCCTTGGGTGGAAATAAATCCAGGATGAATAAAATTGCAGTAAAATGCCATGCTCTTGCTATAGCACTGTGATGGCTGGCCAAAGCTTGATATAAAAACCACCATTGGGGGAAAGAAATCCAGGATGAATGAAATTGCAGTAAAATGCCTTGCTCGAGGACAAAGGACCACAGTCTTTGACCAGGACTAATGAAGCCACCTTGGGGATGACAATTGTTCTAGGGTGAATTAAACTGCAGTAAAATATCTTGCTTGGGGACACAGGCACCACTATAACACAGCTCACTTCAGGATCATCCTGGCGCAGGCTAGACCACAATCCCAGTCTTCACCTTGGTGGATATGCGGCACCTTTAGACACACACCATCCTGCGGTATATCTGTATAATAAAAACAACAAATTTGTAAAAATCCAGGACAAATCAGCTTTAAATAGTATTTTCCCAAAAATATTCAACTGTATTGTTCTCAACTTTCCAATCAATATTTCAAGTTGATCGATCGTGACTGAGTCAGTGAGTGATTAGCACAATGAACATGGAACTCCTTAGGCTAGTCCTTGACCTTGCTCTATGGAGGTAGGAAATAAATTGACCGACCATGGAGGAATGGACCGACCAAAGTTCTGGATCTAAATTGGCCAAACTGAAGTACCGTCGTTTGTTTCATCTCCCATTTGTGTAGTGTTTGCTAGCCAATGATACAAGATTTCCCCGTTTTAAATGGTGTGAAAAATCTAAACAAAAGCGTTCTTCCAATCCAAGTTTCAGCGCTTGAAGTCGACGTGAAACGAAAAGGTAAACATTAGTTGGTTCACCCTGCTAAATGTTGTTATTCCCGGGCTGCGGACGACAGGGTGCTAGATTTGCTCGAGGCAGACATTTTTTTAAACCCCAGCTTAGGTTTCGTATCGGCTTCATTACCTTTTCCAAACTGCATAAACGAAGTTGGAGTTTAGAAAACAGCCGACCCAGTGGCCGTTTTTTAAACCCCAGCTTTGTTTTGTTGTTTTGTTCATGCAGTTTGAAAATAAATGGTTTAGCCAAAGCAGGGCCAAAGCTGGAGTTTGGAAAATAGTTGTGAAGGAAACCGCTAAATAAAATAGCGTCCTCTACCGAGAAGGGAATCATTAATTTTATTGCTTGATCTCAGCCAGCGGGCCTTGCCTTTCGTGTTTGGAGGACGTGGGCAATTAATTTATTAATTAATTAATTTATAGTGCCAATTTCTTTGTTCACTTTGAAATATATGCAATTTACCTAGTCAGTTTCCCTTGTGGTTTATTTGTGTATTATAGGGTAAATAGTCGTATCCTCATTGAGTGATCCCCCATATGAATGTTCCAGGTTGTATCGTAAAATCGGCGCGATCCCTGGCCACTCCACACAAAAACACATTCTGGTATTTATGACTTTGAAAAAAGATACTGACAATTTGGGAGACCGCCAACATAGGGCAAGATAGCTCAATAGAGCGTCGGTTCATTTCATTTCATTTCATTTATTATTTCTCAGGTGAACAAAAACATGACAAAATACAATGCATAAGTAACAAAATACAATACATCATGGGTACAGGACAAGACTGATAACATACCTGAAGGATTGCCATTATGGCTCTCCCATAATGCTATCAGTACTTATAGACAGATACAGTTAAACTTACAGTGATCATTTGTACAAGTTGTTGGTTATTTTTCTTTAAAACAATGATAATATCCTTAGAGTACATGGCAGATAACAATTATATGACTGGTATTTACAAAATACCACTTAGGGAAAACATATGAGAACGAAGTTAATTATGCCCGAAGTCGAATTATCCCAGGTTTTGAATAAAAGTGCCCAAGCTATGAAGAATGCTAGCAGAAACTTCTTGCGGAAGAGTGTCCCCGATGCAAGGGGATTAAACATACAGAGACTGGCGGAAAAGCAATGGTACGTGCTGATTAGTGGGAAAATTTAACTAAGTTTGTGGTACAAACATTTGTCAGCAAACACAGTGATCATTTGTACAAGTTGTTGGTTATTTTCCTTTAAAACAATGATAAAGTCCTTAGAGTACAGAATACATGTACAATTACATGACTGGTACACGTATTTACAAAATACCACTTAGAAAACATATGAGGACGGAATTAATTATGCCCGAAGTCAAATTTTCTCAGGTTTTGAATAAAAGTGCCCAATATATGTTTGTTTCTTGTACACAGCCATTATGTCTCTGAAGAAGATCTTGTTAAGATCGAAATATATTAGGCCCTCTTAATTTGATTCCCAAGTTAAAGAATGCTAGTAGAAACTTCTTGCGGGAGAGTGTCCCAAATGCGTTCAGTGTTCCGGAGATCGCAAAAAAGAAATTACAAATAGCTTGTCTACATTTTGATTTTGAATGTGTTTTCCTTAATAAACAGTGTAAACAATAAAAGTGGAGTTTCTTACTAAAAACAAAATAAACAAAGCTGCCTGAATCTTTTTTCATTTGCACGTGACGTCGGCTAGCTCTCTCGGGAAGAAAACTTACGTCAGCCGCAGATGACGTATGGCCATTCATTAATACAAGGCTTATGTGGCGCAGCCGCATCACCGCCATTTTGTCAGTAATTAGTTCTTGTTGGCATGATGTTCTTGGAAACAATTAGATAATACAGGAATGTTTTATGACTTACGTCGTAATGTATAATTGTAAGATGTATTTAAATTGAAAATAAACCGAAATAGAGAGGAACGTAAAGTGAATAGATTTTGGGCTCGCGTAGGATATTCAGCCGGAACTATTTGAACACCTCTCTGTAAATGTCGGCCATTACTGGCCACTTGGGCAAAAAATCACGTTGGTAATTTACCGTCGGAAAATCTTACAACTAAGAAAAACACCGGAAAGGTGTGCTTTCTTTCTGGGAGAGGGACAGATCTCCTAAGTCACCATGGCTCAGAGTTTGCCCATCCGTTTCCAGGAGCATTTACAGGTCTGTATGAATTTGAAAACACCGGTGGTTGGAATTCACCGTTTTTGTATAGTGTGTGTTTCAATGCATGTGATTTTGCTTCTAACTCGATTCGGTGTACGTCGTGTACGCGTGTGTAACTAAACACGCCCTCTCAAAATGGCCGCCATGTGCCAGTTATATTTGGGGGCAGGTGTTTGTTGCAAAATGTCACCATTTCATGTTCTTTGGTTAAAATATGATCACAATTGTGCAGTATTGGCATTGAAATTATTACATTTATGCCATATTTGTTTGTGTCTGTTTTGATTGTTTGGGACTTTTTTATATGTAAATTTAATAATGTGACTCACTCACTGCACTGTAAAAAAGCGTTTTGCCGGTTCAGCCGGTTCAGCAGAAGATCTTAACATTTGTGTGGGTTGCATTGTATTGTTTTAATATCAGATTACAATTGATTACATACATGATGATGCATGTAGAAATATTTTCTGTTACTCTCTGTTAAGTTTGTTGTCATTGTCTACAATCATCATGTGTTTTGCCTTTTAAAAAAATTGCCAATTCAAACATTTTAATAATTCAGTTTAGTTAAAAGAGCAGGTAGGCCACAGCACAGGTCACAAAAGGGGTTGAAATAAAACCTTTAAACATCAAAGGAGAAAAGTAATTTTGGCACAGAACACTTTTCTTTTCT
Organism: Crossaster papposus; assembly: GCA_037893245.1. Taxonomy (NCBI): domain Eukaryota; kingdom Metazoa; phylum Echinodermata; class Asteroidea; order Velatida; family Solasteridae; genus Crossaster; species Crossaster papposus. The sequence continues at coordinate 750,880 of JBAIAA010000072.1, read as the reverse complement.
ACTATTTTAAAATTGACCAAAAATCCTTACCCTTGTTTTATTTTTTTGGATTAATCATTTATTTATTTATTTGGGTTGTTGTTGGGGGTTTATGGTTTTTGTTTAAAGAATATGGTGCACTCTAATGCCACATATATCATCATAACATATTATCTCAATGAAGATCGGTCATTGTAAAAATGAAATGATTCTGCGACTGAGCAACATTTCTAATTTTGTTGGAAAATACAAAACAAAATACACCTGACTCCATCGACTTGTGGCGTCTGAATACTACATTCTTTCCAAATGTAAAAGAAGAGCATGAATCTGGGATACAGAAACATTTCTAATTCTGTTAGGATATACTTTTAAAATGCACTCAACTACACAACACAACTGGCGTCGGGAATACATTTCTTTCAGTGGTTTAAACATTGGATTCATTTGCATGCAGTACCCTCGAAGGCTATGCTTGTTAGGTATCTTCCTGTCAACGTTTACGTCAGGATGAATAAAGTTCACGTGTACCACAGCACGGCCTGTTTCCTGAGTCAAGATTCTATGAATAACCATTGACTGGTACTGGATGCCTTTCACTCACATCCTGTCTGACCTTTTGACCCCAAAAATGTGCACATTCCATTTCATATTCTTAAAAAAGAAATGTCATACCTAGTTGTAGCATATATACAGACGACAATCACTCATGATAGGGAACACAGACTGATGGGAACGAGATAGTCAGAGATTTAGTAAATTGGTAGCCCAGTCCAGTTCTTTCTGGTGGTGCAATTGTACATACCACATATCCTTGAAAGAAATAAATTACTCTGAAGCTGTGACACTTCAGATTAACCCTAACCCCTTAGAGTTAGAGTGAATTACTAAACAAGAAAACTGGTAAACTATACACCAAAACTGGTCTATATGAAAGTTTGTGGGTTTTATTATTATTAATATTTCTTTTATATTTTTTTTTTTGGGGGGGGGGGGCCTTGGGGGAGGGTGTTGTCCAAGAAACCAAACACACTCAACAAGCAAAAAGACCCAATGCTAAAAAAACACAACTTTACCCTAGTTAAAGCTTAGCCAGTAAGGCCGAGTTCGGGCGGTCTGTTCTTGACACGCGAACTCCGTTCTCGCGCTCGAACGGCGGGAACGCGACCCGTGAACATTGCACTCGGAACAAGAACACACACCACCTATCCATCAGGGTTTTGCAAGAACAAGTTACGCGTGTCAAGAACAGACCGCCCGAACTCGGCCTCTATTGCTTACCTGTATTACCACTATTACATATAACCATACATGGTACAAGTAGTATTTTGTAGTAGTTATTACACACAAAATGCTAAGTAGTATTCTGTACTTATTCAGATCTTGAACCCAAAGTAATGCCTAGGACGTTGGTGTTAAAAACATACACTGACTGATTAGTAAACTTAACACAATGAAACTTTTGCTGAATCTAACAAAATTCAACCATACAACAAGGATTTTAATTATAAAAACAAATATTGTTGGATATTTTTCTGATACGGGTTTCTTGCAAAAAACGTGCAGCAGGTTATGGTTAAATTGAAAAAAAATTGCTACTCCTGGTTTTTTTTGTACATTATTCCAACCACTAGAGGATTTACGCAACAATAGAATTACAAGTCGGGTAAAAGGAAAACAAAAGCTTCCTTTCACTTGTACTTAAGGAAACCGTAATGCCCTGGAAGTCTCTTAAAATGATAACAAGTAAAATGGTCTAGGTAAGAGTACAAGTGGTGTTGAAGTGGTTTGATAACGCCACTTGTTCCTGGGTTCAGTGTACAGTACACACACATGTAGGTGATGGCTCATTTTAATGGTGTGTATTTTTAAAAAGGAGAAAGTTTGATCTAACGTCGCAGGATATTTTGGAACTTAATCTTTATCATTGACTGCTCGGATAATTTTTAACCCTAACATCACCAATACTCGCAAAATACGTCGCAAAATACTACTTGAGTAAACTGTACTATGCAGTACTCTTACCTCACTGGCCTATGATAATTGAGTAGTATTTTGTAGTACTGTGTACTGTGCCCCAAATGAAGCACGTTAAGGTTAAAATAGTATAGCTGGAAAAGTATTTTAGGGAAGTTCAGGTTGAGGAAATTTTCTGAAAGTAACTCAGTATGACTCAGTTTCCTTTACCACATGAACAAAAAAGACCATTTGAACCAGAAACTGTGGGTTCAATAAATGTAGCCATGTGTTAAATGAGTCATATAAATAACTACCAACTCTAACCAACTACTTGGATCTGAATTTAACTATTGATGACTATGGAGTATATATTGTGGTCTTCCATCTAGAATCTGCTGTAAGATGAATACAAAAAACTCTATAACATTCTCTAAATATAAAGGCTTTTTTATAATCCATTTAAATTAAATGTATCAAAATCCCCCAATAAAATACAACTTCCCAATCAAAACAAAACCACTGACCACCCCACACATACACATTAAATTTGAAGTAAAACCTTAACATTAAAATGTATCATTATTTTATTATTAACCACTTATAAAAAAAAATGATTGCAATCCTTGACTTTTTTGTAATTGAAATCAGATTTCAGAGAGCAGTGATTAAATCCATTGAAATGAAAATGAATTTGTTTCAGACCAAATAGGTTTAAAGCGAGTGTTAGATAAGGAGACCATGGCTGATCAGTCCAGAATTGTTAGGCTTCTATTAAACAATTTTCTAATGGAATCTGTGGCAGTAAAGGAAGCCTAGATATTAAGCTGGCATTGGTTCAACATAATTTATGTAGATGTGAGCCAACGCAAGGTTGTATGCCAGAACCATGGTTGGACAAGGTAGGATACACCATTTGCAGATATCAAACATTTTTACGACCGAATTATTTAAAGAGATATCTTACTAATTTGAAAATAAACAATGATTCTAAGCCTCCAGCAAAATTATTGTGCGAGATATCCTGTAATTGTTTTAATTTTTTTATATTTTATTATAAAAAATCCCGATCGCAAAGAAAACAAGAACAACTGCCCGACATTTTTCTGGCTTTTCTTAGCATCAATAATTGTAAAACTCAAAGTTTTACAATTAGGTCAGTAAAAAAAAAATACTTTAAAATACAACACCCCCCAAAAAAATAATAAAATAATAAAATCAACCACTTATTTCAGATAATTCAAGCAATTACCGATGGTGTATCCTAACTTTAAGGTAAAATATACAAATAATACCATTCAAGTCCTGAAGTTTCTAACTAAAATGCCATTTACAAATGTAAATGTGCATGCATGCTAATTTTGTAGTAAAGCATTTGGTCATAAGATATTCAATAGAGGCTGCACAAACATATTGCACTTATTGTAGTTTATTGCATTATTTTGTTTAATTCGTTACTGGCACGAGTATCAATTATGTAATGTGAATATAAATGAGATTTGTCATTCCACAGTGTGGACCTGCAGGCTGCATTTATGACAGAGTTACCCCCCCCCCCCCCCCCCTCCTAAGAAACTGTATGGTATAATACATGTAAATATATTTTGCAGCTTCAAAGTACATATATACCGCACTGCAGTAGACGGGGAAATGCAGTTACCACATGTATGCAATAAAAATAGTTTGGGATTATTAACCTCAATTTCTTTTTATAAATACAAGATTTTGGTACGTTTTCCCATTTAAATCCAAATTAGGAAATTTGGCCACAGTTCGATAGAATCATTCATGGGCAAAATCTAATAAGCCAATCTCCAGAAAGGGGAAGTTGTAAGATGATCTTTTTAATATTTTGTCAGGTTTTAACATGCGTACGTACCGCTCATTATAGGTGTAGTGTGCAGTATTTCTGCAGTCAATGTGGGGTGTAAGTGTTTTTGATGGTGATACATATTTTTTTTTTTTTTTTTTTTTTTTTTTCTTTTTTTTTTTGGGGGGGGATACAAACGCACCTTACAATGTATAAAATATACATGTATGTTAATGTATACAGTTGGCTTTTTAAATAAATTTCAATTTTTTTTTGTTTAATACCACTTCATGGTCTCCAAAACAATTTTGTATACCATGAATTAAACATCAATTTGTCAAATTATTGACTGAGATAATTCAATTCAGTCATGATAACTCACCAGGCAACACCATCTCAGTGTGCAGGTGCATATAATATAAGATAATGCATGGCATGGCCAGCAAGTGCATCGTTCTTATTCTGCCTCACCGAGCCTACAGGGCTGTTGTCAGTATGCCAGGGCAGTGTACACATTGTTACATGCACTGTAGATGTACATGCACTTATTGTAGCATTGTAAGCTCTCTTTATTGCCAAGACTGAGAGGCCTGCAGATGTGTGGGATGCAAGATATTTTGGCAGGGTCATCTTGCAATGAGATACTGTGACAAATAACGTGCATTTTATATTTCAAGTGCAGTACTCTGAGGTCTCGATTTGAAAAGATCTTACATTTACATCATGTACGTTGTCTTTTTTGTAATCTTTTGTATCTGATGTTGTCTTTTTATACCTTATTTAACCTTATTTAACCCTCACTTTTACCCCATTTTCTTACAAATAACCTGAACCTGCGAAATCCTCCAATTCCAAAGTGTTAAAATTCTATAACCTAAATCCTGCAAAATCCTCCATTATTTGTTACTGGTGACCACTGCCTGAATCCGGCAAAATCTTGCAGTGGGTTTCAATTGCCATTGAGCTACATGTATAAAGCAGCCAAACATTGAACAAACGGCTGCTAAGTGCCCTATTACAACAAGTGTCTGCCAAATGACCCTTTGTAGGCAAACGTTTCCTATCCCTGACACATAACTTGCACCTTGACTGAAGCTCTATGGAGAATGTGCATACATGTATAGCATGAGCAGTGTGTGAAAGTACAAAGTAACAACAAACCTCAATCTTCCAAAATCCACATTTGGATAAATACCTAAGTAACCTCAATCCTGCAAAATCATCCAGCATTACTTTACGCCTTATGACCTCCAGTGGCAAAAACCCCAAACGCCCTAAATCCTGCAAATTCCTCCCATGCAACAACTTCCAAGTGACCTCAATCCTGCAAAAAAAAATCAAATTGCAAAGAGGATGTTGGAGGATTTGAGGTGGTTAGGGTCAATATAAAAAACTATCAAACAATGAACATCATTTGCGAGTTAAATGCCAGAGATTTTCTGCTGATAGTATCTGAGTATTTGGATTGTTTCTAGGTATGGAATTAACGTTGTTGTTTTTCAATCTGGTCTGGTGTTAGTGGAGCATAATAAAGTAGTCTGGGAAGAGAATTAAAGGTTGCAGGTTCAAAGAGTCTTAAGTTACATTGCAGGAAAGAAGCTTTAAAACTCAAGCTTGACCAAAGAAAAACACATGATCTACGCTGGGGTGTTTATATAGGGGTAATTAAGCCCTATCTAGTATACAGTGGAAGTTATCAATGTCATTGATGAACTTCATCAGAACATGGGGAAAAGTCAGTCGGGTAAAGAATTGAATTATGAAACTCTATTTGTTTTGGGGTTTAATCTTGATGTGAAGTACCGACTGTCTTTATGAGTTCTCATTTATGGAATGCAAATGTAAGGAGTAGACGAAAACTGGGAATTTTGTGTTCGTCAAGTTCTGGGAGCTGTTTTAAGGTCATTGGTTTTTTTTCCGTTTTCTTTCCATAGCTCCAAAACCTGGGCATCAATGCGGCCAACATCGGCTTCAGCACGCTCACCATGGAATCCGACAAGTTCATCTGCATCAGGGAGAAGGTTGGGGACCAGGCCCAGGTAGTTATCATTGACCTGAACGACTCGGCCAATCCCATCCGACGTCCCATCTCTGCTGACTCGGCCATCATGAACCCAGCCAGTAAGGTCATTGCACTCAAAGGTGAGATACTCCCCCCAAAAAAAAATTTAAAAAATAAAAATAATTCTACCACCCCTTTACCCATGTGAAATAGTTGTGAAGTGAAGAAGGCAAATTTGATTTGTTTACGTAATTAAATTTTCCATCCTGTTGCCAAATCCTAAAACCCAACTACCAAACCACTCCTATCAGAAAAAAAATCCATCTTTTGCCTTTATTCGTTACTGTAGTTAATTAATAATATACCCACCCATAACACTAACAAGTGTCAGCCTACCATCGTATTGATTAACATGTGTAATTTGTTGGTAGTTTACACATTAGCCTTATTCTTGGCTGAGACGCAGCACGCATATTGTCCAAGGCTTAACTGATGAAGCTCTTCGTCGGACGTCAGCGGTTTTACTCACCTCTGACGTCACAATCATGGAGGATTAGTATCAGTATGCAGCAGGGCTCGTACGGAAATCCCCCATTATGGCACACCGTAATGTAGCCGCAATTAATGGTTTCCCTTGGGACCGGCTATATTTTGACTATAAATCCCAATGTGTGAGTGTATATTGCTATTAATGAGCTTGTGATGAAATAGTGCATCACCAAATATATTATGTGCGTATTCAATTAATAATAATAATAATAATGGCATTTATATTGCGCGAAATACATAAACATATGTTCTAATGCGCATTACAATAGAAATACTTGAACGATAAACCCGTACTACTTAAACCAAAACTACAGTACTAGACCATTTTAAAGTAAAACCATTATAAATCAAATTTTACAAGCTAAACATTTAAGTTTCGAATGAACCATTAAAAATCACGACATGCACAAATACACGTAAAAAGCCTTCTGATACGCATCTGTGTACTCTTGGTTCCTTTGTTGTCCACTCAATTAACCAGTTCGCGCCGGATGACGTATATAAACGCAAAAATTTCCCTAAATTCAAAACGGATGACGCATATCAGCCTAAACCCGCTTCGGATCATGTTTAGTTAAAAATAATCCCGCCCGTCGGCTCGGCGATGTTAAAATAATCCCGGCGCGAACTGGTTAAAACTCCCCAGTGTTTCTTGGCATCTAATGTGACCAGGTAACTGGTTCCAAAGCGAACAAGTAGTGTTATACAGGAAGATTTTGAGTGCATACCTAAAACTTTGTAATTTCAATTTAACCCTAACCACTCTGAATCCATTAAAATCCATACCCCTGTTTTGGAGAATTTGGACAGGTTAAGAATACCTCAATTAAAAACAAGGGAATTATGTTGGATTGAGGATTGTAAGCCTAGCGGTACTGGAGGATTTTAATGGATTCAAGATACCTCCATATTCAGCAGTCACCAACACAAACATTTGTATGTGTGACAACATTGGTGGATTTTGGCGAATTCGGGAATCTTTCTAGTAAAGATATCCAAATGTTCAGGGTTAATATTGCACTGTAGTAATATCTAATCTAATTTTGTTAACCCAGATTATACAAATTACAACAATACAAGTATTAAATAATGCTGTGTTCCCATATTGGATTTTTGAAGCCAATTTTTAATTTTTCTATTTTGAAGTCTACAATCTGCATAAATACCTGAATTTATTACTGTGCGTCTGACCCCCACAACCCAACTACTCTTGTTAAACAAGACCATGCGAATCAATACAAACACAGTTATCAAGCGCTTGACATGCTGAAGATCAATACTGGCTGCTCTTGCAGAGAGGGGCGGATCACATTATGGACTGTAATCTCATTGACCTTTGGCCTTTACCCCCAGGTCAAGTTGGGTGGCTCTGCCCACTTTTTTGGTTTTTTTCTTCTCAGAATGTACTGTCACTGAACTCCAGACAGGAAATTAGTTTAGTGTGTTTAATAGCAAAGCAGTGCTGGTAATAGAATTGTTGGATAGTCTGTGAGTAGGAAACCTTAAAACCAATTCACAGCGGGTATATTTGTTTTTTAGACTTTATATGTACAAGGTAAATACAAAACAGCAAAAGAGTTAGAGGTTTAACTTTTTGTCAATGTACCCAACACCTGACAGAAGACCAGTTGATATAACATTATTGAAGAAATGTCCTTTCATCAACATTTCAATGACACAACAAATTTCCACTTCCTTTTGAATTTATAGCAATCTTAACAAAAACATGGAAATTAAATTCAAACGTAAACTTTGAAAATAAAACATTAAGAAATAATTTCTTGGCATGCGACTGGCAAAATAACTATTAGAACAAAAGTTTTGTTTATTCCTTATTTGTTTACAATTTGTTTAACAGTGAAGAACAAGCATTTACTGTGTTCATGGTCGTCTGACCTTTTTTCTCCTGATTTTGAGGAACCATACCCATCCTGGCATATGGCAAACTGTAGTTTAGTGGTCTAGTACCCATCCTAACCGATTCCAACAAAACCTTGTGTTAGAGTTTGACTGGATGGAGATTGTTAGAGTTGAATTTCTTTTAATAAGGGGGGGGGGGGCGAAATTTTATTTTAAAAAAGGATACATGTAGACACAGTGTAAACTACTTAAAGGTCTGTCAAGTATTTGATTACAGTCTTGAGTTGCATGTTTAGGGAATATGATCATGAGATATGATTCTTGAGAGTTTAACTCTCCTCGACACGACGACATCTTTGGACAGTTTTAGATACTCAAAGGCTTGTGCAATTTGACAGAACTTCAACTCACATAACACACGATCAAACAGCCAAGCCATCCTTTCACAAAAATTGCACCAATTTTTTTTCGAATTTGACAATTGTGCTGCTGCTTTGAACTGATCTGCGCAACAAGGTCCGACAGACTTTTACAACCTCGTGCACCTTTTTGGTTTAAGAAAGGCAAAATTAATTATCTTCTTTTTTCTCCAGCTGGCCGGACCCTCCAGATCTTCAACATCGAGATGAAGAGCAAGATGAAGGCTCACAACCTGACAGAGGAGGTTCACTTTTGGAAGTGGATCAACCTGAACACCATCGGCATGGTGACGGATAACGCCGTCTTCCACTGGAGCATGGAAGGGGAGTCTCAGCCGACCAAGGTGTTTGACCGCCACTCTAACCTGGCAGGATGTCAGATCATCAACTACAGGACCGACGCTAAGATGCAGTGGCTTCTGCTCATCGGCATCTCGGCACAGGTAAGATTGAATTTTGGATGAAGTCTGTGTCGCTAAATCATACCCCCAAAAAAAATATTTTTTAAAAATAATAATGATATTAAAACTAAATAAAATATAAAATATAAAATGTGTGGATTTTGTTTATGTAACTCGGGGAGTATTTGATGGTTTCAAATAATCTACCTAAAACAGAGTTCAGAGATCCTGTAACATACTCTCTATATTCAACCAGTCGTCAGAGCTAAAAGAGAGATCTCCTCTGCAATTTTTTACGAGACTTGTATCTTTCAATTTGACCCCTGCAGCAAAACCGTGTTGTTGGAGCCATGCAGCTGTACTCCGTGGAGCGTAAAGTCAGTCAGCCCATCGAGGGACACGCCGCCTGCTTCTCCATCTTCAAGCAAGAAGGCAACCCTGAGGCATCTACCATCTTCTCCTTCGCTGTCCGTGGAGCAGCCGGAGGCAAGGTAAAGACATCGACTTGAAGAGCTTCCAAAATGGGAACCTTGCAACATTTCATCTTTTGCATGCATTTCAAAACTTAAATCAGAGAAGTAATTATGTTTAAATAGGAAAGGTGTGGGGGCTATGGAACCTATGTCAAAACAAGACTTAACTAGGCACGGGTCGAAGTAAAGAAAAATGCAAAAAACTGAATGTGTATAATCTTTTTTAATTTTTATATTTATTCATATTTGTAATGATATTTCTATTAACATATTTTAAAGAAATAGTACAGTTTTTTTATTAAAAGTGTTTTAAGGAAAAATTATTGTAATATTTCATCTTTATGACTACAAAACCCGAAAAATTATTGGGTTTTTTTTCTTCAGTATTTAACTTTAAACTGCCAAATTGTCAATGGATGAAGTGCAACAAACAGTAATGTAAGGAGAATTTGATTTCTCTGTTCTAATACCTGTGAACCCCTATCTAGTTCTGTCCAGTTCTGTCCAGTTCTGTCCAGTTCTGTCCAGTTCTGTCCAGTTCTGTCCAGTTCTGTCCAGTTCTGTCCAGTTCTGTCCAGTTCTGTCCAGTTCTGTCCAGTTCTGTCTAGTTCTGTCCAGTTCTGTCCAGTTCTGTCCAGTTCTGTCTCATTTTGCCGCCAGAACTCCTCACATTTGTGTCTTGTGTGTCTTTTATTAGCTTCACGTCATCGAGGCCGGTAGCCCGCCCACCGGTAACCAGCCATTTTCCAAGAAGGCTGTGGATGTATTCTTTCCTCCGGAGGCCCAGAACGATTTTCCAGTCGCAATGCAGGTAAACAATTTGTAAGAATTGTAAGAATATTTTGTCAATATTCAGGCGAGCCTTAAACATTAGACCGTGTACCAGGGGAGTCGGGTTGACGCAGTGGGTAATGTCCTCAACTGTATAATGCAAAACTAGTCCTATTGACCTATTGACGTCAACTACGTGACAACAAAAAAGTCAGGATAAATCCAGATAATAGCCCATTTATTTGTACACGTTTCAGGTGAGCCCTAAACATGACACCATCTACTTGATCACTAAGTATGGCTACGTCCACCTGTATGATCTGGAGAGTGGTACCTGTATCTACATGAACCGTATCAGCGCTGAGACCATCTTTGTCACTGCCCCCCACGAGGCTAGCTCGGGTATCATTGGTGTCAACCGCAAGGGTCAGGTAAGGTGCCAATTCTCAGAATATCCAATATCCAAATATGAAAATGTTAAAATGTCACAATAATAAGAAGTAAGGTCAGTTTAGGGTCACATTCACAAGATTTTTAACAGTTTAACCGTAACCTTCAATGTTTCAACATCTTTTGTGAAATTTTGGAAAATTTTGGAGTCGATCCTCTAAACAATTTCACAATCCTTTGTGGAGTTTTGAAAGATTTTACAGGATTTTAGTTATTGTTGGATGATTTTGAAGGACTTAGGTAGAGGTCTTCTTTCATTGAACAAATCCCATTAAAGAACTGATGATTTTGTAGGATTGAGGCTGTATCTAATTTTGACATGTTGGAGGATTTTGTAGGATTAAGGGTGCATCCTAGCAAAAAGACCCAGGGGTTAGGAATATACAAAAAAATGAATTTGGTGTTTTAGATGAGCCTATTTACACTAATGCACAAGAACTGGCTACAAGTTTGCCTAATAGATTTTCCAAAAAAAAATAACAAAAATCTGCATTCTTTCCAATCGGCGCACAGGTGGTGTTCCAGTCTTGAATATAGACAGAATGCGTTAATGGCCAGAATAGATCATTTCAATGACTTTGATAACATCTCAATGACTTTGATAACATCTCAGATTGTATCTTAGTTCTTAAAACAGTCTTTTGCAAGTTCACTTGTAAAAAACAAATTGACGATATTTTTTTAACTTGAACACCTGCAAACCTCTGGGGGGAAAATGTTTTTTTGGAAAAATGCGAGCAGAATTGCTCTCGTTCTGTACGTTATTAAGGGAATAAATGTGTGTTCGAGAGGTTTTAATCACTCTGTTTAATACCGCTTGGAGTCTGGGTGCTGATAATTAACCGAGATTATTTAGACTTTAGATAATTTAGATTATTTAGACTTTTGTCTGAATTCAGACTTTTGAATCTCTATAGAAAGATATGCATCTTTTAGACATTTCATCAATTTTTCGACTTATTTCTTCATAGACAATCTCATCCCTGAACTGTTCTCCCGTTTCATTCTCTCTCTCAGGTGCTGTCAGTCAGTGTCGATGAAGAAAACATTGTTCCCTACATCACCAACACTCTGCAGAACCCAGACCTGGCTCTACGCATCGCCGTGCGTAATAACCTGTCTGGTGCTGAGGAGCTCTTCGTGCGCAAGTTCAACACACTGTTTGCCCAAGGCAACTATGCCGAGTCGGCTAAGGTGGCAGCCAATGCACCCAAGGTAGGAGACTTGTCAAGAAGGAAAAAAATTGCCCCAATTCATCAAAAATTTGTCTGTCTACATTTTGTTTGCTCTTGGTTTTGCGTCCATGAACGGATGCAAGCCAGCTCGTCTGGTTCTTTGACTACAGTTCCAAGATGAAGTAGGGTCAGGTAAACAGTTCAGTGTAACAATATTTTCTATAAAATACTAACCACCAAATCGATCCATTTTTTGGGACTTACAGCTAAAGGAAATGTTGTATATTACCTCCAAGATTGAAGAGGCAGTCCGCATGATAATGATGCAAAGAACACCCTCAATGTACATAGATGTTTTTCTTTGATACGCATGTGTGTAATCTTGGTTCTTTTGTTGTCACTCAATTAAAATCACAAAACTAATTCAAGGAGAAGGGCGTTCCTTTCAAGTGGTCAAGAGAAAAGTTGCTGCAAAGGAAGTTAGAATCTTACACAGACTCGCAATTGTTCACCGTTTCTTCTCTTATCTTCACTCTTCTCATCCAGGGCATCCTGCGGACACCCCAGACCATCCAACGCTTCCAGCAGGTGCCTGCCCAGTCCGGTGCCACCAGCCCCCTTCTCCAGTACTTTGGCATCTTGCTGGACCAAGGGCAGCTCAACAAGTACGAGTCGCTGGAGCTCTGTCGGCCCGTACTGCAGCAAGGCCGCAAGCAGCTGCTGGAGAAATGGCTCAAGGAAGATAAGGTAGAAGGTTGGAAGGAGTGGAAGATGGAACGGGGGTGAATGTGATGGGAGACGGGGGGAACTAGGTATTGAAGGTTGGGAAGATAGATTTGATTGAGTCGTCTTGGTGAGTTGTACATAACACAAGGCCGAGTGGATTTAACCGTGGTTAGATGCCTGGGTTAACTTAACAACTTTATTTATTCTCCACAGCTTGAGTGCAGTGAAGAGCTTGGAGATCTCGTCAAGGCCCATGATCCTACCCTGGCGTTGTCTGTCTACCTGAGAGCCAATGTTCCCAACAAGGTAACGTCAAAACCCCAACTACCACTGAGTTCACTTTAACCTGTATATTTTGATCGCTCTCTTGTAAACTGTTACATCTCTAATCGATACGTTTGATCATTTTTTCGTTTGCCAGGTGATCCAATGCTTTGCCGAGACGGGCCAGTTCAGCAAGATTGTTCTCTATGCCAAGAAGGTTGGTTACACTCCTGACTACATCTTTCTGCTGCGTAACGTGATGCGCATTAACCCGGAGCAAGGGTCAGGCTTCGCTCAGATGCTGGTACAGGATGAGGAGCCACTTGCAGACATCAATCAGGTAAGCAACTGTCTTATCATTAATATTACCCCTGCTCGTTGGGCCAATGAAGCATTCCAAAGATCATCTCAGCTTCCTGGGAAGTATAGAGTTTGATGCCGCAATTTTGGCACAAAGCAGCTAGAATCGACCACAGTAACCATCTCTACCCTCACAGGTACCCATTTTATTCCTGGGTGGGGAAAAGCAATGAGTGACAAAGTACCTTGCCCAAGGGCACATGTACCATTAGTTCAGGTTGGACTCGAACCCACAACCTGCAAAATTATTCCTAAACCCAATAATTAAATGCTCCAGACCACTAATTCAATGCTCCTAACCATTATTTCAAGTTGTTTTTTTTTCGTTTTGTTTTTTTTGGTCTTGGCATGAAAAGCATCATAGTACATGGAGTTGTGGTTGGTAATCTGATTTTACTGAGCAACATATTTTTGTGCTAAGCAAATTATTGTGCTTAGCAGCTCTATGAAATTAAAATTTAACTTACTGTTAACTTGCTTTTCTCACACTCACAGATTGTAGACGTCTTCATGGAGCAGAACATGGTTCAGCAGTGTACCTCCTTCCTCCTGGATGCCCTGAAGAACAACCGCCCCTCTGAGGGTCACCTGCAGACGCGCTTACTAGAGATGAACCTTCTGTCTGCTCCTCAAGTGGCCGACGCTATCCTGGGCAATCAGATGTTTACGCACTACGACCGGGCACACATCGCCTCTCTGTGTGAAAAGGCTGGCCTGCTTCAGAGGGTAACAAATGCTTAACACATTGCTTAGCACATAATACATTGGCCGTTTTCCGGCTGCTTTTTTGCTTGGCTTGTGGAGAGCGATATTTGTCCGTTTTGAAACTTGCTGAAAATTAACCCAGAGCCTAACTTCTTGGGGCTGCGATACAAAATGTCTGAGTAGCAAAGTTATAAACTGGAAACAAAATGAGAAAAAAATGGTTGTCAGTTGCCAACCTGGTTGTTTGTAAAGCAGATATTTTCTGTGCCGAACACATTTCTGTGCTTGGCCGTTACTTGAGGTTAACCCTTTCAATACCGCATTGTTTTATGGGGTCACACTGCCCTGTACCGCATTCTTTCACACAACGCACTGTTTTATGCAACTTGCAGCGTTTACTATTTGTAAACCTCAATTTTCCATTTGAAGACTTCGTTTTACCGAAAATCATTGTGTATATTATTTGTAGGCAATGAAATGGTCTTTCATATCTGTTAGTTGTTATACAAATAGAACAAAATGTAGTTATATAAAAATACACCAGCGACACCAGCTACCCAAGGCCCGGCGCGTCAAACGGCACCCCGTCCACCACCGGCACCCCGTCCACGGCGGGCCGTTGTAGTAGCACTATGACCAGGCATATCAAAGTCAAACGACGACGTAGACATGGAAGAAACTTCACTAGATTCATTGGAATCCTCACTAAGTTCCTCTTCAGAACTTTCCAAATCTATATCGGAGTCACTATCAGCAAATAACTATGCTAGTATTTCCGCGTTACGATCAGCCATAATGGTGATATTTTGTCCAACAAAAACAGAAGAAGATTTGTTGCGTGTGTTTTTCTCGGAAAATCGTAATGGAAACCCCACACGCGTTATACACCATTGTAAAGCTATCTCAATTGACTTCCTGACTATATAACATTCAACAACAGAGGGCAGCAAACGAAAATAATGCAGCTTCTCGAAAACAGAGGCACTCTGTTGTCGAGTAAACTCGACATTGGTACGGAAGCACACTGCGTTGCGCTGTCGAGTAAACTCGACATTGGTATTGATAGAGTTAAAGAGGATTTTAGAAAAATTCAAATTTTTTTGAAAATGTTTAGACTTCTTCTGTTCTGGTCATGATTTGTTAAAGTTTTGCTTGTTAAATCAGTAATTCTTGGGGAAAAGTAAACCAAAGGTCTACTAATCTGTTAATTTTCAGAAATAACTTGCTGTTTTGAAAATGTCGGTTTATTTTTGACTACCGGCACTGAATTCGGATATTAGATACATGGGTTGCGCAGAAGATTGATAACCTTGCTCCTTTTTTTTATTTGTTCAGGCTTTGGAGCATTACACAGATTTGTATGACATCAAGAGGGCTGTGGTCAACACTCACATGTTGAACCCAGAGGTGAGTGAAATGTTGTCAAATGTCGTGAACGTTTGTGGGCTGCCTGTTGTAAACAAGTCGGGATATGCTGAAGTTTGCACAAAATCTAGCCATTAAGTCTCAATTCTTTGAGAGCATCCACTTGTGCAAAGAGGATTTTGGAGGCTTTGACAAGGCTAGTACCAAATATTAAATAGTGTATGTGGTTTTTTGAATGAAAGTTAAAGTTTACGTAAAGTTTACTGACTCTAATTCTTTAACTTTATCGCCCAGTGGCTCGTCAACTACTTTGGGTCCTTATCGGTGGAGGATTCCCTGGAATGTCTCAAGGGAATGCTATCGGCCAACATCCGTCAGAACCTGCAGATCTGTGTTCAGGTGGCCACCAAGTACCATGAGCAGCTCTCTACCAACTCCCTCATCGACATCTTTGAGTCCTTCAAGAGCTACGAAGGTCTGTTTTACTTCCTGGGATCCATCGTCAACTTCAGTCAGGATGCCGATGTCCACTTCAAGTACATCCAGGTATGAAGTCAAAATTAAGTGACTGATGGACTTTGATGGGTATTGTCCTCTAGTAACTAGTAGATAGGATAAATTTTTGGGTTTTTTTGTGTTTTTTTGTCTTTGTCCTTTTTTTGTTGTTCAACATTTGATTTATTTTGTCTTGGTGTGGATGCATAAGACCCGAATGTCGTCTTTAGGGACAGTGGAGATGCTTGTCTTAGGTGCTGCATCTATTGTGTACAGTACCATGATTAAGATGCCTCCTAGAGCAATGTCCGCTGGTGTGTCAGACAAATGCTGCTCCTTGTCTAGTGGGGCAGTGTTTCGTAAACACACCAACATTTCAACTTCTGATAACGCAAGTGTTAGCAAAGTTCACTACTTTGGGATTACTAAACAAAAGTGTCATGGGCGCATTTGAGGCACATCACAAGAAAAATGTTGACTTGTAACGCGAATCGTTTCTTACACCAGGCTGCCTGCAAGACCGGCCAGATTAAGGAGGTGGAACGTATCTGTCGTGAGAGCAACTGCTACGATGCCGACCGAGTCAAGAACTTCCTGAAGGAGGCCAAGTTAACAGACCAGCTGCCTCTCATCATCGTCTGCGACCGTTTTGACTTTGTCCACGACCTCGTGCTGTATCTATACCGCAACAACTTGCAGAAATACATCGAGATCTACGTGCAAAAGGTATGCAGGCCAGGTGCTGGCTAGTTTTTTCACGAACCTTGATCTGAGGTGGGTTTAGGCCGGCATCTGTGGGTAGTACACCCTGATATTTCCTGCCTCGCTCACTGCAAGCCAGTCTCTGACAGATATTCCGGCCTATGCCGGTGACGTGTTAATCTGTCTTCCGTGAATCTTTGGAAAAACTTTGCGTGTATACACGGCATCAGACGCAAACAGGTTAATTGCATTGATCCCTCATTCTGTGTCCTTCCAGGTGAACCCATCCCGTCTGCCCGTTGTCATCGGTGGTCTCTTAGATGTCGACTGCACTGAGGATGTCATCAAGAGTCTCATCATGGTGGTCAGGGGACAGTTCTCAACCGACGAACTCGTGGAGGAGGTGGAGAAACGCAATAGGTAAGATTGCTGATCGCTTAAACGGCAAATTGTTGAACATAAAAAAACATATTTTAAAGCCTTAGTTTGTAGAGACTACTCTTTTTCTCTGTACATCACACGACATTTTAATTTGTTTGCAACTACACGTAAAAAACGTACAATGGTGGTTTAACTGTAATTTTTTTGAGCAATGTTATGCCATTTTAAACTCCGTAGATTGAAACTGCTTCTGCCCTGGCTGGAGACTCGTATTCACGAGGGCAGCGTGGAACCAGCCACCCACAATGCACTAGCCAAGATCTACATCGACAGCAACAATAATCCAGAAAGATTTCTACGGTAGGTTCTGGAGGAAATAAGTAACTGCCCCTTACCTGATGTTTCAGAAACTTGTAAGGGTTGGCAAATTTCTTTGTAATTGTTTTAAGGTTTTCCTCGATGCTTTCTGACACTGCATAGTATTACAACTGTTGTATACTGAAGTATCCAGAAGTCTCGTTAATTAATACGCACTGTCTTAGACATAACGTTGTGGGGTATCTAAGAGAATAAGTGGCAAAAAGTTGATGATTATTGTTACTAGAATAGATCATTGATTGCTGCAAAGCTGTGAAGGGGAAAGACGTTTTCAAAATTAATCAGATTTCCCCAGGAATGCTTCAGGCCTCTGACCTAAGTTCATCTCACGCCTTCAACATTTTGTCAAGCCAGGCATTCAAGACCATGCCCCACAAAATACTTCAAAACATGAATGTGGATTTTTGATAGAATTGGGAAGGTTGGGGTTAATCCGACGTGAAACCAATTTGATTAACTTCACAGGGAGAATCAGCACTACGACAGCCGCGTGGTAGGCAAGTACTGTGAGAAGCGTGACCCCCACCTGGCCTGCGTTGCCTACGAGCGCGGTCAGTGTGACCGAGAGCTCATCAACGTCTGTAATGAGAACTCTCTCTTTAAGAGCGAGTCTCGCTACCTGGTCAAGCGTCGGGACCAGGAGCTGTGGGCCGAGGTACTGCAGGAGACTAACCCGTATCGAAGGCAACTCATTGACCAGGTAAATAATGGGACGTGATTCCTGGGTTGACTACTGGCGTCGTATAATTGAGAAGCTGTTCTTGTAGTTACATCCTAATTCAAGTTTGCTATGGAAAATTGTCAAGGTTGTTTTTTATTATTTTTTTATTTTATGTTTCTCTCTTTTGTGCCATTTCCAACAGGAGGCTAAGCTGGGGTTACGGGGAGGAACATTGAGATCTCATGAATTATTCATTTTGTATTGAATTATTCATCTTATTATTCGTGACACAGATTGTGCAGACGGCTCTGACAGAGACCCAAGATGCTGAGGACATCTCGGTGACAGTCAAGGCATTCATGACGGCCGACCTACCCAATGAACTGATTGAACTACTGGAGAAGATAGTGCTAGAAAATTCAGTATTCAGCGATCATAGGTAAAGCAACATGGCTATAATAAACACACATTATGATGCTGTAGTGGGTTTCCAAAGAAGTGATTAATTAACTGTGTACACCTGTTGGTCATGATTTGTTTACATCAGAATTGTACAGGAAACTAACATTCTTAATGCTGCTTTAAATAAAATGCATTCAATTTTCAAGGAGGGGGATAGTGAAGTATCTAAACAGAAAGCAGTTTTATGCTACAAAATCTCTACAAATAGGTGAACAAAGAGCTAAGGAAGACATCGTTTATCAACAAGTTGCCTGAGTTTTGTTGCAATCACCTCTTCACTTTCCAGCAACCTCGTTGCAAATCAAAATATTTCTCACAGAATTTTTGAGATTTCTTAGGAAAGCATCACGGAGAATTCAGAAATGTTGGTTTCATTAAGTGTGGGAACCCTGAACAAAAGATGAGATTTTTTTGCACCAGACAGATGAAGGAATATATTGAGTTTTTCTTGTCACTGTTCTGCAGGAATCTTCAGAATCTGTTGATTTTGACTGCCATCAAAGCAGACAGGAGCCGCGTCATGGAGTACATCAATCGTCTGGATAACTATGACGCTCCAGATATCGCTAACATTGCCATCGGCAGTGAGCTCTACGAGGAAGCATTTGCCATCTTTAAGAAGTTTGACGTCAACACTTCTGCCATCCAGGTCAGACTTGAGAAGGGGTCTCTTGTTTGGTTTATATGGGAACATGTTTTGTAAACGAGAAGGCAGTTTGGTAGGTTATTCAGGTTTATGTTTTGGGGAGCTATCAGCATTTGGAGATTTAGAGAGTTAGGGTTTAAAATGTGTAGAGTTATCCAAGTGCAAATTTCCTCACTTTTTTTTTTCCTAATGAAACAAGTGTTTTATTCATCTCAATTGTTTAGGCATTCAGTCGCTCTTGGAATTCAGCAAGAGTCGGCCTAAAACAAGAATCGGCTTTTGTTTTGATTGAATTGAGATGGTCGGGTTTATGTTTTGAAACTTATGTTTTGAAAAATTTAAGACACAGTGCTAGGGAAGAGTGCTAAAAGAAATGAGAGGTTAAACCCCAAATACCTTGTAAAACCCATCAAATCTCATAAAATATGGAGGCATTCTCCCCTAAACTGTACTACTTTATGAATCAAATTATAAAGTAACCAGCAACCCTTTTATCAGAAAACAAAATAGATGCTGGAATAACTTTGGTTCCGTCCGTCTTGAAACTTAGGTCCTGATTGAGCATATATGTAACCTAGACCGCGCCTATGAGTTTGCTGAGCGTTGCAACGAGCCCTCTGTCTGGAGCCAGCTGGCGATGGCTCAGATGAAAGGTGGACTAGTGAAGGAGGCTATCGACTCTTACATCAAGGCTGACGACCCCTCCACGTACACTGAGGTCGTAGATGCCTCTACGGCATCGGGTAAGGGCATTGGCTTCTTAAAACATAACCTGGGACAACTGTTAGAGATGCTTTGATCTGGGGTCCAGCAGTTCAAAAGATTTTAGTACGGCAGATAGGCGATGAGATTCCAGTCACGTGTTGGTCATAGACTTTTTGGTTGATCTAAGAATATGATTTCCAACCCCTTCTTTAGGCAACTGGGAGGACCTGGTGCGTTACCTCCAGATGGCTCGTAAGAAGGCCCGAGACTCCTTCGTGGAGACGGAGCTCATCTTTGCCTTTGCCAAGACAAACCGCCTTGCTGATCTAGAGGAGTTCATCTCAGGGCCCAACCACGCCCAGATCCAACAGGTAAAACCTCGCAGATCGCTACTGTTCTCTCTAATCGTGGACATATGAGGTTCCACAGCTCAGAACTGGTGCCTGCTGATCGATTAAAATGGAAAAATATTTATCTGACTGTCTGTTATTTAGTTGTTTTCTTGGTCAGGCGTGAGATTGTTTAGACTTTGTCTAAAATCAGACTTGTTTAATGATATGCATCTTTCAGACATTTCATCAATTTTCCGACTGTTTTTCTAAATTGACAGTGACATTCTTGTCTTGTCCTATGTTGTGTAGGTTGGCGATCGGTGCTATAACGAGGGAATGTACGAGGCCGCTAAGCTCCTCTACAACAACGTCTCTAACTTTGCCCGTCTGGCGTCTACCTTGGTGCACCTGGGTGAATACCAGAATGCTGTGGACAGTGCTAGGAAGGCTAACAGCACACGAACATGGAAGGAGGTACGGACAGGCATCGATTACTGGCTAAGATTCAAAAGAAATGCTGGTTTTAAATTAATTTTCGGTCTTTTTTTAGGACAATTCTTGAGGACATTTTTTTTATATCTCAATTTCCTTTTACACAAATAAACAACATAGCGTAAGATAGGTCAGTTGGTAGAGCGCTGGTCCGGCATTCCGGGGGTTGCAGGTTCAAGTCCCGCCTTGCAAATTGCTTTGTTCATTTTGAACTTTAATTTAATTTCATTTTGTTACTGGAGTAAAATGAATTTCGGAAATTTCAAGTTAAACTTTCCTTTATCTTTTTTTAAAAATGAAGCGTTTTTAAAAATCTGTTGGAATTTTCCTCAATCTGCCAGGTGTGTTTCTCCTGTGTGGACGGTGAAGAGTTTCGTCTGGCCCAGATGTGCGGTCTTCACATCGTAGTCCACGCTGATGAGTTGGAAGAACTTATCAACTACTATCAGGACCGGGGCTACTTTGAGGAGCTCATCCAGCTCTTAGAGGCTGCTCTAGGTAAACCATTAAATCATAACCCTCATCATCGTTATCAACATTCACCATTGTGCGGGAAATGAGGGGAACAGCTTTGGCAATTAAACTTGCAAGAAACCTGGAGCCGGATGTAAAGTAAATGCATCCCCACTCTTCTTTCCTTTATCCTGCAGAATCTTACAAATTCTAATTTGAAGCATCAGTAGACATAAGGGTTATAAAGCAATATGTTTACCTATTTAGATTTGTCACCTCCCCGATCCAAAATCAAGCTGAATTCTCTAGAAAAGCATTTTAAGTTTATCAGTGACAAGTAATGACCGATAATTGGTTTTTTTTGTTACAGAAAAGTACTTTAGAGCAGTTTAAAGTGCCAATAATGAAGTAAGATAAAACTGTTTTACTTCCAATCTGCATTCCATTGTCTTACACTTGAGTATTTTTTATACTTCACAAATGAATTTCCAACATAAAGCTAATCAAGTGAGGCCTATTCCATTAATCATACACAACCTTTTTTTTTTTAGTGGAGGTGTAAACAAAAAGACTGACATGAGGTTTCCACATAATTGCTATTTTCCTTTTCTTATATCATCAACAGGTTTAGAGCGTGCTCACATGGGCATGTTCACGGAGCTTGCCATCCTGTACTCTAAGTACAAACCCTCTAAGATGCGTGAACATCTCGAGCTCTTCTGGTCCAGAGTTAACATTCCAAAGGTACGACCAAGCTTGTCATTTGTGTTAAAAATACAAATATTGACAACCTTTAAAAGATTTGTTCTTGATTTTCTGACATTGCCCGCAAACGAGGGCAACTGGCCTCTAAGGTTGTTGGCTTTTAAGTTGCTGTGCTTTAAAATTGAATTTAGTGCAGAATGCAATCTTTTAATTTCTTTTAGCCTCAGTTAGGGCCAGGGGCCAATTTCATAAAACGTGTAAGCACCAAAATTTGCTTAGCATGAAAATTCTTCCTTGGAAAAAACAGGGTTACAAACAAAAAAATTTGTTGATGTTTATTGTTTGTGACTGGTATTCAGCTCTTTTTTGCTTTAAATGAAAATACACATGGAGTTTGGGCCGATAACCTGTTTTTACTGAGCAAGACTTTTTTGTGCTAAGCACATTTTTGTGCTTACATGTTTTATGAAATTGGCCCCTTGTGCTAAACACATGATTTTCTGCTAACAGAGCCTCCATCTATTTCACGAAGACGCGCTTAACCTAGCTGAGAAAAATGCTTAAATCTGTAACATAACAATATAAAAACGTCCTGAAATAGTGCTTAAAAGGTTAGCAGATTAGTCTGCTTTAGTTATCACAACTTTTCTGCTAACTGTTAAGCAGCTTCATAAAATTGGCCCTCATTTACCTGGATCCTCTATTATTCCCCAGAGGCAAAATCGTGTTATTCTCTCATTCCTACAAAATCCTATGTTTCAATTTTCTAAAGCCCTCAATTTTGTAAAGGTTTAGGGTTTAGTTTGACTATAATTTGCTGATTTCTTTCTGCAGGTGCTGAGGGCAGCTGAGCACGCCCACTTGTGGGCGGAGCTAGTGTTCCTGTATGATAAGTATGAGGAGTACGACAACGCTGTGGTTACTATGATGGCTCATCCGACAGACGCATGGAAGGAGGCGCAGTTTAAAGACATCGTCACTAAGGTATGGGACCGCAAATCAAGAAGTTTATTGGTCATCCAAATGCACTTGAAGAGTAGTCTAACCAAGGGGTGCAGAACAGCAAACTGAAACGGGATGGAGATTTTAAAATGTTCGTGCTTATATAGCGCTTTACATCGTATCAACGATCTTAAAGCGCTTTACAATTATTACCCCGTTCATCAGGCCCTGGACCACGTGGCAGCCGTTTATAGGCGCTCAATCGGCCACGACCCTCACAGGTACCCATTTATACTCCTGGGTGGAGAGAGGCAATTGTAGTTAAGTGTCTTGCCCAAGGGCACAAACACCATGTTCCTGGTCGGGTTCGAACCCAAGCACCATCGTACATGAGTCAAACACCGTAACCACTGGGCCATGACATTCTACAAAAGCAAAAACGCTGCAAGAATTTGTTCTTTTTTTGCACGAGTGCCATTTTTTAAAAATGTATCCTCAATTATTCCCCATCCCAACAATCTGTGGTTCTTATACCACGACTTGAGGCTCCTTTGACAGAAAAAAAAAGTACTTAAACAATTTATTTGTGAGGGGTTCTGGCAAAATGAGACAGAACTGGGCAGAGGTTGAAATGAGGTTTGTCATTTTTAGGAAAGAGAATAAAACAAAAAGCCCTTGGTTTTGTTTCTTTTCCAAAACTGAAATGTATGATCGCTTTATTCCCCCCAGGTTGCCAACATAGAGCTGTACTACAAAAGCATTCAATTCTACTTGGATTACAAGCCCCTGATGCTAAATGACCTACTGACTGTCCTCATCCCACGGATGGATCACACCAGGGCGGTCAGTCTCTTCACTAAACTAGACCAGCTGCCGTTGGTCAAACCCTACCTGCGACAAGTGCAGAACAACAACAACAAGGTAAGAACCCTCGGTTAGTCATGACGTGATGCCGAGACTAACGTTAGTCATTCCAAGACTAACGTTAGTCATTCCAAGACTAACGTTAGTCATTCCGAGACTAACGTTAGTCATTCCGAGACTAACGTCGGTCATTCCGAGACTAACGTCGGTCATTCCGAGACTAACGTCGGTCATTCCGAGACTAACGTCGGTCATTCCACTATGCCACAATTAGCAGTTGCGGCACGACTACTGCTCTTTGCCCTGTGACTTAGTAGTCATTATTCATATTTTTAGTTTCTTTAATTTGTTCACCCAAGGCCATAAATGATGCCCTCAACGGTCTCCTGATTGATGAAGAGGACTACCAGGGGCTTCGCACCTCAATCGATGCCTTTGACAACTTTGACAACATCGCTCTCGCCCAGCGTTTGGAGAAGCACGAGCTGCTAGAGTACCGACGTATCGCCGCCTACCTCTACAAACGCAACAACCGCTGGAAGCAGGCTGTGGAGCTCTGCAAGAAAGACAAGCTTTACAGGGTATTGTAGAAGGCTTTTCTTATTTGGCTAAGAAATTCCTTAATGTCTTCCACTGGTTTCACACAACCCTTCGGGTCTCTTATTTTTCTGGGCATACTGTTTGCAACTCGTCACAATGCCAAGCATTTTGTAGGGAGAATCCAAAATGTAATGGACAGTATCTTGAGGTTTACGTCGGTTGTACCTGTACCTTGAGGTTTGTTTAGGTTTTCTAGGATTCCTCGTAGTTCAACCTCAAGAGGTTGCTGCTCGCTTAATATCTATGCATTCCTCCCCTGTATTCTTGTGTTATTACCTATACCAGCCAGTCACGCCCGTATTCTCACAATCTCTTCCTCCCACCTATCCCAGGATGCCATGCAATATGCCAGCGAGTCGCGAGAGACAGAGACGTCTGAGGAGCTGATTGCCTGGTTCCTGGACGAGGGTCTTCACGAGTGCTTCAGCGCCTGCCTCTTTAACTGCTACGACCTGCTCAACCCGGATGTCATCTTGGAGTTGGCTTGGCGTCACAACATCATGGACTTTGCCATGCCTTACATGGTACAGGTCATGAGGGAGTATCTCGGCAAGGTAGGACTGGCTTCCACTCAGATTCAAAGATTCATCTTCACCCAACCGACTATAAGTTTGTAGTTTCAACGACCAATTGTTTCAATCTTTTCAACCAGGTTGACAAGTTAGCAGCTTCAGAGAAGGAACGAGCTGAGGAGGGCGACACAAATCAACCCCTAGTCTACAGTAAGTCAACATACCAGTCTTTATACCCCACCTAGGTCATGATAACAAGCAATGGACCTGGACATTTGCACCCACAGGCAAATCCAGAAATGTATAAATATCACCATTCTGTAAAAGTCTGACTTTAAGCTCATTTGGAGGTACAAAACAGACATGAGTCTAGGTTTATGAAAGTTCAGACCCAACCCAACAGAATGAGTTGCCTGTCGGCAGAGCTACCTTTGAGTAATAGGCCCGACAACAAGTTCACTTCAGATGCCGTGTGTACATGCAAAGTTTTTTCCAGGATTCAAAATGAATGACAGATATACCTGTCACGAGCTATCACGAAATATCTGTCGGCGACTGGCTCGCAGCGAGCAAGGCCAGAAATATCAGGGTCTGCTACCCACAGATGTCAGCCTGAACCCGTCTCAGATCGAGGTTCGTGAAAAATAAGCCCGCTCATGGTCTCGGTCAATGTCGAAATAATCCTACCTCGAACTGGTTATTAATGGAAATCAATGGGAATAAGGAGCAAATTGTGTGTAAATTTACTGCATGAGAAAAACGACTTATCATTGAGAATTATTTCGAGATATTTGATTGAAATAAAACTCATGAACTTTTCCCGTTTCCATTTGCTCTTCATAAGATGAACCCCAGCTAATGCTGACGGCAGGGCCAGGTATGATGATGCCTCCACAGATGAGCGGGGTGCCAGGGGGCGGGATGATGGGTCCGCAACCGGGCTACTACGGCATGTGAGACACACAGAATCAATGAATTATTGTATCAATTATAGAGTCCAGGGAAAGACCAACAGACACATCCAACCTCTAAATTCTGTAAGTTCTCAGATGTAAAACAAAACACAAAATCTATTGATTAGTCTCAGGAAGACAAAGTTAAGAGTTACTCTTCTTAAGATTAATCTTGGCATTAGTTAAATTGGCTGCTGCAAGAGTGACGTTTGTTTTTAAGGTGTGAAAATATTGAAAGTATCTAAATAATGATCGACTCATCTTTTATATGCGAGAAAAAATCCTCACTAAAGCAGTAAATGCCTTTGGGAAACATTACAAGAACGGAAGTTAAACTCCTTAAACAGTTGCAGAGAAAGAAATGTGAGGAATCCAGATGAGAGGTGGATGTGGCTTTGAATTCTTTGCCAGGTATTTTGGTTTGTGTTTGTTTCTGTACAACCCTAGTATATAGCTAGAACTATATAATAATTTCTGGCATATTATTTTGTCAATTATTTCAAGTGGGCCCGACCAAGAAAAATGATTTAACATTTAATGATTTTTCCCAGATTAGACCATCAGTTGAAAACTAATTATATTTTCAAAAATCACATTTTATTTGGTTTGAATGTTATTTTAAACCTGCGTAAAATGTTATGTCGTAAAATCGTAATTTTGAGGTGTTTTCCTCAGAATTCACCATTTGGGGCGTAACAGGAAAGTTACATTTGCAATTCCTGTGCAGATGTGGGTGATGTATATTATTTTTTAATTCATGCATCCCTTGATTTGCGCTTTTGGTAAAAGCCGGATCTCAATTTAACTGTGAGGAACAACAAATTGGAGAAATGTTTAATCTTTGTGGATGTTTTGTTTTTTGTCAACAAATTGTGCATTTAGCAGCTCTTAAATACTGGCGTTTTCTTATATCCATCTATATTTGGTGAGATATGGTGTTGTTCATGAACCCTGACAATCCCCATCCAGTCAAACTCCAACACCAGGTTTTGTTGAGATCTGTTAGAATGGGTACTGGACCCCTACACTTTTACACTGGGTTAGGCATACCTCCAGAATCAGAGTCCAACAGTTTGTGTGTACAGTTTACCATATGGTGTTGAAATTGTCAAGGATGGGTGTGGTTCATAGTAAATTACACAAGGGTCTTAAGGCTTCAATTTGAATTGCCAAGTCTTCGCGTAGACATTCGTTATTTTGTCGTACACATATTTTGTCTGTGTATATTTACACAATGCTTTTAGTGCTCGTTCCTTTCTATACAGAAAAATAACAACTTTGTGCTCATGTTGTTATTGTATAGCTGTGTCTCATGGGTTTTTATTTGTGATTTGTTCTTTTAGAATTACATATAAATCTAAGCAGTGACATTTAAAAGTTGTTGGGGAATTTAGATTGAAATGACTTAGTAATGTGCTCAGCCGATGTTTTTGGTGTTTTTTTGTGGGTAACGCATGTTGATGACCTAAAAATGCCACTTGAAAAAAATAGTGTACAAAATTATAGGCAGGAATAAATTGTTAAATACAAAAACCTGGTCTTAAAAAAAATATAAAAAAATAAATAAAAATTGAAAAACAAGAAAACAAAGTGGAAAAAATAATCATCGTACCCTACATGTTGAATATTAGAAAATAATAAATTATAACAAGGATTTAAAACGATGCTGAGCATATCAGTAGTGTAAACTAATGTTCAATGGTAATTTTTTGTATACACAAGTAAAGACAACAATATGATAGAATAGGTAGCGAGGTAGACTTAAATAGTAGTTAGTAAAAAAACACCAGGAAAACAGAATGTATTCACTAGATTAGACTAGAGTTTAAACTTGTGTTCTGACAATGTTTTGATGTATTTTGGAAAGAAAGCAGTTAACCCTGGGAATAGAATGGATTGATCCAATTACCAAAGCTTAGGGTTGAATCATTATATATTTTAGGGGTAGGTGTCATATTTTTGTAAGGCCGTGGGTGATTAATTCATTCTATCTCTGGAAGCAGGGAGAAGGGATATAATTAATTGGTCAGACATACTTAATGAGAGTAGGTTGGTGGCAAGTGTTTAACATTCCGTAAATAATGTAGTGGCTTTTTGTATCTGCCTATAAAATAGCAATGTGTAAAAAAATTAAATATGGCGTAGATTTCTAGCTAATCATTGTGCTTCAAGATAAAACAACTGTGAATATAAGGTACAACGATAGAATTTGAAATTTAGTGATTACAATTTAAATCTTATTTTATAATGTTTTCAATATTTTGAACAACGGGCATATAATTTGTACTTGCCATAAAAAAAAATCATACCCCCTAAAATACACCTACCTAAATTTACCTTTTTATAATTTAAAAGGCTTATACATTTGCACTTTTTGAGCTGTAAATTTGTTGCCGATAGTCATTTTTGTTAATTAAAATTAAAAATTTAATAAAAAGTGCAGTTAGAAATTTGGGATCTGAAATCTATCGGCTGAGCACATTTTTGAGTCGAGGAATAGGAAACGTGGAAAGTATGGATTAGGGCTTAAAGGACAAACAATTGCTGAGAGAAATGAAGCGTACCAACAGAAACATTTATTTAAATTACAAGGATTTACAAGGATTAATTACTGGTCACACGTGACCAGTAATTAATCCGTGTTGTCGTGTTGATTTTTTTTTAAATTCACTGCATTGAAAAAACTAGGGTTACATGAACATACATTTGGGTTTACAGTACATCAATTAAGAAGACAAAGTTACAAAAGTTGTAAAAAAGAACACTGCTCTTCAAATATTGCTGCATATTTTCATATTTTCACTCTGTTTCAAGTGCTCGCAAGATTAAAATTAAATTCTTAATCACCAAAAATTGACCTCAGATTTTTGATTTTGTAAAGTTCACATCTGTTTAAGCAAATAATTTATCACATCTTCAAATTGTTTACACACAAAAGTCCTTTTTACACGACACAAAACAAATTCTCAAGCTTTGAGACTCCACTGACGAGCGCTGATTACAAATCTAATTACAAACAAATAAAACTATATTTACTAGTTAATAAAATAGCCACATTGAGTAAAGTGATATGATTTGATAAATGGTGTTTATTTGTCATTTGTATTTAGAGGTTGTCTTTCTTGTACTTGCCTAGTTTTTCAAATCAGAATATTTTTATCAGAATTTGACCGTGTGAATCCACTAGACTATATGTGACCCAGCACGAGTAAATGAGACACTTTGCGGCAAAAATGAAAATTTAGATTTTGATTTCATAATTTAAAGCTAAACAAGCTTTAAAGGAGGAAATCAAAATTGAGATTTTTATATTTGCCGCAAAGTGTCTCATTTACTCGTGCTGGGTCACATTATGTGCTTTATGAAATTGCAGTAAAATAATTGTCTTGTACCTATTTAGACGGTGATCCAAAGTTAATTGTTGAAACTTCTGGGGTAGGACACACAATGATGATTTTGTCTGTGTAGATGCTTTCAGAATCTGTATTCTTTGAGTTGCACAAATCTTCCAAAAATACTTAAACATTGATTACAAAGATGATTGGAATGAGTTGCTAACCATGTTTTCATTTTTCTTAAATAAAAAATGGTTGTTGCATTTAATCTAACCAATGTTTAGCAATTATTAATACACTAATGCACACCAGTTATTCAAAATCTCAATATATATATACACACGATGTCTGTCTATACCTAACAATAACATCACACAAACCAATTGTACTCCATTAGCCTTTTAGCAGCATTTAGATGTTTTGTACAATGTTAGTCTGAAAAATTTGTCATATTTTGTCTTTAATTTTGAGGTATAATTTGTGCCAGATATTATTATGTACGATTATTCAACTATTAAAATGACTCATTGAGAGACAGATTACACATTGGTATTTTTTGTCTGTTCATTTCCACCCATTGATTCCTTTCTCCTCGGTCTTCTACATGACATTTCACTGTACATGTAATTATTTACATGTAGACTGTACGTTTCAAACACTAAAATTATAAAACATGGATTACTACTTTAAAAAAACACAACTTTGTACATAACAGCTACCTTTGCATTTATAATAATATAAAACAAAATCCAATATTGAAATATAAAACCCACAAAACTTATGCTGGTATCCGATGAAGATTATATGAGAGGTTTAGTAAGAATATTGACCAAAACGGCGACAACAAGTTTAGTGGGGGGTTTTCAAGCTAGAGGGGAAATGATGAAATACCTGATCCGGTTTCCGTGTCTGTGTGGTTATTTTTCAAATAAATATTAAATCGGAGTCCGTATTGCACTTGCATTTTTCCTGTACTGATGTCTGAACCCAGCGGCCCCGGCACTTGGGCAGATCCACCGCC
Source organism: Crossaster papposus (assembly GCA_037893245.1). NCBI lineage: Eukaryota > Metazoa > Echinodermata > Asteroidea > Velatida > Solasteridae > Crossaster > Crossaster papposus. The sequence goes on along the minus strand of JBAIAA010000072.1, from coordinate 720,976 downwards.
GACCAACGCGTCCTTTTCCCCTCGGCCCCTTCCCCGCGACACCGGCCGTTGTTGTCGAAGGCGGGTTGGTTACACTCCACGCAGACTAATGTACCTGGTGGGTAAAACGTTGAAATAATAGGATTATTGGTGGAAGGGGACCGCTAAATTAAAAAAAATAAGCAGACATAAGATTTTATATTTGAGACTTTTATCTGAATTTTTAAGACATTTTATCAATTGTTAGACGTTTACAAATTAACAATCTCATCCCTGAATGAGGTAACTAGCTTCAGGGTGGAGAATTGCTAATGTTTTGGACAAAGTACAGTTTTCAAATATTTTGATTTTTTGTTCTCATCTTTCGGTGAAAGTAGCAAATAACTGTTGTGGGCATCAGGTGTGGGCATAAATATTACATATTCTTCATTCGCAATATTCAAAATGAAAGGAGCGAGCAGACGACCAAAGAACATGTTAAAAACTAAACTGGTTTAAACAACGGTATCCTGAAGGAGATGGCGTAAGTCTTAAGAAAATATGACGCATTATTAGCCAGTTTTATCAATAACTCTTGCATTAAAATAGAAGATGACTCAAAAGTGGTCACCTCTGTAACTTTCTTTCATCGAGGATATTCTTGGTAATTAAACATTTCAAATTCCTTCTAGATACCGTCAACACTTTTGGCGGGAAACTCGGGAAAAGGTCATTCCACGTGGTCGGCGCAACATCCTTGCATCATTTTTACCTTGAACGCTTACAAATCACAGAATGTTGCCATCTGGCAGGGAAATGGCATGGTGTCTGGACTTTAATTATCAGTTGGAGCTAAACAAGAAGCTCAGAACAGCGCCAGGAATGTTAATGTTGGTGGTCATTCACCTTTCGGATTTACCTTTTTTGATGTTCGCCCACACGCTATCTCGATTGGAGCGACAGCTTTTGTTACTACCGGTAACTTTGAAATACACACAGTAACTATCAAAGCTATAGGAACATGGAAAACCAAGACAATAACATGGTAAGTACAAGTATTTTAATGCTAGTAAACAGCGAAAGGGTTAGGGTTGTAAAAATGTTGTTGCTTACACCGTTGTATCATTAGACCAAGTAACCGGGATGCCAGGACATGTATAACCTATTTAGGGCCTACTATATTTTTTAATTGGTAAAGTGTAATATTTCTGCTTATTTATGTATAATCTCCAATCAATACTTACGGTTTGTATTGGCCCAAACTAATGAGAAAATTCTTCATGAGATTCAAATCCAGATCGTCCCTCCTTGCGTTGTAGGAATATGGAAGAACTAGCGCAATGCCTGGAAAAGATCAACAATTCATGAGAGCTAAACAAAAACTTTCATTGTCAGATATTTAAACAAACTTTGTATAAAGACTGCTTAATTTTAACAGTGGTGGAGTCTCAGTAGTTGGCGTGTTAAACCTATTGTTAGAAGCGGTATTTCCAGTCAGATAAAAGACTTTGTAAGTTTGTTTGGGTACAGTATTCGTGTAATTTTGAAATATGTGGAATGGTCGACATTTTTTTCAGTAGGCCTAATTATACAGAAAGAGTTTAGTCTGAGTATCATCCGTTGTTTAAAGTAAACCGCAAGCTTCGCAACAACGTCTGGTATATGCAAATTTCATGCAAATTTCATGCCACCCCACACGCCAACCAATTGGAGCCGTCATTTTGAGCAAGAAATGTTCCTAAGTTGTTGATTAGCCAATTGGCTGTCAAGATACCAAACAACTGAAACAAGTTACCACAGAATGGCCAGAATCTGGAGGTCAAAACACAGTCTTGTTTTGCATAATTAATTACCATTAGCAGGGATCTCATTAGCTTCACAGAAGCTTGCCAAGCACGCCCTCATTTGGCGGAAATGGGGACACTTTTCCCCAGCATTTTCAGGGTCTTTGATCTTGTAGCGTCTTCGTTCGCTGACGCCGATACCGCACATTACGCTGCATCCGCTCCAATAGCTCCACGAGGAAACCTCACAGTCGACGGCTAAAAGATGAAAAGATGTTGAAAAGAAAGGTTTAGAAAGGTTGGGTATGTTGTATGTACACTTAGCAAGATGGTGATAATATCCTCTCGCCGGGAGTTTAGGCGTCACACCCAGATTTCAAGATCTACAAAATGCTGAGCAATTATTTTTTAAATGCTGAGCAAAATGTTACATCACTTTCCATGAATACAGAGGCGTATTTACAACATCTTTTATTAGCAAACGAAAAATGTTAGATCGTCGACAAAAAAAATTGTTACGTCATTGCAGAGGTTCAGAGATGTCTGAGATGAATGAATTTTGGCGGGATTCAGAAACAAGAAGCTGTTAAAAAATAAGAAGACATTTTGTGGGGGGAGAATATCGTGAGATAGAAAAACAATTTGCTGAAGTTTGAAATGCAATGTGGGAACTCCATCCCCGATGCACCGTGCTGTTTCAACGCGTGCCAATGCCCTGGATTCTCAACAGCTGCCCCACGGTGAAAGTGCCTTCACCCCACGCCCTGTGAGCCCCGGTATTTATTTGACCGTGCCACCCCCTGCGAGTTTTTAAATACGTTCAGTATTGTCTATCCACAGGGGATGTTGTTAGCAAACTATCAACAGGCAAAACTTGACAAACTACTGTCATTCGTCTAATTGTTTAATAGCCCAGGGCGCCCGAGGACTTTTTGTTGACAAATTTAAAATCTAATCAAGATTTCAAATCTAAACCATTTTTTTAGAGAGAGTCGTGCCAGGCTCACTAGTGTGTCAATCAATACAAATGTCTCATTTCACTGTTCTCCTGTTTAAAAGGAGACATTAATGTTAAATGTCGCACAGGGAAAAAACATTTCAAATAAATTACCAAGGGGAGCCAGAATGTTCTAAGAAATCAACACATTAAACCGGTATTGTCTCTATTTGAGCCGCATCAAGTCCGATAAACAGATCGCAGGTTGGGGTAAAACACTCACATCAAAAATAGAATTTAATAGAGACACGTGCACAGCGCTTGAATTTTTCTTTAGTTCAACACTTGTTGGTAGCCGCAACACGGATGAGAACGGGCAATCTTTTCGTTGGGCTTTGAATGCATTTTTACCGATTGCGAGATTTAGTCCATGGCCAGATAAGTCGGCCTCCAATGGTTTTGACGACGGGCATGGCAGAGCATGTTGTCCTAAACGATGGAGGAATAAAAACAATATCTCTATGTCTAAATGTCGAGTTTCGGTTCTTTTCAGAACCACACATCTCACATGAGAATTACCATGGTGTTACCGCAAACTACTTATCTTATTGTTTTAGATACTCGAAACAGTTTATTTTAAGATATATATTTTTGGCAGACTATTTGGGTCAGTGGCGAAATGAAATCTCATTGCGAATTCAACATTGTCACGTTTTGTTTTGTTAAACACATTTGCGCAACAGCAAAACAAGACCACACATAAAGCTCCGCGCAGCATGCTGATTTCAAGGATAACATCGCGATATATATATTTCTTGGGATGGAGAATATTATTTGTTCGTATTTTGGGCCAGTCTGCAACTTAATTGTAATTATGGAAACGCAGGCCCGTATTTAATTAACACTAAACACAAATTAGGCCTATTAAGTGATCAGGAATTTTTATAATTAGAGGGCTCCTTTGGAAAGCAGTTTGTTAACTGAAAAGGACTACCCTCTTTAAAGATTACAATAAATAAATAAATAAAATAAAACGAGACAAATTCAGTCAAGCACGAAATTGAGAATTAAGACTGTAAACTTAGGTGCCTTCATTACTCTCCTGATATCCACCCTCATGGCACTTCTCACCCTCCTCACCGTCACCCCCCACCCCCCCCCCCCCCCCCCCCCCCCCCCCCCCCCCCCCCCAGCTATGACTGCATCCCCATCGTACAAACCCAAGTTTCCTTACCCGGGCAGGCCGCTTCGTAATCGGAGCAACAGTCCCTGCTTTCCACACACGCCTTGTCGCAGAAACAGGTATCGTGATAATAAGGAGAGTTGACCCTGTAACCCTCCGCCATACAATTCAGATCCTTGCCCTGGCAGCACAGAGCTCCTCCGAACTGACCCCCGTCTCGGCAAGATGCTTTTACGGGCGACCAAAGATAGCTCCACGCCAAACAGATCACTAAAAGGGGGAGCATTCTGTCCTCCTTCGGTGCGAGAAGAAGAAAATACCAGGCGTTTTCTTGGAAGAAAGATACTTCCAAGTTGGTCCGATGGTCTCGGTGTCGTCAAGTCCTGGTTGACTCTTGGTGAGCCCTGGGGAATCTGACGGCAAAGCAGCTGCCTGGTCGGTGTATACCAGCGGTCGTGGGAGCGCAGACGGGGGCGGGAATTGGATAGACGGACCTCACAGTGGTGGTCTTACTGTTCTCTCATTGGTCGCTGGCTGTAACACCAATCCAGACGTGTCCTGCATTGAAAATACAACTATAGTCATGTTTTCATTTCGATTGGACCAAAACAAAAAAAATAATCCGAATGTCAGTTTCCCTTTAACACGCAATGCATCGGGGATAGAGGAACTGCATTTTGAATGACATGTTTGTTTTTTCCTAAATAGGTTTTTAGAAAAATGAAAAAAAATACAGAAGTTGATTTTCCCTCAGTGAAATATCGATTTCACTGATTTATCACTTGCAATGTATATAGCCAATGTGGTGGCTGATTTATGGCGTCTGGAACATTGTCAACAAATGTTAGAAAACCGATTTGTTTGTAAAGTATTTTTTTACATTCTAAGCATATCGATATGTAGAGGCACCGATGTTGAAAACAATACTGTGATTGCCTTTATACATTTGGAGCTGTTGACCTATTCGCTCACTGACGCGTAACCACGCCCCTCAGACAACCCTATGGAATTGTGTGTGGTTATTTTGTTTTGTCTCAGATTGTTCTGTTAAGACAGGACTCGAACCCACGAGTAGGATCATTGGAAATGATGTACCGGTTGTGTCAACCTAAATTATTAACAGTTGAAAAAAAATTGAATACTAATAGCATAACTGTGGCAACTTTTGTTGAGAAATGTTTACAGCTTAATGTTAGTTGCACGACAAAATATTTTCCATTTTACACTAATCTGGTAAGTCGTTCTGAAAGATATCGGCATTGAAATTGGAACAGAATCAATACGACTTATGTGTTTGACTTGAAAAGATCAAATCTGAATACCATAATCCAGATGTCGGACTTAGATTGAATTCTATAAAACATGAATGAATGAAAATGAAGTTGTTGTTTTTCTGTAGGTGCTATAAAAGCAGATTTTTTTAGATCAAGTTCTTTTTGACACGGCTTCTGCCCAGTTTCTCGAAGAAAGCTCGGCAAATCCCCTTGCAGCGACAAGTCAGCCGGCAAAATTACAAGGTAAAACTTGAACAATATCTCACATGAAACGTAATATTTTGACCTCTGTTGAAACCTTTTAAACCCCCTCGGGTTAACCCCTGAGGGAGCGGATTTCAGGTTTAATTTGATTGGATTTTGGGTCATTGTGGAAGTGAATAGAGGGGGAAGGGGGGCCTGGAGCCGACCCCCTAAACGGTGCATTATGAGCCGATTAGCCTAAATAATTGATTGAGGAGTAGTTGGCAAACACTGGAGCTTCAGGCGTTAACGGTGCATGCACAGAATTATTGACAGTAACAATTGTGCAGATGTGAAGTTTTTCGAACAGAATGATTGAGAATTAAACAAATTCGACACGACATAGGTTTAACGAGTGTTTTCAAAGCGATGGAGATGGTGTTATAGTTACAACTCTTTTTGTATCAAAAGTTAGGAACACTACTTTGATTTTGCGCGTCTAAAGCCAGCATCCGAAACTCTTGTAAGTTGTATTATGGCTATAGATGTGCGCCCATTGCATATACGTGGGGAAATTCTGAAAATAGCCGTAGCTCTAGAAGCTCGTTTCGGACATAGCTCTAGCCTCTTCAAAGCGTAACAAAGATGTCACCAATAACTTGTAGTGATATTGACGATGTCGCATGATTAATGCACACATCAGTATTTTCCACTCAAAAACAGGCCACCGTTAATAATAATCGAGTGGGTGGAAAGTTCATCGAGCGTGCACCCTCACACCGATGGCGCCGGCTCCTGCTGTTGCCAGCCCCGCATCCAACTTAGGGGCGACCCGCTGGAGTTGGAATTCCATCCCCGTAATGAAATTGCTCTCGATATACCACCAGCACGTTTACCACCAGCACAAGCGCATGCAAAGCCTGGGACCAATTTCATAGAGCTGCTAAGCACAACAATTTGCTTAGCATGAAAATTTGTCCTTGGCAAAAACAAGGTTACAGACCAAATTTTTCACGTGATTGTTATTGTTTTCGATTGATAATCAGCTGGTTTTTGGCTTAGTATGAAAAACCCGTAGAATTTTGGCTGGTAACCAAGTGTGTGGTAACCTGTTTTTAATGAGCAAGACTTTTGGGTGTTAAGCAAATTGTTGTGCTTAGCAGCTATATGAAATTGGCCCCTGGTCTTTTACTCCTCCTATACACCCTCTGCTCCCAGAGTGTCGCTGTCAAAAGGTTAACAACTTGGCTGATATTTTCTCCCATCAAGACTGTGGTACACATCGTTATGGTTATTAAGATCTGATTTAATGTGATGTATGCGACTGTCCCGCAGCGCTGGCTATTGTATTTGTCTGCTCGGTACTGTGCCGCACGTCTTTACCTATAACATTTACCTTTCAGTGTTTATGAGCCTTGGAGGCAATCGTTATTGAATAGGGAGAATATGTAAGCCTAATTATACAGTTACAAAATGTACATGTTATATTGGATCTCAAAGATCCCGGGAAATTGTCTTTTAATTTTAAATAATATCACCGTCACTTAAACGTTGGTACTCAGATAATTAACCATCCGTTTGGGGCATTGTTTTGTAGAGTATACGCGTGTTTCAATGAGGTAACACAGTGGACATAATTATGTATTAATTAAGCAACTTGTTTTTGAAATGCATGCTTCTAAAATTCAACATCCTGATCAAATGAATTGAACGCAGAGTGCACCACATGCAACACAGTGGGTATACCAAAAGTAAACCTGCCAAAACCAACTCCTATATAGATCAGGCATAAAGAATATAATGAAAGTGACTTCTTTTCAGAGGGTACTTTGAAAAGGGTTATAATAATATTTGCCTGTAGCTGGTGTGACACATCTCGAAAAAAACTGTTTTCATTGAATGGTTTATGGTATAAAATCTATTAAAAAGTGAACACACACACTACACTGATCAGGTTTGGTAACATGACAAAACCAAGCCATACTAACACCCTAAATCTAATGTTTATGTTACATGGTCTTGATGTACTCGATAATCAAGTCAGATCTTTTCGAGCCTTTCAACTTATGCGATATTTTCTTACTAATTGCGATCACAGCAGACAAATTTGTTATAATGCTGATCCGTCTCAGTTTTGAATCATTGTTGTTAGTATGAAATGGTTTACGAAGCATTACAAAGAATATATAAATGTACAAGGGTTGCCGGGAGAACGTCATAAAACTCATGAAGGTTAGCAACTTACAAACTAAAAAAACCTACCTTCAGAATTGTTCTCGGATTTGCCCCAAAGAAGTAAAACTATCGTTCACAGTGAATTTGATATAAACTCCTTTGCATGAACCATCTATACAAATGCTACACATTAATATCACATCACCTCTGTACAAACCGCCCACAAATGCCAAACTTTACCCACACCATTGCATGTTACTCACAGCAAGATGGGCGTGACTTGTGAAAAGTATCTAGTTTATATAATAATGAATATCTATGAGCTTCTGTAGATGAAGAATATATTGTGTCAATTCTAATCGCCAATCTATTAGTACCGGGAATATTACTTTGTATAAGTACTTAAAAATCACCTTTTTGATTAAAACACTTTTCAACCTGTAATACTTTTTGATTAAAACATAGAAACCTAAGATTAACCCTATTTCTTCACCCCCTACTTATTTAAATATGTTTTCGTGTAGCTAAAATGAGTCTGAAATAACTTACCTCAGAGGAAACTTAATATTTGTATATCGAAACTCCGAAATTGTTTTCCCGCGGTACCCCGCCAAGCAACTGATCCTGCTGCATCAACGTATATCTCCGTCTGGGGCCGCGTATACCACCAGCGCGGCCAAACCCAGGGACTTCGAGTTTGTAGCGTCGTTTGTCAGTGCACGAGTCTAGTTATTTATCATCCTATATATCGGTCTGTTTGTTCAGAGTACTTTATTCTGAAAGCTGCCTGTATCCACGAAAACCAAGTGTCTACAATTATTCCCCCATTTTTAGACCCACACTCCAGAATTGAATCAACACCTTGAGGTTAAAGCCGCTTTATTCTCCAAGTTCTTCGCTATCAAAATAAGAGGGACGACCCGTTTACTTACAGTTCAACTGTTCAACTTTGACAAAGAGGGGGGTAAAGCGCGCGAAAGTGTTTTGACTATTTCGGCTTCAATAAGTCGAAGTTGAGTGAATGGGTGTTCTATTCAGTAAGCCCCAGAAATAACTCTGCTGTTGCTCCGTTAGATTTCAGCTTGTTTTTACTGCTATATTCGACGACTGTTGTTGTATGAATGGTTTTTCTAACATAATTTTGCAGTGAACAAAACCCATGGAAGTTGGGATAAAAGTATACCATACAACAGTTGTATAGCTGCTGTTTCATCTTCTGTACGACAGACGACATTTAGATGAACTTCCAATGAAAATAACGTTGCTAACCACAACAGGCTTCGCTATAAGAGTTCCCGCAGTTTGTGTTATTCTAGTTATATGGTAAATTTAAAATAGGCTTGGCAATACAAAGAATAGTGTCTAATGCATGTATTGAGAAATCGTGAAATGACCACGTCAAAGTGCGGGTTGTAAAGGAATTATAATCCGATGAGGAAAAGTAGACGTCTTTGAAAACTGAGTACAAGTTCAGAGTTCTGACGACTACGTTCTTCGATGCCTTCTCAAAATACATGATGCGAGCAAGAATACTGACTGGTGCACTCATTAAATAAAATCGAGCAGTGAATTTTGCAGTGAATTTGTGTCTTGTTGATGCAGCTGTTTTAATGGTGAATAATTTTGTTTAAAAACCCGTGACCGATTTAATCCAACCGTGAACCAAACTCGCATCCTATTTCAAACCAACTCGGCCTAACTAAACCTTACGTTTCAACATCGATCACCAATTAAAGGGTTCACCCCGGTAAATAGGCCGAAAATACATCCGCCGACCTCATGAATAAAGTATACACTCACATTAGCATTTTTAGAGAGTTCTGAGTCATAAAATTTATGGTACAATGTATAGTATTTGTTGTACATTTGGGTCCAAAAGTGGCGCTATTTAGCCATGTTGTGGAGGGATCCTTTTTCAAGTTGGTAACTTTTTCCAGTTTGGGAAACATCATTCATTTTTTAGGGGTGTTCTTGTTTGAGTGAGAATATCTCCCTTTATTTAAGTCAATGGTCCACCCACCAAAAATGCGAAAGAAAATGAAAGATGAGATATGCTGATCATCATTTTTTCTTCAGAGCCAAAAGACCTGTGACTGTGAGAGTTTCAAGTATTTTTAAAATAATTTTGAAGTATGGGCATTTATCATTGGTGTCTATGGGGCTTTTCATATAAGGGTGCACCACATACGTTATAATTGAAGCTTAGTGCGCCCTCTTTTGATGATCTCATGACAAAATAATCAAATCTTGGGTCAGTATTGAGCCAAATATGTTATTTTATAATCAGACTGGAGTTGACAATTTGTTTTTTCAACTGACCCCCCGCAGAGATCATCCCACTTTCAGGATCCCTTTTTCCCGGTGCAATGCATTGAAATATTCTTTGTTTCATAGTGTGGCAGTTCTGTGGAATTCCTTGTCCCTCGAAGTCCGTGTCTTGCCCTCAGCTGCATCTTTTAAAAAGACAGTCAATAGTCTTCTTCTGGACTGAAGTGATTTGACTGAAGTTCTTGTGCAATATGGCACGTCTGACACCTAAACAGGTGTATTTTATTTATTTATATCATCATATTATTATATACATATATATATAATTGTTTTAATTTTTTTCTCTAATTCTTAATTTGTATGTAGTTTAATTGTTTCCACCTTCATTTGGGCATGCTGAACCTTTTGGTTATAGGAATGTTTTTTATTCCTCCTCGGCATTGCCTTCTCCGCTTCTTGATAGTTTTATATATTTGTTCTTAATTTAACTTTTTGTAATTTTTACCTAATGAAGTGGAGTAAAATAAATAATAATAATAATAAAATAAAAGTCCTTCATGCCAAAATACGTCTAATTTCTTCCCCTGCAAATTTAATTGCTATTATATTTTAAATCTTCAGGAAAATGTCCCCGCTATCTTTTTATTATCCTTGACGTATGACGAGCTCGACGACTATTCACTTTTATTTGTTTTACTAGCAAAAGAGGGCTATTTTAAAGTCGTTAAATGCGTTGCCACGTTGGCATGGATGATTGATACACACAAAATATTGCATCAGAAAATTGTACACACAGTGGCCGGGCCCCCTTGCATCATAATCTGAATCTATTCATTATATTTTGTGTACAGTATCAAACTATTTACGTGATTATTGTAATGCATATTCATTTTGGGACACTTATTATGTCGACCAATCGTATGCCTAGTATATGACATCATTCTTCATGCCTCGACCAATCAGATAAAGCCACATCGAGAACAGGTTGACGTGGCTGCAGTATTTCTACCCGGACAGAACGGCCAAGATGTGAGACTAAAAAACGGGAAGGTTTACTCAATTTTTCTTACGATCTACGGAGAGCAGTGCTCTTCCTAACATCGGAAAAAATAGAGTAAGAATTGTACTATAAGATGGCTACTACGAGAATCATTTTCACCGAGTTACCGGATGGTAATGGTATCATCAAGAGAACATTCGGAATGATGGAGCAAAACAACACATCATCAGCCGTGGTCTCTACGCCGCGCAAGCGGCAAAGGCTGACGCACTTGTCACCGGAAGAAAAAATGCTTCGGAGGTTAGTCGTTTTTTACTTTTTGAAACACAAACGATCGTTAAACCAGTAACAATTGTCATGTTGAATTGTTCAACTTTTGATTTGTTCTTTAATCCAGTCAGCTGGTCAAAATCAGATGAATCGCGTCAGTCATTGTTTTGTTTGTGAACGTCTGTGAATAATTTTGAATGATTGACATTTTCAAAATGTTTCAATATTGCTGTTTTAATAACATTTTTATCATATCATTTGCCCCTCCCAGCATGCCCAGAATCCCAGGGCATGGGTTGTCTAAACAAAACAAATCAATGTATTTTTTTGGACATGAATTTATAATTTTAAGTTGAGGAAAGGCACGAAATTGGCAGTTTCAATGTTATACAACTATGACAACCCCCCCAAAAAAAAAAAAAAAAAAAAAAAAAATAATAATAATAATAATAATAATAATAAAACCCCCAAATGGGTACTTTGGGAGACAATCCCATAGAGACGTACACAATCTTTTTTGTACCCTAACCCGTTTTTACCTAGAGCTTTCGCCACGAAATTACATTACTAATTTGTCTCCCAAAGTGCCCATTAGTAGTAATAATAATAAATACAAAATAAATAAGTGCCTATTTATGGTCTTGTCAAATTCGTAACATGATGAATACTTATCCTTTTTATTTGAAATTGTCTTTTTTCAGAAAACTCAAGAACAGAGTAGCCGCACAGACGGCACGAGACCGAAAGAAGGCCCACGTGGACACCATAGAGGAGAACCTGGAGATCACACAACTGACCAACCAAGAACTCCTGAACATGAACGAAGCCTTGAAACAAGAGAACGAAAGACTGATGAACGAGAACCAGGAACTCAGACAGAGACTGGGGCTGGTTACTGATGTCAAAGTGGTACGCAAATTAATGTAAACAATAACATGTAAACAAGAAAAGTAAACATGTAAACAAGAATATTTCAAACAATGACATGTAAACAAGAAAGTAAACCAAAACAAGAAAAGTAAACATTAACATTTAAACAAGAAAAGTAAGCAATAACATGTAAACAAGAAAAGTAAACTATGAGTGACATGAATGTCACTCATGTTGGGTTGGAATTTTATTCCAATTAATCAGTTTTGATAGATGATTGACCCCCCCCACCCCCTCCCCCTCCCCCTTCCAATAAATAAATAAATAAATAAATTAAATGCCCCTTCCAATTGTCAAGGTCAGTTATAGATTGGTAATCAAATCATTTACAAACTGACTTTGTTGGATTTTGGTGTCAAGTACATGTAACTCATAAGTCTAATTATCTAGAATTGATATGAACTTCTTTTTTCCCTCTTTAAAACTACAGGAGACCGAGACAGATGAAGATGTGGTTGTCATAAAGAAGGAAGTTGGATCACCTGAGTCCGCAGCACTCAACGCACCTCCGCAGCAGGCGCAGATCCAACTGATTTCAGCATGGCTGGCAACACTTCTCTGCTTGAGGTATGTACAAGGTTGACAGATTTTTCTTAAATTCAAAAACGATTTCATAGTAAATCATCGTCACTTTTTCGATTTCTTGAAGAGAACAGAGCAATAACTTGAAGTATATACACCTGTAGAAACTGGCAAACCTGACATTTATAAACAAATCCTGTTAACCTGAAAGAATTGACATGTCAACATTTATGCCAATTTACCTAACTTCTCTCCAACAGTCTGACATGCTACTGGGACTGCTTGAAAATCTGGACCCCCAAGACCCAACGCATTGCCATGTCGGACGAGTCTCCTTTGAAGGCAGCCAAGGCCAAGATGGTACCTACCCAGTGGTGGGGCCCTCAACAGAAGAGTTGGAATCCCTCAAAGAACTGATCCGTTTTGACCACGAGTACGTCAAGAGGCCGCCCATGCCCACACCCGCCGTGGACATCAAACAGGAAGAAAAAGCTTTACTGGCCGCCGCTAAGCCAGAGACTGTAGAGCCAGTGATCAGTCTGGATATCGAGGAATCAGTGATAGACTTGACTTACAGTGCCAATTCCCCAGCCTCAGTCGTGGAATTCGGAAGCAGCGCAGAGACTACCTTGCAAGACATGCTGGTTTCGCTTAATGATGCCTCATTGGCCGTAAACACAAAGGACACCATGGTGCCTAACCTGCTGTCTCTCGACGACGACAACGGCGTCTTTGACTGCGACATCTCCGATCTCCTCTCCCTGGATTCCGACATGAAGAGTTGCGATACAAAAAGCGAGACCGGCAGTTGTGCCGATTCGGCATTCAGCGAAAACCCGTTGTCACCGTTCAGTGATGGCGCCGACTTGTCAGCCAACCTTGGGGATAATATCTGGGAGGAGTCCTTCACTGATCTCTTCCCTTCGCTTAACTACCTGTAAAGAAAAGACTTGAACTCTCTGTGATTAAGTTTAAATCTGCTTTATTTACCATGCACACAAGAACAGTACTTATCCAAACTAACTTGTAATCGCCCAAAGTTCAATTTGTAATCTTCATGTACTTGGCATACACTAATTGCACCCAGTCTGTACTCCATAATTACCTTTGGCTTTGTAGAATTAACTGGCGGTAAATTTGCCATTAGCCAAAAATTGGGTCACCAGTATCAAATGATCGAGAGGAGTAATGCTCATAGTGATTTTTGGCAAGGTATGCACATCTAGAGTCGGACAGTGTGTGATAGCATTACAGTGTGAGCGGTGGCAGCTTTTTGGGTGCTATCACTTTTCATTTATTTCTTTGAAATGGCCGCCAATATGCTTGTTACCGGATTAATTATATGTGGTAACTAGCATGTTGGCGGCCGTTTCTTTACAAAAACAGTGAAAACACCAGAAAAGCTGCAACTGTTGAGCATTATTCCCCTCTTTTGAAACCAACCAATACCCCCCCCCCCCCCCCCCCCCCCCCAGGCTGGTGGCCTTAAAGTATTTTTCGTTGTACATGAGTACACGGTATAAAACTGGGCCGAGGCCATTTTGACAACTTTAGAAAAAAATGTTCAACATAACTCCTATCTGCAAAGTATTTTTTTAGTAACAGTCCCTGTATGTATTCTCTCTATATTTATTTTTGGTGTAACAAGATCCAGAGTTCATTATAAATGGTTGAAGATCTGTTAAAGATTGATTTAAATAATTTAAATCAAATATATGTTGAAAAATCTCTAAAGAACTATGTAAATAATGCGGCTTTGTAATATAGCTCGATTCCTCCTGTTTGATGTACATAAAATAATATTTAGAGGCGGCCTAATAGTATACAAACATCCAGAATGGATGATTAAAAAAAGGGTGTTGGGAAAATTTACATTTTTTCTGTGTGATTTGTTATTTTAATTTGTTTTGAAACCTTAAAATGTTGGTTGCTGGAGTCTAAATTCCATATACACCGGAGTTGTTTATTGGGGACATTAGCATAAAATAAATAGTCTCCCACGAAGCGCCCTTAGTTCGTTCACGAGGACTTTTGACGATAACATTCCGTGGCAATCAAATTAAAAGTATGTACATGTCATATATATCTCGGATTGAAAAATGCCTTTTATTTAGTGCATGGAGAAATCAGCACCCAAAAAAGACACCTTTTCCTAACACCAAGAATCGTGAAGGGAAAAAGCCACACAAAGCTTCAGATCCCTTTATTTTTAAAGGGGCGACAACCCACCCACCCCCTTTCCCCGCCCCCCAATCCTGAGCCAACGTAATGCCGCTTCCGGTTACAATTTATTTCCGGGTTAGAGGTTTTTTCGAAACCTCAGGTACATCCCATATGGGGCTATAGGCAATTTCTTTTAGGTCCGCGAATTGGTGGAATTATGAGCCATTTAAGTCCATGATATGCCTTTAAATCACAACATCAATACTCTACTCAAAGACCTTTTATGTCATTCAGATACTTAAGGATGATTGATTCCTTTGCCATAATGAATCCGATTCTTAAATGAAACCTAGGTTTAGAAATTTCGCGCAGCGTGGTAGCGCAGGTCGATGAAGGTCACCAGCGCAGCCGGCCTAGCTACGTCATTCGATTGCAAAATATTGCAAAACGCCGACTGCATAGTCAACTCAAGTGTCATAAAGATTTCGGCTATGTTTTCTACTCTAATAAGCCTCAATATTTCAGGTTGAACTAACATAGCTGTATTGTATAGTATTTTCTGAATTATCCATGTGTTTTTTTACAATCAGTAGATGTAAAATGTTGACAATTTTTGATGTCAAAGGCAAGGAATTTTACCGGCTGTTTTCACAAATGCAAAATATAACAACTCGACCAGTGGGACAACTCGACCGTCCCACCGGTCGAGTTGTCTCACTGGTCGAGTTGTCTCACCGGTCGAGTTGTCTCACTGGTCGAGTTTTCTCACCGGTCGAGTTGTCTTACCGGTCGAGTTGTCTCACCGTTTGAGTTGTGTTGTCTGAGCTGTTTTTTGTTGTTGTTACAAATACATCATAATTTCTAAATCTTTTGGGTTGTTTTTTGTGTGTTTTTTTTCAGATATAACTTCTTCTTTTATGACGAATGGCCACTGGAATTCAAATCAAGAAACGGATCAACTTTCACTACTACGACTACGACAGTTATTAGCACAGTGTGAAGACATTTATATGTGAAACGCAGCATAGAGCATCATCTTCGAATTCAGAAAGATGAAGCTTGTCAACCGAGATCTAGACAAGGATGGTGCTGGGTAAGACCATGTAAACTCTGTAAGACCCAGACAGGCACCTGGAAGACTTTCAATTCAGGCCAACTTTACTCACTTTTTTTAGCCTACAAAAAAGTACAAAACTTTCAGAAATTTAGGCCTACCTTACATGACTGAGGCAAAGAAGAGGTCCTCATTCAATATTTCACCAGCCAAGTTAAAAATTTTAAATCAAGAAGACTTTTCTTCAACATTAAGAGTGAAGCTTTTTTTTCTTTTCATTTTTAAGGCCTACGACTAGACTGACTCAATTCCATCTGTTTGAAATGACCAATCTCTTCCGTTGTCTGAAAAGATTTGGACACAGTTGATGACTGACTTAGTACTAAAGGGTTGGACTGGTTGTCATTCTATTTTCTTGTGTTGCATGTTTACGATTGTATACTCTGTCATAGTCTCATAATAGTCATACTTCTAAATAATATTGTATTGAGATTCCCAACTTGTGTTTATTCATACAGCATCGCATCTGCTACATTTTATTAGACTTGACCCAAGTCGGACTTACCATGGAGTTAATACTACCAATTTGCTTTCGTTAATCCGGCCGAATGTGCATGCTTTGTTGGCATTATAAAGGGCGCCCTCATCTGGTTGTAGTTCCGCTATCGGCATCAACGTGATGTCACCATGTCAGTGCAGTAAATCCGACTTGACGGATCGGCCAATCAAACCCCCCGCGGTGATATGTAGTTATTCATAAATTATTTGCATACGCATCACATGGTTATGCGCGATGTATGCCAAATAAGTCCGCCAATCGGAGTACGGACTAGCTAGACCGCTAACGGACTATGGAGGAATGGTAGGCAGTACTGTCACTAGATGCCTTTTTCAAATTCAATAACTGTGTCCATACTTCGTTTATTTAGTTAGAGTACGGTATAGTGCAAACTTAACGGCCGGAAAATGTACACGATAGCTAGACTATTAAACCGTTTGTACATGTACACATAATGTACACTATGTACGTGTGTATGTACATAATTATGTACATTGTACATCACATGCCCACGTACGTCCGTCACATAACTGGGTCAAAGTTCATATTATTACAGATATATGCTAATTTATACAATTCTGCAATTTGATTGGCCGCTACCGTTTTCGGTAGATGAGCCCATAGGTTGTGTACAAACGTGTGGCAGATTCGTCAAGTCGGGGTTTCTGAACCACACAAATGAGCATGGGCGGCACATGAGGGCGCGCTACTGATAAGCGTGGACGTGACGCGAGGCGCACGGTGTGGATGACCATGAGCAATGTTACCACAGAATCCCGACTTGGATCAAGTCTACATTTTATAAGCTGCAGTTTCACTTGAATATTATTTTTGTGCGGTGGTATAACAGAGTATTGTACCATTCACCTACATATCTGTGGTTGCCTTGGTTCTTGCAGGCAAGTGACCCTGATCCCTGAGGAGTCTGAGGACATGTGGCACGCCTACAACCTCGTCCGAGCCGGCGACAGCCTACGGTCTACCACGGTCCGTAAAGTCACAATGGAGTCATCTACAGGCAGCAGTAGCAGCAGTCGTGTCCGTACTATGCTCACCATCTCGGTGGTGGATGTGGACTTTGACGTGCAGGCCTGTGTACTGAGGGTCAAAGGTCGCAACATCCAGGAGAACCAGTATGTCAAGGTCAGGAGGTCATGAATATGGCAATTGCAGGATTGTTTACTTCAGTCAGCTTAAATTTCAGGTTGAATTGACATTCAAGTCAGTTTGAGAGATTTTTAATCAAAATACGTAGTGATTTCCCGTAACCGTAACAGGTAGAGATACTTCTGTCTCTGGCAAGGAATTCCTGTTCGACACAATACCATTACTCCTCTTATCTTTCCTTACAGATGGGAGCCTATCACACGTTAGATTTGGAACTCAATCGTAAATTCACACTTGCCAAGCAGATATGGGATGTAATTGACCTGGAAAGAATAGGTGAGTTTGGTTTTTACCACCATATTCAAAACTGTATACAAGTGACTCAAGTCGACCCAAATATTTATTTTGTTTCAGGTGGGTAAAATTTGTATATCAATTGATTCAGATTAACCAGTTCGCGCCGGGATTATTTTTATCAAAACTTGATCCGAAGCAGGTTCAGGCCGCCAGTACCGGGAAGCACACCCACGCATTTCCAGGCCTTGCTCGCTGCTGACAGACATTTCCAGCCTTGCTCGTGGCGTGTTTATGCGTCATCCGTTTTGAATCTGGGGAAAACTTTGCGTTTATATTCGTCATCCGGCGCGAACTGGTTAATAATTGAGTGTGACTTAGAAACAGGTACCCAAGAAGCTAACCGTATCCTTTATGTCATTTAAAGAAATGGCCTGTGACGTCGCGCAAACGGCCGATGTGGCCGCGGTCATCATGCAGGAAGGGTTGGCTCTCATCTGCCTGGTAACCCCCAGCATGACAATGGTACGGGCCAAGATTGAGCATAATATACCGCGTAAGCGTAAAGGCTCATGCTCACAGCACGACAAGTCTCTACTGCGATTCTATGATGCAGTCATGCAGGCCATTCTCAGACACATCAACTTTGACGGTGAGTATCGTGCACATTTTTTCAAGATTTTGACGGTGCGACATTTTGGTTAGAGATCTAAACTTCCTTGGGTCATTATCTGATTTGTCAAAGCAGTCTCCGGACGACGGGCAAAGCATACTTTCCAAAATATTGAGTTTTCTCCAGTTCTTTTTACAACCACCGACTCGCAGGAGATTACCACATGCTGCTACCGCAAACAACGCATCTTATTGATTTATCAAACTTTGATCGTTGAGGAATTTGACACCGCGTGTGACGGAACAAAAGTGATTGCGCTATGGCTATTTCATTTTATCCAAGCATTTTTTTCATAAAATTGCATATTAGGATGCTTCTGAAAAGTAAAAAAATTGAAAACATTATTTAATTGATTGGAGTATGCTGTGAGACATGTAGATTGTTTGAAACGTTACATTATATTTCTCTTCTTAAACAGTTGTGAAGTGTGTTCTGGTAGCAAGTCCAGGCTTTGTCAAGGTAATTGTTATAGTTGTGGGAATCACTTGATCACAAAGATTATTCATTTTATATGTGATTGTTTTGGCCACAGTGGTTTAACTTTGTAGTCGAAGCGAATATCTCTCCGTGGCGGGCCTCGAAGTGTTGCAAAATATAATTTTTACACCGAAAAGTATCGTACAAATATTGCAAAATCACTATTTGGGGTGTTTGACCCAATTTTAACATTTGGCCAATATTTGTTCGGTTTTGTACTGATTTTTCTTTTTTTACTATAATCAATAGATTTGTATTTGAAGCTGTCCACAAATGACATAGGAAGGCTTTTGTTTCAGGACCAGTTTTGCGAGTACATGTTCCAAGAAGCTGTGAAATTGGAGACCAAGATTCTCCTGGAGAACAAGCCTAAGTTTGTACAGGTTCACTCCTCCTCTGGACACAAGCACGCCCTCAAAGGTGAAATTAAAACCATCACCAAAATAATAATATTCAATGCTTATACAGGGTGTCTCTAAAAAAAGTATACCCATTTTAAAATTGGTATTATTGCAAAACTACTGAATATTTTAGAAAAAGACAAATGTCTGTGGAAAGGGTAGAATGTTCTCTTTTCAATGGTATAAGGTTTATTATGTCATTGCCATGGATGACTGAACAAACAAGACATTTATGAAAGGTACTGAAATCAGCACTGTGACAAGTTGGTTTTACTTGAGCGACGAAGCTCCGGCAGGTGTTTTTAAGGACAAATTCTTTTGCTGTTTGAGGTTGAACAAATTGGAAAAATTATGACAGGGTCTCTTTCCTGACAAATGCAAGGTGGTGGTCACCATTCCTGTTAATGCATAACTGGCATCTTAGTCTCATGCCTGACTTATCGTCCCAACTTGTCACAGTGCTGATTTCAGTACCTCTCATAACTGTCTTGTTTGTTCAGTCATCCATGGCAATGACATAATGAACATTATACCATTGGACAGAGGGCATTCTACCCTTTCAACAGACATTTGCCTTTTTCTGAAATGTTCAGTAATTTTGCAATAATATGAATTTGAAAATGGGTATACTTTTTTTAGAGACACCCTGTATAGCGCTTTATACCTGGGGTGTCAAAAAGCTTTTTCAATTGTTATTTCTGTTCACTAGGAACGAGACCAATTCTGCTCAAGATCAGCGCAATTTTATCTGTACATTCACAGTTGCCCATTTGCACTCCTGGGTGGAGAGAGGCAATTGTAGTAAAGTGTCTTGCCCAAGAACATAATCACCATGTTCCCTGACAGGGTTTGAACCCAGTCTAACTACTGGACCAGAGCGCCCTACTAGAAATAGTAGATACATGTATACGGTAATTTCTTAACTTAAGAAAACTAGTCTTAATTACACAGAATAATATCAATTGTAAACGTGTAAACTTTGATTCAATAATACTGTGTGAATATTTAATTCTTGCTCTGGTGTAAAACAAATTTTCAAGTAGGATAGTGAGCCAGGTCTCTGACTCTATAAGCCATTGAATAAATTGTTTGTTTCCATTAAATTGTAGAGGTCTTATCCAACCCAGCGATCGCAGTGAAGCTAGCTGACACAAAGGCTGCAGGAGAAGTCAAGGCACTAGACTCATTCTATACCATGCTGCAAAATGAATCGGACAGGGCTTTCTATGGGTAAACGTTATATGCTAAACAAATTTGTGTATACACTTAAAACTAGTTGTATATTGTATTATTTTGTTTTTACTGTTACATGCAGGATGGGGTCAATTTTTTAAGGAATAAATTTCATAAAAGGAGCGGTATGAATCACTTCTAAGCTTTCTTCCCTCATTTTTGCAAGCTGATTCCAAATTTTATATGAAAAGAAATTTAAAAAGGATATCAAATTTCCTCTTTATTGTGTACAACTTCATCTCAAGTTATGTTGCCTTCCTTTAAAATATCTATTTAAAAAAATTCCCATTTACTTTCTACATTAAACGTATGTAGAGGGTTGAAGTAACAAAACAAAATTGCTCAAAATCTTAATAACTATACACCTATAGAATGTTTAGCTAAGTGGCTGAAAATGTTTGTGCGCAATTTGTTGTGTCGCCTATTATTGTAACTGGATTCTGTTGGCACACATTAAAAAAGTTGCCATTAGCTATTTTTTTAATTTGTTTATGATACTATTTCAAGTTAAATAATTTCACCATTTCTATATTCACTTTGAGCAAGGATTTTTCTCACTAAATGGGTAGGTCCATTTCCAGGGGAATTACCAATATTCCTACATGCCTTTAATTTTGATTTGTCTAGGAATGATTGTTCTCTAGTTATTTTTTCTACCTTTTCTTTCTCTCATTTGACGACAGAATCAACCAGGTAGAGACAGCCAATGTAGCTATGGCCGTCGAGACGTTACTCATAAGCGATCAGCTCTTCAGGTAGGTTCTTAGCAGGTTTTTATTCTAGGAGTTATTGTTGGGAGTTTGGAGTTTTGTTTATTTTCACTCAATGCAAATTAAACCAAAAAAATTAGGATTATAAATTCAACTACGGAGAGGAACTTTAAACTCTGTTGTTGTCTTGTAAGTCATTCATTCAAGGAAATACATACGGTCGGAGCGGCATTACATCAACGTCGTTTCATTCAATAGCACTTGTTTTTCAACAGTTGCTATGCGGTACCATCTAGCTCTCTGGACTAAAAAACCATTCAGTCTATGAACAAGATAAAGCGATGCAATTTTTTAAACACTACTGCCGTTTTGTAACTCAATATTTTCCAAACATTTCCCGTGTTTATTAACTTGTCATTCATCATGATGAAGTCCTTGATTTCTCTGTCTTGTCAGGTCACAGAAGATTGCAGAGAGACAGCGGTATGTTGCCTTAGTGGAGAGTGTTCGTGAAAACGGCGGTGATGTCAAGATATTCTCAAGTCTCCATGTGTCCGGGGAACGTAAGTTTGAAGATTGGTCACCTGGTACAGAACGTTTTGGTAACCGCTAACTGGATAAAGCTATTTAATTTCCTGCTAGTGCAGTTGTGTTCCCTGTGTTTATTACTATATTGCTCGACTTGGTTACAGTAATGGTTGAGTATTGGTGTGGTATTTCAGACATACAAATTCTGCTTCAAATTGCAACAAAATTAAAAAAAAATTGTTTCTTCTAACGTACCTTTTTAAAACCCCTGGTTTCTATTGTTAAATTTCATTTCATTGTACAGCTTCCATGAAGGTATTGCCCTCCAAATTCAACTTTAAATTCAAGTGTGACGGCAAACAAAAAGCAAAGGATTTTGTATTTAACATCCAACTCATATTTTAGGCTACACTTCCTATGAACAGACCTGATCCCTCCCCCCCCAAAAAAAAAAAAAAAAAAAAAAAAAATGATGGATCATCTGTACTCTTGTGGGGTAATCAACAGTCATTACAAATGCAGAATTGATTTAATTTTTCAAATTGTTTCTTATTTGTCCCCCACAGAACTCACCTTGCTTACTGGAGTGGCGGCCATATTGCGTTTCCCGATGCCAGATATCGAAGACATTGACAATGACTCCAGCTCTGATGAAGACTGAGGCCGTGTCCGAAATGGGCTTCTTACGGCTACCTCTATTGTCAGCCTGCTCATGTGTATTTGTAATGGGCAAACACCTAGACAATAGCCATAGACAGTAGATTCGGACGCGGCCCGATACTATTTAAACTCCGAGTTTTATCCCCCAAATTCCAAACATTTCCACTGCAGACTCCAAGAAGGCACGCGTGTTTGTCTTGTTCCCCAAAGTCATAGTGTAGTTGATAATGTCATGATGTAACTAGTGCCAGTCTGTATGCCCGTTTTTGTTTGTTTGAGATTTAAATTGGATGTTTGATACACTGCAGTTTATACCCGTAGCTGCAGATGAACATATCTGCTTTGGGCTACACATTCATGGATTTATCTGTATAGCAAGTGGATTGACACAATCCATGTGTCAGTTTAGATCATGTCTTTACATGGCATTGTCCTTTCCTTAATTGCTGTACTCGAGCATACCCCCATATACTTTTTACACCAATGTCCTTGTGGAGATATAACCATATGAATTACCCTGTGAAAACCTTTTAATTCCTTTCTTCTGTTTGTCAGTCTCCACAGGGTACTGAATTGAGAAACAAAATAACGCCAATGAGTTTTAAGTGTCAGAATGAAGACTAAACCTTTTTCAAGAAACTTCCGTAAAACTAATTTACCCAAAGTTGCACCAAGCAGTGCTATTTATTAGAGGAGGTAATAGCTTGTAAAATAAAATTAAATTAAAAAAAATCTTGCTATCTTTGCAGTACCTATATGCTGCACTAATTAGGAAGCTAGTTGTAAGATTTTACGTTCAAAATGCAGAAGAGGCCATTTATTAACCAGTTCGCGAGCTGAGGCGCGGGATTATTTTTAACAAAACTCAATTTCAGGCCGATGGTATCGGAAAGCACACCTATGCATTTCCGGCCTTGGTCGTGACGTGTTTATGCGTCATCCGTTTGGAATCTGGGGGAAACTTTGCGTGTATATAACGTCCTCCGGCACGAACTGGTTAAACATAATATCCAGGTTGTTTGTAAAAATAAAAAAGGATCGCGAATAATTTATGAAATAAAATTTATTGTTTAGTATTATTTCCAAAGTTGCAAGTCTTTCTTTTGTAAAGTAACAATTACTTTGACGTTAACTTGATACTCAATGAAGTTAATCTCTACTTGAACATGTGTGGCACCGTATTTTAATGTTAAAACCGAATTTGTTGGCACACAAACTATGCTGCATCACTTTCCAGGTATTGCTGTAAAAACATCTTTGCTTATTTCTCACGACGGCCTTTAGCAAATTGCTTTTATACAAATTAACGTGACTTTATTAACCAAAGTTGGCAAATCGGGCAACAGGGGATGAGTCGTCATGGCATTTAGCAACCAACGTTTAGGAAGCTAGAATGCTGTTGTCTGTTGAGGATCTGTTCATCGTCGCCATCTAAGAGTAAAGTGAAATGTAAGAACAGTACTTATTAGTGACTGATTTTATATTTTAATACTACCACTACTTTGAAGCCGTAAAAATCCCAATTCAGATAATGCAATACTTTGATGATCCGACAGGCCGACTCGTATCTAGACAAGGTTTTATTTCCTAATGTTGGCAAGCACACAATTTACAATTCCTTTCTGTAAAGTGTTGGATTATGACAGATTCAGGTAGCTTTGTTACAAAATTCTTTGGGAGTAATACTTCAAGCGAACTTTTACTGCTAAATTGTCCAGAGTTGAATCGTGTTCACACCACAAATAATCATTTATGTTTACTTGAGCCGAATATTAATACAAAAAGTACTGCCAAAGGTTACGCTTACATTTTCAGAATTTTATCCTTGCCTCCGCTTGCCACTCTCTGACCATCAGGGCTCCAATCCACAGCATATACCTCGTCAGCATGGCCAGGCAGGTCAACGGAGATCTTGCCAGCTTTGACGTTCCAGACTTTGAGGGTGCTATCTGAGCTGCCACTGCAGAGAAGACGGCTGTCTGCAGACCAGGAAACCTGCAAGTCAGTGCAGAAAAAGGCAAGGTGATGATTTAATTTATCTATAAACAAAACCGTTACAGGGTGGTACTCCACAAATTCACACAGGATTGCATGGAAATAATTATGTCAGAATTGTCAGGGTATGCTACCCACAGATGCAGGCCTGAACCCGCCTCGAAGCGAGATTCGTGAAAAACACGAATTCGTGAGATTCCCAGTCAAAATAATCCCGGCACGAACTTGTTACCCCAATATTTACCTGATAGACTTTGCTGACGTGACCTCTAAGTGTTGTTATGAACCTGGAAGAATTAAAACAAGAAAGTAACATCATTTCAAAGTTGTAAATACAAATAGTACATTAACCACAACAGTCCTGAATCTTTCAAAATAAATAGGATTTTGCACTTATAGATCTTTGCCCTGTTAATTTATAGTACATCCTACAAAATGATGGTTATTCAGAAATTGTCTGGTTCTAGACTCACTTCCCGGATCTCCCATCCCACAGTTTAACAGACTTGTCAAACGACGCGCTGGCTATTAGTCTGGTATCTGGAGAGAAGGCCACTTCGTTGATGAGTTGCTGGTGCCCCGTCATCCGCGCCAGAGGTTTCTTGTCCTCCGAGGGATGCCAGAGAAACAGGGTGAAGTCATCGGACCCAGAAACCAGCCTCTCAGGCTCTTTGCCCTATAATCAGTGTGAAGAGAGTTTCTTATTTATATGTACGGGTGTGCTCATTGCAAAGTGGTTTGAGGCGGTGTAGCGACTGAAGGGTTAAACAGGGAACATAATGTGTTCTGTGACATCAACATTGTTTTTGTATAAAATGTGACAAATTACGATAAGAACCAATTTCTTTCTTTCTTCCCCGACTTTTTTTGGCAAAATATTCTGCATATTTGTTCTTAATTTAAATCACTCACCTTCACACCATTGTACCTCTTCAGCGCCAATTGGGACAGTTCTTCAGCTGTGCAAAGTACAGAACACAAATACTCTTTTACAATATTTTTTCGAAAGATACATCACGACAATACAGCATGTTATTTAAAAAAATCAATTACCTAACTTTTCATCCGGCTATAAAATAAATAATTTCATTGAAATTATTGAAATTTGTTTTATCAATAACTAAATGTATCTTAACCCTTAACCCCTAGAGTGTGTGAAAATTTGTAATGTCAAAGGTGGATTCAGCCCTGTTAGTTTGAGAAAAAACAGAGCAAACTACCCAAATGAAAAGTGTTTTGTTGAAAGAATTTCAATTTATATTTTTTGTAGAATAAACAATAACATGAATGAAAGAAAAGAATTTTGTAGAAACATGAAAAGTTAACGTTGACCAGTTTGAGTACCTGTCTCGGTGACCTTTCTGTAAACGTTGGAGGCCTTAGTGGGGTCACATGCACCTGTCCTCATGACGTAATCTGTGCTTAGTGCCATGGTGTTCACCCAGTGGCCATGCCCCTGTAATGTCCTGCACAGTACACCCTAAACCAAACATATCGGGAATTTGGTTAAAAGTTGTTTCATTCCCAAAAGTAGATTTTTCTTCAAACAGTACAAAGGTTTGTAAGACTGCTCTAAAAATGTTCAACAACATTGCATTTTTTTTAAATATGGGACAAATAATTAGAAATAGTAGGAATTTCAATACAAAAAAAGGAAAAGGAACAAGGTAAAAAAAGTGAAAACCTGTTAAACTTGTTTATTCAATAACTTACATCTTCTGACCTCCATACTTTAACAGTCCTGTCCTGAGATGACGTGTATAGTAACCCGTCTCCTCCCCACTTGACGCATGTGACTGACTGTAAATGACTTGATAACGACCGCAGACACGTTCCTAGCGTAACGTCCCAGATACGTACCGTTGCATCCTGGGTAAAATGAAACAACGTTTTATAATACCTGGAATATGTATTGTGGCATCTTGGGTAAAAGAAACATGTAAGGTTTAAATTTAAACGAAGGAATTGGGAAGGCAGGACTCGAACCTGCGACCTCCAGTTTAAATTTGAAGTATGTTCACGCCAAAAGAAAACCTTTATTGCAACGCAGCCAAAAGGCCAAAAAAAACCAACTAGTTTCTTGTCCTAACTTTTAGAAAAATGGTAGAAGAAGGATTCCCCCCCCCCCCCCACCTCCACAAGGTTTGACGCATTTGTAGACTTAATCTCAGAATAGATAGCATGGATATATTATAATTAGATATTATAATCTAGCTCCTATGAACTGCAAAAGAGAACATCTACAATCGAGAGAAAAGCGCTGATGTGAACATTACTCAGTTTTCCTATGCTTAACCAATGTCCTTGTTTTATAGCTGTTTTTTCCCTTACCTTGGATGAGCTAGCTAGGTGTCTGCAGTTGGCATTCCTATGTAGTGGTTCCCAGGCTAGCGCTGTAATCCACTGACTATGGCCGGTTAGCGGACGGCCAATCTGCTTACCAGTGTCTGGATTCCACAGGAGAATCTGTACCCAAAACAGAGTAGCTTAGCATGGTTAATTCATTCACTCATTTTTTAAGTCAAAAATTACCAAAATAAATTGGACTAGAAATTTTAACCTACCTGACTATTTTTGCAACCTGAGGCTAACACCCTTCCATCTGGTGACCAGGCTATGCACAGCACCCAGTGTTTGTGTCCTATAGGGAGCAGATAGAAATCACAATGATAAAGCCAGGCTAACGTCACAGCGATTTATGTTAGCATCAATTACAAAGGCTAATGAGACAGCAGAATTAGCAGAGTCTTCTATCAGTATCATGGTGCACAAGTATGTACCCCTTTAACCAGTTCGCGCGAAGTTTTCCCCAGATTCAAAACGGATGACGCATAAACACGCCACGAGGAAGGCCGAAAATGTCTGTCAGCAGCGAGCAAGGCCAGAAATGCGTGGGTGTGCTTCCCAGCACTATCGTCTTGAACCCGCTTCGGATCGAGTTTAGTTAAAAATAAACCCGCTCCTCGGCTCGGTGTTGTTAAAATAATCCCGGCACGATATGGTTAATGGTTAGAAATGGAAACTGATGAGGATTCTTGAATGCATTGATGCTGTACGCACTTCCCTAGTTGTAATACAAATGCACTCTCAGTGGCAACAGAGCACCTGTTTTGGTTAACGGAATTATACCCTTCGTACCTTTACAAGTAAAATGTGGTGTCTCTGTGTTGACATCCCAGAACCTTACTGTGGTGTCCCCTGATCCACTGGCCAAGTACCTGGGTATAAAAAGGTCAAACGTATTGTTCTTTGGAAACTGGAGAAGTTTGAATAAAATGACATCACATAAAGACATGAGGGAACCAACCCAAGACTCCCAAATTTCTCGTTCATTCTACATACCTGCCATCAGGACTAAACGCAACGGAGATGACGGCTTCTGCGTGTCCCTCGATGGAACTGGTGCACCTAGTAACGGCCCGGACTCTGAAGATAGCCTGGGGCTGATAGATGATGTTTAACACCTTCTCCGTCTCTTGTTTCTGCGTCTTCAACGTATCCTCAATACTGGCTGTGATCTCAGTGTCATTCACAAAGAAAGAGTACGGTACTACCTCATCCTAATACGACAAAATGGGTTAAATTCAAGAGATGGTTGGACTATCGACCAGTTTCAGGATGCAACAGCATAGTTGGGAACATTGCTAAAAAGGGCGCAACTTTCGGGTGAAAACATCGCGAGGTGAACGCACTATCGTCATGTAAAGCTACGGAGCTCTACATTTGTTTTCACCTCTCATTGACCCGAGGTCATGCAAAGTTGCGCCCTCCTATAGTTGGGGTATAATATTCTCATCACCTTCTGTAGTATGGCGTTGCATATCAGCTGCAACTTCTCCGTGTTGACACTGACTGGCAGATCAAACGGGTCACCAGTCGTTTCCCCGGTCTCCGAGACAAATTGTGTCAAGATGCGTTCTCCTTCCTCCTCCATTCTCAGGTGTGCCTAAGAAAAGAAGAAGAATATCTTAAATGAAATGATTATTACTAGGACGAATTATATAGTCAATGAACATAAGGGCGAGTGATTTTAAACTGTTCCTTTCTTTACTAGTACTACTACTAGCATGACTAGACTCTAGTGATAGCCCCACCACTAGCCAGCCCCCGTGTGCTTCATTGATTGACAAGGCCATAGAGCTGTTCCTTGCTCTATGAATGATATGGCTGAATATAGCAGCCACAGGCACAGCATACGGGGCTACATAATTTAGGCCTGGTCAATTGGCCTATTATTACTCAGTTAAAGTATTATTACTTATGGAGGAAAACTTCTAAGTACTACTAAAATACTATAGAATTAAAACAATATGTAAATTAGGCTTGCCTTACGAGAATTAATTAGTCCTTTAAATCCAGTCGACCGATCCACCACAACACGTGCAATTTCACAACCTGCTGCTGTTGTTGTTCCGGAATAGCGCCCTCAATTGACGTGATTAATAATATGGCAGATTTGAGCATGAGACTAGATCGTAAGCCTAGAGGGTCAAAGTGTTTGGGTTAAATTCCCTCTAAAACAGTTTGAATTTCCAATCAAAATCCGACCGAGTCAAGACAATGCTACGCTCAATAACCTATGCTGTGTGGAGAGGGACAAATAGCCTTCGTTGGTCGGTAAAAGGTTGGTAGAAAAGGCCTAAATAATATTCTCTTTTTTGGGGGAGATTGAGGGCGCTATTGCATGGAATGGTTTTTCACTTCATAAAACCATAGAGCAATAAAACCCTTTTAATTTTCCCAACACAATATCTCTAGGCAAACAGTGAAGGCTGTCTTCGCAGTTCTATGTGGAGTGTTTGCAGACCACCCTATCATTGTTATTTGTATATCATCCCCCTCCCCAAAAAATAAATAAATAAAATCAACTGCGCGGACAATGCAGATGAGAAAAATGTCAAAGTTTAAAAAGACCAAAGAAAGTGGGGGAGAGGCGGAGAATGTGCTGGGGGGGAGAGGGGGGGGGGGGAGGGGGCTTTAATTTTCCCTTTGAAAAAATCCTCCAAGAGGAATTAATCGGCCCTACGGGTGATAAACGAGAGAAGTTTGCGAAAAAGGCTAACTTTATTTCTATACAAGTCCAAATTCAGTGCAAGTGAGATGGTTTAGTGAGTGCAATCAACCGTGACCATTGGGTAGGATTGGGTTGGTCTTACATTATCTTTGCACAAAACTTTCACTAAGTTTTAATGAATTGTATATTTGATGTCAATTAAGGTCGCACTCCCACATCATTAACGAGAGTGCTACACAGCTCCGAGACCACCATGCAAGCTGTACCGCAGGAGAATGCCGCCACATCACCAGCGAGGAATGACAGGCTCTTGGAGAATGATGTCATCTCGCCAAACTTTGTCAACCGAAACCCTCGAAATCTAGAGAGGATGGCCGTGTCAAGAAGGGACAAGGGCTGGTTCCGGACCCACCCAAAGAAAAACTACTGGCACAAGTGCGGAAATGTTACATTTAAGCTTTGCTCAATGCCTCTAGGAATCAGTGGTAACCCAATATTTCTTAAATAAGATGACAAATCTTTAAAAAAACAAAAAAGTCTTGAACATTTACAAATAACGAAAAACATTTGTGGGAAAAAAGTAGTGGTGGGATTTAAACAATTTTTTTAAATTTGATTTTAATTACACTATTCGAATTTGATTTTAAAAACCGAATATTCGAAAACAACCTAACTAAAAATTAGGCCTTCACTTTTTTTTTACCCAGCTGAAAGGAAACAACTACAACATCCTCCATTGTGCTCCGTGTATTCACTTTATACTAGTGGTTATCAGGGTATCAGAGCGTTTCTGTCAATGTTTTCCCTACAGTACAGCTCCCGAGTGTTTTGGTAAAGACCCAGTGGTCATGATTTGTTGACATGATTGTGAGCTGGATGGGAAATTTTAGTGAAATCAAATAATCGGTATTTGGTTTTAAAAAATAAATAAATGGATTTCTAAACATCCGATTTCTCCTAGGCTACCACTAAAAAATAGGTGGACTCCAATGAACAGTGTTTGACTATGAAAGGTGGGGGGGGGGGGGGGGGGGGGGTATTGATAGAAAATGTTGTTCTTCAATAAACATAAAAATTGTCCAAACTCCAACCAAATTTTTCAGTCAAGAAAACATGTTGAAAAGGTGAGGGAGGGATAGGAGATGGCCTCAAAATTGGTATTGTATTGTCTATGGCACCTTGTTGTAAGCATCCACTTTATAGAATTATATTGACAACAAGATCACATTTTGTGGAGCATGCTAAAGATTTGTTCAATGTTTATTGAAGATTGGCGGAAAACTAACCACTATTGTACTTACAAATACATATTAACTAAGAAGAGAACTACTCGCAATTTGACTTGGCTGAAGCAATATCTTCCGTGCACCACGTGTGTGGTCGGCGCTAATTAAATGTGTATAGAAGTCAATCAATTACCCATACAAACAGGTTCAATTCTCTGGATCTGTTTTTACAGGTTACACTTTGAGAAATCCAACCGTCACACTAGGGCCTACATCCAGCATTACAACGGCGACATTGTCGTCAGTGCTTCCACCAAGGAATGGGCCATTAAGAAACACCTGTACAGCACAGCTGACGTAGCTGCCGCTGAGAACATCGGTCATATCCTAGCCCAGAGATGTCTAGAGTCTGGTATCAGCTATGTGCACTGCAACATCGATGACAAGACCAGATCCTTTGAACGGGTTTGTTTGTTTGTTTGCTGTAGTGTTTGTTTTTGTTTGTTTGTTTGGTTTTTGTTGTTGCTTTGTTTGTTTTTTACCCCTTGATGGAATGCTGTTGTCAGCTTTGTTACCCTGTAGCACACAGCCTTAGTGACAGGTGTACACTCAGGTTCATTGTGCATTGCAGCTGCTTGACAAAGGCTGCTGTGCAATCATGCGTATAATCCAATGAGAGCAGAATTAATACTGGCATGAAGGGGTATACCCCAATACAAGGCCAAGAGCCATTACTACCCACACTTTGTTGCAATTATATTATTTGTAACTTTGCTTTTCTCTGTTCAGGTTGATGTCTTTTTGAAGGCACTATTGAGTGGAGGCTTGGTGCTCACTGAACCCAGATTCATCACAGTATTTGAACCACCCATCGACTACTTCCCCAAGGATTACTGACGGCAGAACTAAAACTCAAAATCGGAGCTACATTTTCAGAGGAACTAGACTCTAGGGAAATGTGGGGTTGACCCACCATGACCAACCATTATTTGGACAGGATTGACTTGAACCTTGGAAGAGGAGGTTCTTTTTTAAGGATTTGCTTTAAATGAAAATCCATTACACGCCCTTTGGCCCCTCAGCACCTGTACCGCCTCATATTGCCCTCCCTGTTATTCTCTGTACCGCCCCAAACCGCCCAAGAATGTTATTGTCAATGATGAATATCGGCAAATTAACACAATGTAAACCCTTGAATACTAGTAGGCAAATGGCCTAGTTTTTGGCCTGTGATCTAATTATCCCTTTGGCGTATAAAAAAATTGATTTAATTAATAGTTGTAATAACCTAATCTTTTGAAGGACAAGGGAAATGCACCATGGTGGCTTGGGTGCTAGATTATCACAGTTTTCTTGGTTTAGAAGAATAAAACGACCTCTAACTCGTCATGGTGATTGCCTCTGACCAAATAAATGGGACAAGAATGATTTTAATGTCACTTCTAATGTGTTTTTGTGTGATTTTGGTAGTTTCAAATGTAGAATTAATGTTATTGTTAAAATATGAAATTCTGTGCTTGAACGCCGCCGTGTAATGAATGACAGCTCAGAACCCAAAAGCTGAATCCTGGGATTGAAAATATCAAACGGTTCAAAGGCTTCCTAATTAATAAATATTCATTGTATATTTCTTGGGTTTTTTTGTTTGTTTTTTATATTATTCTCCGACAAACATCGCGGACAGGTGTTACAAAGACACTGTTAACAAGTGAGCAATACAAATACTAAGCACAAGGTCGTAACGCGAGGAACACCGAGGAACAATGCGTGGCTCGGGTGCGTCCCGGCCCGCTGTACTGTACGTGAGAGTGATGTGAATATAGCTGACCAGCTGGTTGGAAAAAAACGAGAAAAAAAGCTTTTGTTCAGAAAACTGAAATTGACAATCTGTTTGACAGGTTTGTATAAACGATGATCTTAACTATCCGGAAAAAAATTCTTGATATTTTTATCTTTACAATATCTTCTTCAGAGGCAAAAAGACAATGCAAATAAGAAACCGCCGGGTGTTTTCGTTCGATGACTATCTTTAGTTTTGTGAATACCGTTTGTTTTCTTAAACTAGCGATGTGAAAACATCCGATTCTTAGTGTGAAACTGGAAAATGGTACACAACTAGCATTTTTTAACGTTGTACTCTGGGTGTGGTACATAATGAATTATAGGCCTAATTATATTTCCCTTTGGACATCACACACACAATTAAAGTTGGCGCACGTTGAATTAGGAGCTTCCCGTTTTTTCCAAATTCTGTTTTTATCATAAAAGAAAACTCTTTTTCTGAAACCAAATGCAAGACTTGCTCATATTCCTCTGTCTGCATTCCCATCTTATTGCTTAAAAGTAGGAAGGAAACCTCCATGGTTTAAGTGCTTCTCAAACACCTTTTTATACTTTTTAATTTTCAATTTGTAGTTTTATTTTAATGAAAACAAAATACTTTATTCCGATTTCTTGTCGACACAAGGCATCTGACAAAGGAATTTCAGTTGCCACAAAAACCTGACCTGCGAGATTATTATTTTGAAGCTAATAATTTGAATTTTGAGAAGAAAATTATGTTTAACTTCCACTCGTCGGTGAATGTCGTTTTATGTCTCATTCGATAACTTTTATTTATAGGAAAATGGCAATAGAGGACAAAAGGCTAAACCCGAAAAATACACGAGGGAATGCCTCTAACATTACGGCGAGAGGAGTTCAGTTTTTCTTGTCGGCATTGTGGCGTGTCATGACTTTTACCCTTCAAAATTCCAACCATTTCCCCACCAAAATGTATTGTTTTCTAAATCATGATTGTTGAATACACGTTTGTTGAGACGATTCTTGGCGCGACTGGAACGATAAGACGAATCAAGCTGTACGAAACAAGGAAATGACGCGGATGTTTGTCCGAGTGTATTGCTGTTGATAACGGGATGCCGGACTCATCATCACCGCATCCCGTCCACAAAGGACGGCCCCCCGCTGCGCGTTGACGACAGATCGGGGTACGGCCAGAGGATGGTTGGTTGGTGGTGGTTAATGGCACTTCTGGCAATCTGTGTGCCCTTTGTGCCAGTTGCTGTAGTCTTGCGGTCCAGTAGAGAGCTTGTTAAACTACTTTTTTCTTTTTCTTTTCCTTCTTTTTTCTTTTCTTTTACTTTTCTCTTCCTTTTTCTTTCTTTTTCTCTTTTCTTTTCTTATACTTTCTTCTTTTTTCTACTTTCTATTTTGTTTCTATTTTGTTTCTTTTTTCTTTTTTCTTTTTTCTCTCTTCTCTTTTCTCTTTTCTTTTTTCTATTTTCTTTTTTCTTTTTTCTTTTTTCTTTTTTTTTTTTTTTTTTTTTCTTTTCTCTTTTTTCTTTTTTCTTTTTTCTTTTTTTTTTTTTTTTTTTTTCTTTTCTCTTTTTTCTTTTTTTGATTTTTTTGATTTTTTGATTTTTGTTACATACGTGTAGACTTTGCTTGAGCTTCAGAGTTGGAGTGGGAAGAGAAGGGAAAAAAGATCAAAAAACAACCTGCTACAAGAAGTTAGCTATCCAATGACGTCTTGAGGGTAATGACTATTTGAAAATAAAAAGAAAAGAAGATACATGTGAATCAAACAAATTTGTATGTGAATTGTAGAGGCAAAACATGCAAAGAAAGCAGCGATGAGACCAGTGCGAGCAAGGCATGTATGTAGGATGAAACAAGAGCTCATGCATTGTATAGAAAGACAATATGGAATGATTTGTATACTGTGGGTGTGGATGTGAAACATATATTATAAGGAAATGTACATGATTGGTTGGTGTTGTTTGTGAAAAGGATTAAGTTAAATATCACTGTTAGTTTCTTTAATGAAATTTAATGTATGAAGGATGCTGTGTTTTGAGTTTAACAAATTTTTAAGTGTCATTTGGTCAGAAGTAAATTTAAGTGATTTTTTAAGTATTTGTCTATTATGTTCAAATTTTTTACATGTTGTGAGAAAATGTTCGACATTATCATAAGTGTTGCATGTTTCGCAAAGTCCATCAGGATGTTTACCTATTTTTTTAAAGAAACTGTTAAGGTTTTTACATGTATCCAGCCGAAGTCTGTGAATCTTTATTTCCTGCCAGCGTGGGAGATCCCATGAGTTTAAGTGGGTGGAAATAGTGGGTTGTATATTTTTTAAGGTAGAATCTTTTGAATTATTCCATTCCATTTGCCATGTTTGTTTGAGGTGGTCCTTAAGATGATGTTTAGCTTCTGTAATTGTGAGGGGTAATTTATAGTCAATATTAGTTTTCCTGGTGGCTTTTTTGGCAATCTGGTCTACTTTTTCATTCCCATAAATACCGCAATGTCCTGGTATCCACTCAAAGGTGACCCTATTAGCTTGGTTTTGAATGCTTATCAAGGTGTGTCTAATGTCACATACAATTTTATTGCTGGGAATAGGGTGTGAGATGGCTTGAATTGCACTTAAACAGTCACTGAAGATGCAGGTGTGCATGGGCTGAACATCTTCAATCCATTCCACAGCTAACAGAATAGCAAAGAGTTCCGCTGTAAAAATAGAAGCCTCATTGTTTAGTTTAATACTCTTGGAATAACTGAATTGAGGAATATAGATTCCACATCCGACTGTGTTGGTAGTAGGATTAAGTGATCCGTCAGTGTAGATGTGGAGTGAATTTCCCCACTGGGTATGTATTGTTTCTGCAGCAATGATGCCCTTTTCATTGATGTTCGATATGTGTTTAATGCGGTTGAAGATTTCGGCCGATATGTCTGGTTTTGTGTAATGCCAGTAAGGAAAAGGGTTATGTAATGGGAAAATGTTGAAGTGAGGTTGACTGGATCTGGCTTCAAAAGGTGTGTGATGTAGACTATTTTTCCATTTTTCAGCAAAATAATGTTTCTGCCAGCAATCTGTTTGGACATACTTGTTGGGGTGAGAATTGTGCATGTTGAGTTTAATATTGTAGAGATTGCAGAGAAAACTGCGACGAAAACATAATGGGGGTTCACCACACTCTACTTGTAGTTT
Organism: Crossaster papposus; assembly: GCA_037893245.1. Classification (NCBI taxonomy): domain Eukaryota; kingdom Metazoa; phylum Echinodermata; class Asteroidea; order Velatida; family Solasteridae; genus Crossaster; species Crossaster papposus. The sequence continues at coordinate 685,396 of JBAIAA010000072.1, read as the reverse complement.
CTGACACGAAGTCCCGTAGAGGGCTCCGGAGCATATTCTCAGAGCCTGATATTGTATGCTGTCTAATTTCTGTTTATGTTCCATGGCCGCTGAATTAAAGGCTTCACATCCATAGTCCAGAATTGGTTTGATAAGTGTTTTGTATAGTTGAAAGAGAATACAGCAATCCGCTCCCCAGTCCTTTCCGCTAACACATCTCAAGATATTGAGTTTGGATTTGCATCTGTTGACAATATAATTTATATGGTCTTTCCAGTTAAGTTTGTTGTCGAAAATAATACCCAGAAATTTAATAGACGTCTGAAATTTAATATCAGTATTATTTATCTGTAATTTACAGGAAGCATTGCGTTTTTGTGTAAAAAGAGTCGCAAAGGTTTTAAGAATGGATATTTTAAAACCCCATCTATCACACCAGGCAGAGATATCGTTTAAATTTTGTTGGATTTTTATGTTGATAAAGTTTATGTTTCTATTGGACTTCCAAATAACTATATCATCGGCATATTGGGAGATGTTGATTCCGTTTATGACTTCAGATAGACCGTTGATAGCTATGTTAAAAAGAATGGGGCTGATGACACTTCCTTGGGGAATGCCAATATTGACATTGTGCGAGTCAGAATAGGTACCATTGATATTTACTTGAATTTTTCTATTAGTAAGGAAATCATCAATCCATTTAGTAATACATCCATATATTCCAAGAGAGTGAAGTTTAATGATTATGCCTTTTGGCCATACCATGTCATATGCCTTTTCAAGGTCTAAAAAGACAGCGAGGGTGCTTTCCTTGTTGGCAAAAGCTTTATTTATGTTAGACTCTAGGTTAATGATGTGATCTTTAGTACTCCTTCCTTTACGAAAACCACTCTGATGAGTACTAAGTAGATTATGTTTTTCCAGGTGCCAGATGAGTCTGTTATTAACCATACGTTCCATGATCTTACAGAATGTGGAGGTGAGGGCTATAGGTCTATATGACTTAGGATCGGAGGGACTTTTGCCAGGTTTTAAAATAGGAACGAGAATAGCTTCCTTCCATGTGCTTGGGCATTGAGAAGTTTTCCATATTATGTTAAAAATGATGAGGAGAAAGCCACGGGCTTTCAGAGGGATATGTTTGATGATATTATTACATATATTATCTTTACCAGGAGAGGTACACTTAGCTGAATTGATGGCTTCGTCAAGTTCTGATATGTTAAAAGGATCATTAATGATGTTATCATTTTCTTCAGAGTGGGAAAAGTTATCTTCTGCATTTTGTTTTACTTCAAGGAAAGAATCACTGTAGTTTTGGTCACTACTGATGGAAGCAAAACTACTAGCAAGCAAGTTAGCCTTTTCTTTATCTGTAATGAAATCTTGATTGTTGTCTGTTAAAGTGGAAATATTAGTCTTGGTATGGGTATTGTTAATACGATGAATTTTGTCCCAGATCTTTTTAGAGGGAGTTTGGTAGTTTAAAGTATTGCAGAAATTTTTCCAATCCTCTCTTTTAGCCACTTTTATTGTTTTACGAGCTATGGCACAAGTATATTTATAGTGAATAAGGTCTTGAGGATGACGGGTTTTTTTAAGGGTTCTAAGGGCTTCTTTACGATTTTTAATAGCTCTTTTGCAATCATCGTTCCACCATGTGGTGGGCTTTCTTTTATAAATTTTAGTAGTAGTGGTTTGTGGGATGGAACAGTTAATAGCCTCAGTGAGTTGATTGATGTATATGTTATATGTCTCTTCAGCACTGCAACATGTGGTTATGTTGGGTTCAGTAATGAAACTATCACAGGCAGTTTGAAAAGTATCCCAGTTTGCTTTTTTTATAGACCAGTGAGGGATATGTTTACGTGGCATATGAAGACATTTTTTATTAGATTCAAAAATTATAGGATGATGATCGCTACCCCATGTGTCATCTAAAATATTCCAATTGTAATTAGCTGCTATGTCAGAAGTGGTAAGAGTAATATCAATTCAGGTGATGGTACCATTAGAGGTATTAATTCTTGTCCCGTCTCCATTATTTATGCAGACAAGATGATGTTTGTCTATAAAATTTTCGATGACATGGCCATTTGTATCCATCTTCTTGCTTCCCCAAAGGGGATTATGGCTGTTGAAGTCTCCACAAATAATAGTATTTTTACCAATATGATTTTCAATGTCTATAAAGTTCTCCTCTTTCAGGGTGATACAAGGATTATAGGCATTGATAATTTTTAATTTACTTTTATCAGAAATATAAATGTCAATTATTTGATATTGAATAGGAGATTGTTTGTCTATAATGTTGTTGACGGTGAGATTTTTTCTAGTAAAGATGGCACATCCCCCGCCAGTATTTTTATGTTCTGGTTTTCTGTCATTACGGAAAATATTGTATCCAGGGAGATTGAAGTTTTTCCCTTCCTTGAGCCAAGTTTCTTGGACGCATATGATGTCAGGTTTACTATCCCAATTGTTTATAGCATGTTTTAATTCATTTCCATGTGCAATGAGAGACTGGGCATTCCATTGTATAATGAAGACCATGAGAATAATGTTCATGATTACGTTTGATTATTTCCTTCTTTTGGGCGATTGGAAGTTTTCTGGTTTGTTTTGGGTGTTTCAGTTTGAGAGTTCTCTGTGGTGGGTTCGTTGGGTTTTGTTTTGGATTGAGAAGATCTAGGTTGTCGAACCGGCTTATCAGGGGATTGCGAGGAATCATTATGTCTGCTCTGTTTTTCTTTGATATTGTGAGTTCTAGTTAACTGATGGTACAAGTGTTCAACTAGGGTCTTTATTTCTGATTCTCTATTTTCCTTTTTTTTAGTTGTCTCCCAGATTTGAAGTGTTCCGATAAGCAATTCTATCAGAGATTTGTCAGGTTGTAGGTAAGTTGAGGTTGGTTCAGTTTGGCAAGCAACTGGAACTTGATCAGTTTGGGTGGATGCATCTACCGATATTTTGTTAACAGAGGACATGTTTTGTTTTCTTTGTACCGGTACATCATTTACAGCTTGAGGAGTTTGTGGGATTGTCCAATTTCTTCGTTCAGGCCAGATTTGAGTTTGTTTAGGTGTTATTGTAGGTGTATATGTATCCCTAGGTTTTTCCGCATGGACAGTAATATTTGTGCTTATGGATTTGGCAGCTTCAGCATAGGAAATGTTGTAAGTGACTCTAACTTCTTGTATCTTCTTTTCATGCTTCATGGTGTTACATCCGCCGTAGGCAGAGGAGTGATTTCCACCACATCTGCTACATTTCACCTGGTCTTTCTGGTCACATTCTTCGTAAGTATGGTTTCTACTGCATCTAACACATCTGGTATTGCTTCGACAATTTGTAGCTGTGTGACCTAGTCGTTGGCAATTGAAACAACGAATGACTGGTGGAATGTATTGTTTGATGTCAAAGTGTTGATAGCCGAATTTGATACTCTGGGGTAAGTGAGGTGTGTTAAATGTGAGGCAGACAGAAAGGCTTTTCCCTGTTTGGCCATTTCTTCTGAAAGTGAGTCTGCGGACCTCTATTACGCCTGCTTTTTTGCATTCTTTGATTATGTCTTGTTCTGTAAGTTCTAGAGGAACGCCAGATATAACTCCCTTACTTTGAATTTCTGATTTGGCATAGTCGGTGGTGACTGACCATTTTCCAAGATTGGAGATTTTCCTCAATTTGTTGGCCTGTCCTGGGGTGTAGCATTTGACACTAATGCCACCTTGATTAGTTTTAGTCACATTTTTTATGATGTCACTTCCTATTGCATTTAGTGCCTTAGCAATTTTTAGCGGGTTTATTTGGGCAAGTTTGACATCTGGTGAGTTTATGATTACTATGGTAGGGTTTCCTTGGGTGGAGTATGTGTTTCTTCTTTTTTGTTGTCTGTAGGAACTGTTATCAGAGTCGCTGGAATTGTCGCTTTGACTTTGTGTTTTTCTTTTGTTTGTTGCTTTCACAGAGACTTGAGAATCATTTTCGTCAGCATTCATATCCTTGTCTTCTTGAGCTTGGCTCATTAATTTGTCTAAAGTTGACCGTGGTTGGTCGTATTGTTGCCTGTTCCTGTTTTGGAATAGTTGCTGTTGGGATAGAAGGTCCTATGACATGTCTTCCTCCTCGGAGTCGTCGGCCATGTTGGTCCGACGACCGAAGGCGAAGCGTTATGTATGTAAAGAAAATAATGTGGTAATGGTATAGCCAAGAAAGCAAGCAGCAAAGGAAAAGCAAGCAGGTATAAAGTAAGAAGGCGAGCTAAATAAGGAAAATAAATCTCACCACTCGCAGTTAAGAGTCGGGCTGCGACCGATTAAAAGACGTCCACACTCTTTCGAAGCTCAAGCAAAAAAAAGTCACGGCCAGAGGATGGTCTTCGTCGCCTTTTTGTGTCAAACTTTTAGCCTACTCGTCCTTTCAAATCCCGATTTAGTCTTTTCACTATTTTATTATTTTGTTTTTAAAATGTCTTTTGATTTCCATTTTTTTCCCCAATCGTTTTCAATGACAATTTAATTATGTAGGCCTACACTCCAAAACCACTTTCGCCTTCAGCGTCTTCAAAAGGCCGCTTCCGTTGGTGTAACATACGGCTTAAAAGAGCGGGGGTTCCCTTCTCCTTTAGAACCCCCCCCCCCCCAGCCCCCGACCGGACACGGGTCTACTGAGAAAGTTGCCGACGGAGGCGTACAAAAAAAGCTTGCCAGTACATTTTCGTTTCGTTTTCAAAAAGAAAATCTCTGAAACGGGTAAACAAAAGAAAACAACAACAACAGGAAGTACGAAACAGTTGTTCAATAACATTATCTCGAAGATCGAATAATAAAACCACTCTGTTCAAGCATAGAGCAAGGAAGCGCGGGTTCAAGGAAAAGTCGGTTCCGTGGTTCCAGTAAATTACTCACTATAAAAAGCCACGTATAATCTCGCGAGACTTGAAAGCATGGCCCTTTATGCTCTTTGTACTCGAGGCCCATGATTCGTTCCATATTCATAGCGTATGCATCGTGCGTATTATCTGCGTGCATAAGAAATTGCTTTGTGTGATATCGGCTGTGCATGCTTTTAGGCTTGGCAGCCTACGGCTGGTGCATCAGTGGTCGCCAAGACTTTACACCAATTCGGCGATATTCTCTCCACTTTTGCCCGCCGTAAGCCACCTTTCCACTTGGTGTGTACACATGCCGGGAGTCTACCCTACGAACTCTGTAATTCACAGCCATGCATGCGACGCAGAAGTGATAAATCGAGCCCGATTTTTACACCTGTATCAGCCGGGAAGAGACGTTGTAAAACAGCGTACGGAGAGACGACCGTGTGGCCAGTCCCTAGTTCACCGGAGTCAACGCAGCGGCCAACGGGGGCCTTTGTGGACTGTGTGATGGCAGTGTGTGGGTCGCGGATAGCGGCCAGACAAATGGCTTTTACGGGGACTCCTCGAGACCATGCCATCCTCAGTGCAACCCAGACATTCTACCAGAGTGCCACTACAGCTTCCAGCTTAGCCAGGCGAGATTTTGAGCCAGATAGACCCATTGGTTATGGAGCTTTTGGCGTGGTTTGGTGAGTTACTTTTGGCTTTCTTTGTTCTCATTTTCTCCTTGAGCTGCACGTAGACGTACATGATGGTCATACGATACCCAACGAATCTCTCGCACGTATCACAATTTGCGGTGTCTGATCACTCCCGATACCAACGCTAGAAAACTTATTTTTTAATCAAAAATTTCTATACTCAATCCACTATTTCTCGTCTAAATCTTCAATTATAATTTAAGCAAAACAATCTTCAGCAGTAAGTCTATGACAGATCTGTAATTTTCTAAACTCATGATCACATTTGTGTTGTCTTGACCGGGTCGCGAGGTTGGCCTTCGCCCGGCCTTTGTCCGCTGCGTGGCCCCGATGCAGTACACGTATTTAAATGCCTTTGTTCAGTTCCACGTTTACTAGCTCTCTGTCACAAGGAAATCAAACTGTGTTAGAAGGCTAATCTTAGAAGAAGAAAAAAACAGATGAACTTGAAAAAATACTTTGTAATTTGTGTATAACAATTAATATGTTTTGGTATTTCTTCTTTTTTCTGATCAATTAACATGTTGCTACACAGTGTTTCTAAATTATGCTTTGTAATTTGTTGTTCAAAAGTTATTTATTTGTAAAAGGTGGATTTTGTTTTAAAAAACACTGTCAAATGAATTGCTATCGGTCATGTTGTTATGGCAAAACTTACCATCAGCATCAGATCAAGCTGACAATCAAACATATTTATTTGAAAAAATTTAACTTTAATTTAAGTTTTCATTTGAATGAAACTGGTCAAGAATAATTCATAATAATATTTTGTTTGCTTTCCCCCCAATTTTTCTTCTATACAGTGTAAATGTATCACATTAAAAACAATATGATAACCCCTCCCTTAAATAACTTTGTCTAAATTCTAAAAATTCTATTTAGAATACGGGGACAAAGTTTGTTCTGCTGTCAAACCTTTGTAGTTATAATATTTGTTGTTAGTAGTGAATTCAAGCTCATTAAATGGTTGTATCTGGAAATCATAAAAACAGGTAAATGTACAACATACATTTTGTGTCAAAAACAAAACTATCAAATTGTTACTTTCTTGGGCATCCTGTGCAATTATTGTGCTCGGTATGCTGTCATTTTCCAGAAAAGTGGAATTTTTTCTCATTTTCCAATGATGCTTCACGTTTTGTTTAAAATTCAGTTCAATATATCCTTGAATGAATGAAGCCAGCTACATTGTACATATCTAGTCTGGTTTCCTGACATGACCATTCTCCGACGTCTGTTTATTTAGTTTTGTCTAAAGGATCGTCATTCATGAATAAAAAAAAACTTAAGAAGGTCAATGAGACCATATTTTTTTTTAAAGCTAAACCCCAAATCATCAATTTTTGAAAATTACAGCAAAAGCAAATTTATAACTCTTTGCTCAATTCCAGAGTTATTTGTATTCCACATGTTCTGACAAAGATACTTTTTTTTGAATCACTCAATTTATATTCCACAGGATTTCCCTAATCCTAAACAAAATGCCACCATTTTCTGAAAGTAGGTATTTTCAGTAGGGATTTCTACAGTGAATTACAGAAGAACATGTTGGATTCAGCAAGATTCACAACTTACTGCTGTTTGAGTTTGTTTGGATAATAGTTGGAACATCAGAGAAGGGAATTCAAAGATTTTAGAAACATTTATTTCTTGAACACATACAGTACAGTAATGTTTGTGAGTTATTCGAATAAAATAATTAGGTATAAAAGACCAATACTTTTGGAGTCTCCCTCAAACTGTGATGATTCATGTTTCATGTGGATGACCTAGACATCAAGTGATCACTGATGGGAAAATATGCCCTTTGTTGCACACTAGCTCCAATGGTATGGAGTATTGTGGTCACGCCTATTCAAACATCTGTTTATAAAAACCACCAAAAAATAACCTTACAGATTCATTGTAAAAAAATTCAATGAACCAATAAATGAGGTGATAGGGAAATATAGGCACAATACTTGCGTATTTTGGAGCATAAAGCCATTTTTTGCGTTGCATAGAATTTACTGTCAAGTTTAATTGGAATAGATCACTCACTCTCACTACTTTTCTCTTTTGGCCACTCACATGTTTTTTTGTGATCTCAATTCATTTGTGTACATTTAAACTGTACTGTAAATATACGTTGAAATGATGACATTTCTACAATATCTGTTAAAGGAACATTACAGAATTGGTTTTTGCTAACAAAACAGTTGCTGGCAGTGTAAGATCTTTATGTAATCCACCATATACATACACTGACAAACCTGTAGAAGTTTGAGATCGATCGGCCATCTGGGTCACGAGAAAATAGTGAAAAACCGATTACATTATTTGCCTGAAATCAGTTGATATCCAGGCATAGGCCAGGCTTGCAAATTTCTCTGGATAGATTTTTGAATATCGCCCTCATGCGTTTCAACGCGGACAGCTTGAAATGCTCGTTCCTAATCAGGCTTCTGAGGTGCCCGTTTGCGGTTGTCTACTGAAAGGCCACCGAAGGGTCATTATACCAGATGGGCGCAGCGCGCGATATCGATCATCCTTATAAGAACGACGTTAGCTGCGAACCATAGAACCGACCGTTCGCGAATTATTTGCGGGTGCCGAATTGAGAAAAAAATAACTATTATTGGTCGTGTGAGGGCAGTATCTACGAAATCTCTTCAAAAAATGAATAAAACGCTCACTGAGCGATAAATTCCAATCGGAAATTTGTTTTGTTTATTCCTCAACAAATATGGCATTTTAGACATAAATATTTCAAAGGATGTTTTCTACTATCATCATCATTAGACCGTGTAAGTTTTATGTTAATCTGTGATCTTAAAGTATTTTTTGTCTTACCAATTCTGTAATGTCCCTTTAAAATGGGAAAATGGGCAGAGTTTATTATTAGCACACAAAAAGTGAAAGGACCGTAAAAAGGATTGGGGAAAAAAAGGATATTTCAAGTTCAGGAATGGATCCTGTTTCTTAACCCTAACTCTCTAGGTTGTGTGCAAAAACATAAAGATTTGAGGATTGAGGACAATACAAGGAATTCCACGTTTAACCAATGTAACAATAAGCATGCATGCATGTCATGTACTTTCTGTGCGTGATTTTTTAGCGCAATTTGGTTAAAAATTGTGGCAAATTGAGTGTGAAGACTAGATCGGATTGCACTAGACATTGTCAGCTGTCAAACCGGACCCGAACCAATATGCGAGTAGGGAGAGAGTGCAATTTTATGCCACAGTTTGACTGAAATCTGCGTCGGTCGATGGTCACGGCCAGTTCATCTCCTAGATCAGGATTGGCCGTTTGCCATTGTAACGCCAGAGGGCGTTTAGGTGCATTCAGGCCCGGTCAGCCCGTCAGTCTCTTGTAGTGATCATTGACTCGAGTGAGTAGTCTAGCAGCCGTGTTCGTTGGTTTGCTTGTTAGTCAGAAGCTCGGCAGACGCATTATTGACGCGCAGTGCCTTCTGGCTTATCTGACCATCTTTATTATTTATTTCACTCAAGTTGATGTTCACAATGGAGCACAGGGTGAACAAGTGATCAGCGAGGGCTGCCAATATTTGTTTAATAGTGTAATATTAAATTCATTGAAAGAATATTGCATCATGACACCACGTTTTTTCATATCTACCGGTAGATATTATATTATCGAGATAAGACGTGAATCTGGGACTGAGAATCATTTAAAATTTTGTTAAAAAATGCACTCGACTCTACGTAGACTTTGTACACAACCAGTCAAGTGGCTTCAGAATACATTTTTTCCAAAAATATTTGTAAAAATTTAATAATAGCATTTCTTCACATCAGCCTAGTATGATTTGGCAATGTTCACAATAATTGTTTTTCCTCTGATTTATTAATTCACCCAGAAGACTTCCTGTCTTGCACATACCAAGATTTCTCTCTGGAGCTGTCATTCCATGAACAAAATCTTAACCACAAGTAATAATTTTGGGACCAGCGGAGCCAACAAATTGGGCCAGGTCTATGGACTGTTGAAGCCTCAAAAAGTTCTTTGTTTCTCAGTGATTGTGTAGTTTCTCAAAGATTGTGTAGTCCCTGTTCTCATGAGGTTATTTTATGAGGTTATTGGATTTGCCAAACTAGTGTGTATTACACCAACAGCCAACAGGAACAGGCAGGGTTTTTATTGTTATTTTTACGAGAAATTTTAAGGTAAAATGGCAACAAAGTTGACAAAAATGCAACTCAAAAAGGAAAAAGGCAATCACTATTGACAAAAAAACTGTTCTACACAATCAACCTCAGTGAATGATAGCCTTGTGTGAAGTAATTAACTGTTTAGTTTGTGTGATGCTGGTACATTGGAATAACAATATGCAAATCAGGCAAAGTGTGGGTGTGTTAAGTGTTAAGGCTTGGTAGGGATCCTGCACTACATACTGGTACATGTAGCTCTGTGATTGGCCCATTGTAGAAACACAGCTAGGTGTTATGTAATATCGGCTGATAAGTTGGCTGGTGCATAATAAGTGTAATCTCTATTGGAGTAGGGTGGCAGAATGTTTATTGTTCACCCAAGGGGTACAGCAAGCAGCTGGGGCAAATCTCATGAAGGGGCTAAGCACAAATATTTGCTTAGCATAAACATTCTTCCCTTGCAAAAAACGAGTTACTAACCACATTTTTTGGATGATGTACCAGGTATATTGTTTGTGACTGGTATTCCGCTTGTTTTTGCTTGGCATTAAAGGTAGTATACACCATTTGCAGATATCGAAAAAATTTACTAACGAATTATTAAGAAATATCTTACTTATTTAAAAGTAAATAATGATTGTAGGCATCCAGCAAAATAAGGGCCCTAGATATCCTGTAATTGTTCCAAAAAATTGAATTGTATAAACCAAAATTCATTCTCGCCGTCCGGCGAGCGCGAAAAAACAAAGATAACATAAGAATAACTGCTCGACTCCGGTGGAAAACAAACGCTGTTTTTCATGCTTTTCTCGGCATCCATGAATGTAAAAATTCGGACAGGTCAGTTAAACGATAATATTTACTATAAAATACAACCCCCCAAATCCACCCATTCCTGATAATTCAACAAATTACCAATGGTGTATACTACCTTTAAAAGCACATGGAGTTTTTACTGAGCAAGACTTTTTGTGCTAAGCAAATTTGTGTGCTTAGCAGCTCTGTGAAATTGGCCCCAGCTCTCAGCAGGCTAATGAACATAATTATATCCATGGGCAAAGTACAGTCTTGAACATATCATGGTAACACAGGTTTGGCATTGTCATAGGGCCTTTTCGAAACCGTTGCTTCGTCTTTGGCTTTGGCTTCGCCTCCGAATTCCGAAATACTGAGAAGCAAATAGAAATGGAAGAAAATTGAAATAGTCTAACTTTTAGGTTCACATCAATCGAGTGAATGTTTCTGATGTACAACAGGCGTCAGAATGTGGCTGGAGATCTTGCAGTTGGGAGTCAAAAATCGCCTTAAGCCAAAGACGAAGACGAAGCCAGGGATTCGAAAAGGCCCATAGTGAAAGCTGTTTAGATGTGTTCATGCATGATTAAAGTTCTACAAGCCTTTACTTGTAGTGCAAGTTGGACATGAATTATGTTTGTGTGTGGCCATATATTTGGGTCCTGATTTCCTCCGCACCTGCTCGTGCTAAACCTAACATAATTCATCTATTTCAAAATCCATCACTTTCAATACAAAGTTTCACACACCCTGCATGTAGGGGGTAAGGGATAATTAGGGGGAAAATGCCCAATCTTTAGTTTAGTTCATATCATTGTGGAAACGAATCGGAGTGTGCCAGCTGGTCTTAATCACTTGGACAAAATGAGGGATTCATTAATAGCATAGGTCTCCAGTATGGGCTCTAGACTGGATCAATAAACCTAATTGATGGTACCATCACACTTGAGTAAATAGCCTTCAAAGGAGTTAGACCTCCTTAAGTCTGTTGTTAATGCTGCCCTCGGTGGATGAGCATTCAGTACAGCTGGGGGGGGGGGGGGGGGGGGGGTAAAGCGGCTTAACTTTTTTCTGCAAGGAAAGGAGGAAGCAGGAATTTAAGGGAGATTTAGCTGATTAATGGAAGTAACTGAAAGACTAGATTTGTGTGGCACACCTGCACCAGGAATCTTTTCAGACATTGTTTATATTTTCCCCAGTGTATTAATAAGCCCCTGTATCCCCCTCACAGAAGACATCCTGTGTAAATTAAGATGCGTGTTCATTTGCCGGAGACATTTGGTTTGACAAACCGCCTGACCAGCTTCTATGGTGTCGAGTCGACAGTCCTTTTCATTGGCTGTAACATTTGCTTGGCGTTTGGAAATGCTGCTACATGTATGATATAGCATAGATGATAGACGAGCTGATTGGGCAATTATTATGCAAAACAACACTAACTGTTGACCAATCAATAGCTGATCAAATAACATCACGGTTTGTAAAGTCGACTCTGATTGGCTGGTACGGCTCAAAAAATTAGCATGCCTTAATCATCATAAGCCATTATAAGTGAACTCAACACACCAGATTGCCTGATACTTGGAATGTTTGTTCTGCTAACCACCAACATTTGCCCCCTCAAAAAGGTTACCGGCTAAAATATCGAACAGTGTATTTCATGTGACTGGTTCTCTGCTGGTTATGCTGAGCACATAAAATTTGCTAAGCAGTGTTTTCTTCTGAGCACCACCTAGTCTTGGTTCCAAGGTGTCCTTGGCGGTGTGATGTTTCAGTGTACATGGGTTTATTGGACCTAATGGCTAAGAACTCTTGAACCAATACAAATAGGAGTGGTGTGAGACTACCATTTGATAAGAATGGGGCATTGTCAACAAGGTTAAACAAGTGGTAAAACAGAACAATTAGCTTTGATTAGAGAAGATTGTTTGTTTGACCTGGAGGAACCAGGAAGTTGCCTATGCTGCTTGTTAAAACTCACACCCAGCTTGCTTAGCCACTATTAGTCAATAGTGCCATTTGTTATCATGGTTAAGAATTACATGGCTATGGCTATGGCTATGGCTTAAAATCACACATGAGTCTATGCTAAATGTTTGCAGCCACTACCATAGACTCGTGTGTGATTTCAAGCCGTCATTCAGACATATCTTTGGAAATGACATTCTTTTATTGTTTTCTTCAAAAGGTCAGAAGGAATAATTTCACAGGGAGTTTAGTTTCAATTTCTTTACAACAAGAAAACTTCTCAGCAGTATTTTAGTTGGTTACTATTAGTATTTTTTACACGTTGAATACAACGTGCGACTCTGAAATCCTAAATAAACCGCAAAGAGGATGTTGGAGAATCAAGGAGGATTAGGGTTAATACATGAACCACCAATTAATAAATTATGTTTAAACCCAAATGCCTTTACCAAGTGCCTATCCCAATTAATCATTGTAATGGATACCCCAAAAATAACCTGCCTCTGAAAAACAGACCATTTACATTGTACACCATTGGTCATTGCTTGAATTATCATGAATGAGTAGATTTGGGGGTTGCATTTTTATAGTAAATATCGTGTAACTGAGCTGTCCGAAGTTTTACAATCATAGATGCCGAGAAAAGCACGAAAAACAGTGGGTTTTTTTAACCGACGTCGAGCAGTTATTCTTATGTTATCTTTGTTTTTTCGCGATCACCGTCCGACGATCGCAAATTTTTCATTATAAAATTATATTTTTCGGAATAATTACAGGATATCTAATGCAATCCTTTTGCTGGATGCCTAGAATCAACATTTACTTTCAAATGAGTAAGATATTTCTTAATAATTCGGTAGTAAATATTTTTGATATCTGCATATGGTGTATCCTACCTTTAAAATTATGTTGTTGAGAATCAGTGCACACTAATTGATACAAAAAAATTGACAATAATCATAATATACTGATTCCAATTTGGGCAGATTGTCCCACAATTACTAGACTGTGTTCTCCCAGCCACACTGCATCATCTGGTTCAGTGTATAGCTGACTGTTTGACGCACTGCGGTATTACCATGACCTATTTCACAGAGTCAAGTCTATAGGCTAGCAGTAGCCCCAGACCCGTGCCTCGCCGACTGATTAAACCCTAGTACGACTACGAGCAAACGCACCAAATTAACTCCCAACTTCCCCCAGCAACATATTTGTGGTAATACCAACCCAGATCATAGGATGAAACATTTTAAATTCTCCGGAATCCGGAATATTTTAAAAGCTGTCAGTGGACAGGGGTTATGACTAGGGCATTTGGAAGGTACAATGTAGCGGACTTGTACGTAGGCTGTCAGTTTGTTTGGATGTTTTGGAAAGAAACTGGAACGTTAATACTTCAACACATGTACATGTAGGTCATTCTTTTTACTGCTTGTACAAATATTTTAATGGAAGTGAAATGATATATCATCCACATAACAGTCATAATTGAGAAGCATTGTCCTTTAATTGGTGAGTATATTTATGTATTGCAGGACTGAATGGAAAGAAAAATTGGAGAAACAAATGTCAATGACCAAAGCGTTAATTTCATTTTCAAAGAAGCACAAATTAAACAAAAAATATCCAAAACAGAAAGACCAGGATTTTTAATTTTTTTTCCCTGATAAAACATTTTGTGTAGAACATAGGCCTGTACATAATGTGTTGTAAGCACAGGTCTGTGTAGAAAGGATACTGTGTTAGAATCTTGCCTCCAAAATATCCATACATTGTATGAGATCCAAGGTTTGTTGGCATCCTAATCACCTTATCCTGCATGTGATGTATAAATATCCTCTGGCAATTTGAGGATAGAAATGGCAGCTGGGTAGTGTCGAGTGAAAATTCTGCTCCCCCTCTGCAAAAAATGTCTTCAAAGAATGGTACTGAGAATACTACTCAGAGATGCTTTGAAATCCAACCACCAACGGTCTCTTGAGAAATTAAGTCCCGGTCCGTTTTTCATATTTTGAGTGAGAAATAGTTTTTCTGCAGTTTTTCTGCCTCCGGAGTGGAAGCATTCCCTTGGATAATACAGAGTACATGTGGACAATGTGCAGTTTTTTCTTGTTTGTTGAGTTGCCATAGTTTGAGGGATATTTGGCTAATGTAGTGCTACCCTAGGCAGAGAAGCTTGTGTTTGAAATTGTTGTTTTTTCTTATTTTGCCCAACTTAGGCAGTTTTAGAATCAATTCAGCTTCTGCCCATAAATCATAACTGTTTTGACCCCGTTCAGAACGTCTACAGCCACAGAAATTACCAGGTGCTAGCCCGTTAGTACCTTGTACTATATTTTATAACAAGGTTTGTTCTCTGAAGAACCAGATTTTTGGGGCCATTTTGGGCGGTACAGTAAGCAATAAGTACATGTAGGGAAGTTTTGGGTGGTAAAGAGACTTATGGGTTTATAACACTAAACCCCCACCCCCCCCCCCCCCCCCCCCAATCTCCTCCTGCATTTTACTGCCACAATTTTGGCCATAGACTATGGTTAGAGATAATAATAACATGCAAATATTCCAAAGTATTTCTTTTTGAGTACACTATGTATGTCCTTTCAAACCTTCAACAATATTTTGTTGTGTTTGAGGCAGTCATTTGTGGGCCATCGGACCTGCCACACTGTATGCAGTGTACGCCACATGTATGGCTTATTGTCATCGTATCTATTGTACTGGACAAACTTCACCAAACCTTTACTATACCGGTACTTACATTAACACTTCAAACCTTTCACACGTGAACACTAGAAGAGTTTATAGATGTTGGACATAATACACTGAAATTTGCTTTTGGAATGGTTGTGCTAACAATCAAAACATTATGCCCACCAGTTTCGTTTATTTGAGTTTTAATTTTGAAGGAAGAATTCCATACACAGACATCACTAAAGTGACTTATCGGTATCAGTTATCAGAAAGTGATAACATGTCATTAAAAGTCAAATTTAGAAGAGAAAATATTAGGGCATTTACTGCTGAAAAAATTGATTTGTTTGACCAGTCTCATAAGGTTTGTTCACAGGGTGTGTCAAGTGATGTCCAGGTATGAAATTCTTAATGAGAGTTTATTTTTAAGAGTCATTTAGTTGGATCTAATTTTGTGTTCATTTATTAATTGTTTTCCTTCCGGTTTCTTACCTTGCTCCAATTCTCAGGTCAGTAACGGATCCTCGGGACGGCAAACGAGTGGCACTCAAGAAGATGCCTCACGTCTTCCAAAACCTCATCTCATGCAAGCGAGTCTATCGGGAACTCAAGATGCTGTTTTTCTTTAATCATGATAACGTAAGTACACGTGTGGGCTCGTCATTGAGAGGCAAATCAAATAGACTTAACCTGGAAAACACAAGAGGATTGACATCTTTCCCAATTTACCTTAAAATAAAGTTTTCTTCCTTGAATTTAATATTTGTTTGTCCACTTACTTCATTGTGTTTTTAGTATTCACTGTAATAAAAAGAAGAAATTCCTTTTATTTGGTGCACTGATCTGTGTACAGGTACATGTAGGTGTGTGTATTAAACTGAACATAAAAATTCTAAGAAAATTTGGCTACATACATAATATGTATGTGCCTATTTGTGTGTCCCCCCCCCCCCCCCCCCCCCCCCCCAACAAAATTCCAATGCAATCTTGGGGTGTATTTGAATTTCTAAGTGTCTGAATTGATAATTGATTGCTGGCTTTGATAGAGGTGGATACTGTATCATGTTAGGATGGGGCAATATGAGCTGTTTGCTAGTATATATTTCAGTTTCAATTTACACAAGATTGTTATTTTATCCATCCGTAAAAAAATGGAGTGGTATAAGTGATGCACAAATAAATGTGATTGCGTACTCTGCAGAGTGGGTACGCTAAACAAAATATGGAAATGAAGCGAAGGAAGACGCACCCAGTAAACTATAATGTTTACATTAGTGCACCTGTGCAGTGTAATTATCTTTTCTTTTTACATTGACGTGATCTTTGAATGCTCATTGGAATAGAATAATCCTTTCCTATTCTCTTACATTTACTTGCAAATTTGTGGATTTCATTTTATTTCAAAATTTGTGGCATTAGTTGTGAAAGGCTTCTGTTCTATGTTGTTTAGAACAACAGGGTGGAGAGCATTTTACAGCAGTCTTGAAATATGCAGATTTATATTAGCAATCCATCTGCCATCCATGAAATGCAATCTTAGTATTTTGCCGGTTTTTTTTTCTTGCTAAAAATGTCAATTTTTGTTGGCATTTGGACGGCAGTGAGCGCCAGTGAGCGCGTGTGGTTAATGTAGTCAGCCCCAGGCTGGATTTCTGTCAGTAGTACACTGTACATGAGCGAGGCTGTAAACGCACAAGTCCCGATTACTACACACGCGGGCCGTGTTTCAGCTGGAATAATGAATTATTCCAGGCTGTGTACACGTTCAGTGTGCAGTGTGGACTCCTAAAATCTCGGCCTGCTTACGCAGGACATATCAATTGGAAATAATTTCCCCTCTTCTTGCGGAGGGGAATGTGTCGTTCAATTAAAATCTGTCTACTTTTATGAATGTTCATGTACCAGTATGTGTTGGATTTACAATTTAGCTAACCGATAAGCTAAGCATAATTGCACCATAAGCTAGTTTGGTGTCTCAATGCACTCTTGGTCAAAAGTCTAAAATCGCTGAAGCGATGTAACACGATGTCGCACGAACGTGGTGATACCGTCTCCTTGCGCATTCATATGCGTTCAATTATTCCGAATGATCGCGAATAAACATGGTCAAACAAATTCAAAATCTCAGTTGCTTTTACATATTCTTAAACAGGAAAATACACTTAATTTGAATAATCTAGGAATAAATGGTTAGAAAACCAGAACGGCAAAAGGAATATATATATTCCCAACGATTTAATAGTTTCATGTTTTGTTCTCTCTTCGGCAGGTTCTCCGAGCTCTAGATATACTTCAACCTCCTCATCTAGACTTCTTTGAAGAAATGTATCCTTTCAGATATAAAGTTCACGTGTGCATCCTCTGAATTCAAAGCAACTTGAACGAGGCGTTGCTTTGCTCACTTCATGGGGTGGGGGGGGGGGGGGGGGAGGGAGAGATTAACGGGAGAGGCGGCTTTAGTGCCTGTGGCCGCCTCAGTGTAGCAGTGATGAGAAATACTAGAAAGGAGTATAAAATATGCTACAGCTTAGTGTAAAATTCAGAACTTTGTCAATATTTTACGAAGAATCTTGCCCCTGGTGAACTGCTCAGAGGTCAGACATGCAACTTTTTCTCGATTTGCCCGATTTTTTTTGTTCTTTACATTGCGCTTTATGACAATAACCCTAACCCACTATGTAGTTTTACTTAGGTAGAAGACCACGTCCAACAAAATCCATCACTCAACCTGCTTCACATAATGCTTCAGGAACAAATCCATTGAAATCTACTACTGGTACTGGTGGATTTTGATGGACTTTGTATACACAGCTTATCTGTCAAAGTCTCACAACATAGGGCGGGGGGGGGGGTAGTCAGGTTGGGATTAAAAATTAGGAGGAAAAAACCCAAACAACCACAAAGTTTTGAGTTTCCTCTTTGGAGTGTCAATGAAACTTCCTAGTTGCATAAAAAAATATATAAAATATAATGCAGTGTACAAAATATCTATCAAAGAGCATAAACTATCAAAAGCCTTGGTTATCAGATTGCAAAACGTAAGGATTTATAAAAATCTTTCAGAGAATTTAAAATGCCTGTATGAAGAGTTTTATTGATTCCATTGGCTGCAAAAGTTACTGCAAACAATTCTACCATTTGTTGTGTTCTTTATTGCGAAAGGCAAAATCAAATAAAGATATTTATAATGTTCTTTGAATTTGGTTAAGATCTAAACTAAACAACTGTCCTCCTCCCTAAACCCAACCCACTTTTTTAGGGTTTGAATAATGAAAATTTTAACTGATGTCAAATCACTTGTTTGATTTCGGCTACTTACATTTGTTTACCCCTTATTTTCTGACCGGCCTCCCTCCTTCGCCTACAAAGATGGCCGTTATTTCTAATTGATTTTTCCACGTCTTAAGTTGTTTGGGTCGGGTTTAGTTTTCCAATCTCTCTGCTAAGTTGTTGTTTCCTCCTCCCTGCCTGCCCGCCCGGCTGCATCGCCTCTCATCAGCTCTGCAGGATTTTGTTTCAACCATCCGTGAAATTTCTCTCTGAAAAAATTTCATAAAACCCTTTCAATAAATACACCTAATTTTGTGCTGTGTTTCTTGAGTGGTCCATCAGTTTGTCACCGACTTTGTAGAACGAGAACAAAGATTCTGAACTTGTTGTTTTGGGATTCCAATGTGTGTACGAATGTTTTGGGGGTTTTTCCCGTTCATTTAATTAATTAGACCTCGATAGTGTAAACATAATTACCATGGACATTATGGCATATTACTGTGCAGTATGTATTAGTTCCACTAATCATCATGATATTTTCTTTTTAATTGGATGGAAACATTTCCTTAACTCCCCGCTGTCAGATACGTAGTGACGGAGCTTCTACAAAGTGACCTTCACAAGATCATTGTGTCACCGCAATCCTTGAGCTCAGACCACGTCAAAGTCTTTCTCTATCAAATACTAAGAGGTAGGCAAGAAGGGAAAAAAATCACCATGAGACGTCAATTCTTCTGTGGGAATTTGTCTCTCGGTTAATAATGGAGTTTCTTCCCCAGTTGGCAACTTCCAATCGATAACTTGGATGTAATGAAATCGTGCAGATTTTGTAACACCAACCCTTCGTTTGATCTCAAATATATGTATTCCGCAGTGATTTGAAACCTCTATAGAGGGGTCTATATACACCAAGCACAGGATATTGAATGCTTGGATCTTGGAGAAATATCTTAAGGAATAAGCACCACAAAGAAGGGCCTGACAAAAGAAGGGTAATCATTATTTATGTTTGCATTAGTGGTAGACGAGATAAGAGAAAGATGAATGGGACTTATTAAGCATCTTAGACCAAGTATAAAAACAGTTTCTTGTGGGTTTTGGGTTTTTTCTGCTTTTAATATCTGTTTGCTTCCTTTTTCTTATTAAAAGCAGTATCATTTGCAATTTATTTTTGCTCTGTTGCAGCAAAATTGTAGTAATGTACAAAATCGTTGACGTCATTACAGCTCCTTTGGACACAAAAGTAACAGCAAAAACGAATATTGTATAATCTACAATCATGATAAAAACAAAATCTCAGATGAGAAACTATTATAGAGCCAGTAAACTGTATCAAATGCTGGACATTTTACCCAAAGAATCTGTGATTCCCAAGAAGATTCCTGTCGTGCTTATAGAATATCTGTACTGAGCAGCCTATGATATCTTCACTGCTTAGAAACACAAAAACTCCTGGACAAAAAGTAGTACAATGCATTTCTTTTCCTAGAATCCAATTACTTGTAATTCTAGCAACTTAGCAAGGCCTCACCGAAAATGACCATGACATTAATATCAGAATGCAATGAAATAGTCCAGCAGGCTACGCTGTATATCACCTGACTTGCCCTGGGGGAAAAAGATAAAAATATCTCACTAATCAGTGTGCTGTGGTCAGTTCCAGGCTGTTCCGTTTTGGGGTCACAGAATGGCCAGTAATTTATAGACAGAGGTCAAGGAACTTAATGACAGATATTGGATTTATTTTAAAGGAACACTGTTAATCGGAATCACTCTTGCATGTATGTGTGCTAAAAGCAAATGCATTTCTTACTACAACATTTTGGTGCTAGTCGGAAATCTAGCCGTTTGAGTACTGGTCATCATTCTAGTCACATAATCGCAATATCGTGTGGTGTTGAGCAACACCGCGTGCTGGTGAACATCACCGCCTGCCTGCCTGCCTTTAAACAACACTGCGTGCCTTTAAACAACACTGCGTGCCTTTAAACAACACTGCGTGCCTTTAAACAACACTGCGTGCCTTTAAACAACACTGTGTGCCTTTAAACAACACCATAATGCATGTTGACAGTTAATTGTGTGTATTTTCTCATCCAGGGCTGAAGTATCTCCATTCAGCTGGTATTCTACACCGAGACATTAAACCCGGCAATCTCCTTGTCAACAGTAACTGTATTCTCAAGGTTAGTTGTAGAAATGACCTCTGACCTCTTGACCTCGCGCTCGACCTAATACCAGTAGCCCCATTATCTTGATTGAATGATAACACCAGTTCAGTGTTGTTTGTTCTTATATAAGTTTATAATTTTTTGATGAACTACAATGGAAACTGAAGAGGTGCATTGAAATGATCTTTAGCAAGAGTTGAATCAAGAAATTGATTGGAGAGCGAAGTTTGAACCCAGGACATCTGATTTGCAGTTGTGGTGCTCTACCAACACAGGGCTGGGTAGCTCAGTTGGTAGAGCATTAGAACAGCAACGGTCGTAGTTCAAATCTCTTGCTAGCTAATTTTAAAACAAATTATTTATTACATAACATGTGTAGAAAAAGACCCAAGCTGTCACAGAACCTTTACCATTTATTTTATTTTACAAATTGTTATTTCGGATACATGTATTTTGATTTTTCAAAAAAATTGAAAATTGTTAAAGTACCTAGATATTAAGGACTGAGTTTCTTTTGTTGTTGTTGTTGATGTGCAACATTGATAAGTTTTTTAATAATATGTATGTACTGTCGCCAAAATAACCCTTAAGTTGTGGAAGAAATTGTACACAAATTAAGTGTTTTTTCCGTATAACACATCATTCCTAATTTCATTGGCTTATTAAAAGCAACTTTTACAAATGTCTTCACCGCAGATCTGTGATTTTGGGCTTGCCCGCCTGGAGGAACCAGACACAAACAAACACATGACCCAGGAGGTCATCACACAGTACTATCGTGCCCCAGAGATCCTGGTAGGAAGCAAGCATTATGGGTCGTCTGTCGATGTCTGGTCTGTAGGATGCATCTTTGCAGAGCTACTGGGAAGAAGGATTCTGTTTCAGGCCCAGAGTCCCGTCACACAGGTAGGACGAGCAAAGTGACTTAAACTAATCTTAAACTGCGCTGAACAGTGGTCAGGTTTGGTTTGCTTTGTGGTCATAACCATCCTCAATCCTCCAAAAGCATCCAGGTAGTTTGAGAGGCTTGGAATTGTGAATGGGTTGACATTTCCGCAGCCATCGTAAAGTTATGTTTAATCCCCTCCTCCCAACAAAAATGCAACATTTGGTCAAACGGATGGGAAATCAAGATTTTATTGTACTAAACACTTGACACAATTAGTCTCATCAAATAGTACAAAATAAAGTTGATTGAAAAGGAAAACCAACAAATTAAGCACTTATATTTGTAAAAACAGCTTCAGTTATCTTAAATAAAAGGAATGTTCATTACACGTATGTAAATGAAGCTCTGACATTGCAGTTCACTTTTTGAAAAATTGTCTACCTCAACAGGTTAATTCAACTAGTATTTCTTCTTCTCTTGATTTGTTCGTTTTAATTCCTTAATGTGGCAATGACACGATGCCAATCCAAACAGTGATCTATCAGCTTGTAACTCAATTAACTGATAATACACAGGGCCTTGAGAACATCGTCATGCACAGACTCTCAATGGTGGAGGAGCTTAGTTTGGTTTCAAATATATCGGGCCATTAAAAATGCTGTTCTGAAATTGCACTATAATTATTTTCATTTCCTTCTTGTCGGTATTTAATTTTCTGAAGTATTCACTGGATGAGCTATCAGAAGAGTGAGCTGTATGTAATAATCAAAATTGTTTGGGGAAAAACAAATTTAAAATAATTAAATAACAGATAACTTTGTGAATTAATTAATTTCTTAAAATTCAAATTTGTTGTGTTAATTCGGTATCACTGAAACAACTGGGCTTTTTTTAAAAAGTGCTCTCGTTTGTTAATGCAGCCCATTGAGCCCCAACCTTCTAGAAAACTATTCCTGATTATCTATCTAATTGATTATATTTGTGCTGTTATTTGTTTGACAGTTGAACCTGATCACCGATCTGCTTGGCACACCAAGCATGGAAGACATGAAGTATGCGTGTGACGGCGCTAAGACTCATCTACACAGATCGCCCCATAAACCTGTAAGTCACAGTTGTATTTAAGTCCGTCACAAGTCCGTCACAAGTCCGTCACAAGTCCGTCACAAGTCCGTCACAAGTCCGTCACAAGTCCGTCACAAGTCCTTCCTGTTTAAGTCAAGTCACTAGCTATTCAAATAACTGTTAACAAAAGCATTCCTTTGTCATTGTGTAACAAGTTACTTGTATTTTAGAGTTCTATCTTAACCAGTTCGCGCCAGATGACGAATATAAACGCAAAGTTTTCCCCAGATTCATAATGGATGACGCATAAACACGCCACGAGCAAGGCCGGAAATGTCTGTCGGCAGCGAGCAAGGCCGGAAATGCGTGGGTGTGCTTTCCGGTACTGGCGGCCTGAACCTGCTTCGGATCGAGTTTCGTTAAAAATAATCACGCGAACGGCTCGGTGATGTTAAAATAATCCAAGCGCGAACTGGTTAACAAAAACATTCTTTTGCCATTTTGTAACCAGTTACTTGTTACTTGTGATTATGTATTTTAGAGTTCTATCTTAACAACAAAAAGCCTGTTCAACATAGTCTGGCTTTCCTTCAGTACATGAACTTTTACTACATGTAAACAAGGCCAAAGCTCACATTTCAACATTATTTAAATTTATCTTGACACCAGGGACATAACCACATCTGGAGATGAAGGCTAGTTTTCATATAACCTCCAATTGTAGCAATTTGCTTATCTTGAAACCCAGACCATTTTAATGAGCCTACATGTATGTGTGCATTGTTCCTACCCACAGCCATGCCTGTCAGCACTATACAGTCTGTCCACCCAGGCTACCCATGAAGCAGTCCATCTCCTTAGTAGGATGCTAGTCTTTAATCCAGTAAGTATTAGACCAGTGTGTAAAGAACCTAAAGTCTCTCAGAATACAATGGTACAAAAGGCATTGATACTACAACATGGCAATTTTTATCGGAAGTTTCGCAAGTCCGTTCTAAAAATCACTGTGTACAGCGCATCGAGACCGTGTATGAAATGCACTTTGTAAGTCTGGTGTGTTATTATTAGTATTCTGATGACAGCGCAGAGTTTCAAAGAATGTTATTTTTGGCATAAAGATATTTGGCATTTAGATATATTTTTGTTTCTGTTCTCAAAATCCCAAAGCTACGAATTTGTGTCATTTGTATTGGTATGAACAATTATTTTTGGATTTTTTTAATAATACTTGAGAAGGCTCGTCTGACCTTTTAGAAAAAAAAAGCTTAAACACCCCTCCTCCCCTTCAAAGATTTTCCAAGATGGCCGAGGTTTCTTAATGGATTTTCACCATTTTTCTGAATACAGTACAGAAATTCCAGATAAACTGGAATTCCAAATAAACTGGAATTCCAAATTAAATCCTCAGAAGTGTCATAAAACCGTTAACCGTTTTCCTTTTCTTGTCCAATCGCAGGATAATCGCATATCGTGTACAGACGCATTGACCCATCCTTACTTGGAGGAAGGTCGGTTACGTTACCATACATGTATGTGTCGTTGTTGTCACAACACGGCGGCCGGTCGACAGTACACCTCAGACTTCGAGCCTGCGGCACCTCAACGGTTCAGCTCCGAGTTTGAAGACGGGTTGTGCAGTGTACACGAGGTCAAAGGTCAGTATGCAAAAATGTAAGAACTTTTGATTGGCTGATAGCTGCAGTTGCCCTTACCAATAAAATCAGCTTGTTTTCCAACAGCGCATATATATCGGTACATTTGATTGGTCCAAACAAGGTAACAATTTCCAACTATTTTGTTCCACTGTTTTACGACATGTTTTCTGAAACACCCTCCTGTCAGGCCTACGATATGTGTCTCGCATGCAGAGTGCTAACAATCACTTTTTATGGAAATTGTCACTCATGTGGCACATACTACGCGATGGGTGCATATCGTAACACTGCAGTAATAAAGTGTTTAAAACCAGTTGGTGTTGTCTCAATAATTTTAATCCACCCACATGACGGGTACTAGAAAGGGATAAACTGTTTTACGTACTAAATTTTACAAAGCTTATTATAAATAATTTTGTTTGTTTTCATATTACAGAGGCCCTTCATACATTCATTACGGACAGACACCAGGGTACCAGCGTTCCTCTTTGTATAAATCCACAATCTGCTGCCTTCAAGAGCTTTGCCAGGTGAGAAGAAATGAATTACTTAACGTCTTGTCAATTACACAAGCACCTATGGAAGCGTCCTCAGCCATTACCCACACACAGCCATAATTACTTGACTACAGCTTGGCAATTAGACAAGCACCTAAGGAAGCGACCACAGCCATTACCCACACACAGCCATAATTACTTGACTATGGCTTAGCAATTGCACAAGCACCTAAGGAAGCGACCACAGCCATTACCCACACACAGCCATAATTACTTGACTATGGCTTAGCAATTGCACAAGCACCTAAGGAAGCGACCACAGCCATTACCCACACACAGCCATAATTACTTGACTGTGGCTTAGCAATTACACAAGCACCTATGGAAGCGACCACAGCCATTACCCACACACAGCCATAATTACTTGACTGTGGCTTAGCAATTACACAAGCACCTATGGAAGCGACCACAGCCATTACCCACACACAGCCATAATTACTTGACTATGGCTTAGCAATTACACAAGCACCTATGGAAGCGTCCTCAGCCATTACCCACACACAGCCATAATTACTTGACTAGAGCTTGGCAATTACACAAGCACCTAAGGAAGCGACCACAGCCATTACTCACACACAGCCATAATTACTTGACTATGGCTTAGCAATTACACAAGCACCTAAGGAAGCGACCACAGCCATTACCTGCACACAGCCATAATTACTTGACTATGGCTTAGCAATTACACAAGCACCTATGGAAGCGACCACAGCCATTACTCACACACAGCCATAATTACTTGACTATGGCTTAGCAATTACACAAGCACCTATGGAAGCGACCACAGCCATTACCCACACACAGCCATTACCCACACACAGCCATAATTACTTGACTATGGCTTTGCAATTACACAAGCACCTAGGGAAGTGACCACAGCCATTACCCACACACAGCCATAATTACTTGACTATGGCTGAGCAATTACACAAGCACCTATGGAAGCGACCACAGCCATTACCCACACACAGCCATAATTATTTGACTATGGCTTAGCAATTACACAAGCACCTAAGGAAGCGACCACAGCCATTACCTACACACAGCCATAATTACTTAACGGCTTAGCAATTACACAAGCACCTATGGAAGCGACCACAGCCATTACCCACACACAGCCATAATTATTTGACTATGGCTTAGCAATTACACAAGCACCTATGGAAGCGACCACAGCCATTACCCACACACAGCCATAATTATTTGACTATGGCTTAGCAATTACACAAGCACCTATGGAAGCGACCACAGCCATTACCCACACACAGCCATAATTATTTGACTATGGCTTAGCAATTACACAAGCACCTATGGAAGCGACCACAGCCATTACCCACACACAGCCATAATTATTTGACTATGGCTTAGCAATTACACAAGCACCTATGGAAGCGACCACAGCCATTACCCACACACAGCCATAATTATTTGACTATGGCTTAGCAATTACACAAGCACCTATGGAAGCGACCACAGCCATTACCCACACACAGCCATAATTATTTGACTATGGCTTAGCAATTACACAAGCACCTATGGAAGTGACCACAGCCATTACCCACACACAGCCATAATTACTTGACTATGGCTTAGCAATTGCACAAGCACCTAAGGAAGCGACCACAGCCATTACCCACACACAGCCATAATTACTTGACTATGGCTTAGCAATTACACAAGCACCTATGGAAGCGACCACAGCCATTACCCACACACAGCCATAATTACTTTACTATGGCTTAGCAATTACACAAGCACCTATGGAAGCGACCACAGCCATTACCCACACACAGCCATAATTACTTGACTATGGCTTAGCAATTACACAAGCACCTATGGAAGCGACCACAGCCATTACCCACACACAGCCATAATTACTTGACTATGGCTTAGCAATTACACAAGCACCTATGGAAGCGACCACAGCCATTACCCACACACAGCCATAATTACTTGACTATGGCTTAGCAATTACACAAGCACCTAAGGAAGCGACCACAGCCATTACCCACACACAGCCATAATTACTTGACTATGGCTTAGCAATTACACAAGCACCTATGGAAGCGACCACAGCCATTACCCACACACAGCCATAATTACTTTACTATGGCTTAGCAATTACACAAGCACCTAAGGAAGCGACCACAGCCATTACCCACACACAGCCATAATTACTTGACTATGGCTTAGCAATTACACAAGCACCTAAGGAAGCGACCACAGCCATTACCCACACACAGCCATAATTACTTGACTATGGCTTGGCAATTACACAAGCACCTATGGAAGCGACCACAGCCATTACCCACACACAGCCATAATTATTTGACTATGGCTTAGCAATTACACAAGCACCTATGGAAGTGACCACAGCCATTACCCACACACAGCCATAATTACTTGACTATGGCTTAGCAATTACACAAGCACCTATGGAAGCGACCACAGCCATTACCCACACACAGCCATAATTACTTGACTATGGCTTGGCAATTACACAAGCACCTATGGAAGCGACCACAGCCATTACCCACACACAGCCATAATTATTTGACTATGGCTTAGCAATTACACAAGCACCTATGGAAGTGACCACAGCCATTACCCACACACAGCCATAATTACTTGACTATGGCTTAGCAATTACACAAGCACCTATGGAAGCGACCACAGCCATTACCCACACACAGCCATAATTACTTGACTAGAGCTTGGCAATTACACAAGCACCTAAGGAAGCGACCACAGCCATTACTCACACACAGCCATAATTACTTGACTATGGCTTAGCAATTACACAAGCACCTAAGGAAGCGACCACAGCCATTACTCACACACAGCCATAATTACTTGACTATGGCTTTGCAATTACACAAGCACCTAGGGAAGTGACCACAGCCATTACCCACACACAGCCATAATTACTTGACTATGGCTGAGCAATTACACAAGCACCTATGGAAGCGACCACAGCCATTACCCACACACAGCCATAATTATTTGACTATGGCTTAGCAATTACACAAGCACCTAAGGAAGCGACCACAGCCATTACCCACACACAGCCATAATTACTTGACTATGGCTTAGCAATTACACAAGCACCTAAGGAAGCGACCACAGCCATTACCCACACACAGCCATAATTACTTGACTATGGCTTGGCAATTACACAAGCACCTATGGAAGCGACCACAGCCATTACCCACACACAGCCATAATTATTTGACTATGGCTTAGCAATTACACAAGCACCTATGGAAGTGACCACAGCCATTACCCACACACAGCCATAATTACTTGACTATGGCTTAGCAATTACACAAGCACCTATGGAAGCGACCACAGCCATTTCCCACACACAGCCATAATTACTTGACTAGAGCTTGGCAATTACACAAGCACCTAAGGAAGCGACCACAGCCATTACCCACACACAGCCATAATTACTTGACTATGGCTTAGCAATTACACAAGCACCTATGGAAGTGACCACAGCCATTACTCACACACAGCCATAATTACTTGACTATGGCTTAGCAATTACACAAGCACCTAAGGAAGCGACCACAGCCATTACCTGCACACAGCCATAATTACTTGACTATGGCTTAGCAATTACACAAGCACCTATGGAAGCGACCACAGCCATTACTCACACACAGCCATAATTACTTGACTATGGCTTTGCAATTACACAAGCACCTAGGGAAGTGACCACAGCCATTACCCACACACAGCCATAATTACTTGACTATGGCTGAGCAAATACACAAGCACCTATGGAAGCGACCACAGCCATTACCCACACACAGCCATAATTATTTGACTATGGCTTAGCAATTACACAAGCACCTAAGGAAGCGACCACAGCCATTACCTACACACAGCCATAATTACTTAACGGCTTAGCAATTACACAAGCACCTATGGAAGCGACCACAGCCATTACCCACACACAGCCATAATTATTTGACTATGGCTTAGCAATTACACAAGCACCTATGGAAGCGACCACAGCCATTACCCACACACAGCCATAATTATTTGACTATGGCTTAGCAATTACACAAGCACCTATGGAAGCGACCACAGCCATTACCCACACACAGCCATAATTATTTGACTATGGCTTAGCAATTACACAAGCACCTATGGAAGCGACCACAGCCATTACCCACACACAGCCATAATTATTTGACTATGGCTTAGCAATTACACAAGCACCTATGGAAGCGACCACAGCCATTACCCACACACAGCCATAATTATTTGACTATGGCTTAGCAATTACACAAGCACCTTTGGAAGCGACCACAGCCATTACCCACACACAGCCATAATTATTTGACTATGGCTTAGCAATTACACAAGCACCTATGGAAGCGACCACAGCCATTACCCACACACAGCCATAATTATTTGACTATGGCTTAGCAATTACACAAGCACCTTTGGAAGCGACCACAGCCATTACCCACACACAGCCATAATTACTTGACTATGGCTTAGCAATTACACAAGCACCTATGGAACCGACCACAGCCATTACCCACACACAGCCATAATTATTTGACTATGGCTTAGCAATTACACAAGCACCTATGGAAGCGACCACAGCCATTACCCACACACAGCCATAATTATTTGACTATGGCTTAGCAATTACACAAGCACCTATGGAAGCGACCACAGCCATTACCCACACACAGCCATAATTATTTGACTATGGCTTAGCAATTACACAAGCACCTATGGAAGCGACCACAGCCATTACCCACACACAGCCATAATTATTTGACTATGGCTTAGCAATTACACAAGCACCTATGGAAGCGACCACAGCCATTACCCACACACAGCCATAATTACTTGACTATGGCTTAGCAATTACACAAGCACCTATGGAACCGACCACAGCCATTACCCACACACAGCCATAATTACTTGACTATGGCTTAGCAATTGCACAAGCACCTAAGGAAGCGACCACAGCCATTACCCACACACAGCCATAATTACTTGACTATGGCTTGGCAATTACACAAGCACCTATGGAAGCGACCACAGCCATTACCCACAAACAGCCATAATTATTTGACTATGGCTTAGCAATTACACAAGCACCTATGGAAGCGACCACAGCCATTTCCTACACAGCCATAGATTGGCTATAGCCGTATTTTTCTATTATGTACACTATGTACAGTATGTAGGGCCGCATCCGAATTACGTATCTACCGTTAAAAATTACACATAAGTCTATGTAAAGGGGCTGCAGTCGCTACCATTGACTCGTGTGTAAGTCATAGCCGAGTATTTCTGTTTGCATTCGGCTGTTGATGACGCTGTGTAATCAATCATAGAGTTGAGGGTCGGGAAATAAGTTCAAAATGTCTACACTGGCCAAATCCCGATTTGCTGGCCTTTACATTGTCTGCTATTAGAGCCTTGTATGTGCGATTAACGCGATGGTTTAGGTGAACACTGCACATGACTGCCACCTTGTGTTTCTGTGACGGGTATTTCCAGCCTTGCTCGTTACGTGTTTATCCGTCATCCGTTTTGAATTCCAGATAAACTATGCGTGTCTACACGGCATCCGCCGCGACTGATTAAACTCTGAATTATAAAGTCTTTTTTTCTTTGTTTCTGTTGACAGCTCGTCAGTAGCCAGTGCCTCTGAATTACCACCCACCCCCCAACCCTGGGAATAAACTCCTCCCACAACAACTCCAACGGGTATCGGGGGTAAGCCAGTAACCCTCCTCCCCTTTAAGCTCTGTGTCCCGTCCACGCCCCTTCTTAGGATGCTGAGCTCTGCCGTCGTGTGTGAGGCATGTGGGGAATCCAGCCCTATGCACCGTTTAAGTGATATCTTACATGTATTTATTACTAGATCTTTGTGTTTTGAGTAAAACAAAGCAATATTGTGTGATTCCTAACCATAAAACCATCTCCCAATATTAAATGCTGCAATTTGTTTTCGAGTGTTAAAACTTCAATGTGCACTTCTCTAGCACAGCAAATTAGTTTTTTTCATCTTAGGGTAACAACTTTGCTCTTTTGTTTTTGTAGTACGCAAACTTAACATGATTATTTTAATATGCCAGTAATTGACTCTTGTTTTGTCCGCATATAATGGTGGTTTTCTTTTTATAAAGATCAAATTTGGGTGACACAAGCTTGTTATTGTTTAAAAACGTTGATGCTATGCATCAACCCCTAAAACTAGAGTGGAACAACCTGCTGTGTATGCATTTTGGTACTATAAGAAGGATCAACTGTCTATTTCTAGGGATTTTAAAGAGGGTTATTTTGGGAATCGTGTACAGTTTTGTTTGCCAAAGATGGTGCTAAGCTTTAGGGTGGTTTTTGCTCAGAGAAGTTAAAAACAAAAACGAAGAACAAATTGTAGGTTTAGGTCAGTTAACGTATTTCATTTTTGTATGTTTATAACTTTGTTTTTAAAAGCCCCTTTCTATGTTTTTGTTCTAAAAAAGGCACTCTATAATTCTCGTCATTTTCTACCTTTTTAGGTCAGAAATTAGCCTGTTTTATAAACATAACAAAATTCTGAGTTTTCAATTGACCAAATTCTGGTCTGTTTCAGTTTGACTCAAGAATGTTTGCTTGGTGTGTATGGGAAAAAGTGTTACGTTGGTAATTTGCATATCATGCTTAACATTTCTGAATGGTTTCAGCTGGAATCTAAGCTAGAATTGTAAGCATAAAGCTACCATTAGCTTAATTGAGGTAGGACAGACACAATAGCAGGCCGATGTTTGATTTGGGTGAAGTCTTTCATAAGTCTTTTGTATTTACCCAAATGAAACACCCTCCTATTGTGTCGACCATACCTCAAATAGGCTAATGTAATGTGTGCTAAGCATGAAGTGGTTAGCTTACAGCGTAAGGATACCGTAGACATTGATGGGCACACACGAATGCAGTAAAATTGTCCAATTAACAACAAAATTGAACTTTTTTTCTCTGTCTACTATAAACAAAATTGAGCCTGTTGTAAATCTCTGCCCGGTCACAAAATGGACGTCTCGTCTTTTTTTATATTTTATGTTTCTGTATTAGAAATGCCACAACTCATTTTTGGGGTGTTTCTTTTTATATCACGTACATGTACACAGTGCAACCCCCCCCCTCCCACTTTCTAAAATAGAGAGGCAAGGACAAGCTAATGCAAGATATTAAAAATACTCCAATCCACCCAATAATGTGCAGTGTTTTGTGAATAAACTACCTCTGGAGATTGGATCAGCCCATTATACCCATTATACCTTATTATCCAGGAAGTACCACTTTGGTATCAGAGGGGTGGAATTCTTAAATCGAGCCTGTACTCATTTTTGCAGTGCAGCGTACTCTAAAATATCTGTAAGACTAAAATCTATTTATTGTTACTGTGAAGGTGTTTTTCTTTTTATACAACTTGTACTGTGCAATTTCTATCGGGATCTGTAGCCATGTATACCCATTTGTATACACACAAATTATGAGAAATGCAATTTGAGTTGGGTACTAATTTGGTGTTTTTGCCATTTAGATTATTATCGGACAGTTTTAATTCTATGGAAACTATGTAGATGTGTGAATAAGATAATGCCAATCATTGACACAAACAATTGGATTTTTCAAAGTTTTGAAAAGAGTTTTGAAAATAGCCGCACATGAATATTGCGTCTTTCACAATATTAGTCATATTTTTGAGATTGAATTAATTGCTGCACTCCCCCCCCCCCCCCCCCCCCCCCCCAACTGAAGCAATGCACCGCTCCACTAACGCACCTTTACTTGGTGTCAATAGACAAGTCCATTTACCACAGAGGGTGGATTGCTCAGTCTTGAGATGCTGCCCTCATGGTGAATAAAATATCGGATAGTTGTGGTTTATTTTGCTGCAGAATTTTGTCTGGACTTGTCCTGTTAAAAAACATTTGAACAAACGCGAATACAAAGCCAAGAAATGCAATGAAATATACTCTTTGCATTTCACTATAGATGGACACCTTTTTGCGTGTAGTGACGGAAGTTGAACTCAATTACTTTAATAGAAAAACTCATTAAATAAAGTTTTCCAAACTTAGAAAAATAAAGTTAGAACGATAACATTGAAGAACAGCGATGCACCTAACCATTTTTATCGACATTTAAATAATTTGTACAGTTTTAAACTATGTAAATGTTTTTTTGGTTTTGTTTTTTTCTCGAACTTTGTTGTTCGTTTAATTATTTTGTGCAGTTTAATTCTGTAATTTTTTTAGGCAAATTCAGCATGTTGACTGCATTTGTTTAGTGATAATGAAGGTTGAGTACATGTATGTAAACAAGCCAACAAGGGTGCGAATACAGCGTTGTGGTAGAGAAACAAATACACGTATCACTTGTTTTTTGCTTTACAAGATTCAAAAGTGAACTGCAGATGGTTTTTGTTCCAATTTGTTGTCGTGTTTTTGAGAAGGGATTTTGTAAATGACGTGAAGGTTGAACCACTGCTGCAGTTTTTAGTAAAATGTTGCCAATGCTGCTGAACAAACAAGAGAAAGGTGTTCGTGAATAAATGAGGATGTTTAAAGTGGTTTTTTATTTTTAATGGGTCAAGTAAGTCATGGCATCTATTCACTGGATCAGTCATGATGGCTTGACACAACTATGCTGCAAACTACAATCTCGTCCTTGTTCTAGGGTGAAGTTGTTTGCTAAAACTCTTTTTACTACTTACAAACTGTGCTCCACAAAAAAAAATGTATCTAGCGTCTGATGTACTACTAGCATAGAGAAAATACCTACTAATATATCTTTTTGTAAATATCTTTGTAGAATGTAGTTTATTTCAATATTTATTCAACACACAGTATAACAAAAAATTGTTTTGAATTTTGTGTTTATAAAAAAAAAATTGGCAATTTCTTTTTTAAATCTGTTTTTTTTCATTCCGTGTATTAAATGTGTGCGTGTGTGTACTGAGAAAGATTGTTTTCCTAAATGGTATGTTCCTTATTTGGGCATACACATTAAGAGCATTAAATTATGATGTAAAAATGAAATTATTGTACAGTTTAAACAATAACGATGCATGTAATTGCCATTCCACTGCAAACTGTTTCGGTTTGGCACATTTTATTTCCTTTCCATTTCATAGTGACCTGGAATTCATTAATCCTCGTTGTGAAACTTGAACAAAATATGCAAACTGAACGAAAACGTTTTTTGAAACATGGGACCATTTTTTGTATTGTAGTGTAAATCTAGACCCTATACAATGCCCTTTTTTTGGCCATTTTGGAATTGGTTTGGTGCCTGAAAGTGAGGACATAAATAAGGCACATAGAGTTGCCTGGATGCCATACAGAGTATTAACAAAGTACAAAGGCTGTGCCCAAATTGCCTTGTTATGGCTTACAGTGACACGTGGGCCTATGGAAGCAGCCGCAGCCACAGCCACTATAAAAAAAAGTCAGTGCTCCAAACAGTTTATATTTACATATAATACCCATAACCTGTAATAATGTAACACAAATGGCCTGTTTTACTTTGATGCTTGTTAACATTTAAAATTACAACAACCAAACAAAAAATTGAAGTTGGGAATGTTTTTTCCTATTTTGGCTGAATATTTGTTTTGAATTGTAATACGTGTAAGTTTTAACTAAACAAACATTTTTTCTGATAAACCTTTGAAATACAAAGGATTAGGAAGAAAAAAAAAGCTTCTAAAACCCTGTTCTTCCTGTGATGGCAAAGAACATTTGATGTCGCCAAATTATTTGTTGAAAAAAATTATCGAGTTGAAATGTAAAGTTTTGCAAATTTGTAGCTCGGCTACTTCTAATATAATTGACATTGCATTCATAAGTATAAGGAGCCTTTTGTATCAATATCTGTTCAGAAGTTTCTCAATGTTTTGGGGTTTATAATTGTGACTGGGTTATGAAAAAGAGGTTTAAAAGAGCCAAAATTGGAAAGCAACTTTCCGAGTGCCACAAGAGCAGAGTTTTAACGTCTTAACAAGAGTTCTTGCACTGTATACAATCCTGAAGGAATTCTTGGATAAAAATTGGCTTTCCAGTTTTTTTGGTAACACATTTTTCTGACGCAATCACAATTCCATGTAATGTAACATGACATCCATTGTAGACCTTTTGATCAAATGAGTCCCTTGATAAACAAAACAAAATGATGCAAACAATTTAATTCACCTTAGTGTTGCAACTAGCATTATTGAATAGTCAAGTGTGAACAATTGCTGCATTTATTTTGTCAGTGTTTTTAAGTGCCAAAGAAATCTTGTACAAGTAATGCACAGTGGCCATCTGATTGGGATGTGAACATGAAATTTTAATAATGCAATTAAAATAAAATTCCCATCGGCTTTAAAACCGATATTATGAACATTTTGCCAGACCTACATGTGGGGCCAATTTTGTGGAGCTGCTAAGCACCCACAATATTTGTTAAGTATGAAAATTCTTCCTTGACAAAAACAGGGTTACAAACTAAATGTTCATGTGATGTACACCCCTGTATTGTTTGTGACTGGTATTCAGCTGAATTGTTTTTATAAGCATGAAAAGCCAATGAAGATTTGGCTGGTAAGCTGGTTTCACTGA
The DNA here is from genome assembly GCA_037893245.1 of Crossaster papposus. NCBI lineage: Eukaryota > Metazoa > Echinodermata > Asteroidea > Velatida > Solasteridae > Crossaster > Crossaster papposus. Next base: position 649,994 of record JBAIAA010000072.1, on the reverse strand, counting down.
ACAAGAATTGTTGTGCTTGTTGAAATTTGTTGGGATAAGAAAAAATGCTCATTTGAGAATTCTGCCAGATATTATTTTTCTTCAATGCACTTTTCCAAGACAAAACTAACTGCCTGTCATGTAGTCTTAACAAGTTGAGAATAGCAATAGTATAACAATAATAAATGCCCAGATTTCTGCATATCACAAACCACCCACGAAATAAAAACACGTCCTGTTCCAAACGCACTTGTAATGTTTCATGCAAAGACATGAAATACAAAACATTCTTTCAATTTGTGGCACACTTTTGTTGATTGATAGGTCAGATTTAAATCCATTTTTGAGAAAGAAAATATGACCTCGAATATTTAGGCTCAGATTTTTTCTCTGTGTGCTGCAACCTCAAAAGGAATTGTGCTATTTGGTAGATGTCTATACAATCTGTTTTGTTTTGATCTTTCAGCGTAGATCAATGGGATGTTTTCAAGAAACTTGCACAACTGCCCGAGGGTTTCTATAACAGATTTTGCAAACATGTTTGGAAACAAAATATGCATTTAGGTGTTGGGTCAATAAAATTTCTATTTGTAATTATTGTATCATAGTAATAGATTAAAGAAGAACAAATTATGAGAGATGTTATTAGTCTAGTACGAAAGTAGCCAATAAAAACACAACAGGAATTCTCGTAAAACTCGTTGTGTAGCGAATTTGGGGGGAAATGGGCTTTAGTTCTGTTAATGTTTAAACAAACTTTACACAATGTGGCTTTTTACTGTATGTCGTAGTGTGCTGTAGGCAACAATAAGTATTCCCTAATTATTATAAGCTTTTACATACATTTTATTTATTTCACGTTGAAGAATAAACCATATTTCTTGAATGGGAATATTCTTTGTAATTGGTAAATCATGAGATCAATATTGTAGAGTTTCAAAAATACTTTCTTAATTTGAGAGATACTAGAGAAAAAGTGATGAATAAAAGTTGGAATATGTGAGAAATTTTAAGACTGCCTTAGAGTGCTCTTGTAATGTTGCCCAAGTCGCCTCAACCAGTTCGCGCCGGGATTGTTGTAACACTCACTGATCCGAGGCGCGGATTATTTTTAACGAAACTCGATCCGAGGCGGGTTTAGGCCGATGGTACGTACCGAGAAGCACACCCATGCATTTCCAACCTTGCTCGCTGCTGACAGACATTTCTGGCCTTGCTCGTGACGTGTTTATGCGTCATCCATTTTGAATCTCGGAAAACTTTGCGTGTATATACGTCCTCCGGCGCGAACTGGTTAAGAAATATCTCAAATGACCCTAAAATCAATGGGTAATTGTATGCAAATTAAGTCAAAATATTATTTTTCTAAAAATGTCTCAAATGTCCCTAAAAATGTATTTGTAAGGGGTTAGCCTTGCATTTGTACGCAAATTAGATCAGAATATGATTTTTTTCTAAAATATCTCAAATGACTCTAAAATAAATGGTAAGGGGTTAGCCTTGCATTTGTATGCAAATTAGGGCAAAATATGATATTATTTTGCAAATTAGATCAAAATATGATTTTGTCTAAATATACCTCAAATGACTCTAAAATTAATAATAAGGGTTAGCCTTGCATTTGTTTGCAAATTAGGGCAAAATATGATATTATTTTGCAAATTAGATCAAAATATGATTTTGTCAAAAAATATCTCAAATGACCCTAAAATCAATGGGTAATTGTATGCAAATTAGGTCAAAATATGATTTTTCAAAAAATGTCTCAAATGTCCCTAAAATTTATCTGTAAGGGGTTAGCCTTGCATTTTTATGCAAATTAGGGTAAAATATGATTTTGTCTAAAAATATCTCAAATGACCCTAAAATTTATCTGTAAGGGTTTAGCCTTGCATTTGTAAGCAAATTAGGTCAAAATATTTTATTATTATTTAAATTAGATCAAAATATGATTTTGTCTAAAATATCTCAAATGACCCTCAAATTAATGTAAGGGGCTAGCCTTGCATTTATATGCAAATTAGAGCAAACTATTATAGTATTATGCAAATTAGATCAAAATATGATTTTGTCTGAATATATTTCAAATGTCCCTAAAATTCATCTGTAAGGGTTTAGCCTTGCATTTGTCACAAATTAGATCAAAATATGATTTTGTCAAAAAATATCTCAAATGACCCTCAAATTAATGGGTAAGGGGCTAGCCTTGCATTTATATGCAAATTAGAGCAAACTATTATAGTATTATGCAAATTAGATCAAAATATGATTTTGTCTGAATATATTTCAAATGTCCCTAAAATTCATCTGTAAGGGTTTAGCCTTGCATTTGTCACAAATTAGATCAAAATATGATTTTGTCAAAAAATATCTCAAATGACCCTAAAATATAGTATTATTATGTAAATTAGATCAAAATATGATTTTGTCTAATGACCCTCAAATTAATGGGTGAGAGGATGCAAATTGGGTCCAAATATATTTTTGAGCATGTATATTTAAATTGTCCAAAATTTTTCGGACTACATGTATTGTGTCAATTCCCTGAAATAACGGACATGAAAATAAGGAAATTTGTTACACAATGCTTTGTTTTATTTGAATGGAATGAAAAGAGATTAAAGTCTGATTTTACACATTTACATAATTTGTTTACCCAAATTATTTGGACGATGGAGCCAATTTGTTGGCAAAAACAAATCACATTTTTTTGCAGCATTTACATTTGGCTGAAAAAAACCTAAAATGCTGTCACAGCAGGCTATACATGTACATGCAGTTGGCAGATTTATGTGAATAAAATGTAAAGCCATGAAGCATTCACTGCAAAATTTTGCAAATTCACTTTCCCTGCTGATGTCACAATTTATGTTAGCACTAAGTATTGAAACAGTCTTTATAATGAACATTATTGTGAGTGAATGACGCAAACTTAGAACCCTATACAATTTGAAATCAATAAAACAAATATCAGTTAAAAAAGAACATGATCTAAAAAATACTTTTTGTAAAAATAAAAAATAAATCTACATGGCCAAAGTTCAGCTAACGAGAAACTACATGCAGTTTGTAAAGTTATCTACGAAACCTGTGATTTTGAATTTGTTTGAATGCAAGAAACCAATCCCAAAACCCTAAAACAGAGTTGTACAGAAACATTTATGAGTTTTGAATTTCTACCCTGCCGTCAAATGACAAACCTGGAACATGCACAGTATACAGTGTAAGTTTAAAGCCATGTTTCAATTTCTCTTGAAATTATTGAAACATATTCCAAGAATTTATTATTCATGTGCAATGATTAAAATTAAAATAAAAAAGAAAGGAAATTATGTACAATACACAAACAACAGCTGATGATGACGAAAGTTCATTTTCTATTTGTTGGAAATATGTGCGCAAAACTGTTTGTACAAATTCATTAGATTGAGGCATGTACAGTATTAGTTTTCACTAAGCGTTTTTACTGAACAAACCAGTTGTCATATCACTCAAGATCTATGTGCATATAGCACAGCAAAGATGTGAACTAGTCAACAAACTGGTCAGGTAACTTGTGATGGCTTGTAATTGATTGATGGCTTGTGCAAACTTACATTGGTTTTACATAGGTTTAACCTTGAGGTTTTACCTTGAGGTTTTACCTTGAGGTTTTACCTTGAGGTTTTACCTTGAGGTTTTACCTTGAGGTTTTACCTTGAGGTTTTACCTGGAGGTTTTACCTGGAGGTTTTACCTGGAGGTTTTACCTGGAGGTTTTACCTGGAGGTTTTACCTGGAGGTTTTACCTGAAGGTTTTACCTGAAGGTTTTACCTGAAGGTTTTACCTGAAGGTTTTACCTGAAGGTTTTACCTTGAAGTTTTACCTTGAAGTTTTACCTGAAGGTACCTGAAGGTTTTACCTGAAGGTTTTACCTGAAGGTTTTACCTTGAGGTTTTACCTGGATGTTTTACCTGGATGTTTTACCTGGAGGTTTTACCTGGAGGTTTTACCTGGAGGTTTTACCTGGAGGTTTTACCTGGAGGTTTTACCTGGAGGTTTTACCTGGAGGTTTTACCTGGAGGTTTTACCTTGAGGTTTTACCTTGAGGTTTTACCTTGAGGTTTTACCTTGAGGTTTTACCTTGAGGTTTTACCTTGAGGTTTTACCTTGAGGTTTTACCTTGAGGTTTTACCTTCAGGTTTTTCCTGGAGGTTTTTCCTGGAGGTTTTTCCTGGAGGTTTTATCTCGAGATACCCCAATGTTCTCACCTAACATAAATGTGTATCACAATCCCAAGTCATCCATGTGTTAAAATGCAACCTTATTCACTAACAATCATAAATATTTGTAACTTGCGTCAATGGTCAGAAACTATCCAGGGAGAAAACTTCCTTGAACTTTGTTTGTGATTTAACCTACACGTAGAATTTGGTTGAACGGGAGTAACATACGCGGGTTTAATGTAACACATGCTTCAAACTTGTGTTAATTAATCTTAGAACATACACAAGCCATGTGATGGCAAACTTACAATACAACAAAACTAGTAGAATAAAAACAGCTAGGCTCTCTATAAACATCTGGGAGAAAAGGCCATTTCTAAAGACTATTTGTGGCAAATGTGGGTGAGGTACATGTGTATTTCTATTGATTGTCAGGACACCAAGGAAAATTGTTTTGTTTATATTCAACATTTGATGCTTTACAAACGTGTTTCATGAAGAAACAAACAATTTGGGTATTTCAATATATTGTTTTGAATGATTCAGTCAATTCTAAATATAATTTTAATCAAGTTCTAGATCCATCAGCGTTAAAAACACGATTCCAAATTCGACGGCATTCAATATTTTGCGCAATTCAATCATTAAAAGTCTGAGGTATTCCATCGCAATAATTTTGTACATTATAAAAAAAATGTACCTTATTTTGTTAATCCGGCAATTTCATTTGCATATTGTACACTCAGATTACATGGTGGAATAAACAAACAAAATACAAGTTAAAGGAGAAATGAGATGTCCAATCAACATTTTAAGGGCCGTTGTATTTTTACGCTTTAACAGAGCTGAAACTCATTTCCTTTTGCTTAGCAGCGATGACTTTTAATTAGCAGAAAAACTGGGCACCACCCGAAACTCTAACAATGCTTTAATGCACGAAATTCAACTGATTCAGGTTAAGCAGGAATGAATCTGCTAAGCTTGTAAACACTTACAAAACGCTTACTGTTATTGAATACGTCGGATTAGCCCATAAGCATTGTAATCCAAATATTCAATTTCAACTTCCCCCATTACACAAAAATATTATTCACATAATGTTTCTAAAAAACAACATGGAAAGGATTTTAATATTTCTACAGCTTAAGTAATGGGTCATTCCGTGTCAGATCAAACACTTTTCCGCGTCAATCTCACGGATTATATTTTTATAACCTAGATAATTTTTAACATTAAGAGGTGTTTTTTTAAAAGATCTTTTGCTCAGTATTCCTAACAGACGCCCAAGGTAAGAGTGACAAATAAAACCCCAATGACCTGTATATCACAAAACACATTAACAATGGGTATTGGAGTTTTCTCAAATGGCCTAACAATTTCAGCAAATTATAAGACAATTTGTGAGATTGACGCAAAAAGTGTTTGATTTGACAGGGAACAACCCAACAACTTTGGCGATGGGCTCACTATAATTTCTGCCATATGCAAATGACGTTCCTGTTGGTGACGGACACGATGTATTTGCAGTCAGAGCTGATGGCAACGTCGTTAATGATGATGTGATCGTTGGAAGAAGTAGACGCATTGTCGTCCTGCTCATCCGGCCAGTACAGTAACTTTAAGGCGTGGATTGAGGAGAGAGAAAAGAGAACATTATCAATTTAATTTGGCATTTCATTGTGTTCTACTCACTCAATCTCCTTGCCTCTACTTTGGTGTAAGGCGAGAAGTACTACTCTTGAATTGGTTTGGGGCAAGGGTTACAGAAAAAACATGTGGTGCTGGTACATTACATGGGACTCTAGGAAGGCATGATTAGTAAACTCGTTCCCCCATCCCCACCCTTTCCCCGCCTCCACCCCCCCCCCCCCACCCCTACAAAAGCCCTTTTCACACTACAGCCTCTTAACCCATGTTGAACTCAACCCTGGGCAAACCCGCTGCCATCTCGGGTTGAGTTTTAGATTTGTTTACCCCGAGTTCAACCCTGTGTCGCTTCACACTTGCTTTGTGCAAACTGAACATGTTTTCGCTCAGTTATTACTATTTTGAACCTGAGCGAGACGTCATTCAACCTGGGTTGAACATCTCCACCCTTGTCTGGAGCAAGGTTGAGTTCAACCCGGGTAGAATCAGTCTCAGGGTTGACAGAGGGTTGACAGAGGGTTAACAATGTTTCCCAAGTGTGAAACGCTGCATGTTTTCAACTCTGTGCCAATCCTACGTCAATCTCAAGACTTGTCTACGACGTTAACTAGTTCAGCCAGTCACTAATGCACAATGTGTTTGTATTTATTGAGAAGCATCAAGATACTAACATGCTGTGGTTTCCTAGTGGTGGGTGATTTGACGGGGTTGATAGGCAGCTTAGCAGTATCATACACCCAGATCTTGCCTTCATCATCACCGCTGACTAACGATCCGCATCCTGAAGAGAGGAAGGGTGTAAAGAAAAGACAAAGATGAAAACAATAGGGGAATGACTTTATCCAAAATGCATTCAAATTTTACAACACTTTTCTCTGTAGGCCACACCTTGAGTGGCCTTCATTCTTGTGATAGGCGATTTGCATTAAACAAAAATAATCTGAAAAACAATTTAAAAACAATTTAATAAAGAATATATCAATAAAAACGCAAAGCCGTACCTTGCCATGTGCCGATATCCAGATAGACACTGTCCGAGTCACACCACTGCATGGTGCACTGAGGAGTCACTGCTACCTCCTTGTTACTTGGTCTCTTCTTGAGAGCGTCTATCAGGTTCCAGACATGGATCGCCCCATCGCAAGCTACTTTACTGGCTGCAGAAGGAAAACAAAATGACATCAAAGCACAATTTAAGTTCATAAATAACGTAACAAGTCTGTTACAAGCACAGTAACTTAAAAGTAACTTAAAACCCTTGGTCGTTTTTTGTTTGCCTTGGGTGTTTAAAACACTATGTTCACAATAACAGCAGTCAACATTGTTAACCCTTAATTTCATCAATCTGCTAAGCACACAAATTTGCTAAACATAAAAACTCTTCCTTGGCCAAAACCGGGTTACAAACCACATTTTCAGGTGATCTATATTATTTGCGATTAGCATTCAACATTTTGCTTAACATGAAAAGCACATTAAGTTTTGGCTAGTAACCCGTTTGTTTTTTTACTGAGCAGATTGGTTATGTTCAGCAGCTCCATTAAATCCACCCCAGAATCTCTGTGTTGTCTTACCGACTAGTTTCTCATTCAGCAACGCCAGTCCGTCAATCATATCTCCCTCTCGTTCTTCCTCTTCATCGTCTCCTTTGATGGCCTCCGCTAGACGAGCCTTGCTAGGCAGTAGAAACTCTACCGAGTGGGGCCTGACAACATCAAATCATAAACAATTGCATATCAGACAACAGGTGTTGTATTGCTGCGTTCCAATCGCGTCGTGTTTATCGTGTTCACGAGTTCACGAGTCGTATAATGGCGTTCTAATCGCCTGGTAACTCGTGTTTACCAGTAGTGAACTCGAGGTGCAATTTTTTTAAAAATGTTCAGGACTTCATAAACGATTGAAATAATCGCGCATGCGTGTTGATTCACGAACGAGTTCTTGCGCGATAAAGAATGTCCTTACCACACGACTAACTCGACTGTGCGCGTGCGTCTTGGTGAGTAGCGTTTGGAATGCAACCCACTCGTGAACATGGAGAAATTCACGGTGAACACGATAAACACGACGCGATTAGAACGCAGCATTATGCTGAGGAGGTTCCATCTTTAACACAATGGACGCTTACATTTCGGGTTTATAGACAACACTGTTCGGGAAAGAGAAACCTTAAAACCTTCCTTGATAAATACTTGTTGTGTCGTGGCCCTTAACTGTTAGTACTCAAACCCACCATGTATATAACTGTCTGTCAAGGGCACAGTACCTCCAGTTAACAAACTTACAAAACCGTTAAAACATGTCACTTGATAGATTTTGACAGGCAGAATAACTCTGGCACTAAGAAAGGAGGGTTATAATTGATTTTGAGAGTATGGGTTTACTAACTGTTGAGATATATACAAATGTTCAATTAATTGTTTAATTTAATTTGGACGTGGTACCTTCCTTTCTTGCCCGTAGGCTGCTTGCTGTCCGTCCTCCATCCATAGCAACCATTCTCGCATCCTGCCAAGATAAAGTCAGACGAAGGAAGGGCAACGAGGCCCAGCACGCGACCGGGGGCCGCAAGGTGGTACAGCTTCCTGTAACAAACGCAAAATATCTCCAGATTTAAATATTTTCATATTAAAGGTAGGATACACCATTTGCAGATATCAAAAGTATTTACTACCGAATTATTAAGAAATATCTTACTCATTTGAAAGTAAATAATGATTCTAGGCATCCAGCAAAATGATTGCGCTAGATATCTTGTAATTCCTCTCATTTGTTATTGTTTCTTTCAAGTTAAATATTACTTTGTTTGTTTTTTAGGGTCTCTGCGCCTTGAACACCCAGCAGGGTGGATATGTGCGCATTACAAATCTTATTATTATTATTATTAATTATTCCGAAAAACATGATTTTATAAAGAAGAAATTCGCGTTGAAAACAAACGCTATTTTTCGTGCTTTTCTCGGCATCTATGATTGTAAACCTTTGGACAGGTCCGTTAAACGATATTTACTATAAAATACAACCCCCCAAATCTACTCATTTATGATAATTCAAGCAATTACCAATGGTGTATCCTACCTTTAAGATGTTCGTTGAGAATTCAATATCTGATTTTTAAATAAACCGCATGGACAAACTGACTGCATTACTTACTTTGTTTTGCACTTGAACTCTGGTCCCTCAGGTATTCCAATGTCCCAAATGATGATGTCTTCTGATCCGCCTAAAAAGAGAGAAATAATCATTCAAAATATGACATCCTAAAAAGGAATAATTGTACTATTCCGTGCCCATTTCATTTTTAAAGTGAAGGACAAAGCAAATTTCACATTTCCGCAAATTTCACGTGAAAGCAAATATCACATGGCAGCAAATGTCACATGTAAGCAACTATCACGGGTAAGCAAATATCACGGGTAAGCAACTATCACGGGTAAGCAACTATCACGGGTAAGCAACTACCACGGGTAAGCAACTATCACGGGTAAGCAACTACCACGGGTAAGCAACTACCACGGGTAAGCAACTACCACGGGTAAGCAACTATCACGGGTAAGCAACTACCACGGGTAAGCAACTATCACGGGTAAGCAACTATCACGGGTAAGCAAGTATCACGGGTAAGCAACTACCACGGGTAAGCAACTACCACGGGTAAGCAACTACCACGGGTAAGCAACTATCACGGGTAAGCAACTACCACGGGTAAGCAACTACCACGGGTAAGCAACTACCACGGGTAAGCAACTATCACGGGTAAGCAACTACCACGGGTAAGCAACTACCACGGGTAAGCAACTACCACGGGTAAGCAACTATCACGGGTAAGCAACTACCACGGGTAAGCAACTATCACGGGTAAGCAACTATCACGGGTAAGCAAGTATCACGGGTAAGCAACTACCACGGGTAAGCAACTACCACGGGTAAGCAACTACCACGGGTAAGCAACTACCACGGGTAAGCAACTACCACGGGTAAGCAACTACCACGGGTAAGCAACTACCACGGGTAAGCAACTACCACGGGTAAGCAACTACCACGGGTAAGCAACTATCACGGGTAAGCAACTATCACGGGTAAGCAACTATCACGGGTAAGCAACTACCACGGGTAAGCAACTACCACGGGTAAGCAACTACCACGGGTAAGCAACTACCACGGGTAAGCAACTACCACGGGTAAGCAACTACCACGGGTAAGCAACTACCACGGGTAAGCAACTACCACGGGTAAGCAACTACCACGGGTAAGCAACTACCACGGGTAAGCAAGTATCACGGGTAAGCAAGTATCACGGGTAAGCAACTACCACGGGTAAGCAACTACCACGGGTAAGCAACTATAACGGGTAAGCAACTATCACGGGTAAGCAACTATCACGGGTAAGCAACTATCACGGGTAAGCAACTATCACGGGTAAGCAACTATCACGGGTAAGCAAGTATCACGGGTAAGCAAGTATCACGGGTAAGCAAGTATCACGGGTATGCAAGTATCACGGGTATGCAACTATCACGGGTAAGCAACTATCACGGGTAAGCAACTATCACGGGTAAGCAACTATCACGGGTAAGCAACTATCACGGGTAAGCAACTATCACGGGTAAGCAACTATCACGGGTAAGCAACTATCACGGGTACGCAACTATCACGGGTACGCAACTATCACGGGTAAGCAACTACCACGGGTAAGCAACTACCACGGGTAAGCAACTACCACGGGTAAGCAACTACCACGGGTAAGCAACTACCACGGGTAAGCAACTACCACGGGTAAGCAACTACCACGGGTAAGCAACTACCACGGGTAAGCAACTACCACGGGTAAGCAACTACCACGGGTAAGCAACTACCACGGGTAAGCAACTACCACGGGTAAGCAACTACCACGGGTAAGCAACTACCACGGGTAAGCAACTATCACGGGTAAGCAACTATCACGGGTACGCAACTATCACGGGTACGCAAATATCACGGGTACGCAAATATCACAGGTACGCAAATACCACAGGTAAGCAAGTACCACAGGTAAGCAACTACCACAGGTAAGCAACTACCACGGGTAAGCAACTATCACGGGTAAGCAACTACCACGGGTAAGCAACTACCACGGGTAAGCAACTACCACGGGTAAGCAACTATCACAGGTAAGCAACTATCACAGGTAAGCCAAGTTTACTGTGAACTACTTACACAGCAGCCATGTTGGGTGTTCTGGGTGGAACAGCAGTGAGTTGATGGGTCTAGGTCGACGGTCGCCTTTGATCTCAGAGTAGCACAGAACCTGGGTGGTGTGAAGAAGCTTGACACTGCCTCGTGTCCCAGCAACCGCTAAGATGTTGACGTTACTAGGGATACCGTGCTCTAGCTCCATGGTGATTGTTGTCCAGGCAACGCAGTAGAACTCCTGATAGGTGAAGTGTGACACAACAATTGGTATTTGTTATTACATATTGAGAGTGCTTGCTGTGAAGGACAACCTTCATGTTTTGAATCCGTGGTTAAACTCTGGAAAGATTAGTGACTTTGTGACTTTGTGATAGCACGGGGAGTTTTTGCTCTGCGAATTCACAAAAAAATTGCACATTTGAACTCCCAATTTTCCCAACAAATGCTTTGCGACATCAAATTCGCATACCCTTATGCAATGAAGCGGTCTTTATGTGTTTTTTACCCTCGTTTATTTTTTGACTGACCTCTTTGTCCTTGGCGTGTTGGTATTTCTTGAGCACCTTGCCGGTACTACAGTCTGTGATGCACACCGTGTTACCACCACATGAAGCAACAGTCCATTTACTAGTTCCTGTACACATCAACAAATAATAAACAACAAATAATAAACAACCAATGTAACACAACCTTCTATTTGCATTGCTTTTACAACTCGGAAATCCTATTCTCCGACTGCTAGATTCAAATATTCATGAAGCTAAACAGTGAAGAAGTGAACCCAGAACATCCGGAACAAGGTACAGACACTCGCAAGGTAGCTCGCCATTAATTGCCAATCCGTTGTATTTACCTGGTTTTTCTAGGCTGGGCTCAAATGAACACTTCCAGACATTAGTCTTGGCATCTGTGGGATCATTTTCCATGGAATGACAGCGTAGCATGTGAATCACCTTGTAACCGCTCGACACTTTCTGTATTTAAACAAAAACAAAAATTATAAAGACCGGTTCATACGTGAATGCAAAGCCAATTTAACGTCACAAAACATTTGCATTTGCCTTTTCAAATTAAGTTTTAAGTAACTTATTCTTCTTTATAAACCCTTATCAACTTGATATTTTACAAATGTTATATGCACTGCCAATCCACAATATGGTATGACAATGGAAGATTACTTTCTTTTTTCCAGTAAGTTGCACAGGCTAATGACCTCATAAGAGCATTGAAATTTGTTACGTGATAACATGCCAGTAAACCCAGTAGAGGATTTCGAAGGATCCAAACGAGTTTTCAACTCTTTGCCATTGGAAGATATTGGAGGATTCAGGCTGCTTCTAGGCAAGAGAGCTTAGGAATTTAGGGTTAAAGAAATAAAAGAGACTCGCACCTTTTCCTTCGTGGCTGGGGCTGTACTATTTGTCACTGGTGATTTGGTGAACTTGGATCTGACAGGTATCACTTTGACCGGTGTCACTTTGACCGGTGTCACTTTGACCGGTGTCACTTTGACCGGTGTCACTTTGACAGGTGTTGCTTTAGGTTTCGGCTCGGTGTCCGCCTTTTCTTTCTTGGTGTACTTCCCTCCGGATCCCAAGGGCCTTCCTCGCTTCCTCGTAATCATCGGCACATCTTCCACCTTGATCTTCTTGGGACTTGGCTCTTCTCCGTTCGTTGCGCCGGTGTCTAGTGGGGTGGTTCTCTTGACGACAATGACTTTGACCGGGCCCTTGATGGGCGACTTCTGAGGCGACTTGCTTAGAGTCTGGACAGGGGATGACTTTATGGCTGAGGCAGGGGATGACTTTATGGCCGAGGCAGGGGGCGTCTTATTCCCGGCTAGGGATTTCTTGGGTGTGGTGGGTGTGGCAGGCTTGACGGGCGTGGTGGGTGTGGCAGGCTTGACAGGCGTGGCAGGCGAGTCTGTTGGTGCTTCGGGTTCTCCGTCAGCTTCCATGGGTGTTTCTTCATCCTGGTTTGGTTCCGAGGTCTTGGCTTCCTTGCTCATGACTGCTGCTTCTAGACTTGCTGCCAGTGAGTTGGCCTCATCCGACGAGCCTTTTTCCTTCTCCATTGGGGTGGGGCTGGTGCTCACCGGTGACTCTTCCTTTACTGACAGCTTGATGCTCACCTTGTTGCCGGTCACTGGAGATTGGCCGCCAGCAACCGAGCCCTGGATCAGCTCAGGGACAGTCTTACGCCAGTAGGCTGTCTGGGTGGTCACATGCTTCTCAGCAAGGACCGCCAGCTGTCCAGAAAAAACATCAATGTTTCAATCTTCACATCAATGTTTGTTAATTTTCAATGGTTTTGAGAAAGGGAGAATCAAAATGTAAAACCGAAACTGACAGTTATACATGTACCGATATTCTTTGAATAAATTCTGCAACACAACAAGTTCAACATTCTATTTATGAAAAGGAAAGATAATTACTATTATTATTGTAGTTAGTAGATAAGTAGTTATTTTTAAATATGTGCATCATGCACAAATTACTAAATAAATAGTTTTACAATGTTTTTTACAGTGTTGTATTAGTCCTTTTTTATTTAAAGTGTTAACAATCACAATTTAGGGTAAAAAAACACACTCAAAGAAATAGACACGGCTTAGATTTTAAATGCATTCTGGTAGTACAACTCTCTGAGAAGTCCACTCAAAATGTTGGTGAAATTTGGAGTCCAGTAAGCTTTGTAACTCTGAAAGAGAAATGTTTTTTGATAAGAGATGTGTAATTCCTACTTTTCAGAAATTTGAGATGCCATTAGACCATGAGGCGGAGTGGTCAAGCCTTATAGTGGTCAAGCCTTATAGTGGTCAAGCCTTATAGTGGTCAAGCCTTATAGTGGTCAAGCCTTATAGTGGTCAAGCCTTATAGTGGTCAAGCCTCATAGTGGTCAAGCCTCATAGTGGTCAAGCCTCATAGTGGTCAAGCCTTATAGTGGTCAAGCCCTATAGTGGTCAAGCCCTATAGTGGTCAAGCCCTATAGTGGTCAAGCCCTATAGTGGTCAAGCCCTATAGTGTCAAGCCCTATAGTGGTCAAGCCCAATAGTGGTCAAGCCCTATAGTGGTCAAGCCCTATAGTGGTCAAGCCCTATAGTGGTCAAGCCGTATAGTGGTCAAGCCGTACAGTGGTCAAGCCGTACAGTGGTCAAGCCGTACAGTGGTCAAGCCGTACAGTGGTCAAGCCGTACAGTGGTCAAGCCGTACAGTGGTCAAGCCGTACAGTGGTCAAGCCGTATAGTGGTCAATCCGTACAGTGGTCAAGCCGTATAGTGGTCAAGCCGTATAGTGGTCAAGCCTCATGGTGGTCAAGCCTCATGGTGGTCAAGCCTCATGGTGGTCAAGCCTCATGGTGGTCAAGCCTCATAGTGGTCAAGCCTCATAGTGGTCAAGCCTCATAGTGGTCAAGCCTCATAGTGGGCAAGCCTTATAGTGGGCAAACATTACCATATGATGGGTGAACTCCACCAGTGAGCTGGGTCCGTACTGGATGCAGTCCTTGAGACGTTGGACAAACTCTTGCTCCAGGGCCCTGGTCTCGGCTTTGTGTAGCGGCATCTCGTTACGGGCTGCAAACTCCTCATTCCAGATCTTGAGCAACTGCAAAAACAAGCAGATTGAAACGTTATCGGGGGAAAAGATTCTACATTCCTAAATAATGAACCACTTAGAAAATGCAAGAGCTCTCACTGGTTGCACACTGTATCCCTCACCCTACCAGATGTAGCAGTTGAGGCAGATCAGGTGGACATGTCTGGGGCCAATTTCATAGAGCTGCTAAGCACAACAATTTGCTTAGCACAAAAAAGTCTTGCTTATTAAAAACAGGTTTACCAGCCAAAATTATATGTGTTTTTCATGCTAAGCAAAAAAACAGCTGATTATCAATCCAAAACAATAAAGATCACGTGCAATTTGGTATGTAACCTTGTTTTTGCCAAGGACAAATTGTCATGCTAAGCAAATTTTTGTGCTTAGCAGCTCTATGAAATTGGCCCCTGGTGGAGATGTCTGGTGTACTTTGATGCATTCAGCTATTAACACCAATGCATAAACGGCCACTTAACAAGAGCTAGTCCCATTTGAACAATGGCACAGTTGTATCTTGCTGCATTCGGTGATCACAGAGTCTGAGGCAAATTGGTCTTTTTACGTGATGGATCTTGCTACACTGGGCAGGTGTTTAGCAGAGTTTCTAGCCATAAAAACCACGTAGGGTTAGGGTTATTGCTTAAATCTCCTCACCTTATCTTTGAGTGTATCTTCCATGGTCTGAATGGTGTCTCTGATGTCAACATCTTTACCGTTCAGTTTCTTGAGTCTTGGCAAGAGGTAGACGGCAATGTACTGGTCTGGAGGCTGTAACGAGAAACAGAAATCACACCGAGCTCCGTCACTAAATCCACAACCTTCCAGAATCACACCGAGCTCTGTCACTATATCCACAACCTTCCAGAATCACACCGAGCTCTGTCACTACATCCACAACCTTCTAGAATCACACCGAGCTCTGTCACTATATCCACAACCTTCCAGAATCACACCGAGCTCTGTCACTACATCCACAACCTTCTAGAATCACACCGAGCTCTGTCACTATATCCACAACCTTCCAGAATCACACCGAGCTCCGTCACTATATCCACAACCTTCTAGAATCCTCTTTACACAAGTGGAGAAATTTGCAGGATTGAGGCTATATGTGACCTGTCATCACAAAATGAGCGTAAAGACGCACGGAGTGATTTCCCAGTACGGCCAGTCAAAGTCAAAATTTGAAGGGGTGGGGGTGGTCGATTTTAAGATTATATGTTTTCTTTAAAGACTAAATCCCCAACAATCAATTCCCAAGTTTTTGAGACAATTTTGACTATGCCTTTCTATGCCTTTCACACAATTTCTTGCAAGAAATGCCCGTTTTCTCATAATCTCTGTATCAAGACTAAAAAATAAAAATAAAAAAAATATTGAGTATCAAACCTCCAAGTGTTATATACCATTGGAAAGCTCTGTTTCCACAGAATTTAGAAATACCCATATATCAATTTTTGATTTTGCCGACTTTACGCTTATTTTGTGATGACAGGTCACATGTATGGCAAATATGTGTCAGACGATTTTGGAGAATGCATTGTGTCAATATCTTTGGTTGTATCTGTGTTGTTTATACTTAGCTGTGCATAATACTTTAATTCATTTGCACTGCTTAGGAATATCATCGGCACTGCCTCATTGTGTCGCAGTGACAGTTAGGGCATTTTGAAGGATTAAGGCAATGATCACCCCTCTACTGAACCAATTCAGGAAATAAACGATGATTTGAGGATTGAGCCTGAATCCAATTTTCAAATGGTGTCAAACAGTAAACCAAGATAGCTTCTGTAGGACATTTTTGGACACCATATTACAGGGTGTTCAAAAGAGCGCCAACACCCTTTTAGTTAGAACCTTGCCATTACGTTTAACTCGTTCTCTTCAATGTTCAGCTCTTCAAGATTGGAGAACTGTTCCAGGGTCAGTACACTCTTCAAGCCGTTCTTCTTCATGTTCAAATAGCGTAGTTTCTTAAGTCCAACTTGAGTATCAAAACCCTATGAGGAAAAAAAAAAAAAAATATGTGATAATCAAATATTTTTCTCTCCCTTTTATCAAATAAAGAAAATAGGGGCAAAGGTTTCTAATAAACCTAAAGTGACTGATTCTAAGAACGAAGCAAGGTTCTGTAAGAACCGAAAGTAATGTCATAACAAAATGTCAGTTCCAGGAAAAACAAGTGGTGTTAACTCAAAAGGAGAGATGTGGTAACCAGTTGTATTTAATTGTTAAATAAGAACCACATTCTCTTAAATAATTAGTCATTCTAGTGGAATACCTAACAAAAAAAATCCTCTTAGAAAATGAGAATAAGTAACAATCAATTTAAGGTAAACACGATCTGCCAGAGATTTGCTGGTTAACACAAAGTTTCAAAGTTCAAAGGTTAACACAAATTTGTCTGTTGGTCAGACGGTACATTACCTTGATTTTATTGAATGACAGGTCAAGTTCCTGAAGATCAGGCATGCGAGAGAATACCGCCGGGTCTAGGTTCATGATCTTACGGCCAGACATGTCTAGAACCCTGATGTCTGAGAGCGAGATGCAACCGGCACAGTTGAGTACCAGCTGCTCAACTAGCTGGCTGCTGTTGGAGTACTTGCCCGCCAGGGCAGACATGATTCCTGGGGTGTAACGCATGATGCCTGTCGTGGTGTGCACTGCCGTGTAGGAGGTAATCTTGGGTGGAGAGATAGAGGGCGGGGTCTGCCGGGGGTTGTAGGTCGGCACGTTGGATGGGGGCTCCAAGGTGGGCATTGCATTCTGGGCCTGGGTTTGGTCAACTTGAGCTTCCGTAACCTGCTCGCGAACTGGTTCCTTCGGCTGCTCAGGTTCTACTAGCTGCTCCGCTTCCGGCTGCTCTGGTTCCACTAGCTGCTCCGGTTCCGGCTGCTCTGGTACCCCCAGCTGCTCCGGTTCCGGCTGCTCTGGTTCCACTAGCTGCTCCGGTTCCGGCTGCTCCGGTTCCCCTAGCTGCTCCTGTTCCGGCTGCTCTGGTTCCCCTAGCTGCTCTGGTTCTGACTGCTCTGGTTCCCCTAGCTGCTTCGGTTCTGGCTGCTCTAGTTCCCCTAGCTGCTCTGTTTCCGGCTGCTCTGGTTCCCTTGGCTGCACCGGTTCTCCTGGCTCCCTTTCAGGAACTTGTTCAGCAAAGGGCTGCGGCTCTTGCGGGACTACTTCAGTCTGCGCTGCATTACCAGCATCTAGGACCATCTGGGGGGTATCTTCAGCTTGGGTCAGCTCCTGGGTGACTTGAGCAGGCTCAGCTTCCAATTGGAGGACAGGGGCGGTATCGGCCGGGGTCTCCGGAAGAAGCTGAGGAGGAATGTTGTCCACCTTGATGTAAGCAACCTGTTCCTCCGACACGGGGACAGCTTCCATCTGGGGGATGCACTCGGACTGCAGGACAGGAACGGCGCTGTCAGCTGGGATTTCAGAGATTAGCTCCAAAGGTTGCTGGGATGCAGGCTCAACCTGGAGCTGTTGAGTGGGTACTATGCTGGGTACGGGGCCCGGGTCTGGTATCGGAGGCTCTGCCTCGAGGACCGGAGCAGACTCTTCCGTTTGGGTGACAAGGATGGGCTCAGTTGGTGCTAGCTCAGTTTGAACATTACTACTATCTGCCATCTTTGGAGCTGGACAAAGAAATGAAACATTACAGCAATATCAATACGCTTATTTCCTCCTTATAATGCCATTATGATAATGTACCGGTACATTAATTTTGCTAATACTAGGTAAACATTTACATGTAAGTACATTTTTTCTCTGCAACAATTAATTCAAATTGAAACATTACCTGCATTTCATATGCCATTACATTAAATTTAAAGGCAAAATTGTATGAAACTAGGTTTATAGACAAAAAATAAAAAATGGGCCTACATTTAATTCAAGGTAGGTTTAGTCGTTCTAAACTATTATTCGATAATTTTAAAAAGGATAAGTATTTTTTTGTTTTTTTATTATGAAAAAATTGTTGGCGAAATATCCTTTGTGTCATCTTGAACTTTGAAAATTAGGCCAAGTTGAATCCATGCCATTTTTTAAAAAATGAACGGGTATCTCCTTATTATTTGTTTTTTTAATGCCTGGACAAAAAATAGAATTGCAAAACCCTAAAATATAAATTTATTGCTTTTGCATTTATAATCAAGTGATAATACAATGACATAATTTATAAGAATTTGATTTGGCAAGAGTGTATGTATGTAGTTGATCTTAAAAGTTCCAATCAAAACATGCAGCACTTTGCACAATATGTACGAACAGCGCCCTCTACAGACGGAAACGATTGTAAAAAATAATGGCATACAAATTTGGGCAACCATAAAAATCGAGTCAGTTTTCACCTAAAAAAAGCGAAGATTGGTTTGTCCTGCTGCACGGAGACACAAAAGCAAGAATCAAAAAGTCTTGTAGAGTCCACCTGGAATATTTCTTTGGATTTTAAAAACATACAAAGGCAATTTTGATCCTGGAGACAATTATGGCGGGGTGAGACGCGTCCCCGGTACAGAAAAAAATGTCGGGCAAATTTTGAGAAATGACGCGTTTGGCATTCGCGTTTTATTGCATTAAATTTTATTTGTTGTTGATTTATAAGGTCTACAATCTGATACTTACATATTTGTTGGCGATATGTTACATTTATAGCAGCGAAAAACTTGCGATCTTGCAAAAAAACAACTTTTCGAAGGCAATCTGTTCGAGAAAAAGTCGCGAGGAGTTCACGCCGCGTCACCTTCACAAAAGAGAGAATAAGAAGTGTGAGGGCGCTCTAAATATTGAAAAGCGCCCTCTTTGAGACATCCCATAATTGGGCGATAAGAAGCCCAAATGGGAGATTTCGGCCACTTGGCCGTCTCATTGGCGACAATGTTTTTTGTGGATGATTTGGGCTCCATGTACAAACGAATGCTAAACCGGCCCAGTCCCTGTTGTCGCCTTGGCTTTGTAGTGTTGTGTTCTCGTTTATCCTGAAAATATGGCAGAAAATGAGAGATCATGCGGCTGTAAGGGCGTTAGAACATGTTTAGTATGTGAACAGCAACAACATGAAACTCACAACCTGAACCACATTCCAATGAATGTTACAACAAGCGCTGAACAACAGGTACAAAATAAACAAAACGGGAACGAGTTGCCGGAAAATAAGAGGGGGGGGGGGGGGGGGGGGGGGGGGGGTGTCAAAGCCCCCCCCCCCCCCCCTTCCTTCCTCAGATGCCTACTTTTAGGTCCTATAATAGATGCTTTTAATTCAGTAGCATTGACAACAAAAGGCATTGATTGTCCTGACGGTTTATCATTAAATGTGTTACTATTTTTACGTAATAACAATAATGCTGGTTACTGCTTCTATTTCAAGTTCTTGTTAACATGTTTTTTTTCTCAAAATTATTACTTAGTATTAAATATATGGCTAATGGCAGCCTTGTGGATGATGATTTATCTTTTTGTTGGAATTAAACAAAAGGTTAATTTGTGTGCCATTTCAATTTTCATTTGTAAACTAGGGCCGCCGTGTTTGGGAAAGCACGTTGGAATAGGAAGGTTATGAAAGATTCTGTCATCTCTTTTAAAAAGTGCGTACTTTTATTTATGTAGGAGTCATTGGAGTTGTATCGCTACTGTTGGAAGTGCAACAAAGCATGGGGGCCTGTGCATACCTACGACTTCACCAACCTGCCTACCACTAAACCTTCATCATGCGACCACACGGGAAGAACGTTAGAATTCTCGGGAGTTACCGTTATCCCAGAATTCATTTACAAAGAAGAGGAAGCAGGACTTGTTAGGATCATTGATGCATCACCATGGAAACCGTCCCAATCTGGGAGAATAAAACAGGTCTCGGATTCTCTAGAATTACATTTTTGTTCCGATCTCAAATTGACTTGCAAATGGTGACCTTCGCCTTTTTCACATACTGAAACTAGAATAGTAAAAGCTAAAAAATAATGCGCAATTTTAAAATAAGAAAGACGGGCCTAATTTGTGTTGCAAAAAATGGCAGTTAAAAGATTCAGCACCCTTAGTAAGATTTGAAATCCTTTGAAATTGTAAGAAATTTGAAGATGGGATATTTTCATCAACCTTTAAAAAATCGTTGACATCTTAGTTCGTGAATATTTTATCAGGACAAATGACATAAATACTTTTGTTTGTGATCTCTTGCAGGATTATGGGCCCAAAGTAAACTTCAAAAGACGGAAGGTTAAAATGGCAGGTTTCACCGGCCTGCCAATGTTCATCAAACCCTTTGTTGAGCGGATGAATAAACTTGAGGGACTGAGTGATTTCGTACCTGTCGAACAGTGTAATCTGGACTACCGACCCGAGAGGGGGTCGGCTATCGACCCCCACCTTGACGACAGTTGGCTGTGGGGCGAGCGACTTGTCACCATCAACTTGATCTCGGGTACCTATTTAGACATGACCTCTATTCCAAGTCCCGGGAAGGAGGATACCCAGGCTGTATCGGAATCTGTCAGGATCCCACTTCCTCCGCGGAGCCTGCTGGTTCTGTCGGGGCCAGCTAGGCACCAATGGAATCATGGGATACGGAGGGAGGCCATCGTGTCTCGTCGCATCGCAGTGACACTCAGGGAGCTGACAGAGGAGTTTTTGGTGGGCGGAGCTCAGGAGAGTATCGGGAGGGAGGTGCTGTCTGTTGCCAAAATGTACTCGGGGATTGTGGTTCCTTAAACAGGCCCATTATTCAGAAGACATGATTTAGGCTTCTACAGAGATGACATTTTTATAAAAATTAGCAGGGATGTAGTCAAGTCCCTGCAAGTCCATCACAAGTCATCCAGTTGCTATACGAGTTTTGATAAAAGCATTCCTTTGTCATTGTTTAACCAGCTACTTTTGACTGGCTTTATGAAAGGACTTGTGACTGGACTTGTGCAAGGACTTGCAGGGACTTGAAAATTAGAATGAATATTCAAAAATTGGTGCATGATTGACAGTCTACTAATAATCTGGAAATCACGTGGACCAGAATATATTTACAAAGGAAGAACAATTACATTTTTTTAAACCCAAGATTTACACATTCAAACTGTACATATATTTACAGGATTTGTATAATGAAATAATATAATGTAGATTTGGCTTTTTCTTAAGTGACTTTGGAGAACATTAAAATTGGACACATTGATGAATTTGAATGTACAGTACATTCACTACAATTGAATCTATTTAAAACCAAACATTTGTTTTTGTAACCCCCTTAACTCGCATGTATTTTGGGAACATCTGTGACAAAACTCGGGCGCAAAACTTTAATTCACCATATTTTGACTAAGGCTGTGTCTGAATTACTTAGCTACAGCTTGAAATTACAATTGTAAAAAATGGTGAAGACACTGGTGCAAATTCAGAATGAAATTAGTTGTCATACATCGCACTCTAACGCACACCGACCAGTAGGCCTATGCAGTGTGTCCCGTCAATGGTCTTTCATCTTTCACAGTTGCATCTTGTTGGTGCACGAAGCCCAGATCAAATTAAACATTGTCACTTTGAAGAAAAATCTCTGTCAGATTTAGAAGTTTGGGTCACTGACGTCTGTAATTGTCTTCCCGAAGACAGTTTGCTCCCATTTAGAAAGCTGGTGGATGAACGATCGATGGGGCCGGATGTTGCTCTTGCAGCCACCAAGATGTTTGTAAGCATCCTGAATGAATAGATTGATACCAAACATTTGGTTGGTTCGATCTTCAAGTGAATTAGGAAGACACTGGCATGATAATGGGTGTTCTAACAATGCAATGAATAAACAAACTTTGGCAAAAGAACTCCTGGACAATGTGGGCTATCCTAGGTTCTATGTACTATGTTCTATGTACTATGTTCTATGTTCTATGTTTCACGTTGCCCACCTCCCTCTCGACTTGATAAAGTGTGTCAGCTCAAAATAAATATTTATTCATTCAGACATAAGTCTAAACTAAATTACCCCTGGTTTAGAAAGGGGTTCTAGAGTCGCGCCAAACTAAATTGAAACTAGAGCTAATGTGCTTCAGGAAGCACGGATATCAGCCTAAATAGTCTTTTGTAAGGCTTGTGTGAACCGCCTCGCACTAACCACTTGGTGATGACTACCACTCCCAAACTGCAAAAGCATTTAACCAAGTTTGACTGAAATCGGCTAAAGAATATAGAAGAAAATACATTTAATATGCTTCAATATAATGACCTCTACTGACCATTAATAGACCAGTGGCCAAATTAATTAGATCAAGGCTGTGGGAGAAGCATTTAGTTATTTTGACAAAAAATGACCCCTACTGACCATTAGGTGACCAATGGCCAAATTGTGACCCCTACTGACCATTAGGTGACCATTGGCCAAATTAATTAAACCAAGACTGTGGGAGAAGAAGCATTTCGTAATTTTAAAGAAAATGACCCCTGCTGACCATTAGGTGACCATTGGCCAAATTATCGGTGTACACCCTATATGAGGCTTGGTCCAGAGATATAACTGACCAAGTTTGACATGAATAGGATCAAAACTTTGGGAGAAGCAGCATTTCCTAATTTTGAAGAAAATGACCCCTACTGACCATCTGGTGACCACTGGCAAAAATCTGTGAACAACTTTTATGAGGCATGGTCCAGAGATGTAACTGGCCAAGTTTGACAATAATTGGACCAAGACTGTGGAAGAAGTAGCATTTTGTACTTTTAAAGAAATGACCACTAGTGACCACTAGGTGACGTTTGACCACACCTGCTGATCACTACAGGTAGAACTCGGGTCAAGGAAGATCCTGTCCAAATTTGGTTGAAATCGGTCAAAGAATTTGCCAGATATTGAATTTGGCAGATTTTTTTGTGAGCGTTTGCCCGAAGAAAGAAAGAAAGAAAGAAAGAAAGAAAGAAAGAAAGAAAGAAAGAAAGAAAGAAAGAAAGAAAGAAAGAAAGGCGACGAATACAATATATCAGCCTGCTTCGCACGGCTGATATAATTAAGTCGCTCCCGAGTCGCTCTAAAGACTCCTCCAGTTAATCTTTTGCCACCTAGCGTGTCTAGTCGCTTCTAATTGTTCCATACTTTGGATTGACTTCATTCACTCATTTGGTTCGGCACGACTCTAGAATGCCTGTCTGAACCGGGCGTTACATGTACCTGCAATGACCACTTGTAGAACACCATGAGATATGCTAAGACCACACACACACTGCGACTAAGGCCATGATCACTGCAGACCAGCGCAGCCTGCTCTGAACCGATAATACCGCCTGGAAAAGACAAAAACAAACCTAGTTTAAGCACAATTCATCCTTTAAAGAAATGGTTTCTGTGAGAGAGACACTTGACTGTGAGTGTTTCGAGAGTCTTGCAAGAGACCACTGTCTTACCCAGGAATTGACAAGCTAGGTTCAAGTGAGGGTCTAGATCTCCATCCTCGTCATCTGTGACTGGAATGTGAAGCAGTTGGTCACTACTCAACTCACTGTTTCTAAAAACAAAACAAAATGTAAACCATCTGCCATTTAGCAACGAGGCAAAAAAAGGGACGGAGTCACTTGGCCTAGGAATTTAAAATACATTGGTATGCTGTGCGCGAATGGCGACTTGGCCAACACGTGAATTAGATTTTTAGTTCGTAACTATTTCCACATCCCAGATAGTTATAGGGAATTTTTATCTCCTTCAAAATCTGAACATTTATTTATCGTCTCCTTTTCAGGTTTCTTTGGGCTTGAAAGGCTTTGGAACTTCAGTGAATTGGGTGCTTTGCAAAATAAAACCTGTTTCATGACCAGAAATAAAAAAAACAATTAGATATAATAAACGATTAGATATAAAGTTCCTTACAGTTCAGTGGGGTCTGCCGACAGACACACCACCCCTTTAATCTTGAGATCCTTCCTGACCTCCGCCCGGCAAGCCTGCTGGCAATCACCCAGGTACAACCTCCCTGGCAGTACCTCCACGGGGTACGGCTGGAGCTGGTCTAACTCCCTTGGCATGTAGATGATCTTCTGGGTCCGCAGGAATGGGTAGAGGGCCGAGAACTCCTCGTAGCCTCCTCGGAGAATCTTAACTGGGTTGCGGCTTCCCATCTCTGCCATGACCTGGGCGCAAGCAGTGGCTGGCTCTGAATTGATGAGAAGGTAATACCCATCATTTATAAGTTAATAGGTAATTTGGTCATCAGTTCAATTAAGTTCATTGACGTCTATTCAAACAGAAGCAAAACAAAAATTAAAAAATTTCAAAGTGAATAATGAAATTGGCAAGGCGGGACTTAAACCTTCGACTTCCGGAATACCAACTGAGCTATCTTGCCCTATGTTGGCAGTCGCCCAAATTGTAAGTATCTTTGTTCAAGGGTTCTAGTCAGAAGTCATAAACACCAGAATGCCGTGTGGCCAGGGAATATGGCCGATTTTACGATACAACCTGAGAAGCAAAATTGTTGGGATCCCTCAATAAGGATAACTTTTTATCTTATACACAAATAAACCACAAGGGAAACTGACTAAGTAAATTTGCATAAATTTGATAATAAGACACTAGTTACCAAATTGAGTAACAGCCATAAAGGTTTGGTTTGTCAAAGCCCTAAACAAAACAAAAACAGGAAAAAAGTTAAATAATGAAAATAACCAACAGAATTACACATTTTAAAAGGTTTCTACCCTGATCTTGTAGGCTTCGAGTCTTGCTATCTAATACCACAACGTGCATTTTGCATTCCACTTCACCATCGTAGGGAACTAGGAATTCATCGGAGGCTGACTGTATTAATTACAGAAAAACAACAGAAATTACGTTACGTTACACTTCATTTTATGTAATAAGCCATTTGCGCGTGACCCCGAGTTACATTTGAATAACATCTGTTACACTGACTTGCTCACACAGCTTGGAAGAGTTGAACTTTAAATTCTCCAGACCAAAGACGCTGTTGCTATATCACGTGATTCGGGGCAAGCCTTACGCGTCATACGCTAGCAACCCCCAGCTCTGGAATGGTCTGGTGTGTTTTTGCCATTCTCACCCATTGTAAACAATGTATTGGTGCTGAGCGTCTCTTACGTAACTATGCAAAAGCTTGCTCCGAATCACGTGATATAGCAACAGTGTCTTTGGTCTGGAGGATTTAAAGTTAAACTGTGCCAAGCTGTGTGAACAAGTCAGTGTACCAGATATTATTTAAATTTAACTCGGGGTCACGCGCAAATGGCTTATTAGCTTGATGAAACTACTCAGATGAGTAAGAAAGTTCCAAATTTAACATTGTAAACCTGATAAACATCAATGATTAACACTCCGTGTTTTTATCCTGAACAGGATCTTTCTTAAAGGCAAATAAACTGGACAATGTTAGACAACATTTTAAAAAGTAACAAGTTTGATTTTTTAAACCATTTTTACAGTTCAAAAGTCTTTTTGTTATCACACACGTTATTTGCAAAGACTGTTAATAATGTAACAGAAACAAAACACTTACCCTTGGTGCCTTCTTAGATGTGATGATGTGACTCTCGTTGTACTCATTGGTCTTTCTGGCATCTGAGAATTGTGTTTTAGGAAAAAAATTATGACTGCTAAGTAAACTTGAGCTGCACAAAATGTCAGTAACTATAAATTGTAATATAATATTTTGAGGGCATAATTTTGTTTGTTGAATCAAATCTGTTAACATTCTTGGAGCTTGTTTGGCAATGTTTAATTGCTATGTTCAACCTCATATTGACTATAAAAAATTAATAAGTTTTTTGTTTCCCTCCACTTCCTATTTCTCATTTATTTATTATTAATATTTGTTAACTTTGTTTTTGTTTAATTGCTTTCAGAACAAATTGTAGCTACATGAAGTTCAAAATGTGATAAAAAGGGGACAAACAATGACACCTTATAATTTGGAGCAAAAAAAAGTTGATAAAATGGAAGAAAACCATCCACCATTTTGGTATTGATTAGATCAATGCATTATACGTACCTAGAAGTAATAGATAATTGGCGTCACTGAGGCATGGATATGATGTAGCCTGCTGGAGGATGTTGTATAACTCGGTGGGTTCACACATTACGATGCGTCCTGCCATGGTGTTTACAGGGGATTTCTTGGGGATGATTTAAGTTTAAGATAAAGAATGAAATCACTAAACAGACACATCAAGATTTGTAAAGCAAGGGTTTATAGGCCTACCAAAAACTATCTCAAACAATTTTATCATTGAGTGCCTAAAATTTACTTTTTATTTCTATTTAGGTCCTCGGCCTATAACCTTAATCTGGATTCAGGACTGTGTTAAGCCAAATAAAAAACAAAACTAGTTTCTCATCCTAACGTTTTTAATAAAGGCGGATGACGACACTTTTTCAAAAGGAATTGATGCATTTGTTTAGACTTTAACGCAGAATTTACTAAATAATAACGCGATCCACCCGTCTACTACAGCTACGCTTCATTAGTCCTACAAAACTTAAAAGGAACAATTTATAATTGGGAGAAAAGTGCGGATAAAAATAAAACTGCAGTCTTTCGTAGCTTAACATTATAGTAAGTAATATGCAGGGGTGGAGTCTAATTATTAACACACAGGAAAAGTTAACGTAGAACGAGAAACTTGTTTTCTTTTGGGCCTGGCTTCTAGGCTTTGGCTTTATGTTCATTCACAGACCATGTTGCAAATAAAAAAGCAGCATTTTTCATTCCCACAAATCCTTGTGACCAATGAATGATGTGACGTCTCATTGATTGACAGCGGTAGTGATAAGGTTAATTCTCACGGTTGACATGACGTCACAAACTTAAAGGGGCGAACCGTGCATAGCAACAGCTAGGCGTTATTAAATCTAAACAAAAATCCCTAATTCACACTTATAAAGTACATAAACAATGGTAGGAAGATAAACAAGGTTCCTGGATGTCCGGCCGCAATTAAGAATTTGGGGAGGGGGAGGGGGGAGAAGAGGAGGGAGAATTATGTTTATTTGATAAATTTGGATTCTCTATTCTCTATTCTCGCGGTCGGCATGACGTCACGAAGGGGCGAGCCGTCCATAACAACATGCGTTAGACCTCAAACTTTCCCCTTTGCGCTTAAGTGCATAAACAATGGGAAGATAAACGAGGTTCCCGGATGTCCGACCGCGAGAATTGATTTTCTCGGGAAACATCAACAAATGCACGCCACAGACCAAAATTACAAGTTTATCCTATCTATTGTTATTAAATATTATACTGCTGCAAACTGCTTACTGGCTGGAATGACCTGAAATATACAAATCAAATAAGTTAAGAGGGCCTAATATTTCGATCTTAACAAGATCTTCTTCAGAGACTAAATGACTGTGTACAAGAAACAAACATATATAGGGCAACATACAGCATGATGCACGTCATGGACGCTGAAAAAAACACAAAAGAAAAAAGCACAGAGTTCAATAGAACAAGCCTATGTTAACCACTTGAATTTAGAAGATTGTTAAATAATTAAAAAAACCAGCTCAATTAATATTATCGGGTAAAATACCGAAACTGTCTTGAAAAACTCAAGTCGTCTGCTTCTTCTCGCAACTTCCGCGTCAGTTGCCAAGGAGAATAATTACAGTTCCGGTAACATTGCATTGTGGGACTAAACGTTATTGCATCTGCGCGATGACCCTTTTTATGACCTTTTTTTTCTCTGCTCGTTTCGCCGGTTCCGGTTGCTGTGATCACATTTTAGTACTGAATTTGCCGCAGAATTTCTCAGATTTCTACAACTTTTATTTATGTTTTGGTTGCATATAACGTTAATTTAGATCACAGTGAAAATGTTGAGATCTTGTGTACTTTTGAGGAGGGTGGGAACGCCAGCCCAAGCCAAGCGATTGTTGTCGCTGTCTGCTCAGGTAAATCGCTGTTGTGTAGCGCTGTGTGTGTGCCGGCGGTTGCCGGCGCGGCATCCGTGGTGATCAAGCTCGGCTGGGTGCTCGGCTGGGTGCACGGCCGGTGCTGGCCGGGCTTCATGATGGTTGAGAGAGCGGAACGGAAGGCGTGCTGGTCATGCCAAGTTTTAACTCTCTGCAAAGTGCATAGTTAATGCATAATTTTGTTTTAGTGTTTATTGCAACTTCAACAAAAATTTGAAATGGCAGTTGTGAAAATAACAAATTTAAAATAAAAGGAGTGATAAGAATTACAAAAAGAAATTTTGTTTGTATATTTTAAAGTTGCGCTTTTCTTGTCTTTATATTTACTTTTCAGGCATTGTTTAACTTGTAAATACGCAATGGCTATCGTTACGGTAGTGTTGATCTGATTCCCCGGCTCACCCAGCCTGACATTGACAATACTCTAAACCTTGGCTCCAAGAGTGAAAGATCCCGAGTATTGTCAATGTGAGGTCGGGCAAGTTGGTTGGGGAATCAGATTGTCAACTAGCTACCTTAATAATAGCCACTGCATTGTAAAGAACATAGCACCATATTTGCACGGTCGTTTAAAGGCCTACTTTGAATTTTACGCAATAGTTTTTTTCTGATTTGATGAATTAATATTTGAAATTAGAAAGACAATTTTGTTTTGTTAACCAGTTCGCGCCGGATGACGTATATAAACGCAAACATTTCCCCAAATTCAAAACGGATGACGCATAAACACGCCAAGTTCAAGTTCGGAAATGTATGTCAGCAGCGCGCAAGGCCGGAAATGCGTGGGTGTGCTTCCCGGCACTATCAGCCTGAACCCGCTTCGGTTCGAGTTTCGTTAAAAATAATCCCGCCCGTCGGCTCGGCGATGTTAAAATAATCCCGGCGCGAACTGGTTAAACTCATGTTGAAAATCTCTTTGCATTGCATTCATGTCCCCAGGACCACCAGAAGGTTGCCGTTATGGGTGCTGCTGGTGGCATTGGTCAGCCATTGTCTCTCCTGCTCAAGTTGAACCCGATGGTCAGCAACCTGGCACTGTACGATGTGGTCAACACGCCCGGCGTGGCAGCTGACCTGAGCCATGTGGAGACACCGGCCAAAGTTGCCAGTTACCAGGGAGCGGAGCAGCTGCAACAATGCCTAGAGGGGTGTCAGCTGGTGCTCATCCCCGCCGGGGTACCAAGGAAACCTGGTGAGCTGTGAATTCTTGCTACAGACTGCAAGATAATTTGCAAGCTTCTTGAAAATCTAGGGCTAATTAGAAAAGCTTTATGACAAGGGAACTAATTGTCCACCATTCCTAGCCTAAGATTTCCATCTCTTAACTCTAACCCTCCAGGGTATTTTAGTTTAAAACACTGCCAGATACAGCAACTTGCAACATTTGTCAAAATTACTTGTTCCCAGTTCAGCAAAATTCATCAGGTAAAAAAAATCTCAAGGCCAAACTGCCTCAGAGTCTGCGGTCACCCAACACAGCAGGATCCACCTTTGGCATTGTTCAATAGGGACAAGCTCTGAATAGTCTTGGGCTTGGCCATTTTATGCACTGGTGTTGACAACATAATGCATCACATAGTGTGGCAGACTATTCCACCTGATGCACTTCGCTGCATCGGACAAGTGGCAGGGTTAGGTTTAAAGCTTGTGTCTTAAATATTTGTTTTGGCATTCGTTTCCACACTTGTTAACTGTTTTAGGGATGCATTGTTATGGCTGTCCTAGGTATGACAAGAGATGATCTATTCAACACCAATGCCTCCATCGTCCACACACTTAGTGAAGCAGCTTCCAAATACTGCCCCAAGGCTATCATAGGAATCATCACCAACCCGGTATGGAGGACATTACTCAGATCTACCCACTAATGATTCTGTCTGGATGACTGGGTTCTGTAAAGCTTAGTGTAAACTCCCAAATCTTAACAGATAGTGCCTTTGATTTGCTCTAAAAATAAAGTCAAATTTTGTTTGATTTTGTTCTTTTTAAATTCTTACATAAGGGGGTTTAAGTTAAACAAGAAAACGTAACCATTTTGTTGGCCAGGTATTTTGTCCCCCAACCCCATCTACTCATTTCCATTTATTTTTCAATTTGTTTTATCAGAGACCGAATAGCAACATATTGCTGAACTTTTATATTGTTAACCTTCATAGAGAGACCACCTTTTTAACCTAACAGCTTATTTGTGCAGTGTAACAAATATTTTTAATATCTCTTAGAAACCTTATAAATTAGAGTCATTATTTATGCACCTTGAAAAACATGCTGCAAAATAATACCGTTTGTAAAAGTCTCTATATAATATCAGCTTTTCCCCACAACCCCAGATTCACCAAAGTTACAACTGTGTTGTTAAATTTACCAAATTCGTTTTCCCTTTTTTTTAAGGTCAACTCCACTGTTCCCATCTGCAGTGAAGTCTTCAAGAAGGCCGGAGTCTACGACCCTAACCGCATCTTTGGAGTGACCACCCTGGACATTGTCCGATCCAACACGTTTGTCTCAGACCTGAAGGATCTTGACGTCACCGCCACCTCTGTGCCGGTCATCGGCGGTCACTCAGGGATCACAATTATCCCGTTGCTGTCACAGGTAAGTGGACACTTTGAGACACTGGAGGGCAGTAGACAACCTGGGTTAATGGTTAAAGCATTGGCCAAGTTCGATCAAGGAACTATAGTTAACTAGTGGTTAGTTCGTGATGTCATTAGGGCATGCACACTGAAGTTGAACTGCGAACGACTCTAGTCGAACTATTGACCATTAACTGCCAAACTGGTCCTCTCTGTACTGTGCTATTAAATCGGCTATTGGTTACCATCGATGCGACCAACCGCGGTAGGCTGGTCGTGAATAGTCGACTAGACTAGTCCAACCATCGTCGACTAGCCTGAGTTCGATCAGAGTTAGTCAAACTATAGTTAACTATAGTCCTTGATCGAACTTGGCCATTACTGCAGCGATACAAGAAATTCATGTTCTTATTTTGTATTTTCTCATCAGACCCAACCCCCAGTGCAGTTCACAGATGAGGAGCAGGAGAAACTGTCTGATCGTATTCAGAACGCAGGAACTGAGGTTGTCAACGCCAAAGCTGGAGCTGTAAGTATCTACACAATCCACCAATTTTCTTTTCTTAAAATCATGGAAAATTGAAAAAGAATTATGACAATGCATTTTCCTTGATAATATTTCAAATCTGTTAGTAGTTGATTACAGTTAGCGCCCTTGAACAAAAATATTGACAAATCTAGAGAACCACCAACAATTGGGCTAATTAACTCAGTTGGTAGAGCACTGGATCGATAATCCGGAGGTTGCAGGTTCAATTCCTGCTCTAGTCAATTTATTTGTTTAAATCTTAAAATAAGTAATTTCTTCTGTGGCCTTTACTTGTTAATAGTGTGGAGTCAATTTATTATACACTTATTGAATATATGGTATAATTTGTTAAACTTTTGGGGTTTTTCTGTACAACAGGGTTCCGCCACATTGTCCATGGCAATGGCTGCTGGGAGATTTGCCAGCTCGGTAGGTCTTTTTATTTCTACATCATGACTAAAATTCATTTTCTAAGATACATACTTGTTCTTGTAGATTCCCCTAAATAAAAAAAGCGTATGGAATCAGTTTGCAGATGGCAAAACATTTTCAGAAAAAAAATTGTCAATATTAGTCTTAAGTACCGTTTTTTTTTGCTGTGTTTTGTACTTTGGACACGATAGTTTTGTTTCAATTCAGAGCAAATATTGTTACCCTTTTAAAATTAGATTTTGTAATTGATTTGCAGGTTTTGAAGGCTCTTAACGGCGAGCAGGGGATTGTAGAGTGTGCTTTTGTCAAGTCGGACGTTACAGAGGCGGCATACTTTGCCAACCCAATTTTGCTCGGGGTAAGACATTTCAATTTCAAATTTGTTTTTGAAATTAGATTTTTGTCATTGTCAATTACCAATGTGTAGGAGGTTGGAAGTATTTAAAGAAACTGCAAAGAAAAATTATTTGTTCATTTAAAGTTTTGCCTTTTGAGTAAACTGACATTTAACCTGTAATATTATTGCTCATGTTATCTTCTAAATTACTTCCAAATGTTTCTCAGGTTTCCTCAGTATATACATTTGTACGCGTACTGGCTTTTCAAATACAACTTCAGGCTACCCATTATGTACTCGGAGAGAACAGTTTCTAAAATTGTTTGACAAACACCCAGAACTTGCTTTGTTTCGTTGCTCTCTACAAAGTACATGTTCTTACACATTTTAAAAGACACCCAAAGTAGTTTGTAGCATTGTTCAGTAACTTTAATTTGACTGTCTTATTTTGCAGCAAAACGGTCTTGACAAGAATCTTGGTTTTGGCAAGCTATCCAACTTCGAGACTAAACTGCTGGCCGATGCCATGGGTGAACTCAAGGGCAACATTGCTAAGGGTGAAGAATTTGTGAGGAACAACTAAAACAGATAAGTCCCATGCATCATAATCATCTCTAGGGCACTTTGATAAACTGGTTCTCTGATCTGACAGTGGTCTTCAGTGACTTTCATACCCAGGGGGTCTGGGCATCAGACAATATAAATATGCAAGATCCTTTTGTTGAATACTATTTGCTCATGTATCAAATTGTCTTTATCTTCTGGGAATTTGGGTTGTTTATTTTAATATCAGTTGCACTAAGGATGTGGTGATTAGAATAATAACCCTGCAATTGTCTGCACAAATTAAAACCTTGGGCTGAACAATTCCAGTGGTTTTGTTTATTTGGGTCAGTCCATAAATTACATCCGACCTAGGATTAATCTCCAAGATCGATCCTAGCAAAATATGTGCAAAACAATTTAAATTACACATCAGATGTAACTGGGACACCAACGAAGCAATACTTTTGAACCTCTCAGCTCCTATTAAAAACTCTCGGTAAATTAGCCTTAGAATACCTAATAATTTATGATTTTTATTAAAGAAATTGCAGTGAATTTAAGTAGCTAAAATTGTGAAAATGTGTGTCGGTCAAAGATTGCTTTTAAAAAAGCAGTGAATTTTCTTGTTTAATATTTATACAAAATTTTTATCAAGATAATTTTTGGCTTTATAATTACATTTTTCAGCCGTATTTATTCACAGATTAAGCCGACGCTAAGTAAATCTTTTAGTATTGTATTTTGGACACAGAAGTGAGTACTAAAACATATACCGATTGCTTTCGTAAAGAAAAATAGATTTCCACTCACCGTATTTGTTGTTTTTCCTACATTTAATGTTTGATAACAATTTATTTGTAATAATGCTGCAGCATTAAAATACCGATATAGTTCTCATTTGTTTATGTTTTAGTAATGGAGTCAGGATAATAAAGGGATCCAGTTTAAAGTAAATGTATCAAACTTGATGGTCGTTTAATTATTTCAATACATACATACAAAATTGAATTGGATGTAAAGTTGTCTTTTGCATATTTTCAAACATTTAGTCGCTGGGTTTCGAAAACTGCATTGCAGCTTTATCGGAGGGTGTAGATAATATACCCAGCACGATATGTGGCAGAGGGGTACCCCCCCTCTTATCCCTATACCTTATACACAGTCAACACTATTGTTACCTAACCCACCCCCCCTTGAAACCTAAAAAGAATTCCTAAGATTCCGGGAACACAAAAGAGGGGGGGTTTTCTCTGCCACATATCGTGCTTCATATTATTCTATTGCAGTTACACAAAACCATCTCTCTCTGATATTAACAGGAATCATTATTTAGAGAGTTTCAATCAACAATGGATAAATATCTTAGAAATCCTTGGCATTTGAATAATTTATAAATCTTTTGTAATGATTGAGCTAAGGCTTTCCGTGTTCCTTTATGCGATCTTCAATCCACTGTACGTAGTGCGCCACTCTGGTGTACACCCCAGGATTGTTAGCCAAGGCGCACCCCCTCCCCCAGCTTGTGACCCCTACGAGATACCAGCGACCATCGGACAACTCGCACATCAGAGGGCCACCTGAATCTCCCTGAAGATAAACAAAAAATTTAGAA
Source organism: Crossaster papposus (assembly GCA_037893245.1). NCBI lineage: Eukaryota > Metazoa > Echinodermata > Asteroidea > Velatida > Solasteridae > Crossaster > Crossaster papposus. Next base: position 615,469 of record JBAIAA010000072.1, on the reverse strand, counting down.
AATGTTATTAAAGAAAAAGTCTAAACAATTATTGTTCAAATGCTTACTCGATATTGGCGACTCTAAACTCCCTGTAAAATGATTCCTTCTGACATGTCATTTTGAAGACTAAAATATGAAAGTCCAAAGATGTGTCTCGGATCACATACCTGGCACGCATCAATTTGTCCAGCCAGGTAGCCTGCACACATCATGCTGTGTCTTACCATCCCCCTGTAGACATTCCTGTGGTTACACTGACTATGACTCAAGATGGGAACCCTGGCTTCCTGAAGTGTCTTAGCTTGTTTCCCTCCCACTGTATGAAAAGAACAAAATGAAACCAAAATGCAAGACTTGATGAGCTGTTAACATCTTATCATTGGTGTTTCTCGGTGAGATTACATTCATAATTTTTCATAGAACTATCAATCAGAAATGTAATTGTTTTATTGGGTTGGGCATCTTGACATTTTTTGTAAGCACTGTGCTAAATTTTAAAAACAGCCAGATTTTTACTTGATTGAGTCTGGATAAAGAAATGAAGTTTAATCACAAGTCCTTTTCGAAATCCATTCACAAGTAACGGGCGACTGTGGCGGACTTGCGATAGACTTGCGATCGACTCAAGTACTAGAAAACACAAACGCATATATTTCGTTCTTACTCTCCGTCAATCCCCATCCCGTCACAAAGCAGTGGGTCTTGTCCCCCATGTCCAACTCTTTATCCAGGCAGGCTGTGTTGACTTGCTTGCCGTCTAGCGACAGGGACTTGTCTAAGACTAGGATGGCCAAGTCGTTCATCATAGTCTTAGTGCTAAACTCTTTGTGCTTGATGATACGTTTAATCTTGGCCTCTTGTTCCCCCGAGGCAAGATGGCGGTCAATAGTGTGCTTGCCAAGGTGAACCTTCCAAAACTGTTCGTTGTTCCTGGTTCAATAAAAAAATCAAATGTAAAGGTATTTGTTGGCTGGTTTTAAAAGAAGAATATATTTTTTGCAGCTATCCAAACAGTAACCAACCAAAATACTGTTGAAAAGCTTACTTTTTGTAAAGATATCAATGATTCTAAACTCCCTACGAAATTATTCCGCCTGGCATGCTGTAATTTTGAGAAAATTAACAAAAGAATGTCATTTCCAATTTAGACATTTCTGAATTTTGAATTGAAACAGAAATCTAAGAATATTGTTTTCTTGGAATATGCATCATTCACAGAGCTAACACTTGACAAGGTTGGTTGTCAAACACCTTTCTTTATATTTTGAGCACTTTTGCTGTATCAAAACGATAAAAATACACAATTGACAAATAGTATATTGTCCCTTACTCCCTTTCAATCAAACTGGCTAGGCACGTATTTATTTTCTTAGTGTATTCCAAGATAGTGTATTCAATTCCAAGACCTAGGATTTTATTTTTCAGGATTTTTTTTTTAGAGACTTGACATTTTTCAGGATTTTTTGGATCTACTGTATAGAAACTTGGATTAGGCGAATTGCCTGCTGCATCATATAACCTGGTCATCAAACTTGATTGTAACTTACGACTACTTTCCACAACACTGATCCCTAAAAACAAAGAACACAATCAATTCCAGATTTTACATTCTCTTCAAGAAGCAGTGGGCAGCGGTCACCACCAGGTTTTCCCTGACCAGTGTTCCACCACAGATAGCCACCTCCCTCCCACTCTTGAACCGATGGATTAGCTGGGCCTGCCAGGGCCAGGCACCGACCGTTGCCTCGTGGCCGCCTACAATGCGCTTCTTAAGCAACGGTTGAAGGGACGAGAGCTTCCTTGTGCCACAACCCATGTCTGTGGAACACACCAAAATTGAAGAAACGGAGCAATTTATAGAAGTCAGGGTATTATAAGGTTAGGTAACCAGACTAGCTGGCTTGCACCTATTCATGGAGGTGTAACAGTATTGTAAACAAACAAAAAGTGGAATAACTTTATTTTTAAATTAAAAAAAATCCAACAATGTTCAGCTGACCATCGTTGGAAATTGATACAAAAATCTACTTTCATTGAAAATGGCAGCACACCAGGTGCCATGATTTCAGTCGAGCAAGGTATTTCATTAATAATTGAGTATTTGATTTTTGTCTGCAAATGTATATTACCTTTATAAATGTCTAACCCCTTCCCCTATTACTCCCAATAAAACTCCTACCATATTGCTGAAATTGAGACTTCTTACCCTTTTCCTCGACACACTCTTTTTGCTGACAACTGTTAATCTGTATTTCTTTCCCCGTGCAAGACGTGCTCAGTTCATGACACAGTCGATAACGCTGCCGCTCCCCAGGCCCACAGTCGGTATTGCAGGCCGACCATTCACTCCACAGACTCCAGCCGTACACGGGATCCCAGGCAATCTTGACGTCTTGGATTGGAAAGTCATAAAAACAGTCCAGAGAGTTTAGCTGGTATCACAGAATTGTAATAAATGACATTTCGTTTATGCAAATCGCCCAACACAATGTCAAAGACCACTCGAGGTGTGGGCTACTAGAGGAAAGAGGGGAAGAATCAGCCCCTCACACTAAAACAGGATTCTAATCTCTTCACAGTACGAATAGGGTTAGGATGGGTAACTAATCCACAGCAAGGCATTAATAATGCCTCTACCCATATTATGTGTGGAGTGCCATAGCCCAGGCTGGGTTTGAACCCCCAACCTACAGAACTATACCCACAGACCATGAATTCAATGCTCTAGGCCAATAGGCCATGACACTTCTAAAGACAGAAGATTTAAAGTATATTTAAATGTCTGGGTAAGTTGACTCGTGATCAGAGGGTTAGGGGTTAAAATCCAGCTTTGAATCCAATTCCAAATTTTATCAATAGAACTCTGTTTAGCATGCAAAAATGAGGTATGTGGGAAGAGGTTTTCTTGGCAAATGCAAACGGCTAGCAATATTTTCATGAATACACATTTCTTACGGCAGTCATTTTCATCTGATCCATCTCCACAATCGTCGTCTGTGTCACATCGCCATCCCTGAGGTATGCAGAAGTCTTGGTGTTGACAGGGAAATGCCCCTTCCCAACACCGGTCCCCCACTGAGGCCAAGAAAGAAAAAAACGAAACACCCAAACTGTTAGAAAAACACTCGTTTACACAAATTTGTCAGGCGGATCTTGTGATAAAATAAAACCGAGTCTAGTTTCTTTATCCAGGTTTTTACAACAATTATAAAGTGGCCCTTTTTTTAAAGATGGCAGATTATTTAAGATGGTGGAGAAATTCTTAAGTTTTCTCGATTCTTTGGCTGACACAAAATGTTGTCCAAAGCTGCGTCACCCTTTCTACATAGCTATGGTTTTGTTGGAAGTAGATAAAATGACAATAAAGTGACAATATATTTGCAAAGAATATTGCAAATGTATAAATTCAACCCCCAAAAAGAAGGTAAGCAGAAAAAAGATAATGGCTTACCCTTTACTTGATATAATAATGCTAAAAATTGCAAAGTAATTTTCGGAATTTTAATCACAATTGACATCACAAGTACACCACAAGACACCACATTTGTTTGTTTGTTGTTAAACTACACAGTGAATGCTGTGATTTGTCAATTGAGCAAATTCATTTGTTTCCAGCACCTGTGCCACAGATGTCGGTGGTTTCATCGGACCAATCATGGCAGTCAGCCATGTTGTCACACGCCCAGGACCACTTGATACAAGCCTCTCCAGAAAGACATCTGAAACAAGCTACAGATCGAGAAAGAAAGATTTATTAATCATGGCTAACGACTGAAAAAATAATAAATATTCACAAATTATTGAAAAATAATAATCAATAAAAAAACTTTTTTTAAAATTCTTGCAGGCTTGTAAAAACTCTCAACTCATAACAATTATGATATAAGAAGAAAGAAATACTGACCCACCTCTAAATGTACAAGTTTTTGCACTGATTGGCCTTCGTTGAGATGATATATATGAAGAAAAAGTGGAAACATTATTGCCCAACTTTAAGATAATGTATCATGATTTAAATGAAATTATGGTAATCTGGAGAATGTTGACTCACATCTAACATTCTTGCAGTTGCTCTGAAGCTCGTCTGCTCCGTCAGTACACTGCTTGACACCGTCGCATATATCTGCCTCCTTGAGACATCTAGCGTTGTCATCACAGGACAGTGTGTGGCAGGCATTGGCTTTAACTGTAGCATGCATTTGGTAAAATCAAGATCGATTGAAATATGAAATGTTGAATGGGGATTTCATAAAACATGTACATGGTGTAAGCACACAAAATGTGCTTAGCACACAAAAACCAGGTTGTCAGCCAAAACTTCAGGTTCTTTTTATGCTATGCAAAAAAGAAGAAGCTGAATACCAGTAAAATAAAATAAAAAATAGGTTTGTAACGCTGTTTTTACCAAGGAAGAATGTTCATGCTTAACAAATTTGTGTTCTTACTCGATTTATAAAAAAGATATTGCAGGTTAGGTAGAAGAATGGTACCATAATAACAATCTTAAGTCTGTGCAAACCAAATGAGCAAAATGGCAATTTCAAGACCTATATTTTTCTCGTTTTGGGATTGTGTGATGGCAAAGTCTTGCCATACTTACGACAGTTTTCCTCCTTTTCATCTGATTTGTCCTTGCAGTCTGCATGACCATCGCATAGCCACGAATTGGACACTATGGTCGTCCCATCTTCGCATGTAAACCCTGCAGTGTTCAATATTTGTAATGTTTGGGTAATTATGCACAATAGACACCAAGTGGCGTTGTGCCGGCGTTGTGCCGGCGTTGTGCCGGCGTTGTGCCGGCGTTGTGCCGGCGTTGTGCCGGCGTTGTGCCGGCGTTGTGCCGGCGTTGTGCCGGCGTTGTGCCGGCGTTGTGCCGGCGTTGTGCCGGCGTTGTGCCGGCGTTGTGCCGGCGTTGTGCCGGCGTTGTGCCGGCGTTGTGCCGGCGTTGTGCCGGCGTTGTGCCGGCGCTGTGCCGGCGCTGTGCCGGCGCTGTGCCGGCGCTGTGCCGGCGCTGTGCCGGCGCTGTGCCGGCGCTGTGCCGGCGCTGTGCCGGCGCTGTGCCGGCGCTGTGCCGGCGCTGTGCCGGCGCTGTGCTGGCGTTGTGCCGGCGTTATGTGACGTGTTTGTACACCCCTGAAAATGTTAACCTCATCTGTGCTGGAAAGTATAGGAACATATAGTTTTTCCTTATGTGATCTTCAATCCACTGTACGTAGTGCGCCACTCTGGTGTACACCCGAGGGTTGTTGGCCAAGGCGCACCCCTCCCCCAGCTTTTAAATATCACGTGTCCAGGATAGAATTTAACGTGATTATTTACCTCAGTTCAGGAAGCCAAATAACCGATTTCACTATCAAAACCGAAGAGAACATGTTATCTGTCAAGAGAAAGTGTAAATAACTTTGTTGCGTGGATTTGTGTGACTGTAGTGGCGCAACTAGAACCCAAACTGAACGGGGTGCCCTTTGAATGTAGTTTTAATTTCTTGTCACAGAAGTGATTAACAAATATATTTACCGTACTCATCTTTAGATCGGGCCGATTGTTTAATGTGGCTACCTGTGTATTTGCAATTGGCAGTTTCATCACTTTCGTCCTCGCAGTCGTAATACCAGTCGCACTCCAGGTCGCCATCGATACATTGGTCGCTGGTACAGGCGAACTCTCCAGCCTTGCAAGGCTTGCCACTCTTATCTGGGAAAAAAATGTTTAACGCATGGAAAAAAGATTGATAGAGTGATACATTCCGACGTTAAGAAATAGACGTATTTTAATAGTATGCATATCAATTTCTAGTCTAAATAGTAAAACCACACAGTCTCCACACCCTAATAATGAAACAAAAAGAGCTTTTCTTCATTTTTTCTTTACATTAAACAAAATTGTACCTACTTTTAACGAATGACGTAGAGCTGCTTTCTATCAACATGCATAGGTGGGCAAATAAGACCACTAACGGGACAACATAGTCCAGAATAGATCGGGTATTATTTGAGCTACACGCAGCCATTACTATGTTGGGCAGCCGAGTGGAAGGCGAAACCAGTAAGTGCGTGATGCCATTTACAAGATGCAAATTAAGTCAAGACGATCCATTCTACTTGCGTTGTTCTTTGGAAGTTGCGAGTCATTGTTGCTTTGGATTTGGAATTTGTGGTATGCGCACAATCGCAAAACCGAAGAGTAACTTATTGGGGATTTTAACTTTCACAAAGTAGCTACTCACTCAATGTGGCATATTCTATTATTATCATGATTATATCATTATATTATGTATTTTTTTCATTTTAATTAAGGTTTAATTTAGGCAGCTGACACCCAAATATTTTTAGGCAATAACGTTCTGGTCTTGCAGGGCCCATTTTAGCCTAAAAACGAAATAAAGTAGTAAAAACAAAACATACAAAATCATATGAAGCAATTAAGAAATGAGACGAAGGGACGACCCCCCCCCTTTTTTTGTGGTGGTTATTGTACGTACGTGTTTGTGGAATGTTGTGGTTTCTCAAGAATTCGTTTTAGGTTTTTAGGGGGGTGCGTTAGGTAACAATAGTCTAGAGAGTGTATGTATAGGGAACTAAGGGGGGGGGGGGTCCCTCTGTCTCATATCGTGCTGGGTATATACCAAATTTAAATTAGCTAGAAGAAGAAACAAACACCAAGCTCACAATTGAAACAATAATTGACAAAAGTAATCCGCCACGATAACACTTGCTGGTGATTCATAAGGTTGTTATTGTATTCGTAAACGTGAGTGATGACACTCTTTGAAATGATGTTGCACATCCATATAGTGGGTGACTCAGACCCGCCGGGCCAGATCTTCAAGTGCAGCTGCATGCTTGCATCAGCATTTTCTTCCAACTTTTGCAATATGATCAACATCCTAGCATATCATTTCTAGATGAGCAACTTGTGCATAATGTAAACAAGGACCAAAAGATTATGGAACTTCATAGCGTAACGGGGGGGGGGGGGGGGGTAAACTGTTATTAAACTGTTATTAAAATATTCCTCAGAAAATTCTGCTGAAATAATTTTTCGGTCCGTCCTTTTAATATTTTGCTGAATCGCTGGTCATGTCGTTCAAATGTTTTTAGTCTCATCATCAGCAGCCTGGGGGCTTTTTATTTTGTTTAATGGTCTTAATTGGCTAAAAGTTCTCTCAAAATTGATCGAAGTTGAGTGAAAACGAAACTACATTTGTGTTCATTTTTGCAAGGGTAAGCATCACTAGGTCATCATCGTCTTTTCGTTTGATGACGTACATCGAATTGATTTACTGCAAATTAATGATGTAATCGCTAGAAATAGTAAGTTCAGCCCCTGTGCTCGACGCTGATTGGTTTGTGACCAATCACCATTGCACAAGTACCTCGCAACACGCCCTGCATAAAACACACGGTGTTTTTGCATCCGCATTGTGTACGTGTTTTCGTTCACATCGTGGAAGGACGGTAAGAACTCTGGTTATTTTTTGTTGTGTTATTAAATTGTAAATTGGTAAGCTAAGTTGACAAGAATAACTGTAAATTGGTGGACAATTTCAAGATATATATCTATTTCTTTTCCAAGCTGGGTGCGTTGCATTTTATACTTTTTAGGGGATATTTTATTTTTAGGGTACCGTATACTATATATCATGTTATATATTTTTGTTACAAATTTTAATTTGTGCAGCTTTTGTTTGTGCGTTCGTTTTACACTGTAGCTCAACTTTATCTTCGGGTAAAAAATGTGGAAGTATTTTCAATTTAGTTAACCCCTTGATGCCGCTATTATCAAATGTCGGATTATATGCATGACTATAAAAATAGGCCTTTGACAGCAGTTTAGCTGCACTGCACAATGGACCTGAGCGTGCAGCTGTGACACAGGCTGTGTTCTACAGCATAGCACAGCTTACAACAGCATTCTGGACGAATTAGTGGCCCACGGCAGCATTGTTTTGGCCCGCAGTCGATGAAAAATGGCTTATGGGGCTTGCTATGGGCTATAGCCTAGGCTACTACTGTACTGGGGCCAATTTCATTTAGCTGCTGCTATATGCTAAGCACAAAAAGTCTTGCCCAGTAAAAACAGATTACCCAATACTCATTGTGCTTTCATTATTAGAGCAAAAAACAGCTGAATACCATTACCAGTCACAAACATTTTTCATCTCCTGAAAACTTAGTTTGTAGCCCTGTTTTTATCAAGGAAGAATTTTCATGCTAAGCACTTTTTGTGTGCTAAGTAGCTTCATGAGATTGCCACAAAGAAGCAGTGAAAGAGGAAGTAGATTTGCACACTTAACTAATCAGCATTAGTGACATTATAGTAGATTTGTGTACATTTTTGAACCATAATTCAAGGAAATGCATATCTGGTTTAAGTGAATAATAATATATAGTTTCCATCATCCTATGAAATCACAGCATCTGTGCTTTTATTCTCAAGAAAAGTGAAATGTTTGTATCGATTTACAACAATGGTTGGCTTACCGTGTTACTGTAAACACATCATTTCTTGGTTTCATTTGGCCTAACTGATCAATCAGAGATATCCTGTTTTATTTCCAGAAAAAAAGTCACAATTGTAATAATTCTGATGTATCTTGTAATTTTACAGAATAAACACTCGACATGGCGGATAAGGGAAAGCGTAGCAGTGCCCCCTTTACCCTTGGGGGTGGGAGTGGGAGTTCGGAGGATACCATCTACAGAATCCCACCCTTTTACTTCATCCATGTCCTCAACCACAACACCAATGTCACCACAGTGGAGACTGGTCCTCGCACCTTCATCAGGCAGGACCATGAGAGGTACGATTAATCTTCAAATTTGGACACCGACTATTTTTGCCTTGGACCAACTTAAACGACTCAAGCTGTTGTATTGCCTCGGCAATATGAGCAGCTAGCCTGCTAAATGCAACAAGATGCAACAAGATGCAACAAGATGCAACGAAGAACAGGACTTGATGAGTTGGCGGCTAAATTCAGTTTTTGTTCTTTGCACGGTCATTCGGCTTGAATGGAGGGCCTCTATCTGGCAGCCACAATACCAAGCAACAGACATGGGAATCACTGAACTGGCTATAATTATTGTGGATAGTTGCTAGTTCCATGCTCTTTAGCCTTGTTGCGGAAGCGCGCAAAGGGTGAATGCAACAACTTCTACCATTGTACAATTTTTGCTTTCTGTTGCATTTGGCAGGGTCTTAGGATTAAGAAGAAAAAGACTTCTTATTGCTTACTCTAGCAGACATCTTCAATCCCTAGAAAAAAAAGATTGAATGTAAATTTAGAAATTTGTTACAAATATTTCTAAACCTTGAGATCTCCATTCTTTTCTTTCCCCTTTGCCCATCTTTTTTTTGTAGGGTCATCTTCGGTCCCGAGAAGATGATTATGGTTCCTCCTCGTCATTACTGCATCATTGAGAACCCAGTCCAACGCAACGAGGATGGCTCAGTGATTGAGGATCAGAGCGGACAGATCAAGCTGAATCACGCCGATCAGGAGATCCGTCTGACTCAAGAACCATTCCCTCTATACCCGGGGGAAATCGTCAAACTGGTAACTTGCCAAGGAATTGTTGTCCGTTTGTCTCCGCATTTCTTATTTGTATATTTTCATTCATGTATCAAAAAGCCAGGCATGCAACTTTTCCTTGATCAGCTTATTTCTTTGTTTTTCACTTCACACTTGTACCATTGAACATTGAAAAACTGTACAGTCTTGTAAAGACAGGAATATTCTCATTTGTTGTCAATTACAAGTTGCATGCCTGAAAAAAGTACAGTTTGTTCTTTATTTTATTACATCACCAAGTTGGAAATTCTGTGAGTAAAAAGTTGACAGATTTGATTGCTTTCCATGTTGACAATTGGGTCACTTTTATCCATGTTGTGTTTGTAAAACAAATTACATTTTATATTGCCCCTACATTGCCTACCAAAGTGGTTACTCAGTTCTTGAATCATAGATTTCTGTTTTGTGTTTCAGCCTGTGACTGCTCTTAATGTAGTCTCCGCCAACTCGGCCCTTCGCCTCCGCGCAATCTTAGACTTTGATGACATGGTGGTTAAGATCAAGCGTGTGGCCGGTGACGAGTGGCTCTTTGAAGGTCCTGGCACCTACATCCCCCGCAAGGAAGTGGTAGTGGACGAGACCATCCGTGCCACCATCATCAAGGCTAACCAGGCCATCAAGCTGAGGGCTAGGAAGGAGACGCTTGACCGTCAGGGGGATGTCAGAGTGACCGGTGAAGACTGGCTGGTCAAGAAGATTGGCGCTTACCTACCTGGTGCATATGAGGAGGTGGTGGGTGTTGCCAATGCTTTCGTCCTGACAGACAAGGTAAATTATCCACGACATTCTCTCGTTTTAACCCCAACTCATTCAAGTGATCTACTAGGAACCCTAATTCCTCTTCCCTACACAAAACTCCAACACCACATGGTTAACTCTACACCCAAACTGTTGGACTCTGATTTTAGTGGTATGCCTAATAACCTCATGTACAAAAAGGACCGTAACCCAGGCTGGACTCGAACCCCACAAACTTTAGTTTTACCCACAAACCACAAATTGAATGCTGTGAAGGTTCAATTAAAACTTACAGCTCTTACATATCCTGTTCTACATTGTATTATTGCATTTTTTGGGTATTCCCTGATAAATCTGTGAAACTACATAGTGCTAGAGTGGTCGATGAGTAAGAGACCAGTACAGGGACAAGTAGGGACAACTCATCCTTCACTATAACCTATTTTTCTGTAATTGTCGTCCTGCAGAAAGCCCTGCATGTCCGAGCAACCCGTACCTTCAAGGATGACCAAGAAGTAATCCGGAAGAACGGAGAGGAATGGCTGATCACGTTTGAGGACACCGAAGCCCACATTCCTCAGGTTTATGAAGAGGTAGGTCAAGTAAATGAAGAGAATGAGTACCGTACACATTATGCCATTTTCAGATAACGTCTTTTGAATACTTTTTGTTGTTGCCGTGCTTCTATTTTTTTCTACGTTTATTTTTGAAATTACTTCTATTTCCTATTTTGGGGGGCCCACAGCTCCAAATGTTATGTCAAAATGATGGCAACAAATCGTACCCTGAAAATTGAGGGAGGTTATTGAAAATATATCTTAGTGTGATGGATTGGTACTTGTTTTTATGTTGTGATTGTTTTGATTGCTTTGATGCTTTTTAGGTTGTTGGAGTGGTAGCCATCACCACCCTGACCAACAGGCAGTATTGTGTGATCCTGGATCCTGTAGGTGAGGATGGAAAGCCACAGCTGGGTCAGAAGAAACTAGTCAAGGTAGGAATAAAGGGATTTAGTTAGCGAATGTAATGTCTATATTCAGTAATTAAATATTTGTCTTTTGTTTTAATCGTTATATTTTTTCTGAATTTTTTGTCTTTTTTCTGATTTTTTTTTTTTTTTTCCTGTCATTGTTGGCTTTTTTCTGACATTGTTGGATTTTTTCTGACATTGTTGGCTTTTTTCTGACATTGTTGGCTTTTTTCTGACATTTTTGTCTTTTGTGTGAAGTCCTTACTTTTTTCTGAAATCAGCATTTTTGAAAAATATATATATACAGCAGTAGTATGTGCGTCTTTTAGACCAGCTATTAATCTTTTCAACAGCATTAAACTCTTTTTTATGTTGAATTAGTATCTGCTGGAATTTTAAAACTTGTTAAAGCAACAAAAATTGAGCAAGAAATCATAGTGTTTTTTTGCTCCTGTCTTATAGGGTGAGAAGTCTTTCTTCCAGCGTCCCGGTGAGCATCTTGAGAAGGGCATCCAAGCCGTCTTTGTCCTAGGAGAAGATGAGGGACTGATGCTCAGGTCTCAGGAAGCTTTTAAGGACACAGATGCTGTAAGTTTCTAAGATGTCTTCTTGTAGCTTTGGTGTTGGCATTTGTGACAAATATGTTGCTGTGAAGGATAGTAGAAACAAAAAATCAACAAACTCGTAAACCCTGCCTGCTGATTTAAATGTAGACACGTTTGATGTTAAATAGTGTGGTCTAGCGATGTTGGTTAGGGGTTCGAATTCAGCTGCTGGTCATATCGTTAGGTGCATCACAATATGTGATGCGATCAAGCAAACTCAGTCGGAACTCGGCAATTCTTGTTCGAAGGGGTGAAAAAATCCAAATTGACTTTTTTACCAAAACAGAAGGGGAAAATATTTTTCTTTTACATGAAAATACTTTTTAAACCAAATTCAGAAGGGAAGTGATACAAAAACATGATTTTCTCAGTTTATTTTTAACGGGCTGGTGTTCAAATGGTTGTAATCTTTTAACCAAAGGTCGTATTCACGTTGGGTTTTCACTGAAATGGAGCCTGAAGTACGCTACAAAAGAATATGTAAAAATCTAAAAAACGACCATGGCCTACTTCAGACTGATTTTGCTTGATCGCATCACATATGATGTGTCATATGATGTGCACACGATACGTCACTTTGTGGCGCGACTGACGATATGTTGTGTTCTTGAGCAATTGCCTCTTGATCCACCCAGGGGTATATGGGTACCATCATATTAGCCAGGGAGTAACCTGTGATGCTCTGGTATCCCATCCAGGGGGAATATAAATATTCTTTGTCACTTCATGCCAATGAAACCAAAGATAAACGACAGCAGAAGCAATATTGGCTCGACAGACTTTGTCAAGCTGAAACATCAACGTCAGTCAATGTTTTTTGTCTGTGTTCAGAATGTGGATCGCAAGCCAGGTGACAAGTGGATGATCCGTGGTCCCAAGGAGTATGTCCCTCCCGTAGAGGTAGAGGTAGTCGATCATCGCAAGGCCATCCCACTGGATGAGAATGAAGGAATCTACGTCCGGGATACCAAGACAGGAAAGGTACGAGTCTAGAAGAACAAAAGAAACAAATGACTCAAGGTGCTTTAGAATTGAAATCAAGATCTTACAATAATCTTTCAAGGAATATAGTCCATTCACAGAGCTAAACCTCCATTAGGCTTATAGTTGTTAATCATCTCTTTAAAAAAATGGCAAACGACAAATTTGTTGGTGTATAACCCTCCCCTTTCTTTAGGTGCGTTCCATTAATGGTGTGACCTACATGCTGAACCAAGACGAGGAGCTTTGGCAGAAGGAGCTACCACCAGCTGTGGAAGCCCTCTTACTCAGCATGAAGGACCCCCTGGCTGACCGTGGCGATCGCAGCACCCTCAGCGGTCGGGAGAAACCCAGAGAGAAGACACGAGTGGTGACGTACCGCGTGCCTCACAATGCAGCGGTGCAGATCTATGACTACAAGGAAAAGAAAGCTAGGTATTAGAGGATTGAAACGCCAACAATTGAATATGGGAAAATAAATGTAGAATGCCATGGCTCAGTGGTTGCAGTGTTCGACTAATGTATGATGGTGCGTGGTTCGAACCCTGCCAGGAACATGGGATTTGTGCCTTAAGACACTTAATTACAATTGCCTCTCCCCACCCAGCGTGGTCCAGGGCTTGATGAACGGGGTAATAATTGTAAAGCACTTTGCTATACAAGCATGATTATTTATTACTATTGACAGAATCACAATATACTCTCACTATAATAACACTAACGTCCTTGGCATTCATTTGGGGTACAGTACACTGTTCTACAAAGTACTACCCAATTCTCATAGGCCAGTGTAGTAAGAATACTGCTTATTACTGCAGTTTTCTCTTGAAAGTAGTATTTAGTAGTAATGGTAACATTAGGGTTAATGGGTGCATGAACCACGGTGACTGTAACGTAAACCTCGTCTCCCGTTCTCATCTTTGCAGGGTTATCTTTGGTCCTGAGCTGGTCATGCTGGGCCCCGACGAGCAATTCACCCAGCTGAGTCTGTCGGGAGGCAAACCCAAACGCCCCAATGTCATCAAGTCACTGTGCCTTCTTCTTGGTCCTGACTTCTGCACGGATATCATCACCATTGAGACCTCCGACCACGCCCGCCTACAGCTCCAATTGTCGTACAACTGGTAAGTTGACAATTTGGGTTTTTATCTGCATCAGAGACAAAACGTGTATAGACGATGTGGTAAAACCCTCATGCATGACTTTAAGTGATTACCAACTCGGAAATATCTTTGTGGTCAACCGAGAAATATATCTTTGTGGTCAAAATTATAGTAGTGTTGAACAAATTTGTTTAGTAGATTGCACTTTATGATAGCAATCTTCTTTTGTTTACACAGAATATCATCATAGCTTACAAACAGGTGGTTGTGTCTAGCTTGATAATGTACAATTATTCAGACCTGTGTCCTTAAGCAATCTACCTTATCACAAGCTTACTTAGTGTTAAAGGTAGTATACACCATTGGTAATTGCTTGAATTATCATGAATGGGTAGATTTGGGGGGTTGTATTTCATAGTAAATATCGTTTAACTGACTTTTCCGAAGTTTTACAATCGTGGATGCCGAGAAAAGCTTGAAAAACAGCGTTTGTTTTCAACCGGGGTCGAGCAGTTATTCTTATGTTATCTTTGTTTTTTCACACTCTCGCCGTCCGGCGAGAGAGAATTTTTCTTTAGAAAATTCATTTTTTTGGAATAATTACAGGATATCTAGCGCAATCCTTTTGCTGAATGCCTGGAATCATTATTTACTTTCAATTGAGTAAGGTATTTATTAATAATTCAGTAGTAAATATTTTCGATATCTGCAAATGGTGTATACTACCTTTAAGTTCCAAATCTTGTACAAGTACAAATAACCCTTTTAATCTGATGCCCGAGACTGTATATAAATATATATACTCAACAATCCCACGCGACCACTTACGATGTACTGTCAGGAGATCAGAGGTTACCGATAAATAATTCATATTTCTGTCTAGGCATCTGGACGTCAAAAAGGAAAGCACCGCTTCCGAGGCCGCCAAGCTCTTCAGCGTTCCTGACTTCATCGGCGATTCCTGCAAGGCTATCGCTTCTCGCATCCGAGGGGCGGTAGCTGGGGTTGCCTTTGATGACTTCCACAAGGTAAAGGGAGAATAAGAAAACCTTGCTGCTTCACAAATGTATTGACCCTAACCCTGCCTGATGTCGCACAGTGCACGGTATAAACGGCCAATTTATGAGAGCTATAGTCCCATTGAATAATTGCGTAGTTGTATCGTGCTGCATTTAGTGACCACCAACTCTAAGGCATTGTGGCCTTGTGACATTTGACCTAATGAATCCTTCTACAGTAAGCAGGCTTTCTAGCCAGAATACTCTGGAGGATTATAGGTTAACAAGCTTCTGGGGCCAATTTCATAAAGCTGCTAAGCACAACAAATTGCTTAGCATGAAAATATTCTTCCTTGACAAAAACAAGGTTACAAACAAAATTGTCAGGTGATCTATATGCTTTTTGTGACTGGTATTCAGCTGGAGTTTTTCGTGCTTGGCAAATTCTTATGCTTAGCAGCTCTATAAAATCAAGCTCACACGGGTCACTTTTTTCTTTTTCTGCAGAACTCGGCCAAGATCATCCGCGCCTCCGTCTTCGGTCTAGACGAGAACCTGAAAGTGAAAGAACGCTTCCACTTCCCCCAGAACAACATGGTGATCACCAGCATTGACATCCAGTCCGTGGAGCCCGTGGACCAGCGGACTCGCGACGCCTTGCAGAAGTCAGTTCAGCTGGCTATTGAGATTACCACCAACTCTCAGGAAGCGACTGCCAGGTAAAATACAGGAATGGCTCCAGAAATGTAAACTAATACAACACTTCTTATTTGGCTGTTTAGATACTGAGCTCATTTTGGAAACGAAGGCGTTTGTGAAAAAACAATTGCAAATTATTTGTTTGTGTTTTGTGGCTTACTGGTAGCCTTTTGCAAAATACTGCTTTGATGCGTCAGAATGAACAAAAATGCAGATTCAAACCATCAATACACAATGTTTGCTCAGAAGCTAGAAGAGTTTACTAACTTAATCCTGGAAGTTTGAATTTCCATGTGGTTTTGTTGGGTACCTTGCCAAATCCTCAAGTTATGCACTGTGCAGAAGAACAATAACTCACTCTTGGTAATCAAGCTAATGCCAAGTAATAATAGATAGACTCTATCTTCCGCAATCCACCAACATCCTCCAACTCGAAGATTTCAGATTATGAGGGTTAATCCTTCCAATCTTCTTTGACAGGCACGAGGCTGAGAGGCTGGAGCAAGAAGCTAAGGGTCGTCTGGAGCGTCAAAAGATCAAGGATGAGGCAGAGGCTGAGAAGGCACGCAAAGAGCTGCTACTGCTGCAGGCCAACAGCGCAGCTGTGGAGAGCACTGGGCAGGCTAAGGCCGAGGCCCTGAGCCGAGCTGAGGCAGCACGCATCGAGGGTGAGGCAGCTGTGGAACAGGCCAAGCTGAAGGCCGAGGCTGCTAAGATTGAAGCTGTGAGTGCCAGTTAGATTTAGACCTTACTACATTGATAAACAAAGTGTAGAAAGAAATTCCTTTGCAAAAATAAGTTACTAGCCAAAGTTTGGGTGATTTGTGCTCGCCATAAACTATTATTGGCAACATTTGCTGCTGAGCATCTACTTAAAATTGCATTTCTTTTTCAACAATTTAATCAAGCTGAGCATTTGATCCCTATAATCTATATCTCGCTAATCCCTCAGTTTTTCATATTCCACGAAACTGAGCTGGATTGTCAAGTAAAGCCAAGCTCAAGTAACTAATTTAACATTAATCCTCGTTAATCTTGTTAATCCCTTCTCAGGAATCTGAGCTTGATCGTCTGACCCACGCTCGCGAGGCCGAGCTCAAGTATGTCACCGAGCAGAACGAGATGGAAATCACCAAGTCCCGCGAGATGTCAGAGATCGAGACAGGGAAGTTTGACAACATGGTCAAGTCAATCGGATCGGACACCATCCGGGCCATCGCAGTGTCGGGACCCGAGATGCAGGTAGGTGTCGCTTGGCCAGACTGAGAAAGCTCATTTACAAGAAGAATAAACTGACCTTGATTTGCATGAGCAACTGCTCAACTAAGGAAAGGAACCCATTTCATTTCTTTGGTAAGAAAATATATGCAACCAATGATTTGTTTCGTTCGTCCCCAGGTGAAACTCCTGCAGAGTCTGGGGCTGAAGTCTACCCTGATCACAGATGGCAATACTCCCATCAACCTCTTCAACACGGCCCAAGGCATGCTGGGAGGAATAGGTGGTCCATTTGAAACCAATTAAACTGACTGTGATACGCAAGAAGCCCATGAATGCTGTGAAGTTTCTGGGTTAAATTGAGACCTAAATATATAATATTCTACATCCTATGCTCTAATGTAATTGATGTTTAATTTAGTGAGTTATATATTTCTATTTTAAAAATTGAATGGATGAATAAAAAATATTTGAAAGAGCAGCTAAAATTGTAACTTTGGCATAGCCAAACAGTATATGCACAAACCTATTTGTGACCCGCTCCAGGAAAAGGTGACATAAGTCGCAAAAACTAGAGTAAAAATAGAGTTATATGTACATGATTGAAAAGTCCAGGATATAAGCTTTCATTTGGTACATAGTACAGCTTCATAGCCCCTCCTGTTCCGGTGATATGACTTTTTGCATATTAATGGTGTTTCATGGAATTCAAAATACACAACTGAGAAAACGGGCTTCGAAACACAACAAAACTAACACAATTTATTGGAACCATGCATTCTTAAAAAACAATGTTTCACTTTATTTATCGAATTTCAGCTTTTTGTTAATTAAATCAGAAACTTTGGATATTACAGATGTCATTTAAGACAAAAAAATGATAATCTAATTTTGACAACAATATTTACCCTATTAACTTTAACAGGCCATTACTCATAAATGCATAGCGCGACTTATGTCACCTTTGTCCTGGAGCGGGTCACATTTGAGTTGTGTGGGAAAAACCACACGAACATTTCAAAAGTAGACAGATTAAATTGTACATTAATATTACAACCTTAAACTTTATTATTAAAAAATGTACACTTTATTCCGCTAGAAGAGTATATATATACAGACATTTATATTGTTTTACACTAATCATGAGTTACTGAAATTTAGTTGTAAACTCTAAAGAGCGGAAAAAATGGAGAACAAAAAATACTGAGTGACCTTAACAGAAAATACAACTTTTGAAGTTTGTTATCTTATTTTGTGAGTAATAAAGATTTATTCGAAAAAGAGTGATAAAAATAAACATGTACGATGTGTTTAATTCATTTTAATTGTTATTTTTGTGATGGTAAATATTTTGTTCACTTTTGTGAAGGACATTCAATGCAGGTTATCACAATCTTCACAAAGTTTCTGAAATACCCCCTATCATTTTTAAGAACTTTCATTAATGAAAAACACAAGGTAATTAAATTGAATAAGGTTGCCAGTGTTGAATAATACAATCTTGAAATGTTATATTTTCAGCTAGTTGTGGGGAGTATTGGCCAAGGTAGGGGTGATGGACCCATGTCAAATATCGGGGGGGGGAAAGGAGAACTTGCATCACTAAAAATATATCGGAAGACGGATATTGAAAAATGCGGCTAATGCACATTCACACAAGTATAGATCGCCGAACTTATTTAAATGTTGGACAAAAATAAAATACTTATATTAATACATTTCCTATCTGTCTATTGTATTAATAGATTTTATCGTTCAGGAAGTAAAGAAGCCTAATTTAGACGAGCTACAATGCCTAACGTGATTATGATTGGTTTTCCCATATTTCTTCTTCTATGTTACTCGACATGTTTGGAATAGCAAATTTGATGTCTGATTCTGCAATATCTGCCAATAATCAAAACAGCTGGATATTATATAGCGAGTGTTGTGAGTAATCCCTACATTTAGACCAGCAAGTGTATACGTACACGCCGTGAAGAAATAGCATGGTACCGATACAAATGCAATACAAACCAGTTGGATGTGTCTAGTCTCGAACTCTTAAAAATTATACGTGTTCAATGTTTTACGCCGATCTGCAGTAGGTATATCCCGAGACAAAAGCGCATTTTTACCAAATTACTCATAATTGTATTATCTTTAACACAATGCCGTTTATCCCTGACATTCCCTTTTGATTGCAACCACCGTCCTAACTCCAAATGTGATTCCTGAGCAGTGTACGATTACGAGTTTTAGTAGTAAAACCGTACCGACGGTGCTTTTTGTTTAGGCCACGGTTTAGCGGCAGTGTGAGCGGGCGCAGGCAAAGACGTTGATTCGCTGCCGTGAATTTTGCTCTGCATGCGGCGGAGAGGGCCGCCAGTGGCACGGTCGGCAACATGTCGATGTTGCGTAGAAATCCAAAGACATTCACCGTCCGCGTCACAACCATGGATGCCGAGTTGGAATTCGGCATAGATGTGAGTTCTTTGAATGTCATGATTGTCATGATTTCATTTTTACTTTTGTAGAGCTATTATTAAATTAGGGGAAATATTAATTAATAATTTGGGATAGGAGGACATGAGTTTGGCATTACTATTTTTAGTATCATTTAGTACATGTATGTGCCTGAATTATTTTTAAATTCATGTGACAATTATGACTTTTTGTATATTATCATTTAGTACCGGCTTGAACAATACTCTCTAAGACTGAAATATAGGCTTATTGGCCTTAAAAATTAAACTTAAACTTAAAGGTAGTATACACCATTTGCAGATATCGAAAATATTTACTACCGAATTATTAAGAAATATCTTATTCATCTGAAAGTAAATGTTGATTCTGGGCATCCAGCAAAATGATTGCGCTAGATATCCTGTAATTCTTCCGAAAAATAGACTTTTATAATGAAAAACTCGCGATCGCCGGACGGCGAGCGCGAAAAAACAAAGATAACATAAGAATAACTGCTCGATGCCGGTTGAAAAAAACCGCTGTTTTTCGTGCTTTTCTCGGCATCCATGATTCTAAAACTTCGGACAGCTCAGTTAAACGATATTTACTATAAATACAACCCCCCAAATCTACTCATTCATGATAATTCAAGCAATGACCAATGGTGTATCCTACCTTTAAAGTTTAAATACCACCACTTTTGATGCAACCATCATCTATCAAAAAGCAACTTTTTAAAAATCCAATTGGGATACCGGATAGGTAAACAAAATAATAAAAAATGCAAACGTATTACTATTAGCTAGATTTCAGTTATTTTTGTTATTCTAAAAAAGAACAATACACTTGTTGATGATGTAAAATTAATCATTTAAAATAATGTTGGCTAGTTTCTTTTGGGTTTTTTTCATAGTGGAAAGCTACAGGGAGACAGTTATTTGACATGGTGTGCCGAACAATTGGGTTACGAGAAACGTGGTACTTTGGGCTGAGATTTATCGATCACAAAGGATACATCAGCTGGCTAAAGATGGACAGAAAAGTAAGTAGTACGAAGACAAAAAAGCAAGTGTACATCCTCCTTCCGTCCTTTTTAAGAAGGAGGAAGGGGCCAATAAGAATGTAGTATCCTCGCGCTACTTCAGCGGTTGTTTACAATGGAGAGTCAAGACAATTTTCGAAGTAGTCCCGACTAAAATTGGAAATGTTTCTTATTCCCAGATTCATATCTTTTCAACATGTTTGCACTGATTGACCTTCATTGAAATTAAGTAGCATCTGATTGCAACATTCTTTTCAAGTCAAGTCCCTATCTTCTCTATCTTAGGTGCAGGAGCAGGGCATACCCAAGACGTCTCCCATGCCCTTCCTCTTTGCGGCCAAGTTCTACCCAGAGGAGGTCAGTGAGGAGCTTATACAAGACATCACACAGCATCTCTTCTTCCTGCAAGTCAAGCAGCAGATTCTAAACGAGGAGGTGTATTGTCCACCAGAGGCCTCCGTACTTCTGGCCTCCTATGCAGTTCAGGCTAAGGTGTGTTTTTGAAGTCGGTGAAAATTACTGCTAAATTATTTTCTCAAAAAGATGAAAATAAAACAATATTTTTTTTTGGCAATAATAAGAAATTTTGTGAATTCAACTGCCCATGCCTCCAATAATGAGTCACAGGTCATTCTGTTGGAGTTCCCGCAGCTGGAGTTCCCGCAGTAAGGGGCCTGAAATCGACGTAAGATGAAGACGAAGCCAGGGATTTGAAAATAACCTTTGACCTCAATGAACCAAAGTTACTGTTAAAGATTAGCAAGACAGATCACATAGAAAATCTCTTGTGCTTTCCTTATTGTCATTTTCTGTGCAGTATGGCGACTACGAACAGAATGTGCATCAGCCAGGGTTTCTAGCCAATGAGGAACTCTTGCCTCAGAGAGTGGTAGAGCAGTTTGATATGACAGCTGAGATGTGGGAGGAGAGAATAACAGCCTGGTATGCTGAACACCAGGGACTGATGAGGTAAGTCATTGAGAGATGAGGGAACCAGTGATGGTGTCATGAATTATTTATAAAGTTGTGAATGAGACTATTTGATTGGTTGGCTGTTACATATAGGATGAGACCAAAAAACAACTGGCATGGTGTGCCAAGCACCAGAACAACATGAAAGGATGAGGGAACCAGTGATGGGGTTATGAATAATTCATTAATTTGTGAATAAGGCCGCGTCCGAATCTCTTGTCTAGGGCTATTGTCTAGGTGTTCTCCCATTACAATTACACGTGAGAAGGCTGACAATAGACGTAGCCGTAGCTCTGGAACCCCGTTTCGGACACGGCCTTTGAGTTAAGAATTAGCAGCTGGCATTGTAGTCTGATCCACCAAAATTCTTTAGTCATTTAACATCAATCAACCGCACTGATAAGTCTCAGAAGAGAAAACGGGCGCAATTTTGAAATTGGAAGTTTTCAGTTTTCTTCATATTTAAAAAAAGTTTTGTTTTGGGTTTTTGGCAGAGATGAAGCAGAGATGGAGTATTTGAAAATCACACAAGATCTAGAAATGTACGGAGTTAACTATTTCGAGATAAAGGTAAGTTTTCTTTCCTGAAAATGTGTGCATGTGATGACTTTAATAATTGGGACTTAGTAGGTACTCTGAAATTATTATTATTATTATTATTATTATTTTCTGGTAATGAAACCAAGGATCCTTCAAAAGCGCTCAAGGCACTGTAGCTCGTAATCCAGAAGAAACCCGTAGACAGAGGCTGTGTCAGCCAGGAACACCGGGGCAAACCCCTTCTCTTAGCGAAGAGTGTTCTGGGTTCTTTTACGTGCATTATACAATTTTATAATGTTATAATGGGAAAGATATATACACACATTATAAATTATACAACACACGGGACCTACAACTTTACGTCCCATCCGAAGGACGAAGCAATAGTGGTTTAATTGCCTTGCTTAAGGACACACGTGTCCCGGCCGGGATTCGAACTCACGCTCTGTGGAACAGAAAACACACTATAAGAAAAGTGTGGTTCTTATAAGAACTAGAGTTTGATTGTTTTTATTTTGATGTTTTGGTCAGTATGCTATGATTATCACCAATTGTTTCTGATGACGTTCAGAGTGCAGTGATGCAAAAGGTTCTTTGAAGCACTTTTGTTTTTGGAATAAATTCACTCAACAAAAGTACCCACAAACTTTTACTTAAATGTATTCATAACCACAAAAGCCCCAAATCTCATGTCGGTTTCTTTTCTTTATCTATTGAGAATTCTTTTGCCAAAATATTCGTTCGTGCCACTCAAAATGTTCTGGTTTTCTGTTTTAGAACGAGAAAGGCACAGACTTGTATCTAGGAGTTGACGCTATGGGGCTGAACGTGTACGAGATCGATAACAAACTGGTGCCCAAGATATCGTTTCCTTGGAGCGAGATTAGGAATGTGTCTTACAGAGACAAGAAGGTAAGAACAGACGCCGAGCTGAGATGAAGCTGAAGACACTTGGAGCCCAAAATCAATTAACCCGAACCCTCCAAAACCCTTATTCCTCCATAAATACTCCGGGCAGTGTTGGTTGATTGAGGTTATTGGTACAGTGTTGTGCATTGCAGAAGTGTGGCTGATATCATTGCAAATATATTTGGCATGTAGTGTGTTAAACTCTGCAAAAACAGACAAATTCAAACTATGGGCAAAACCATTTGTCTAAAAACAGTTTTTCTTTCCTTTATAGGAACAAATATCCTCTATAAACAATCAGAATTTGTTTACATAATACTTAGATTAAAAATAAAATCCTAATGTTTTCGGTACATTTTTCACAGCGAACTATTCGTGTTCTTGTTCTTGCAGTTTACCATCAAGCCAATCGAGAAGAAATCGCCTGACTTTTGTTTTATTTCACCCCGGCTTAGACTCAACAAACTGGTGAGTTGGTTGACCTTATCGGCTTGTTTATTAGAAGGACAGATCATATCTTGAAAACAAAATGCATTCAAAGTCTGTGCCTGAGAAACCTACCAATGTATTATAATTGTCGTACCATCAAATAAAGGTTCAAGACTTAGTCACCAAAATATCCCATCCCTAACAAACCTTAATCATCCAATTTTAATTGGGGTCCCCCATGTCAAATCAACACACTTTCACAGTCAGACGCACAGATTTTCTTCAAAATTATTTGGATTGTAAACATACATGTACACTGATTCGCAAATTTGTATCACTGTGGAGACATGGCTTTGTTCTTGTGTACAAAATGGTTAGAAAGTCGAGCACGATTTTAAAAATGCTCCCATTTTAACCACAATAATTTTCCTGGGTTGAAATTTCGACCTAATATACCCTATATTATACCCTAACCCAAACACTAACTCTAACCCACATTCTAACCCTAGTTTTTGAGTAATTTAGGTACAATCCAAAAATCTAATTCTTGAAATTTCACTCCCATTGTTCCCGTTGTGTTCAAGTCTCCAGAGGGTACCGTATTTCGCACCAACTGTAGAAACACGGATAGGAAATTTTGTTAGAAGGCAAATGATAACCAAGAACTCCCGATTCGGTCCAGTAGTTTAGATTTCAGCGCCATTTGTTGTGAACCAAAGTCAGGGCTTTAAATATACATGTGTATCTGCTCTGTGATTGTAGATTCTGGATTTGTGTGTTGGAAACCACGAGTTATTTATGCAAAGACGACGGATGGACACAATGGAGGTACAACAGATGAAAGCTCAGGCCAAGGAAGAGAAGGCAAAGAGACATGTGAGTGAGCCGTAGGATGAGAGATAAGACATTCATGTGAAAGAGCAGGCCCGTACGCAGGGGTGGTGCGACGGGTGCGTATGCACCCCCCAAAATTACCAAAAGGTCCACATTTTCCGGGGTAAATAACGGTATTTTGATGTAGAAATAACGGTACTGGCACAAAAAAATGTTTGGTTCCATTTTTGGTCCTATCAGTACAAATTCGCACCCCCCAGAATCCTGCGTACGGGCCTGAAGAATTCATCTCAAAACTCTGAAGGCTGGACATACTGCATTTCAAAACATACACCTTTCATTGGAAATAAATATGACAGGAGATTGAGGACACTCTTTGAAATATTGAGATCCTTTTTTTCACCACCAGTTTTCTTCAGAGCACCCTTTTTTCCAAGAAAAAAATATTTTTCCATTGTTTACAGAGTGCCGATGTACTAAATATCTTAAAATGAAGAAATGTGTTAGGGATGATAATTTATTTTATTTGTCCATTCCCAGCTACATGTATTTTACAAAAAGATGTTTGTTTTACTCAACATTCCTGCCCCCTTTTCACCTCTGTAAATATCAGTTATAACAGTTATTGAAATTGAACGGATGAATATTCCAAAGTTGTACAAATGCTGGTATCTAGTGATACCGTTACACACGGAGATGAAAGTGAACAGAAGTGGTTTGACCAATGATACAAATAGTTTTTATTCTTTTTGAACATTTTTTTGATAACTTTTGTGATATTTGTGATATTTAATACGGTAAATCGTACCGTAATTTGACCTTTTTGGCCGTAAGAGTTTGATTTATTATAAATGGAAAAAACGAAGAAAACAAAACAATGGTTGATGACTTTCAGATGGAGAGACACAAATTGATGCGGGAGAGAGAGCTAAGGGAACAAGCTGAACGAGACAAAGATGACATGGAGAAACAACTGGTTCACTTCAGAGACGAGGCTAGACTAGCTCACAATGCATTGGTGAGACCAAATAGTTTATAGGCTTCCTTCCCCTCCAAACATACAAGATAATAAGGGCTAAATTGCATGGTTTGTCTAAGCAGGGAATTCCACACTTGTGATTATCATTCTGTACTTAAAAATAATTCGCAGCAGAGAAGCTGAAGTGCTAAGGATGCGGCTACAACATGGTCGAGTCGATGGCATGTAGACAGCCGCCATACGACCCTCTATGTGACCACAGAGCACAGCCGAAGAACTTTTGATTTGGCTAACAATTATTATCCCTGTTCATCAGGAATGAGACCATTTTTGCAGCAGTTCAAGATCAGTGCATGTGGTCTCTACCTTCACAGGTACCCATTTATATTCAATGGGTTGTTTGAGAGAGGCAATTGTAGTAAAGTGCCTTGCCCAAGAACACAAGCACATCAGGATTTAAACTTGTGCACCATTGCACGAATCAAATGGCCTAACCATTTGACCATAGTGTCCCACTTGCTTAATTTAAGTAGAGTACCAGAGAAGATTGGTCAATAACCCATGAACCACAGAAACAGTTATTATAAAATTTCTGCTGCTTGTGTATACTACAATAAAGTGTTCTAGGTCAATTCACGTGGCTTTTTTTGTGGTTGTGTTTTTAAGACGAGATCCGAGGAGACGGCTGAACTTCTCGGGGAGAAAGCGCAGGTTGCTGAGGAAGAAGCGATGTTGCTAGCTCAGAAGGCTACGCAGGCCGAATCAGAGATACAACGTATCAGGTTACAGGCTATCAAGGTAGAAAGAACGGGCTTAGGTTACCGGGAGATTATTGATGAGAAAAAAAACTATGATAACTATGACTTCTATTCTTAAAGAGCTACTTGCTGTATGAATCAAGCCACTTCATTCTTACTTGCCTCTCTCCACCCAGCCTTTTTGTCGGAGATGACAGTTAATTGTCTCGGCTTATTAAAAAGGAAGGAAAACATGTTCAGATGTGCTCGTTTCCACAATTCGATTGATTTAAAGGAACAAAAGTGTTCCTCTGAAGAAAAAGAAATTACAGTTGTTTTGGAAAAGCAGTCGTATTCTATTGTTCGCAATAGTTTCAATATGCCTCGTAGGTTGGAAACTTAGAAATCTGTTTGTTAACTTTTCATTTATTTGCCCTCTTTTGTAGACGGAAGAAGAGAGGAATTTAATGGAGATGAAGGTTCACGAAGCTGAGATGATTGCAGGCAGGTTAGCTGAAGAGTCTGATAGAAGGTAGGATTGCATTCATTTATTCATAGAATCTATTTTAATACCAATATAATATGGAAGTAATATTATTGTTTTTTCCAAGCACAAATTGGGCAGAAATTTGAGAGTGCCTTGATGTTTTTGTTTTGTTTGTTTGTTTGTTGTTTTTTTTGTGTGTTTTTTTGGGGGTGACCATGATCAAAGGGTCAGGGGTTCGAGTCCAGCTACTTGCTGTATAAAGCAAGCCACTTCATTCTCACTTGCCTCTCTCCACCCAGCCCTTTTGTCGGAGATGAGGCGTCGTGCCTCTTTAAGAATAGAAGTCATGGTTGTCATTGTTTCTATTGTTCTTTTAGAGCAATGGAAGCAGAGAGATTAAAGGAGCAACTTGTCCGAGCCAGAGAAGCTGAGAAGAACGCTAAAGAGAAACTCATCCAAGTCACCAAACTGCCGCTGCTGGATGTGAGTGGACATGATAAATTGACTAAGCAAAAATAGCTTAGTAGTAAAATATTGTTATCTAATTCTCTTTTTCTGCCTTTTTCCCCTCAGTTTACGTCGGCTCACGTCATAACGAGCTCAGAGTTGGAGAAGTTACAGCTCACGGACGGAGACTACGGACTAGAAAACAACAGCAACTCTTATGAACTGATGACGGACAGCGATGTGGAAAAACTATCTAAAGAAATCGAGAAAGAAAGGTTTGTATCAACAGAATTTGCATTCTTAAAACTACGTACGTGGGAAAACCCATAATATTGTTGCATTGTTCCAAGGAACTCTACGGTGCTACTGAACAAATCTTGAAATCGAACACTTAGTGTTGACTGAGTTTGCCTCTCTTTTTGTTCAATCCCTGCCCCTGATCTTACTTCTCCTATCTCTTCAATCCTTTGTCTTCTTCCAGGGTGGATTATTTAGAGAAGAGTAGGCACCTACAGCTGCAGCTGAATGAACTCAAGTCAGAGATCGAGGTGATGAAAGTTGAGGAGAAAGAAACAGAGCTCGATCGCATCCACAACGACCTGATAAACCGAGGGGAGACCAAGTACATCACGTTAGTCAGAGTAAGTTGGAAAAAGACCACAGACTCTGAAACAGTTTGGCCTTGAGAACAAGTAAACATCAGCTCCTGTTGTGTAGATTTTGTACTGATATTCAATATTTTGCATTTTGTTTTATTAAATTCTCCTTACAGATTAAATCTGGCTCAACGAAGAACAGGGTAGCTTACTTTGAAGAGCTTTAAAAATATCGAGAAATTCCCCAACCTCCAAGCCAGGTTAGACGAAGACTGCAGATATTTATTTTACTAAACTGTTGTAGATTTATACTTCCTAAAATTGAATTATAAAAACTGCTAAAATGTTGCCAAGAAAATACGACTGCTTACTACTTGGGTGGTTGATCCACGAGGAGTGATTTTGTATGTGTCCATGATGAACAGGTTAAAGTACCTCGACATCTTCATATTTGCACGAGTACGAGGAACAAAAATGGCAGTATGTTTCCAAAAGACACTTTTAAAGAAAAGTCCACATTTATTTGTTAGTGTTTAATTATAACTCCAACGAAGGTGCTTTTTAAATAAGATTTTGTAATATGGTGATTTGGTTTAAATTGAGAAAACTTCTTTTAAGCCTGTTTGACCTAGATCCTTTGCAATGTATTCAACCTTTCTTAACTTTCTCGCTAATAGCTGGCTAATTCAACAATGACGTCCCAGCAGTCAATCAAATTAAAGGGGGCAAATTTAATGGAGCTGCTAAGCACACAAATTTGCTTAGCACGAAAAGTCTTGCTCGGTAAAAACTTTGTGCTTTTCATTCTCAAGCAAACCCCAGCTGAAAACCAGTCATCGCAAACAATAATATACATCACCTGAACATTTGATTTGTAATCTTGTTTTTGCCAAAGAAATTGCTAAGCAATTTTTGTTGTGCTTAGCAGCTCCATTCAATTGCCTTCCGTTGTGCGCTCTCTGCCTACATCAAGCAGGATTGACTGGCTGTGAGTGTTTATGTT
This sequence comes from Crossaster papposus, assembly GCA_037893245.1. Classification (NCBI taxonomy): domain Eukaryota; kingdom Metazoa; phylum Echinodermata; class Asteroidea; order Velatida; family Solasteridae; genus Crossaster; species Crossaster papposus. The sequence goes on along the minus strand of JBAIAA010000072.1, from coordinate 587,178 downwards.
CACTTGGTACAGCTATGCTTGGACTGTAATATATCACTAAGCTAGCTGTACCTACAAGTTACCTGCCTTTGTTTATAAGGCTGTGTCCAAATCAGTTGGCTGTGGCTTAATATTACACACAAGTCAATGTGTAGTGGCTGCAGCCGCTTACTATAGACTCGTGTACAATTTTAAGCCGCAGCAAAGTAATTCTGACACGTCCTAAGTAATACTCCGACTGATTGAAAAAAGTTGGTATTAATATTTTCACCGCGAAATCATTCTTTAATATTACTGTATTGATTTACCGTATTCATTCATTTAGCCCTAACCAGTTGAGTTTTGTTTTTGCATAATTATTGTTGCAAACAAAAATATATTTAAAAGTGAACAAAGAAATTGGCAAGGGGGACTCGAACCTGCGACCTTCGTAATACCGGACCGGCGCTCTACCAACTGAGCTATCTTGCCCTATATTTGCGGTCTCCCAAATTGTAAGTATCTTTGTTCGAGGGTGTTAGTCAGAAGTCATAAACACCAGAATGCCGTGTGGCCAGGGATCACTCCCAATTTTATACAAAATACAACCTGGGAAGCGGCATTGTAGGGATCACTCAATGAGGATACGACTTGTTATCATACACAAATAATACACGATTTGGTATTCCGGAGGTCGCAGGTTCGAGTCCCATCTTGCGCCAATTTCTTTGTTCTATGAAATTTATGCATATTTACCTAGTCAGTTTCTCTTCTGGTTTATTCTTGTAAAAATATATTTAAGCTCGTGTTTAAAACAAAAATTAGGCCCCCCCAACAATGGTGTGTTTACGGTAACCCGACTGACCTGGATTTTTGGCAGCCAAATTGCCGACCTCAAACTTTTTATTTACAATTTGCTAGTTGATAATTGTATATAAACAATAGTTTTGATTATTTGCTTCGAACATACTTATTTTCCACACTTGAAACTTGACGGAAATGACCAAAAAAATAGACAAAATTACCGTAGCCATTACCGTAAACATACTATTTAATTTGTTGGGCCTTAGCGCAAAATGTAAATTCACATGTAAATTCAAATTGATAATTTATGTCTTCCAATTCTAAAGAATGCTACATCCTGTATATTTTATTATGAACTGAAAAGAATCCAAACATTTGAGACTTTTAATATTGTGTATAATGAGAATCCAAAAACTTACTGAAAACATGCGACACAAGAAAATAGACTGGCACATGAAACAACCATTCCAACAGTGTACATTTCTGTTGACACGGTTGACTGACTCAGCACTGTCAACATGCCTTAGTGCTGAGTCAACCGTGTCAAAAGGACCATGTACATGGTACATGTATATGTGGTACCAGACGATCAGACCACTAAAGGGATCAGTCTGGTCAAACAGACGAACAAATGATGGACATGCGCGAGTCTAGTCGAAATAAAACCATGTGCCATGACGCGACTTTACTCTCGCAAAATATTGAAGAAAACTCTTCTTTAAAAATTGATTTGAGACTTTAAACTTGGCTGGGGAAATACTGAGGATTTCTACATTGGCCTCATGAAACATTTGGAGGGTTTTGTCAGCTAAAAAGTGAGTAAAGTTGGCCTGAACTTTTTTGCATGATTTTCAGCAATCTAGAGGTCCCTGTAATTTTGTACTGGACTGGAAAATAGGGCTGGAACATTGGACAAACTAAAACAGACCTTTAAGTACTGAGGCCAATTTCATGGAGTTGCTAACTCGGTACAAACAATTGCTTAGCACAAAAAAGTTTTGCTTAGTAAAAGCATTGCATTTGTTATGCTAAGTAAAAACCAGCTGAATACCAGTTACAAACAATATACATCACCAGAAAATTTGATTTGTAGCCCTGTTTTTCCAAGGAAGAATGTCCAATGCTAAGCATTTTGTTGGGAGCAATTATAGAATGCAGGACGTACCCACCTACAACTTTTGCCTTTATTTATCCTAGGACATAGAATGGACTGACCCTAACCCTGTATATACCCAATACCCATAGAATACAGGGCCACTCCATTATAGTCATAAGGTAAATAAAACCCAGAGTTGTCAGTGCTTAGCAATAGCAGCTCCATGAAATAGACCCTGGTTGATTTTGATGGAACTACATAAGTACACATGGTTTATAATTATTATGACAACAGCAGTACTACTGCATGATTAACAGGGTTCTTCCAACTTGACAGAAGTAGAAAATGTAAAATGCCAAATGTAAAATATATTTGATATCCTTCGAAGGTTTCCAAATGCAATGTCGCTCAGAAACGGAGACAATCTTGTAATGAGCAGTACTTGTAGACTTTGTCTTAATTTGAGTTAATTTGAGTGATTCAAATTTGTGTACAAAACTAACCTGTATTATGATGTAATATACTGTATTTATTTACATGATTGTACAAGGCTGTTTAGCCTTGTAATGTATATAATCTTTTTTTGGCAAATTGCAAGAAATTGTTTGATGGAAAGTTATGGTAACTTATTATATAAATAATGAATGTTTGTAGTTGCGATGGTAAGAATAATTTCATGAGGTGACAGATTGAATTCGCCCAGTGGAATGGAACATTTCATCTGTCATCGATGGAAAGTATTTTTTTCATCGCACGAACGTGAAACATTAATTATTTGTTTTTTACGCCTGAATAAATCCTCATCATCTGATTGGTCAGAGCGCGACCTTGTAATGAAAGTTCTATTCACCATTAAATATAACTTTTTTTGGTGCTAAAAAAGAAATTACAGAGAAAGGTTTTGTTATTAAAGTTTATAAGGGGTTAGCCTTGCTTTTGTATCAAAATCCAGTCAAAATATGATTTTGTCCAAAAATTTCTCAAATCAACCAAAATTTAAGGTATAAGTGGTTAGTATTGCTTTTTTATCAAAATTAGGTCAAAATATGATTTTGTCAAAAAATTTCTCAAATCAACCAAAATTTAAGATATATAATGGGTTAGTTATTTCTTTTTTATCAAAATTAGGTCAAAATATGATTTTGTCTAAACATTTCTCAAATCAACCAAAATTTAAGGTATAAGGGGTTAGTATTGCTTTTTTATCAAAATTAGGTTCAAATATGATTTTGTCAAAAAATGTCTTAAATCAACCAAAATTTAAGATATATAACTTTTTTTGGTGCTAAAAAAGAAATTACAGAGAAAGGTTTTGTTATTAAAGTTTATAAGGGGTTAGCCTTGCTTTTGTATCAAAATCCAGTCAAAATATGATTTTGTCCAAAAATTTCTCAAATCAACCAAAATTTAAGGTATAAGTGGTTAGTATTGCTTTTTTATCAAAATTAGGTCAAAATATGATTTTGTCAAAAAATGTCTCAAATCAACCAAAATTTAAGATATATAATGGGTTAGTTATTTCTTTTTTATCAAAATTAGGTCAAAATATGATTTTGTCTAAACATTTCTCAAATCAACACAAATGTAATTTAATAAGGGGTTAGCCTTGCTTTTGCATCAAAATTAGGTCAAAATATGATTTTGTCCAAAAATGTCTCAAATCAATCAAAATTTAAGATATAAGGGGTTAGCCTTGCTTTTGTATCACAATTAGGTCCAAATATAATTTTGTCCAAAAAAATTAGATATAAGGGGTTAGGATTGCTTTTGTATCAAAATTAGGTCCAAATATGATTTTGTCCAAAAATGTCTCAAATCAACCCAAATTTAAGATATAAGTGGTTAATATTGCTTTTGTATCAAAATTACGTATCAAAATTACGTCCAAATAAAATTTAAGAATAAGGGGTTAGTATTGCTTATATACTAATTTATAAGGGGTTAACCTTGCTTTTGTATCAAAATTAGGTCAAATCCAGATTTTGTCCAAAATGTCTCAATTCGACCCAAATTTAAGAATAAGGGGTTAGTATTGCTTTTTTGGTCAAAATTAGGTCAAAATATGATTTTGCCCTAAAATGTTTTAAAAGCCTGCCAACATTTATTTATAAGGGGTTAGCCTTGCTTTTGTATCAAAATTAGGCCGAAATGTGATTTTGTCCAAGATGTGTCAAACAAACCCAAATTTAAACTGCATTTTTATCATTAAAATTAGCAAAACCTAATACACAAGACTTGACAACACAGCATACCATGCTTAGAAAGAATTTATTGAGAAAAACAAGTACTTTGCTGAATATTACTTTAATCTTAAATGCATATCTGTGCAGACGTTTATTATACCTACAGAGTTTATGATACAAGGATACGTATTAGAATTGGACTGAAACAAATGCACTCCTCTAAGTAAATTTACACAATCTACAAGATCAATAGAACTTACAGGAGAAGAGGTGTTGGTGGGTGGGGTGGGGCTGGGGGGGGGGGGGGGGGGTTGCCATTTTTCAAAACTTGTATGATTAACTGTTTGTATGCAAATATCAGGCTGGCTGGCGAAAATAACTATTTCTGGGCTTCTGTAGACCTTATGCACAGCGGCCATCTTAGGGGGCATATTGTGTACAATGAATGCACAGCAGGTGTAATGGCATGCAAAGGCGTTGCCCTCTAAGATGACTGCTACACATAGAGTCTATTCCCATAGGTAAAATTTCACTTATGTTTAACGACAGCAAAAACAATTCAATTTCAATATTTTTACTTAATTTACTCAAGACATCTCAAAGATGGCTTCTTAATGCAAGGTGTCTATTCACAAGCTCAACCTTAAACCAATAAAGGGAACGCAACATTTCTCAAACTTTTCAATGACTTAATATTTATTTGCATAAATGATATCACCAGCAATTACCTGACACAATTTAAAAGCAAACACTTAACTTTTACCCAAATAATTTAGAAACAAAAATTAGTCTTCCATGCAACACCAATCAATCATCTACCAAAAAAACACCAAAAACAAAAACTGTTAAAAATATCAATAAACAACTCAAGAAAAGAAGAAAAAACAGAAATCTTAACATGCAACATTGGGTCAACATATGTGACACGATCAAGCCGAATCAGTCGGATGTCGGGGAATCCCAAAAAATGCACTCGGTTCTTCGTTGGTATTTAAACAAATTTACATAACTCGACAACAAAACATCGTATCAACATGGGGTTTTCAGTTTTTAAAACGTACAGATGCCCCCTTTGTAACTACATGAAAACTCATTTTTTGACCGGGGCCGACATCCGACTGATTTCGCTTGATCGTGTCACATATTAAGAGGGCAGTTGATTAAACAAGACAGTCCTGGTCCGATATTCATAAAAGCCTGCTAAGCCTAGTTGGCTGCTAAAATGCCCCCTAGTTGACAGCTAAGCCTAGTTGGAAGCTAGGTGATATTCATAACACTTTGCGAAGCATAGTTGGTTGCTAAAATGGTTGATAACATTGAGTTGATCTGGGGCGTCTCTAAGTCACTAGTTGGCAACTAAATCATTTGTTACCTTATTTCTTACAGTGGATAACATGGTTTTTATATTACGATTTGTGTTCCGAGAGCCTATTTTTTAGGTCTCCCAATGTTCTATTGGCTGTGGGGAATCTAGCCCTATGCTGGGTGAGGATAACTTCCCAAGCATCTCTCTTCTTGAGATTGGTGTTGACGTCTTTGTGCTTACTCTCGACACTGTCTTTCAATAAAGGGGTTGCATTGACGTCACGCGCGCTACGCGTACGCGCTAATCGCACGTACAACCATGCGGAGCGGTGAGGTCAAACAAAGTGTGTTTGACCTCACCGCTCCGCCCGGTTGTACGTGCGATTAGCGCGTACGATTAGCGCGGCGAAGCGCGTACGCGTAGCGCGTGTGACATCACATGCATTAACTTTATTCATTTTTTCCCGCTATAAGTTCTTTTAGCCTCCTGTATCAGATTTACTGCTGTTCCTAAAAGTCATTCGCCCCATCCTCGACATTTGTTTAACTGCCTGTATGAAGTCCTAGCGGGCAACATTCTTAGCAAGGTTTTATGCATACAAAATTAGTTGGTAAACACGGAATTACGGGCTCCTATGGCCTAGTTGGCTGCTAAGTTAGCAGGCTTTTATTAATATCAGCCCAGGTCTTAGTTGAGATGTGTTGAGGCATAAACATGTCAGCATCAAATCTCAGTGAATTTTAGCCTGTCGTTTTTAAGTACACTGACAGGATCTGGGGCAAATTTCACTGATATGCTAAGCACAATCATTTTCTTAGCACAAACTAGTTCAGTAACCACAGGTTACCAGCCAAAACGAAAACTTGCCGAATACTAGTCACAAACAATAAACATCACCTGAACATTTGGTAACCCAGTTTTTACATTCAAAGAATTGTCATGCTAAGTAATGTTTTGTGCTAAGCAGCCTATTTGAAATTGGCCCAGAATTGTTGACTGCTGTTGATCTTTAAAAGGTGAAAAACAATCACCGACTGTTGTTCTGAAGAACACTAACAATTCCCCATCCAGTCCAACTCCAACACCAGGTTTCGTTGGAATCTGTTAGGATGGGTACTGGACCCCTAAACTATTATTGTCTTTTACACTAGGTTTATAAGCATACATTGTACTTTCAGAATCAGAGTCCAACAGTTTGTGTGTACAGTTTGTCATATGGTGTTGGAATTTGCCAGGATGTGTGTGGTTCCTAGTAATTAAAACTAGGGAGTTAGGGTTAAGGGTTAAAGTGTCAATTCTACTCCTTTGTTGGATTGGAAGGCTTGCGTAATCTCATTGCATAAGGAGAAGCCCTGACAGGTGCCGCTGTAGTGGGCGGCTGTTGCTGTTGCTGTTTGGTTTGTGTGGCTTGCTGCTGAGGCTCAGGCGATGTTGCAGGTGGATGGGTATCAGGTTTTTTTACGGCTGTGGATGTGGCTGTGGGCAGGGCAGCTGTTGGTGCTTTGGTTTCTACGGTTTCTACCACGACTGGGGCTTGTTCCTGTACTTGGGGAGTAGCCTGAGGCTGAAGCTGGGGATTGGGTTTTGGCTGAGGTACGGGCTGTGACTGTGGTTTGGCGTCAGTCTGTGGCTCCAGTTTGACCTGAGTTGGGGTCTGGGACTGAGACGCCAGACTCTTGAGTGCTTGCTGCTGCTGCTGTTGCTGCTGTTTTTGTTGCTGCTGCTGCTGTTGCTGTTGCTGTTGTTGCTGCTGCTGTTGCTGCTGCTGCTGTTGTTGCTGTTGCTGTTGTTGTTGTTGCTGCTGCTGCTGCTGCTGCTGTTGTTGTTGTTGTTGCTGCTGCTGCTGCTGCTGCTGCTGCTGCTGTTGCTGCTGCAGTTGTTGTTGCTGCAGTTGTTGCTGTAGTTGTTGTTGCTGCTGCTGCTGTTGTTGCTGCAGTTGTTGCTGCTGCTGCTGTTGCTGCTGGGCTTTCTGAAGCTGCTGCTGGACTTGCAGCTTTTGCTGTTGCTGTTGCAGTTGCTGCTGGGCAGCCGCCGTGGCTTGGAGCCGTGCCTGAACCGTCCCCGTCTGCTTTGACACCTGAGCCTGCTGCACCAGACGCTGTGCTGCCGACTGCAGCGCAGCCTGCCGCTGTGCCGGCGACTGTGCTTGCGACAGTGCTTTGGTCGTTTGTGCGCTCAGGGTGACCTGCACCGGCGATCCCGACTGGATGGTTCCCTGCGGCTGTATGGAAGCCGTCACCTGACCTGGACCGACAACCTGAACCGACGTGGCCCCACTGGTGCTGCTAACGTTCCCATGGGTCTGCCCCCTGGACGTCTGAGCACCAGAAATGCTCTGCACAGTCAACGTCTGTGGAGCCTGCAAGCCACCAGCCTGCGATCCCTTCTGAGCCAGGGCTTGTGCCTGGGAAAGAGCACGGGCCAGTTGCGTCATATCTCGTGTCCCTCCTGCCATCAGTTGGGTAAGGAACTGTTTCTGGGACAGACCGCCCATGGATTTGGCAACGGTCAGTAGCGAGGTACCCGAAATGGTGGGAATGATGGTGACTGGTTTGCCGGCCTGCTGGATGGACAGCGTAGCGCCGGCTCCTGTCCCCGATTGCTTGACTTGCTGTTGGAGCTGCTGTCGAACTGTGGCCAACTGCTGAACCTGTAAAGGTAATAAAATTACTTCAATGATATAGAGGCTTCTGGCTGATTGTCAGATTCAATTTCATAACAACTGTAAACTAACAACTTTAACTCAACAATTATATTTTGAAGAAAAGAATATTCAAAGGGAAATTTGGCCACACGACCAATTTTGAGGACAAACAGCAACATCAAAAACATTTGTTGTTCCCAACGGAGAAAATGCATTCATCATCTTTTACCCAAACATAATCAATCTTTACCTGGCCAACTCGCTGCACTACCGCTGGGCTGCCTTGGGCCTGGGAGGTCGTGACCCTTTGAACTCTGACCTGCTGCAACTGCTGTGGGGTCAGTGCGCTGACCTGCTGTGCGAGACGTTGCCGCTGACTGCTGGTTGTCTGCACGACCTGTACGTGAATATTCAATATGTGAGAGAATATTGTGCAATCACGGGAGATTGAGATGAAGTGAATAAATCAGGAATATTTGGTAACAAACCTCCGCAAATAAACAAGAATGGTTTTTATGTTTTAATGTTCAAAATTTCTGTTGGACTTATAACTGCTTAAATGACCAAAAATGTTTCTTTGTTTTTGATAAACAACTTTCCATGAGTTCTAAAATAGAAACTAATTTTGCCTGATGTCCAGGGCAGCTGCTACACCTGTCAGTAAACACAAGTTGATAAGAACCACCTAGCCTGTACCTGACTAGCCAGTGAGCCTGTGACTGCCACCGACACCGACGGGGAGCTGATCCTAATCTGGGCTGGACTAATGGTGCTCGACACTCCTTGTAGCTGAGTCTGACTGACCACTGTGCTACCTGGATGCATCTTCTGCTGTTGGGCCAGGAGCTGCTGAGCTTTGACGGCAAGCTGGGGTCAAGAGGAAAACATACAGACACTTGTAGTTAGATCTAAGTTGCTCTGTGACTGCGTGGTGACAGATTGTGGTACAGTCAGTCTCGAGTATCGACTCAACAATTATGAAGAGAAAGTTGGAGAAAAATAACTGGGACAGACATTCAGATGCACTGCTTAAAACAATAACAGTCAAAAAAATCAACAACCAAAATCTCTGGGACATATTTTTGGAACTAGTTGACTAGTTGGTTCAAAATTGAAATCTTAGAATATAATTTTTTTTCGGGATATACAGCATTCACAAAGTTAAAACTTTGTGAGGTTAGTTGTCAAGCAGCTTCCTTTAGATTTTGATAACTTTTGCTGCTTCAAACGATAAAAATGCTAAAATAAATTCGACTATATTGAACTTTAAAGTGCATCACAAGTCAAGTCACAAGTCTTTTCACAATTCTGGTCAAACAAAAAAAGATGGATGAAAATCTTTAAATGCCTGCTTTTGTCACAGTTTGTTTGAAGAGCTTGTGGTTTGTCACGAGACCAGAGAAGTTATGATGGATTTGTTTCACGACTGACTTGTTAGGGAAACAATATCATCCCGTCAAACCCGACCTTTTAACGAGGGAAAGGCCACCTACCAGTTGTTGCTGCTTGGCCTGGTGTTGGCCCTTCTGTATTTGCTGTATCTGGGGGAAGTTGATCTTGGACACCATGCTGGGAAGAGTCAGTGGCTTCATGGGGATACTGCCTTGATGTTGCTGAGCCTGTTGTTGCTGTTGAGATCCCCCAGCCCCCTGAGCCTGTACCTGAGTCAGACCCTTGGAAGCCCCCGTCGTGGCAGGACCGACTGTCAGACCGCTCAGGGTGATGCCTTTCGGTCCGGCCACTGTGTTGAGAGGCAAGGTGGTGATGCCTGCCGTGGTGGTCTTCTGGTTCTTCTGACTTGCCAGGAGTTGTCTCTTTAGGAAGGCTGTCACTTCCACCGTCTTGCCACCCAACTGCATCTGTACCTACAAATTATTGTTAAAACCATTTTCAAAACCATTTGTGACCCAGCACGAGTAAATGAGACACTTTCAGGCAAAAATAAAAATTGAGATTTTGATTTCATCATTTAAAGCTTGTTTAGCTTTAAATGATGAAATCAAAATCTCAATTTTCAAGTGTCTCATTTACTCGTGCTGGGTCACATTTTTACCCATAAAAACCCTAGACAAAAACAAAAAAAAATCCTTCGATTGTTTGATGGTTGTATTTCTAAATAAAACAGACAAATCCTAGAGAAACTGAGAGAAATATTTGCTCCCAAGCCTGTTTATAAACAGACGTGCAAGAATCTGAATTAGTTAGTACAATTTTCCATCCCATTACTGATAATAAATGTTGGGGCAAGATGCTCCCAGATTAAAAATAAAATAAGTGACTGCAACTGACCTGCGCTCTAGCCTGCCCAGCCTGGGTCAGCTGAGATTGTGTGAAGGTGGACGTAGCGCTGACCGCTGCAGCCACCTGACTGACCGTCACGTTACTGGTGGGTGGCTTCTGGCCAGACTGGAGCTGTTTCTGCACAGCTTGGGCCTGAGCCTGCGCCTGGGCCTCCGCTACCTTGGCTTGGGCTTGAGCCTGCTGTAGGCGCTGTTAGCATCAAAGAGACAAACATGATAACTCTTAGTCTGCTTCCCAATCTTTTGTTTAGAGGTACTAGTCAGAGAGCTTGAGGTAACTTAGCTTGGGCCTGGATCTGTGCCCGAGTCTGAGCCTGGGTTTGGGCACTGAGCCTTGAGCATGGGTCTAAGCTAGGGCTTAGTCTTGGTCTGAGCTTGGGTCTGAGATTGGGACTGAGCCTGGGCCTAGGCCACTTTGGCTTGCGCCTTGGCTTGATGCAGTCAAGAAAAAACCTCTTACACTGCATCTGAATCTCTTGTTCTACGTCTAACAATGGCAACTATCTGGGTACATGCTGAGAATTAACTCTCAAAGTGATCACCGCTCGTTTGCACAGCAACATGATCGAGTCAATGCCAATATGGCCACCACTTTCTATAGTCTTGGTTATTTTCAGAGCATTTTTTTTGTAATCTGGGAGGTTTAATGAGGCTCATCAAATCTTTAGAGAAGCTTTGACAAAAAGAAGATGAACTCCAGAAGAATGCTGACCTTGATCTGTGCTTGTTGAGCCTGTGCCTGCTGCTGCATCAGCAGTTGTTTCATGGCTTGCTGTTTGTTCAGGCTGTACTGCGCTGCGGCCATCTTAGCTGTGTCACCAACAAAAAAATAACAATATTTAACGGTAATTACACACAATTTTTCTCTAAATTATTTGAATATTTAAATATTAATATAAACACACAGATCTTTATCCCAAGTCCCTGCAATAACCATCAATAAGCAGAGAATAATGTACACATTGAAAAAGGGATCTTTTATTAAAAACTAATATTAGGATTAATTTCACTAAACTCATGCATTAATTGAGTCCTTATATTCTTTTTAGTACAACTGAACTCATTTTAATTGAAGACGGATTTGTTATTCCCTGAACTATTTTCTATGTGTATGTATTCTGTAGGGATACAATTCAGTCCAGCTGACAAGTTAAGATGTGTTTAGAGAAAGATGAAATCAATCTCAGAGTGGATGTCTTCTACCTTACGGATGCTTTAAAAGATGAGGCAAGTTTTAGTGAAATCTTATGATTAATCTAAAATATTGCTTAAAGGGATCGTATACGTTTGGTAATTATACTCCAAAAATTAATGGCAATAAAAACTTACTTGGTAAGAAGTACAGCAGCTTTGGATAGTATAATGCATTTTTAGAAACTTTTCACTTCGAAGTACTACGGTTATGGAAAAAGATATCACTTTTTATCCCCAAAAATTTGAATCTGAGTAGCGTTACTGCAGTGTGACGTTTCTCAGATTGTGTATTCCAATGCAGATTATTCTTTCTGCGTTGACATAACCGCTCGAGATTTTCTGCAATATCTCAAAATCGCAGTTTTACAGGTTGGTTTTATGTTATATATTTATAACTATATTGGATTGAAACAAACAGTGGGTTCCAATTACCAAACGTATACGATCCCTTTAATCAAAAACAAACTTGCTTAGTAAAACCAGCTTACCAGCCAGTTTTATGTCATGTATGTTTGTTTATGATTATTTTTTAGCTGTTGTTAGCTTAGCGTAACAATCACTTGGAATTTTGGCTCGTAACCTGGGGCCAATTTCATAGAGCTGCTTAAGAACAACATTTTGCTTAAGCACAACAATACTTGCTCAGTAAAGAATCTAGAAGGCTAGAATCCAAAATTCCATGTGATCGTTATGCTAAGCTAACAACAGCTAAATACCAATCACAATTAATATACATCACATGGAGTTGTGGTTGGTAAGCTAGTTTTACTAAGCAAGATCGTTTTGTGCTTAAGCAATTTGTATGCTTAGGAGCTCTATGAAATCGACTCCTGATTTTACTATAAAGCAAATTTGTTTGTGCTTAAGCAAATATTTCTGCTTTAGCAGTTCTATGAAGTTGGCCCTGACCTGTCATGGTAGCGGTGGCAGTGGGCGTGGCTCTAGCCTGGCTGACAGACCCAGCTGATGTGATAACCACCTGTGTGCCTGATGTGACAGGGGCACGGACCTGGCTGGTGACGATGCCTGCCGAGCTAGGCAGAGAGACGTGGGCGATGGTGGTACGTATGCCCTGGGCTCGGACAACTTGGGCCAGAGTACTCGCAACCTTGTTCAGAAAAAAACAGAGGAAATGTCTTTCATCCTCAAATCCTGTGACATTTATCTTTTTATAAAAATGATCTTGAAGCGCTGCACAATCATTACCCCTGGCTATCAGGTCGTGAGACCATTTTTTTTGTGACAGTTTCAGATCAGCGACATTTTTTTTGACCCGTTGTTATGAAAGTGGGAATTAAACCAACAGAAAAGCGTGTTGTGAATGGTCATGGTGTGATGTTTAATGGGGGATGGTCTTAGTGATTGTTTGTGTGTGTGTGTGTGTTTTATGGCGATCATCCGAAAGAGGTACAAACAAAAGAGGTAAGACGGTCGGACAATGCCCTGTCCACGATTGCCGGTCAATACTTACATGTGTTGGGTGTGTGTGCGTTTGTATTGACCGGCAATCGTGGTCGTCGGACAAAAGAATTGGGAGTCAAACAATGGGTCCACGATTGACAAAACGTCCACGATCTTTTCCCGTGTACAAATCCTATGGCGATCATCAAAAAACGTTGGAGTATAAACAAAAGAGGGAAGACGGTCGGACAATACCCCGTCCACGATCGAAGGCCTTTACACACTTGTGTGTGTGTGTGTTTCCTGCCCTATTTGTTTTGTTCAAGAAGTGAATGCTTGCATTTTTGCAATAGGGCACTTTTTGTTTTAAATGTTTAAACTAGGATGACAACTTTTGGGGGTAACTGACAAATGTAAATTCAAGGTTAATGACCGAGATTTACCAACAGTAATTTTTTTTTTTTAAACACCAAAATCATAATCTGTAACTGTTAAGATTGGAGTCGAGTTATAGGCCAATCTAGGCAAGTTGTCACTTTAATCGCATTGTCACTTTAATCGCAAATTGTGTCAGCTATTGTTCAGATAATTCGTCATAGAACGGTTGCTTTGTTCAATAGCATGCACAATGGTTTCTCCATTGAAAGGGGCCACATGAGTGAACAGTGATTACGTACTAAATCCTTTGTTTTAATGAACATAACAATTTTAATGTTCAAAACCCTAAACTGTGTCAAACGTACAATACCCTCTTTTATTCAAAATTACGACCCGTTGCTACAAATGCGTGTTAACGAGACGTCTACCCAACACACAAACACTTACTGTAGCCATGACGGGCGTGGCCCCAGAGATGGTTGCCATGGTTCCCACCTGCTGTTGACTCATTCGCTTGTTGATGTTAGCGAAGGAGTTGCCAGGAATGGCCGTCACTACGCCGGGAGTATTGACCACAATGCTGTTAGCGGTGCCGCCGGTCACGCGAATAGCAGTGGTGCCCAGCGCGGTACGATTGATGGTACCCGACTGCTGTGGAAGTGTGGAATGGCATATGTTGGGTACCAGTGAGCAAGAGACTCTCGATTGGTAATGTAAGCCCCCTCCCCTCCCCTCCCCTCCCCTCCACTCCCCTCCCCTCCCCTCCCCTCCCCTCCCCTCCCCTCCCCTCCCCTCCCCTCCCCTCCCCTCCCCTCCCCTCCCCTCCCCTCACCCCGCGAAGGTTTTGACAATGAGAAATCAGTGGCATGAATGAAAACATAAGCCTGATGCTGGTGAATGAAAGGGTATACGGTGAAACACTGACATTTTTGCACCACTTTGACGGGATAACTTCCCGGGCAAACAAATGACAGCGAAATATGACAGTCTGAAGGAAATGACCCAAAGTTAAAACAGATTCCTACAATCAAAATGACAATCTCAATGATTGCCAGCCGGCAATCGTTGGAAATTAATATGAAATTTCACAGCACACCAGGTGCCATGATTTCACAAGATACTTAAGACTGGTAATCACTTTAATACAGTCTAGTAAGGTATTTCATAACAGTTTTGCATTTTTGATGTTTGCAAAGGGTATCCACCTTTAAGGTTCAAGGGTGAAGGGTAAAAGGTCGGAGGTTAGCATACCATGACTGTAGTTGTCGTAGCAGTGGTGACTGGTTGAGCTACTGCTGCAGCTGCAGCTGCTACAGCCTGCTGCTGCTTAGCATGGGCGTCTTGGATCCGCTGTCGTTGCTGTTGCTCCAGTGCGGCCTGTCACAAAAAGCACGTCACATTAGGGTTCAACCACTTCATCTGATTTGGTTATTATAATCTTGTTCTCTGGGGACCAATTTCATAGAGTTGCTTAAGCACCAAATTTGCTTAAGCACAACAAACAAATCCTTGCTTAGTAAAACCAGCTTACCAGCCACAACTCATTGTGATGTGTTTATGATTGGTATTGAGCTGTTGTTAGCTTAGCATAAAAATCACATAAGCACGTTTTTTGTGTGCAAGTATTTTTGCCTCAAAGACTTTGCGCAACCTTGAAGATCAATGTATTCCATGCAATGAGGTGACAAGATAAAGATTCATGGTAGCACCATTGTGAACAAAATTTCTTGATTGTGAGGCTCCGAAAAGAATTGGGGAAACTCAACGTTTCTCAACGTCGTCAAGAACTGGTCCTGCATAATTTGCGTCATAAGCGCAGGTACCAATACGCGTGTGAACCAATACGCGTGTGAACCAATACGCGCGGGTACCAATACGCGTGTGGATTAATACGAGCGCAGTGTGTCGTCCCTGCCTAGAGTCTATCCCTGCCCAGAGTCTATCATATCCCACTCCTGATTGTTTTCCACCAGCGACGTTTACCTTCTTTTCTCGTGTGATTCTCTCAGCTCTCTTGGTAGCTACCTGGATGGGTAACATGGGCTTCTCATAGTTGATCCCAAAGTCGTTCAGGACCGCGCTGTGCTTGGGATTCTTGAGTAGAGGATTGTTGAGGCTGTGAGAACAACACCAGCGTCGTTAACTCTAGTTGAAAACTTGGACTTGAGAATCGACTTTACTTGATTATATTTGACTTGCTGACATTAACACTTTTGTTAACCGGGTTTACGTCGGAGAACTTGGCTTGTACAAATTTGACTGTGAACAAAATATCTTGATTACAACATTGGGAAACAGATAAGTGTTGTCATGTCGAGTCCATCATGAGCGAGGAAATCAACCTTTCAATTCACAAGATGGAAGGCAAATTAAACCTCGTTTTGAGGGAAGGGTCGGTTTCTTTGTTCAGTTAGCTACTTACACTTGTTTAAGGTAAGGCTGTCTCTTGCCGACCACCGTCTTCATCAAGTCAAACTTGTTTGAGTAGAACATGGTTTGAGATGCGTTGCCATCCTGGGTGTGCAGCTGGCTCGTCTTCATGGGACGGTTGTTCTTTGTTTGCTGGAGAGTAAAAGTCACCAGACCAAGTTTAAACATTTAGCAAGAGTACCGAATACTTTGTGGATAAAAGGTGGCCAACTGTACCTCCTGGAATGCTACACAATTCTCAAAATCTTTCAAGTTTTGAAGAAACTAAGAGGGGCAGAGTTTGAACCTTAAAATCAACCTTACCCTGTATATGCTCTTGGATTTCTTCTGTTTCTTGGGATTGGTGTCGTAGAGTATCTTGCCTTCCTCTCTCGGTATGATGACGTTCTCGTAACGATGGCGGCATTGCTTGGGAGAGCGGTAGATACGACTGGTACCGTTGACAAGGTCACTGACCAGGTCCCAGTTGACGACGTGACCCGGGACCACGGCTTGGAGGGTGAGGGGAAGCTCCTGAAGCGCTTGGACAGCCTGAGGGGGGAGGGGGGAGATAATTAAAAAAGGTAAATTTACAATAATCAACATACACAACAACTAAAGTTGCCTTTTTAACACGGACAGTTTTAATAATCATCATTCCATGAATGTTACAGAAAGGATGTAGAAGTAACATGTCATTTAAGACAATACTTTTTTACAAATGGGCCATTCCATTCAGAGAATCAAAGTCAATAATCATGTATCAGAAAGTTACACATATCGTCACAATTCAGCAACTTCGTAATCCGAAATAAAATGAAAAAGCCCAAGTTTTGAATAATCGGTCATAACGCAGTTGATGTTAGTTGATGGAATACTAAATTCTTCACAAAATAAACAGCCTTAACAGGGACCCTGAAGTTAGAATGAACCACTACCTGAAGCAACGCCCAATCCTCGTTGATCAACCACTCATGCCGATCGGCCGTCTGCATGTCCATGGAGGTAGTCCTGTGCACTATGGGTAACGGCTTGACCACTGGCTTGCCGGCCATGGCACGTAACTTCTGCTGTTTGGCTTCCCGTCGCATGCGAAGGAGGGCGGCAGAGGGGCGGTTGAAGAGAGACTGGGGCGGGGTCATGATGTGTGCGGTGTGGTGAGGAGCCTCGCCCGACTTGGTGTGGGGCTTGATCTTGCGGACACCTGGCCACAAATTGAAGATGGTATCTTATGTGTCTTGCAAGAGCGTGGTGATACACGAATATGTACAAAAATAGCGTGTTTCTTTATACACGTACTGTCACAACCGAACATTAGTCACTTAAGCTTCAGCCATTTACCTGGCAACTAAAAATTAACATTTTTGGAGTAAATTTAAGGATATAGATCACTGTACTCTTTATAAAGTATTTGCTTGTATTTTTATATATCGGCAGACCCGAATACATAGACTAAATAAATATACTTTTGCAGATAAACGAATGTCCGTGGTGAAATCTCAAATTCCGCAGTTCAAAAAAGTATTTTTGTTAAAATCCTAAAGTTAAAACTTTTGCTTGGATAAATGACTTATGATTCAACTCTACTTTTTTTTTTGGTCATTGTAAAGATAATCTGTATCCCGAGTCGAGACCTCTATTTATTAACATGTGATTATTTTTCTACTTTTAGTATTTTCATCTTTTTGTTTAGATTTTCTTTTCTATCCCTTATATTACTATTTCTTTTGTGTAGCCCTTTAAGGCCTTGTGATCGATGATTCACAAAAAACAAAAACAAATAGTAGCTACATATCCGAGAAAAGAACATTTGAATTGTGCATTCAAGCTAAACCAATATTTGTCCTGCACTCCATTGTGGTAAAACTTTTTAATTTCACAGCACCTCCCTCAACCTCTACTTCTGAAAACAAGTGGTTACTGAAGACTCGTAAGAATTACCTTGTTCCACCTTGGCCTTCTTGTGCTCCTTCTTAACGTAGACAGGAGGCAGTTTAGATTCCATCATGATGCTGGTGTCGTACATGAGACTGGCAGACAAGTCTACGTAGACGTCATTCTCATCTTGCGGTGGGGTGGGCGGAGCCCAGATCTAGAAAAACAAAGTAGGCGGTGGCGTGAGATTTGGGGCTTTGAAGGGTTACAACATTCAGGTCAACCTGTGTATTTGCTTGCAACGCGACAGAACTGTCGGTACGATCAAGCAGAACAGAAATGCTCTAGGCCCAATTTCATAGCTCTGCAGAAAAATTCCCGCATTCCAGAGCAGGAAATTCTGTGCTTACGGCAAGCGTATTTCACAGGTTAGAAAGGAATTTTGATTTATGCACTTGCGTACATCTTGTTACTAAGGTTTTAGTGCTTACAGGATTGATGCACAATTTCTCTGCTTGCGTGGTTAGAGCAAAATGGTGATCGAAACCACAGAATTTTGTAGTTAGGAGAGCCATGAAAGTGGGTCTTGATCTGTTGCCGCAAGGTCAACCTGACAGTGGCCGAAGACTTTTTACAAATTTGTTTGTAAATTTAAAAGGAAAATTGCATGAATTTACTAGACATCTAGCGCTTATTTCTGTCAAGTTAAGTGAACTTAATTGTTTTAATTTGTTTTGCGATACTACTCGTATTAAGAAACAACGGGTTTTCTTGTTTTTAAACAAAAGATCACAGATGGGGAAACACCTTCAACTTACCGGCATGATGTCAGCTTTGTTGGAAATATACACCTACGGGCAGAAAAATAAACAAGGCATCCACAATAATTGGAGTATGAGATTATGCACGACGACTCGTTGGGTTCACCAGTCTTAGAGAACACCACTCAATCTTTGGAGAAATAAACAATGAACATGTACGGCCTTTGCCTTTTTGTTGCTCTTTGATTAAATTGCGAGTGATATTTGAGACTTTGTTGAAGTTGTTTTTCAACGTGCTGTGTTGTCCTAAGTGGCCCACATTTCACCAACATCCTATAGCTCCACGTTCATTTTTAAAGTTATCCCACTTTGTAAGTACAGATGTCACAATCTCTGGTCTCAAGTCGCGAGTGCTTCACCCTAAACTCATGTTTATTCACCGAGTTTCCTCTAAGCAGTACTAATGATTAAACCTGACCTTTACCCTAACCACATTCAAAGCTGTATTATGCTACTTGAAGTAAATTGTAGTATGCAGTAGTCTCACTACTCGGTAGTAATCGTTCAGTTTTGTTTTTTTGTGTAATTTGGCACTACTATTATGTAGTACTTTGTAGCACTTAGCGTTTTATCCCCAAATTAATTTTTTGTTGGTTTTATTTAGTTAAAAGTAACCTCGAGTTTAAAGGTAGGATATGTCATCTGCAGATCTCGCCGGACGACGATCACGAAAAAAGAGCCACTGCCCGACGCTGGTTACAAATGAATGCTGTTTTGTTCTCGTTTTTCTCAGCATCCATGATTGTAAACTTCAGACAGGTCAGTACTATAAAATACAACCCCCCAATCTACCCATTTGTTATCATTTAAGCAATTACCAATGGTGTATACTACCTTTAACCACGCGGTAACTTTATAAACCACCTGTTAAAGGTAGGATACACCATTGGTAATTGCTTGAATTATCATGAATGGGTAGATTTGTAGGGAAGTATTTTATAGTAAATATCATTTAACTGACCTGTCCGAAGTTTTACATTCATGGATGCCGAGAAAACCATGAAAAACGGTGTTTGTTTTTAACAGATGTCGAGCAGCTATTCTTATGTTATTTTTGTTTGTTCGCGATCGCCGGCCGGCAATCGCGAATTTGTCTTTATAAAATTCTATTTTTCGAAATAATTACAGGATATGTAGCGCAATCATTTTGCTAGATGCCTAGAATCATTATTTACTTTCAAATAAGTAAGATATTTCTCAATAATTTGGTAGTAAATATTTTCAAGATCTGCAAATGGTGCATCCTACCTTTAAACTTTACTTTCTCCCCTAATGAAGATTGCTTGGCTTTCCTACCAAGAATGAACCAATGCTTTCTTTGTTCAAATTGACTCTTTGTTTCTGTTGGTTAAATCTAGTGTTCAAGCGTCCCCTTCCCTGGCCCAATAGCTCATCTCTACCTCCAATGGTTCTAATGCTTGCTCAGAATGGCACAGGCAAAAGTGTTTTTGTTTTGTTTTTTTGCCACAAAAAATGAAACAAATGGGTTTGGCATCTGTGAATCAGCCAACATTGCAAAGTTTTGTCACCAACTTGGAGAGAGATGGCATGATTTTGGGCCAGGTCATTTTTTTTCTGTAGGCAAAAACTTTGAAGTATGCTTGGCTGGGCCAAGTGACGTAATACAAATAATCGAAGCTGGCAACTTCAAATTATCTTGGCAATTTTTAATTTGTTTTACTAAGCCTGGCCAAACTTGGAGCATAAAACCAAAGGAAGTAAAGACAGATACTTTCTTTTCTTCAACATAAATCTCTCATTTATTTATCCCATTCTTCAACATCATCTTTTTCTTATCAATACAAAAATACAGGGAAACACATTTCGCAAAACTACAACCTCGGTTTCAAATCCAACAGCGCCTTAGTAATTAAACCCCATCTCAACTGATGACTGTTGCTTACATTCTAGGAATGAATCCAAATCAGTCATTTTTTTGGTCGGCAAATTATAAATATCGCTTCTTACATTGCTTTACACACAAAAACAGAATGACCCAAAGAAGCAGCCACGTTTGACTTGTGATAGAGCAAGTTAAAAAAAAAAGCTCATTAATAAAAAACTAACTGATCTTTTTTTCTGTAGAAAATCTCCGAGTGTAACTAAACCTAAATGCACAATAAACAATGTTTCCAACCAATGCATACCACAAAGAGTAGCTGTCTGTGCTTATTAAATTACAAAAGTTGACATGGTTAAAAACAATTTGAGCAGAATTTTGGAAAAAATAAAAAGGTCATGTGGTTTTATAAGGATACACTAAACACTTGGTTTAAAGAAAAGTGGAAAATGCAATGATTTCAGATAAAAAAAATGCAGACGAAAAATCACGATTCTTTTTCAGATTATGTATGATAGAAAAGGGATCATAATTTTGCCAATTTTCAGATGGCAGTGTTAAAAACATTTTAACTTGTACTCTGGGAAACAAAAGTACAAAGCATTAAGAATGCGACAACAGGTTTTTGAATGTTATATATCAAATAATTACAACAGCTATATCGTATCCATCACAACATCTTTTTTTCCTATAGATGATGCCCATTTATTTACCAGACACCAAGTGATAATTAACAGCTCACAAAGTACATCCAAAGCACTGAAATATAAAAACATCTGCAGGAACTAAAGCTTCGAGTCTGTTCTTAGCAGATAACGATTTAACCAGTTTGCTCCGTAATCCCAGAACTTCTAACAAGCAATCTTAAAATACACACATCTTTGGTCAGTGACTAAAAGTATTTTCTTGCAAATAACTTAACTTTACAAATAAACTTCATTAGTTATTAATTCGGTGTTTGTCAACTGCGGTCTGGGTACTTTCTAGGGCGCCCCCTCCCCCGTTTTATCACTACATTTTTGTCCGTGCCAGTTGGCGTTCCACCCCTCGCGGGCGAGACATCCCGAGAGTTGGTGGTAGAGCTACTCCTTGAACTAGCCCTGGACAAGCTTTTCAAGTCTCTGTGGGTTAGCACGGGGCCGGCCGATTGATGCCGGCTACGCGATCTCGTCTGGATTAGTTTATCTGCCAATTCAGCACCACTCATTGCGCGGGTCCGCGGTCCCATGCTTTCCTTACTATCATCTACGCTAGATAGCTGGATTTTGGCCAGTTTCTTAGCAAGGGCATCTTTAGCTAGCTGCTGTGACGATGGTGCTTCGGTGGATGCAATCGGGGAGAATGTGTCCGTAGATGAGCTTTGCGAATAATTTCTAACGGGGGTTGTCGACTGTGGCAAGCCATCAGAGTTTGCAGCAGCAGTGTGATCCGATTCAGACTGGTAATTTATGCACTGTTGTGCCAGTGTTATTTTAGATGGTTGAGAAGATTTAGCGACGGTCAGATCAAATGGCAGGGGGATTGGAGAGGGTGAGGAAGGCAAGATGACCCTTGTTGGGGAAAGTGGCAGAGCTGAGGAAGCAGGTTCGGGAGATCTCATTAGGGAGGAAAACACTTGGAATATATTCCGCTGCTCTTGGCTTTCCTCTTTGATGATTTCGGATGATTTTGCCGTCGTGGAATTCTGTACAGACTCGGCATTCGGATGTCTTCCTGAATTCATGTGAGCTTCCACTTGATTGGACTCTTGCTCTTGAAGTAAAATAAGCCCGCCCATTTGCTTCGGTTGGATGCTTGATGAATGCGCTACAACAGGATTGGCACTTGGACTCAAGAGGGCAAGGTCAAATATACACCTCTCGGTGTTAGGAGCTGTACCAGACCTGGCAGTAGATTCATGCTGTGATGAACGCCTCACTGCCTCTCTTAGACTCGGGGGACTGATTGTATGGTGCTGTGGTGAGAGATCAAGCGGTTCTGGGGAGTAAGACAGGGCTGGTGATTTGGGCAGAGGCGGAGACTGAGAATTGGGAGAAGATTGCGTAGAAGGGGGCGAGTGTGTCGGGTGTGGGGATATCCTCTGGGGGAAGGAGAGGGGAGTTAGTGTGGACTGATTAGCAGGTGTTGAGAGTTGACATCTGGAGGTACTGAGGCAAGAGGATGATGTTTGTAGAGTTGCACTTTCTTTTAGGCAGCAACCAGTTGTGGTTGTGTCGTGCCTCGCACCTTCCTCTTTCTGTTTTAATTGAGACAGAGCAGCTATAAGTATTGGTTCTGGATTCAGGGATGCAGCAGGGTCCACTTGCTTCACCGGTATATTCAATTCTTGGTAAACAGGAATAGTCTGATTTGTGGATTGTGGACAGGAGTCTGCTGGGGCGACAGACAACGCAAGAGAGGGTGGCGAGATGTGCGACACCGGCTGTGATTGGTAAAGTGACTGGATATTTGATTCGCCCGACTGAGATGCAGAAACACGAGGCTGAGGAGTCAGTTGGGGCGGACTCAAGGAAGCTTCTGCTCGAACTGAAATCTCGATGTTAGACACATTTGAAAGGGCTACTGATGTACTTGTCATTTGGGAATCAGTTGCAACCTCAGGCACTGTATTAGAAGACAGATGAGCTAGAGCATTTGGAGACGTTTCCTTGTCCAACTCTTGTGCTGCCCGAGGTGATGCTTCGGTACGAGTAGGTGCCACCGTTTCAACCGGGACCCCTAGTGGTATGGTTATATGTGGAACTGTTAGCAACTGTTTGACACCGATAGCGGCATTTAGTTGCCGAGTGGGTGTTGGTATATTGACATGTACTGATGGCTGGGGCTTGGGCTGAGGCTGAGGCGCATGCTTGCGAGGCACGGAGACAACGTAAGTCAAAACTGATGTCCGAGGTGGCCCTTGAGATGTAGATGGCAGGTGTGTTGGAACCGGAAAATTCTGTGGGGCTGGAGTATTGGCTAAAGCTCGTGCGATGGTTTGTTGACTGGACTGAGGCCGAGGCTGCAACTGGATCTGGGACTGAGGCTGCAACTGGATCTGGGACTGAGGCTGCAACTGGATCTGGGACTGAGGCTGCAACTGGATCTGGGACTGAGGCTGCAACTGGATCTGGGTCTGAGGCTGCAACTGGATCTGGGACTGAGGCTGCAACTGGATCTGGGACTGAGGCTGCAACTGGATCTGGGACTGAGTCTGAGGCTGCAACTGGATCTGGGACTGAGGCTGCAACTGGATCTGGGACTGAGGCTGCAACTGGATCTGGGACTGGGACTGAGGCCGAGGCTGCAACTGGATCTGGGACTGGATCTGGGACTGAGTCTGAGGCTGCAACCGAGTCTGTGACTGAGTCTTGGACTGAGGCTGCAACTGGATCTGAGGCTGCAACTGTTTCTGAGGCTGCAACTGGATCTGAGGCTGCAACTGGATCTGGGACCGAGGCTGCAACTGGATCTGGGACCGAGGCTGCAACTGGATCTGGGACCGAGGCTGCAACTGGATCTGGGACCGAGGCTGCAACTGGATCTGGGACCGAGGCTGCACCTGGATCTGGGACTGAGGCTGCAACTGGATCTGGGACTGAGGTTGCAATAGAGTCTGGGGCTGCAACAGAGCCTGGGGCTGGGTCTGCAAATGGGTCTGCAAGTGGGGCTGGGTCTGCAAGTGGGGCTGGGTCTGCAAATGGGTCTGCAAGTGGGTCTGGGTCTGCAAGTGGGTCTGAAGCTGCAACCGAGTCTGGGCCTGGGGCTGCAACTGAGTCTGGGGCTTGGTCTGCAAGTAGGTCTGGGGCTGCAACCGAGTCTGGGCCTGGGGCTGCGGCTGGGTCTGCAGCTGGGGCTGCGGCTGGGTCTGCAGCTGGGGCTGTGGCTGGGTCTGGGGCTGCAGCTGGGCCTGGGCCTGGGTCTGGGTCTGCAGCTGGGCCTGGGTCTGGGCCTGCAACTGGGCCTGCAACTGGGGCTGCAATTGCGCCTGGGTCTGCAATTGGGCCTGGGCCTGGGCCTGGGGCTGGGGCTGCAACTGTAACAAGACCTGGGGATTTATCATTGAAGCCTGGAGCCGAACAGGGTGTGGCATTCGCTGCAATGGTACTTTTTGCCGAGCTACTGTTGTTCTTGAATCAGCCAACTGTAAACCGGTCAGGAGCTCCGAGCTACCTCTGTTCTGCAACTCGGGTTGCCTTCTTGGCAAGACTTCTAGATGCGCCAAAATTGGCTGGCCCTGTTGCCTTGGCTGTGATTGCATGATGGGGGACGGACGCAACTGGGCTGCCCCTAGAATCTGCTGGTGTGCGAGCAACTGCCTCTGGGCTAAAGGCAGCCGTGGTCTTGACAGAGAAAGACGGAGAGTAGGGGTTTGAGACTGAGAAGCCATCCCGGGTCGAGTGAGCATCTGTAGGCGTGCCAAGAGTGGCATTTGTGATTGGGACTGAGACTGTGGCTGTAGCTGGGGTGACAGTGACATCTGCATTGGCGATGCAGCTGCCACCTGCAACTGTTGCTGTTGCTGTTGCTGTTGCTGTTGCTGTTGCTGTTGCTGTTGCTGTTGCACTTGTAGTCGATATTGCTGCTGAATCAATTTAGCATGCTGTGCTTGAGGACGAAGATGTTGAAGTGGCATTGGCTGCAAAGGCGGAGGATTGCGGAGCATCTGGGATTGGGTGGGCAAACCAAACCGGGGTGGAATCCCAGGAGTATTAGGCTGTACAAGCTGCAAGGGGCTTAGGCTTTGTTGGGAAATCCCCAGCGAAAAAAGCTGGGCAGCGGTTAGCGACTGTACACCGGCTGCTCCTGAAACTACCACATTCAGATTTCGTTGGAGAATTGACTCCAGACTAGGTGAAGCTGAACTAGGATGGCTGTTGGGATGAGAGGCCCTGATGAAAGGAGTCTCTGTCTGGTTGGTAGGAGTAAATGAGTAATGAGGAGACGTTGGATGCCTTGGAACCAGTAGAGGAATGATGGGGAGATTTGGATTGGACTGCGAAGAAGGACTACAACCACCACTTCTCAAGTTGGATACCAAGCCGGGCATAGGAGGCAAGCCAGGATTGGTGGAGAGCTGGGGCAGCTTGGATCGAGGGGATAGGTTTAGCGGATGGACATTACAGCCATTATCTAGGGTTGAAGTTACAGTGGGGTTGCTTAATGGCTCACGAATAACACCTGTTGGTGTGAGTTTAGCCAGGACCTCCTGTTGCATATGGTCTTTTCTAGGGCTTGTGGACAAGTCCATTGGTGCTGTTGCTGATGGTGTGGAATTAGTACCACTGACAGTTAAATCCATGGGTAAACTACAGCTGCCCGACTTTTCTTCCTTGTGCTGCCCTTCAGGTGATTCAGAGCTCCGCTTCCTCTCCAGGTCTTTTGACGTATTGGACTTCTGTCCTTTCGACTTTTGTTTCGTTTTGGCCGAGTCGGCCTTCTCAGGAGGCGATTTTGCAGACCATGTTTTCCTGACAGACAGTTTTGCTGGAGCTAACCGGGCCAAGGGGGATCTTGGTGATAGGACTGCGGTTGTAGGAGGGACAGGGGGTGGGGACTTGGTGGCACCTGACCTTGTTAAAGGCGACCTAGGACCTAAATCTTCTGCCGTGGAATCTGGTTTTGGATTGCGCCGCGTGCTGCGTCCAGTGCTTGCAGGCGGGTTACGCTTGGGTCGCTCTGCGCTACCTGAGCGGCTGCTTGCCCGACTGCTTTTCTGGCTGCTTGCCCGCGAGCTAACACCCTGGGTCAGTCTAGACCTAGATCTACTCTTATGCACCTTATTCTTTGCTTCCTCATCACAGTAGGTAAAGAAGATCTCGTCCTCTTCTTGCTCCGCCTTCCTTTCCTCCTCCTCCTTTAGAGCCTGAAGACGCTCTAGTTCCCATTCCTTCTTGGCCAACTGGATCTGTTCCTGAATGCACATTTGAAAGACCAAAGACCATGAATGTTGAGAGCATAGTTTCTGTCAAGTTTTGTCGCCTTCAACTAGTTTTATGTATTTCGACCCAATACACAGCATGTTAAATCAGAGCCTAGTTTTATCTCTTCAGGTTGATTGATCAGAGACCTCAACTAAATGTCATCATAGTGCTGCGTTCAAGACAAATAACAGTACTGAGATTTTGTGTGTCATTTTCAACATCTACAAACACAAAACTTTAAACAGGTCAGTTAACCAGTTCGCGCCGGATGACGTATATAAACGCAAAAATTCCCCCAAATTCAAAACGGATGACGCATAAACACGCCAAGTTCAAGTTCGGAAATGTATGTCAGCAGCGCACAAGGCCGGAAATGCGTGGGTGTGCTTCCCGGCAATATCAGCCTGAACACGCTTCGGATCGAGTTTCGTTAAAAATAATCCCGTCCGTCGGCTCGGCGATGTTAAAATAATCCCGGCGCGAACTGGTTAACAATATTTGCTATTAAATACTTGCGCCCAAACCCTTTCATTTCTGAAAATTACAGCAAAAGTGGATGTTGTACATTACCTTCAATAACACACGTGACCAGAAATAGAGTTAAGACTCTTATTGGTCCTAGAGTTACTAACCTCTGCTTCCTGGACATCATCCATTGCTGGCGGTTCCATGTTAGCCTCTAGGTACCTCATGGCGTACTTCTCAATGTTGGTCAGCTGTGATTCAGGAAATAATTCAGGAAATATTAAGATGACTTTTAATCATTAAAACCCTCCTTCTCTGGCTGGCAAATTCACCGAGACAATCCCAACAGTCAAAATCACTGTTTTTAACTTTAAGTATACAGTCAGTGAAGGACAAAATCCTGTGTTGAATTTACATCGGTTTGATGCAATTTCCAACTCGAGGAACATTTGGTTGCAGCTGCAGCTATTTAGACTCTAACCAGCTAGCCAGCCAGCCAACCCCAGCTAGCTCGGTGGTCAAGTGGCAAGACATCTGCACTACAAAGAAGGATGTTGTGGGGTTCGAGTCCCTCTCTAGTGATTTGTTCCCGCCTAAAAATCTCTCTGGACAACACTGAGTGATTAGGATCAATGCTGCAGTTGATAAAGTAGGATGAAATGATGGATTTTTGGGATGATCATCTGATGAACTATGCTTCCTGGCAAGTTTACCTGATCGTCCAGCTGGGCCAGCTCAACCTCGATCTTAGACACCTCCTCTTTGGCCTTGGTCTCCTCCCCCTCATAGGGAATGGTCTCGTCAAACTCAGCAAGTTCGGCATCCTGCTCCGCTAGGGCCTTGGAGGTGGCCTTGACGTCCGTCTCATCCTCAGTCTTGGCAAGGGCCTGACGGAAGAAAGAAACTCGAGGCTTGAAATAATGTGACGCTTGCACGGACTGTGCATAAGGTTAGCATCGCCTTTCATTGCTGAGACCCGGGTTTGAATCCCGCCTGGGCCATAAGGCGGATTTGGGTTTTCAGTCCTTGCCCGATTCTGTGGGATTTTCCTAGATTCCGAGGTTTTCCTCCCACCACTAAAACTGTAATTCTTTCCACAGCTTCCACCAAGGGACTCCACAGAAAACAAGTCGAAACGACTTAAGTGGGTTATCCCAACCAATTGCCAAATAAATGATGAACCCAAATATAAATTTAATTGAATTTGTTATAAATCAATTTTAGTCTCTGAAGAAGATCTTGTTAAGATCAAAATATTAGGCCATCTTAACTTATTTGATTTGTATAAATGAATTTTAGCAGAAGTGAATTAGTTCACCTGTTCCAGCTGGTTCTGTGTGATTGCGTCTTTCTCCTCGGCAGCCTGCTGTATCCTGCTTGCTATCTGCTGAGGTCTCGTGTTGATTTCCAGATCCTCAATGGCAACAGGTTTAGAATCACGCCGATTGGACATGTCAAACAGGTCCTTGATGGTGTTCTGAAAACAGAAACCAAAAGAAAACTTGAAATATGAAACTTTGGCGGAAGTCCCAAAATAAGTAAAAGGGTGAGGATATTCTCGATTAGCAAGTTACAAAAAGGAAATATGCCATTTGCAGACTGTAGCAGCTGTGTGGTTTTAGAAAACTTTTAAACTTTCAAGACTTTTAAGGCTTTTAACACTAAATATAGAATGGGAAAATACAGTCACAATTGCAGAAGGCCTTTAAGTTTAACGCTTGAACATTTAGTCCCGAGTGTTAAATATCACATGCTAGGTACTTTGAATTTTAAGACTCACTTAAAAAGTAACAAACACAACAAATAGGTCATTGTAACAATATTCGCTATAAAATACTGACCCCGAAATCCACCAGTTTCTGAAAATTACAGCAAAAGAAAATGTTGTATAGTTCCTTCGATTGCACCCTGTACCACCTTGGTGCTAGGCCTTGCTTGCTCACAAATCTCCAGAAATCCAAATCCTGTCTTGAAAAACTACTAACTTTTGTTTAACTAACCGTTTTGAAGAACGCGGTGGTAAAGTTTCCTCCCTCGATGGAAACGTCGACCAGCAGTCTCTTCTGATTGGCTTTCTTGAGGATGTTCTCCTCCACCGTCATCTCACTGATCAACCTATGATGTCGGACGTAACATTAACAAAATGTGGGGATAAGATTTATCAATAAAAACAAAACAAACCAAAAACTAAAAACACACATTCGCATTTTTGTATCGTTGTGGACCCATCTCTTTGTTCTCGTGTAAAAAATAGTTCGAAAGTCAAGCACATTTTTCGAAATGATCTTATTTCAATCACAATTCATTTTCTGGGTTGAGATTTTGACCCGATATACCCTATATTATACCCTAACTCAAACCCACATCCTAACCCTAGTTTTTAAGTAATTTGAGTAAAATAAAAAAAATCTATCTCGTTAAATTCCTAGTGGAGACCTCATTATCTATAGAAATGTGGAGACGTATTCATTCCAACTGTCCTCATTGTGTTGTCTCCACAAGTACATTTGCTCAGACAATTGGAGATTTTGCTCAGCAGCGCCCAGACAGGCTCAGAGACTCTAGTCTGATACAAATCTCAGTGTCATCACAGCAGAGACCGTCACTTTATTCAGAACTCAGCCCAGCAGAGACCGTCATTTTATTCAGAGCTCAGCCCAGTAATCAAATGTGATGCGATCAAACAAAATCAGTCGAAACTCGGCAATTCTTGTTTCAAGATCGAGCCAAAATATGTTCGTAGGGGTGGACAAATCCAAATTAACTTTTTTATAAAAACAGAAGGGGAAAATATTTTTCTTTTACATGAAAATACTCTTTTAACCAAATTCAGAAGGGAAGAGATACAAAAACATGATTTTATCAGTTTATTTTTAACGTGCTGGTGTTCAAATGGTTGTATTTTTTTAACCAAAGGTCGTATTCACGTTGGGTTTTCACTGAAATGGAGCCTGAAGTACGCTACAAACGAATATGTAAAAATCCCAAAAATGACCAAGGCCTACTTCAGACTGATTTTGCTTGATCGCATCACAAATATTCAAATATATATTTATAAAGATTCATTGCTAGTGTGGTTTCAACGCTGTGTGTTGATAGAATCAGACTAGTCACAGTACATGCAATGATTTCATCTACACACGATACTTTACTCACCTGTATATGTGGACATCCCTGGTTTGTCCAATCCTGTGGCATCGATCCTGGGCCTGCGCGTCCATGGTCGGGTTCCAGTCGCTATCGTAGAATACCACCGTGTCTGCACCGGTCAGGTTGATGCCCAAACCGCCGCTGCGAGTAGATAAGATGAAGCAGAAGATGCGCTTGTCCGCGTTGAAGCGGTCCATCAGAAACTGGATGGAAAATGGGAATCAAGGAATTCAAGTAGGCAATACTAGAAGACTGCAGCACTAAATGTTGCTTAAATACATATCCAGGAAGAGATTGTCAATTTACAAAAAAGTCTGAACATTTATAAAAAGTCAAAAAGATACCTATTTTTGTATACAAATAATGTCTTTTCCAGATTCAAAAAGTTTGATTTCAGAGAAAAGTCCGACATCTCATGCCGGCAAAACAATTGATGGACTAATATGAACCGGGTTAAAATTGGTCAAACAAATCCATGCAACTATGTACAAAAACCACCATGTGCATAAACTTTGGACTACAGAAGAATACGATCATGAAAATGATCCCTCGGGTGTTAAAATCCACATATTCCACCTTACAGCAGTAAATCATTTGTTAACCAGTTCGCGCCGGGATGACCTATATAAACGCAAATATTTCCCAAAATTCAAAACGGATGACGCATAAACACGCCAAGTTCAAGTTCAGAAATGTCTGCCAGCAGCGAGCAAGGCCGGAAATGCGTGGGTGTGCTTCCCGGCACTATCAGCCTGAACACGCTTTGGATCGAGTTTCGTTAAAAATAATCCCGCCCGTCGGCTCGGCGATGTTAAAATAATCCCGGCGCGAACTGGTTAACTGTGTCTCAGACATGAATTCTGAATGGCATATTTGTGTATCGGGCCACCAGAACAGACCTTGATTCTGAGAGGATTGCTGTCTAGCCACTAGGACATGTACAGATGGGCAACAACAAGCCCATCTCATCATAGAACCATGTGGCTTGTTCTTTCAATTTAAATCCAAAGTTTAAAACAACGGCGCCTCTTGTTTGCGCCAGAAGCCCTGACCTTACCTGTCTCTGCTCCACCTTGGTTGTGCCGTCCAGACGGACGTAGATGTGGCCGTGGTAGTTGAGGAATACTTCAAGGACGTCCAACATGCGAGTCATCTGGGTAAAGATCAGGACTCTGTGGTCGCCGGCCTTCAGCTTGCGAAGCAGTATGTCCAAAGCTTGAAGCTTACCTGGGAGTTTATAAACAGAATATTATGTGATCCACTCCAGAATTTGTTTTTATTTATTAGGCAAAATAAAAAGTTCTACTTTCGGTTACCTGACCTACTCTAATTTTATGGCCCCAACCCTAAACATTTTATCGGCAGGTTGGAGAAAAATAAATAAAATCTAA
Source organism: Crossaster papposus (assembly GCA_037893245.1). Taxonomy (NCBI): domain Eukaryota; kingdom Metazoa; phylum Echinodermata; class Asteroidea; order Velatida; family Solasteridae; genus Crossaster; species Crossaster papposus. The sequence continues at coordinate 556,060 of JBAIAA010000072.1, read as the reverse complement.
TATAAAAGTATACACGAAATGAATTCTTTGAGCGCTACAACTTACCACAATCGTACTGGATAAGCCGCAGTTCAGGGAACTGGAATTTCATGCCGGTCTGGATGGGGTGAAGGCAAGCAGTGGTGGGTGTCAATACTCGCTGGAGAGTCTGACTGAGTAGCCTGTGCTGATTGGCTGTCGAGGGTGATGGGTGAGAAGTGTGCATAGTGATAGCTGGCGACACAGCCAGGGGCACCACCATGACAAACCTGCAAATTAACGATAGCAATACCACTGTGATTTCCTTGTGCGGACTTGTGGTTAACTCAGCTACAAAATGGGTTGAGGTACACCTTTGTCACAGTTTGAGTAGTTTGTTACTTGAGACTAGAAGTCTAAGTCCTCGACTTGCGACTTACTGAGGTCTCGACTTGCGACTTGACTATAGATATGGATTGTAGTCGAAGACTCGGGCAAAAAACAAAACGTGCTCAGACAAATGAGATTTTGCTCTACAGTGCTTTTGTCAAGACTCAGAGACTCTAGTCTGAAACAATCTCGATGTCATCATTGCCAATGTTTTCCTTTTTTTAGAGATTAGTTCAAGTTTATCAAATTGGTAAAAAGCAGATGATTAAGATAAACTTCGGCAATGGCCTTTAATCGGAGCTGTTCAATTTCTATTTAGAACGTACCTCCTGATTATTTCCTTCAACTCTCCGAGTATGTCCTCCGGTGTTCGGATGACTTTCCCGAGGGCGTTGGTCCGCGAGAACCTGGCCTCGTACCCGTGGGGGAACGGCAATCCGTGCACCTCCTGGCAATGGAAGAGCCCCGTGCATCTAGCGTAAGGCCAGTCTTTCCCGGCTGGGTTGGGGCTGTTTAGGATGGAGACCGCCGAGCGTAGGTCACTTCCATAGACCGGTTTGGCAGAGCAGCGCAGCTGGTTTAGGTCCGCTATCCTGTCAAGCGTGGCTTTGCGATCAGACTCCTCCACCTTGTGCATCGACTCCTGCCAATCAAAATGGTAAATGTTTCATATTTAACAGATGGATAAATTTCAAGAGAAAAATCTCAAACCTCTGCCCTCCTAGAGCCTTCTTAATTCAAACGTTGGTTTGGGAGGACTTTGCATGATCGAGACATCGATTCCAAATACCATTCCTTTACATTGGATTTAATGAAGACTTTAGAAAAAGATGTTGGTTTTTTGGTAGATTTACAATTATGGAGGATCGAGGACAATTACTAGTAGAATTGATCACGCAGTTTGTCAGAAGCCAATGTGGTTCAACAGGCCAACATTTATCTCCAGGTTTCAGCAGCATGAATCGACTGACAATATTGATGACAGTCCATTACAGGTTACTCCCCAGCTAATGCTGGTAACAATTAATACTCCTGGGAAGAGGGGCAAGTTGTGGTTTGCCCTAGGACACAACATATGGCTAGCAGCTATAATGAAACCCCTGACACTATGATCACAGGTCACAAAACCTAACCACGGGCCAATTTCATAAAACATTTAAGCACAACAATTTGCTTAGCACAAAAAAGTCATGCTCAGTAAAAACAGGTTATCAGCCAAAACTCCACATGTTTTTCATTCAAAGGAAAAAAACCCAGCTGAATACCAGTCACAAACAATAAGCATCAACTGAAATGTTGGTTTATAACCCAGTTTTTCCCAAGGAAGAATTTTCACGCTAAGCAAATGTTGATGCTTACATGTTTTATGAAATTGGCCGCACTCCTCATAATACACATACATTATCGCTGAGCACGGGTTTTAAACAAAATGACCATGCGCCTGATTCTCTACGACACCACAAACTTGTGTCACATTTGCAAGGTTTCAGAAATGTCCCCGAGGCTCGGGGACCGTGAGGTCACGTGGGAGACCCTCACAGCTCGTGCCAAGGAGTTTTGATCTAGGCCAAGCTAAAGAATTGTCAAAGGTTGGCATTGAGTGCCGACTGACAAGGAAACAAAAGTAACTTGCATGGCCAGAAAGAGGTTGATAAAATACAGGAAAATTGTCAAAATAGTCGAACAGACTGTTTAAAGTCGGATAAATATCTACTGTTCCAGTGCCATCATTGAAGTGATTTGAATTTTTTACGTAAACTCTTTATGAATGTGGATTGTAGTGTGCTGAAAGGCTTGCCTTGGAATCGAGCCACTGTTAAAGACCAGATTGCAAGTCGATTTTAAACCACATGTTATAGGAACCAAATACCACACCCACTTGGTTTAAACATACTTATTTAAACCAACCAGCACAAATTTATTCCTTTTTAAGAAGTTGAAATTGAAATTAAATTTGTCAGGGGAGCCTGCAAAATTTAGCCAAGCAACTTACCAAGAAGAAAGGCGAGTCTTTGTTACGCTTGCTCTTTTGGCTGCGCTGAGGTGCTGCAGTCACCGCTGGTCGACTCCCCGACGTTGTGACTGAAACTGAAGATGAAAAGAGTGGAGTAGAACAATTACCGACGTACATGTACATGCTGATGACACATTCATACAACAATTGACCATTAATGTTGGTGCATTAACAAAAGGTATGTAGTGCATGCTTGCTAGCTGTAGTTTATATGTTATCCTTTATGGTCACATTCATGTTAAATCAACTGCTTGAAAAGTTAGATACAATGTGGTAATATCGGTGCATTTACAAAACTCGCTTTTTTGCAGGTGCTTGTAATTTTAGGGGGAATGTTTTACATTTCCTTCTCACAATTTGATTAGAACACACCTCATGTGAACAGATACTTAAAACAAATTTTTGTTGTTAGAAAACATACGGGAAACAGAACATTTCACATGCATGAATATGTACCTATCTACTAAGCTGGTTAATAAACTCAAGACAATTTGCCAAGAATAAATAATAAATAATGTATAACATGCAGAAAATTCACAATGTTCCAGAAAGATCAGTGTTTAGTTGCAACCGCAACACAGCAACATGCATGTATTCGGCCAGACTTAGGCCAACCTGTGATCTGCTTGTGAAGTGATGGAACCGGCATTGGTCAAGGGGTTAATTGATATAACAAGGGTGTTAGTAGCAATTTATAACTCAGTGGGTTAGTGTTAACCAGTTAGCGTCGGAGGAAGTATATACACGCACAGTTTTTTTCAGTAATTCAATCCGGATGACTAATAAATGCGTCACGAGCAAGGCCGGAAATATCTGTCAGCAACCAGCTCGCAGTAAGCGAGGCCGGAAATATTAGGGCGTGTGCTACCCACAGATGCCGACCTGAACCCGTGTCGGATCGAGGTTCATGAAAAACAATCCCGCGCCTGGGCCCGGTCAATGTCAAAATAATCCTGGCGTGTACTGGTTAAAGACACAGAAAAAATTAGAACGTTTCAAAAGAAGGATGGAAAGACAAAATGTTCCGTTTCTGGAATACAATCTACCTTTGGGGATTCCGGTAGCCTTGGCTATGCTAACACTGCTCAGGGGGTGGATTTTAAGTATCGGTTGCATGAGAGGGGCTGGGACGGGCCTGGTCTCCCCCACACGATTAGAAATACTACCCCCTACCCCCCGGGGGTTAGGTGGGACCTGAGAGGGGGCGTGTTGGGGACGAATGGCTACAAGGGGCGGTGGTGAGGTCACGACGACGGAGGGCATTGCTGAATGGTAAATAGAAGGGGAACAAGTCAAAACGGTTGAGTACAGAATAGTGCGTTAAATTAGATGATGAAAAAGCAGCTGTTTTTATTTGGAATTGCAATATACAGACATTTTCATTTTATCAGGGAGTCTCAAACCTTTATAAGAAAATGTTTAATATTCAGAAAAAGCAAGACCACCCCCAAAAGGTCCTACTCTTGCAGAATGGTGTTAGAGAAACGGAAAGCATCAAACAAAAGGAAAAACCAAAACAAGAAATGTGACCTGTTCCAACAAAACCCGGACAAAGTCGCACAATGTGTTTTGTCACAATGTACTCCTGAAGTCATTTTAGGATGGATTTTACCATTTTGAGGTTTTAGGTTTTCCTAAGTCACTCACTATTAATCTACAATCTCCTCCAATTTGAACAAAATCCGTCTACCAGAAGTGTGTTTTTTTTGTCAATTTTGTGAAACATTTGTGTATAGAAATAATACGCTTTTCTAAACTGTTTCTCATAATTAGGTTGTCAGGGTTTTATCACTAAATCCAGACCCCAGGGGAGATAGGGTGGGGTACATATGTAAATGATACATCATTTTAAAGCTGAGAACCAAGAGAATTTGAAAAAAGCAAAATCTGAAAAACTAAAAGGTCAACTTTGTCCGGGTTTCGTTGGAACAGGTCACAAATGTTGTTCAGCAGAGAAAAATAACACTTCAAACTTGATGCAGAGGATACGTGTACACCAAACTATGAATAAAAGCACCTTACACCGTGCACAAGCAATGCAAGCAATGCAAAGCGTGCGAGTAATGCTAACATTTATGGGACACACAAATGCACATTACATTATGGTTTGGCCAAGCAAGATGAGAACAAATACCTAGTGTGTAAAACTATCAATGAAATCTGTCATGAATGAAAAGCGTTTATTTTCATGTTTTTTTGTTTTTTCAAGTTCATGATTAAACAAGAGATTACAAGTCTTAAATAATAATATATTCTGCTGTTTTTTACCCGTTCGGAAAATATAATTAGTGGAGACGATTTCCAGCGACATACCTGTTGTCGTCTTGGCTATCCCTCCAGTCACCTCTGGTTTCTTGGTGCCCGTTGTCTCTGAGGAGTCCTTTAATTTAGTAGGCGTTTCCACTCGTCTCGTAAGATTGGATAGCGCCGACGTCACTACAGTTTGAACCGCATTGGTCAGGTTGACAGTCACATTAACCATGGGCGCTACCGAGGCGATCGGTTTGGAAACCATCTGTGAAGTGGTCACGAAGGCTTTGGTTAACGGTATTACGAGGGAAGCGGTAGTCTGGGTTTGAGAAGCTGCTGCTGCGGCTGCTGCTAGTTTTTGTTGTTGCTGTTGTTGCTGCCGCTGTAACTGCGCAAGTACTGACTGAAGCTGCTGCGATTGGCTGGCCATCACCACGCCAGTTGACGATGATAACGACGACGCCTGCGTCACCGCCTGCGCTAGGGCCTGTATGACAGTCTGTGCCTGGCTCTGTGCCAGGGTGGTGGTCTGGTTCCCGGACACCGCCCCTTGCTGGAGGATGCTACGGGGGATCTGCGGGGAGGTTGCCTGTAGGGTCATCTGGATAGGGACAGGGCTAGCACGCGACTGGTTCTGCTGCTGTAGCTGCTGCTGTGAAGTGGAAGGTGATGAAGCTAGCCTCACGGCAGGTCTCAATACTTGATGACCACTGGGGGTCTGAACAATTTGAACTATACCACCTGAAAACACAATAGATGCAATTCCAAAGTCAAAATAAGTAAAGGACTACCAAAATTAGGCAACAAAAAACATTTTGGCATATTAAATTTCTTATAAAATTCAAAATTTGGTACAAATAATGAGAAATCAAGTTGATTTACAAAGGCCTGAACAATTTGGCGGTATGAAATAAAAACTGAATCCTACCGATCTTTGAATGAGGTTGAAAACTTAGCAAATAAACTGTACTTTGCCAGAAAATGAGCACGCATAATTACGACCGATGCTCAACGTAACTATGCATCAAGCGCTAATAATGAAACACCACCGTTATTGAAGGACACACGAGCCATCACAGTGCTATGTTCAGTTTCTACATAGTACTGAAAATTCTGGACTGAAAATGTCGGAATCAGAGTACGAGAAATACAAAACTTACTCTGCGACATCTGTCTGATTTGCCCCGCCGGTAGTCTGATGGTAGTACCTGGTCCCCCTGAGGTACCCTGTAGTTGGACTGTAATGGGTTGGGTGGTGATAAACTGACCCCTTCCAGCACCGGAAGTCTACAAACAAATACGAAGACAGGATTAGTACTCCATACAAATCTATTACAATCTATCAAAATCAGAGTGAGTGATGGATTTTGACAGGTAAAAAGAAAGAGGGAGTTGGGGTTTATAGAGTTTGAAAAATTTGTCAGATTTTTGTTTGACTGGCACAAGATGTGCTAATCTTTTTGTGAATTCACTCAGAAACTCGAGACTATTTAAACCTATGAAACAACTTTCTTGTCAATTAAAAGTAGCAGCACACTCCTGAAAATTCAAAAAGAAAAAAGATTTCCCTTTCATTCATAAACCTCAGCATGAATAGAATGTCAGGATACACAAACTAAATGACAAACATTCCACAAGATGGAGAGAACTTGAGTCGAGAATAAAAAAATTATAATAAAATCACAATTTCTATGCTGAATTTTGCCTACAGATTCGGAAGGTAGGGTCTGCGGATCGATAGGCAGAGTAGAACCACGCTAAATCCTACATGATTTGAAGCAGTCAACAAATCGGCACTTTACATGCTTAGTCAATTGCTGAGCTCACACACAATAACCAATCATAACCCACCTGCTGCTGTAGATAGAACCGCTGCTGGCCTGCCGGTGAGCCAGCCGAGGAGATTACCACCCCAGTGTACCCAGGCAGCTGCTGTAAAGGGGTGCTACTGGGCACCGAGGGGTGCGAGACTAGGGTGAGTGAGGGGACACCCGTAGAGGAGGCAGAGGTGGTGGTAGTCAGGGCCAGGGAGATGCTGGGAGAGCTTCTTCCTTCCAAGACCAGACCTGTTTAAGAAAGGTTAGAACATTTATCTTCAACAACTCCTCGAACTACCTTCTCAGAAGGCAATGTCTACCAATTTTCTAAGTGGTGTGAAAAAGAACACACTGTCCGAAACCATCAGAAATTCTAACTCTTGGAGAGTAATAAAGTCGAGGCAACAACTCAAACTGGAATTAAAAAAAACACTTGTCACACTATCTGTGTGGAATCTTTGGGATATTTTCCAGAAAGAATTGATGTTAAACCTCCGGATACAAGACAAAAACCGCGTGTAATATCTAAAGGACCTTGATGCATAGGGCATCAGGTTTCTTGTAAAGATACGTGAAGGGTAATAATAAGATGAGTTAATACCTTGCTGGGTGGGGCCAGTCTGCCTCAACACCTGCACCCCTGGAGACGACCTCACCAGTACGTGGCTCACACTGGGCGAAGCCCGCCCTGCGGTCGCAACCACACCCTGCGTTGCTGCCACCACTACCGGCGACGCCCTGCCTGGCACTGTAGCAGGCCCTGATGATACGACGGGCCCCGCCGACGTAGCGCTAACCCCGCTAGGCTTGGGTTCCTTAGGAGCTTGGCTCGTCGGGGGCGGAAAGAGTTTGCCTGGCTTGATTTTCATGGGCTGGAGGCGGGGCGGCAGATCGGGCGCAGAGTCAATCTCTTCGATTAACGGGCGAGGAGTCTGCAGCTGCTTGATGCGATGGGCTGCGTAGGCTGGCAAGAAGAGCTCCAGTCTGGCTATGCACAGGTTGAGGGTGTTCAGACTGACATGCTGTAGATTATCCAATCAAGAGAAGAACAAGGTGCAATCTGCCATGATTAGTAAATTAAATATCAACTAAAATGTACTCCGAGTATCTGTTCTGTATACATTCCAAGTTTAATTTGCTTATGTAACCATAGATCTTTTTGCCACCTAGAACACAGTCTCTCTAATTGTTTCAGACGTTGAACTTCCGACAGACTTAATTTACTCATTTAGTTCGGCGCGACTCTAGAATGCTCGTCTCAACCAGGTGTAAGGTGCTTCAATTACCAAGCAGAACCCAGACAAACAAGATTATAGTGTTCTTGGGACTGGTTAACTTGCTTCGCTGAGTGATGGGTGGTCTTGCCTAGACCCATCTCATCGACAGGGATACCACAAGTCTCTTCTGGCTCAATAGACTCAAGTACTTGTCTCTCGTAAGGTAAGCCTGCAACGGTTACACGGTTACCCGACCGTTCAAACGGTTACACGGTTACATTTTTCCTGTTCGGTTAACCCTTTTTTTTTTAAATAAAAGAAACCCCACCAATTGTCAACTTTGTCCGGGTTTCGTTGGAGCAGGTCACAAATAGTACAATTGAATAAATGTTTTATGGACATTTCTGATAGCTTATCTAACATATAGCCAGTCGGCCTATAAACTTTGAGGCAGACAATTAGCAATCACAGAACTGCGATTATCAACACGTACTACGCGCACACACTAAATTCATTGATGAAGCAGCGCTAATTAGATATGCAATGCAGGCCCATGCATTTAATTTTTTTTAAATTGTTTAAAAAAAAAAAAAATTAATTGTTTGTTTTTTTAATTGGTTTTTTAATTTGTTTTTAGTTACGGTTAACCGTAACCGCAAAACAACGGTTACACGGTTAATTTAATAACCGGAAACTGGCAGCCTTAGTCTCTAGTATCTTTACCTTGAAGGGGTCATGTTCCAGTGCCTTGGTGATGAGGGAGGCTGTGTAGTAGTGGATCCCCTCCGTCTGAAACGAAGACTGGATGGGCCTGAGCTCAAACAGGTCTGGGTGGTTGCATACCTTGCGTAGCTGCATCAAGACGTTGATGACACTCATGAAGTGGCCGGAGGAGAGAGTTTCTCTGGTCCTGGATTTTAAAAGTAAATCGTAGGACTGTAAATAATGTTGGTACACAGATTCTAATGGCGGGAATTAAAACAACAAGTTTTAAATATTCGTTCTGAATTTCACTATTCGGTTTCAATTTTGGAAACCGAATATTCAAAACCAATCTATTAACCAGTTCGCGCCAGGATAATTTTAACATCACCGAGCCGATGCGCGGGATTATTTTTAACGAAACTCGATCCGAAGCGTGTTCAGGCCGACAGTACCGGGAAGCACACCCACGCATTTCCGGCCTTGCTCGTGGCGTGTTTAGGCGTCATCCGTTTTGAATCTGGGAATTTCATCATCCGGCGCGAACTGGTTAATCTTTCCAGAAAACAACTGCAACATTCTCCAATTGTCTCTGTGGTCTCGGATTGTAACTACATTCACTTTACAGTGTTTTCTTTAGCCTGCCCGTTTGGCTTATCAGAGAGTTTCCATTCATTTCCCCCCATGATACAGCCCGGCAGTTTTTTCTTTTGTAAAGACCCAGTGGTCACTGAATCCTGCAAACTGTACCCAGTCGTTGAGGGTCGTTGAGCTGAATGAGAACTGGGTGAAAACAAACCGGTTTGAAAAAGAAATTCGAATTTTGAAATCTCATGTTTCTCCAACCACTTATAGATTCACCCCAGGTAGCTGCCTAAAGGACTGACTGTCAATGCACAGAATATATCACTGCTGAGAGAACTGCATCGACAGACATATTGTGAATTGTACGTACTTGGCTTGCGACATGAAGTCTTCGTAGAGAAACCTTTGTCTCCTGGACAGGCGACACCTCACCAGGTGCTCGTACTTGTGAGGGAGTTGTCGCTCTACCTCTATCTTGAGACGGCGAAGCAAGAATGGCCTTAAAACCTACACACAAACAGAGTAAGAACGGCGACAAGATTAGCGATAAACAAGAAAATATATCAGGCTAGAATTAGGTTTTGGGGAAAACATTAAAAAAAAAAAAATCTATATCACTAATGCTGTCCGTATTAAAATTCAACCACATGGGCTCAACATCCAACTAGGAAATGATTAACTTCTATTGTTTTCTCCCATTTGTCATCTGTTTCAGATTTAATCCTTGCCAGCAGTTTGTTCTTATTTGTTCTCACCCCTCTGGTTTCCTATTGTCCCCCCCCCCCCCCCCTCCACATTTCTCCTATTAACACTTCTTTGTTAGTTCTTTCTTTGATCCTACCCACACTGACCTTTCCCTTTAACCCTTCAGCCTAATCCTTTTGTTGTTCCACAGAACTCTGTACAGGCTTTTCTTTTGTGTTTCTCTCACCAACTATGATGTGCATCATGCTGTATGTTGCCCTATATATGTTTGTTTCTTGTACACAGCCATAATGTCTCTGAAGAAGATTTTGTTAAGATCGAAATATTAGGCCCTCTTAACTTATTTGATTTAAAGTGAACCCCAAAGCAGATGTTTGTTTTCTTTATTTTTTATTTCAAGAAATATTTTTAGTCGACGGCAATCTTGAATGTAATGGGGGTAGACCCTAGCGTGCATGGCTACCTTATGCAACCTCCTGATTAGCCCCTCGTTGTAATCCTGAGTGCCTTCAATCATGCCACTAAGCGGGTTGGAGAACCACTCTCTGAACTCCCGATGCGAGGCAAAGACGTGAGGCATTAGGAAATGCATCAGGGACCACAGCTCCATCAGGTTGTTCTGCAGCGGGGTACCAGTCAAGAGAAGACGGCGCTGGCTGTTAAAGTTGAGTAGAGTTTGCCACCTGGAAACCGGGGGAAGAATTTGAAAATCAGCAATTTTCTGGTAAAGTTGCCAACTAGTATAAAAAAAAACTCACAGTTCAATCCCATGTCTATTAAAAACCGGAAACCAATTAGATAGGGAACTATCATTTCTGCTTTCCTACCTCTGTGATTTGAAGTTCTTGATGTTCTGGGCTTCATCCAGGACCAGATACTTCCACTTTTTCCTGCGGAAGGACTGGTGGTCCTGAATGACCAACTTGTAGGAGGTGATGCAGACGTGAAAGGCATTGCTCTTGGTCCAACCCTAAGGGATAAAGAGACAAACAGGTGCAATGGGTCAGGGTGGTGAATATAACATTAGCACAAAACTGCTTCCAATTATCAAAAGCCAACATGTTACCAAGCTACAACAGTCTGTCTATCTTTAAAAGCTTTGAATAAAAAGAAATACAACTTAGTGTAAATGTCTGAAGCCGGTTTATGCTAAACAGGAATGGGAGTCCTCGTCAAACGTGACATCACGATCGATAACTGCAAAATTCCTCAGAGTTTAGCATCTGACAAAATTGTGCAAATTTGCAGCCCAAAGGCATGTACGTCCCAAATGTGATTGTTATTTGCAATCTTGCCATGTAATAACCGACACCTAGTGATCTTTTACAGCGAGTAGCATGCCTGTAACTGGGCATTTGGCACTCCCATACAACACATGTATCTGGTTAATCTAATTTCACCTGCCATGGAGAGAGGGCAGGCAAGTCATTCAGTTACCAGATGAGGCTTTTATCTTCGAGGGGGATAGCACCATTATGCTATAGATTGAAGCAAAGAGTGCGCGATCCTCGGTGGTACAAAATATACCTACTGTACACTGTTCTACACTTGTTTTATTTCTGAAGAATTTGACATCATTAGGCAAACTGTACACACAAACTGTTGGACTCTGATTCTGGAGGTATGCCTAACCCAGTGTGAAAGACAGCCAGTTTAGGGGTCCACTACCCATCCCAAAAATACAAAAAAAATGGTTTTGGAGATTGACTTTTGAAGATTTGGAGATTGAACTCATTTGATCAAAAACACATTACAACTGAAACAGTTGGAAAACTCATTTAAAAAGTAGAATACGGAGTTTCATTTGAGAGTACCTGTCTCTTCTGTTTGCGTTCCTTCTGGTTGCCATAGTAGGTTAGAATCTTGAAGCCTGGACACCATTTCTTGAACTCCATCTCCCAGTTCAGCATGACGCTGGTTGGTACCACGATCAAGTGTGGACCCCAGTTACCTGAAACAACAAAGCAAAGTCATCTTACAGACAAATTTTTTAATTAAAAGCAAAATTAAAACATTTTTTTTTTTTTAAACAAAGGTATACTACCACTCTTCAGACCAAACTTGACCACCTCAAATCAGTTCGTAAAAAAACACCAATGAACAGAATTCTTGAAGTATTTTGTGTCTACCCCGACAGGAACCAAGAGATAGTATGCAGCGTATCCCATGGGTTTTATGAGGTAATTATTACTTTGTCCCCTCACAGATAAACCACAGTGAAAGACAGAGAGCTATCAACATGGGCGTTGGAGGGGATTCACAGTTTCTAGTTTGGATCGAGATGAGCCAAGACAATCTTACCAAGACTCAACCCAACCACGAAATGTACGCAGCACAGCATAACCAGCAATGGCAAAAAATCATCCGAGCGTGTTAAATAGTGCAATCATCATTTTATCCACTCAGATTTCACATGTTGCCGTCTCAAAATATTATTAATGCTTAATCCTTCCAATCCTGAATTGTATAACTCCTTCACTGATCGTACTACAATATGCTTAATGCTTCAACCCTAACCATCCAGGATATTTTGGCTTGAATACAAATCACATGAATAGCTTGTCACTAATTCGAGACAGGAGCTGATCGAGGAATTAAGATGCTTTAATTTCCAATCGGCTCCAGCAGGACCCAGACCAACAATCTTATCGTGTTCTTGAGACAGCTTACCAGTTTCGCAGGCAAGGTGAGACAACAGCGCGATGGTCTGGATGGTCTTGCCTAGACCCATCTCATCGGCAAGGATACCATTCAGTCTCTTGTCATTCATGGTGACCAGCCAGTCCAGACCGATGTGCTGGTACTCGCGCAGCTTGTGTCGGAGGAGAAAAGGCACGGGGGTCTTGACCTACACAAACCAAACCAAAAAAGGAAAACAAAGTAGTTATGATCACTGCACTACAATCGTTACTTGTATGAAGAGCCTTTCCCTTATACAAACCAAATATTAAACGCTTATTTTACAATAACTCAGAGGCACTTCTAAAAACACTTTGTCAAAAAAAATTGACACTCGCATATTTAACTGTATTCCTTTTCATAAGCCACAGCTAGACTAAATGTCTGTGTGAATAATAGAACGTTGTATATACACGGCCCCTAAATGCATTTGTGTAGCACTGCAAGCTCGCACTACCAATTGTTTACGTACAGTACAAGCAAGTTTGTTTAACAGTTCGCGCCGGATGACGAATATAAACGCAAAGTTTTCCCCAGATTCAAAACGGATGATGCATAAACACGCCACGAGCAAGGCCGGAAATGTCTGTCAGCAGCAAGCAAGGCCGGAAATGCATGGGTGTGCTTCCCGGTACTGGCAGCCTGACTGCTTCGGATCGAGTTTCGTTAAAAATAATCCCGCGCATCGGCTCGGTGATGTTAAAATAATTGCACTTTGGTCAAGTAATAACTGACATCTAGTGATCTTCACAGCTTCACTACGTACAAAGCGAGTAGCATGCCTGTAACTGGGCATTTGGCACTCCCATACAACACATGTATCTGGTTAATCTAATTTCACCTGCCATGGAGAGGGCAGGCAAGGCATTCAGTTACCAGATGAGGCTTTTATCTTCGAGGGGGATAGCACCATTATGCTACAGATTGAAGCAAAGAGTGCGCGATCCTCGGTGGTAAAAAATATACCTGCTGTACACTGGTTTTATTTCTGAAGAATCTGACACCATTAGGCAAACTGTACACACAAACGGTTGGACTCTGATTCTGGAGTTATGTCTAACCCAGTGTTAAAAGACAATCAGTTTAGGGGTCCACTACCCATCCTCAAAAATACCAACAAAAACTGCTTTTGGAGATTGGTTGGTACCACGATCAAGTGTGGACCCCAGTTACAGTGATGTTAAAATAATCCCGGCGCGAACTGGTTAAGAACTGTTAGTCAGCCAATGATCGCATGGTTGATTCTTGACATAACATACACCTTGGCAGCTTATCCACATGTAAACATGTGATTACTCGAGGTATTTGAAGTGATTTGCTCATAATCCAGTCCTTGGACCTAACCTGTGTTGTTGACAGTGTGTAGCCCGTCGGCTGTAGGCTCTGTGCGGCCGCTGCTATGTCAGTTATATCCTTGTTAGGTCCTGCATCCTGTGTCTTCCCCGTAGAGGCTTGGGCAGCAGAGGCTCTCGGCGCCTCGTTCTCCTTGTCTGGATTGATGAGGTACTCCATCCCGACGTCCTTCAACTCAGCTTCTTCGTCCGTTGCAGAGTCTTCATCCTCTTCCTCTTCTAGATGTTAATGAAGACATTTAAGACTGGTCAGTATTTGGCCACATTTCACTTTACCCTTTACCCTGTACTGATGCAAGTGCCTTCAACAGAAGTTAAGATACGCTAACCCATTCTGTTGAGATTACACTAACCCATTTTAAAAAAATATTAAACCGAGAAACATATTTTGCTAACAGTGAACAAACCATATTCTGTTCACTACTTTGGGCAATTGTGTACTTGTTTTTATAAGAGAACAAAATCTACTTTGAGGTTCTTAATGTTACTGGACTTACAAAAACTAGCTTGCGAAATTCAAAACCAACAGGTATGTCACAGACAGAGGGCAGGGTTTAGATTTGTTGTGGGAAAATGTGAGGGTACGACGACGACGACAAAGACAAAACAGCGTGAACAAATAAAGACAGCGACCCTCACATCGCAATGTTAACACCCAAAAACCGACAAACACGCAAGAAAATCGCATCTACTACAAGAAACTAGTCAAAATTACAAAAAATGGTTTCATTAAACACCCTCGACTCTAATTTGATTAAAACTTGAGTGGAGTGGGGCGCATAACTACACAATCGCCCTAATTTGTAAACAATTTATTTCCCCAAGACACCAACCTTCCGTTTCCTCCTCTTCCTCTTCCTCTTCCTCCTCTTCCTCTTCGAATTCATCTTCATCTTTCTCCTCCTCAGATGCAGGCATATCAAAGTCCTCATCATACGCCCCGCCATACTTCTTCAACAAGTCCTCCATGCTCATCTCTCCCTCTGCCTCCAGCTCAGCCACCTCGGCTGAGTGATCCACGGTTCCTTCAGTTGCCTCCTGTTCATCCAGTGTCTCTTCATCATCTGGCACTGGGAAGGTGAAAAGTGTCAAGCTTATACAACTACAGTTTTAAGTTGGATTTTCCTTGCTCTTCAAAAAATGTGTTTAGTTCGCGCCGGGATTATTTTAACATCGCCGAGCCGAGGGGCGGGATTATTTTTAACGAAACTCGATCCGAAGCGGGTTCAGCTGATAGTGTCGGGAAGCACACCCACACATTTCCGGCCTTGCTCGCTGCTGACATACATTTCCGAACTTGAACTTGGCGTGTTTATGCGTCATCTGTTTTGAATTTGGGGAAATTTTTGCGCTTATATACGTCATCCGGCGCGAACTGGTTAATTAATTTTCAACTTGTATGTTTAATTCGCAGGACACTCTCAGCATGAACAAAAGTTCAGTCTTGATTTGTATTTTTTTTGAATTTTGTAATAGAGTCCAACTAATCTTTTACACAATTAAAAAAAAAATGGTAGTTGTCCCGATTTATTATTTTTTTAAATATATCTTACTTTCTTCATCTTCATCATCTGTTGAAGGCACAAACTCTTCATCCGCCGTAGCCACCTTGTCTGGACTTTCCTCTACCTCTTTGGTCTAGACATAAATGCAAAGTACACAAACATTTGTTTAACCCTAACCCCCTAGGCCTTCCTTTGGGCTAAAGAACTGCATACTACAGAATACTACTTAGTATTTTGTAGCACTGGGTCTCTCTGTGACTGATGATTGGGTGTGTACTGACAGAGTACAGAAACTGCCAACTACAAAATACTAATAGTGGCAATACAGGTCAGTAATACTTACCTGGCAAAAAATGCAGTAGTCCAGCCTTGACCCATTGCTGTGTCCCAAGTGACAATTTTTGCTGTAGAGTTTAGAACACCTTACACAGCATACATGGGCCATGCACACTCAGCAAGCAGAGGGACCCAATGCTAAAAAGTACTACGAGTGCAATTAAGGGTGAAGTACTAAATACTAAAAATTACTACAGGCATTGCACACAAGTCAGTGAGAGTACTGCATACTACTTTTTACTACTAGTAGTAAAAAGTAGCATTAGGTGGGGTTAGGGTTAAACAATCAAGAAAATCAGTAAACTGAATTCTTGAAGTATTTTTGTCTACCCCGACAGGAACCAAGAGATAGTATGCAGTGTATCCCATGGGTTTTATGAGGTAACTATTACTTTGTCCCCTCACAGATAAACCACGGTGAAAGACAGAGAGCTATCAACATGGGCGTTGGAGGGGATTCACAGTTCACAAGATGATTGAAGGTAAAGTGATACAGGCATTTGATGACTTGATTTCTAGTTTGGATCGAGACTTGACCCAACCCAAAAATGTACGCAGCACAGCATAACTAGCAATGGCAAAAAGACATCCGATCGTGTTAAATAGTGTAATCATCATTTTATCCATTCAGATTTCATGTTGCCATCTTAAAATATTATTGATGCTAAACCCTACCAATCCTGAATTGTATAACTCCTTTACTGATCATACTACAATATGCTTAATGCTTCAACCCTAATTATCAAGAAGTCGCATGAATAACTTGTCACTAACTTGAGCCTGGACCGGATCGACGCGAACTGGTTAAAAAATAACCAACAGTTTTGGAAGATCGAGGTCGTATCAAATGTTTACATGAAGGCAGTTGGAGGATTTTGACAGGGGATGCATTATAGCAAAATAGCCTCGAGATCAGGGTTAATCCAAGTCGAACCAATCTTATGTAACAGTCTACGCACTCACCACTTCACTCAATCCAGCCTCTTCTTCCTTTGTCTTCTCCCCGACTGTAACATCAACCTTCTCCTCCCTGCTAGTCTCCACGTGAGTCTCCCCAGCACCTGCCTCCTCCCCTTGCCCATCTTTCCCCTCAAGGATCTCCGACGGCAGAGAGCCTATCAAGTCCTCTAGGGGTACCTCACTATCCTTCTGTAGAAGTTCCACCTCTTCTTGGTGAGCGTCTTGGTCCTGCTCTGCCTCCCGCTCTTCCACATCGATGGTCTCTTCGTCGTCAGTGTCGTCCCCGTCGGGCTGGAAGTCAGCATCTGAGATATTTGTTTCAGACATAACCAGATTAAAACTAACCCTCCACAATCCTTCAAAGTCATACAGGTGGTTTCTGAAGATGTTATCGTCTTGTTTCTAATTTAAGAGGGCATTCTTTCCACTGCAGTAATTTTGTTATGCACAGCAAAATTAAAAAGTTGTACAAGTTCATTTTTATTGGAGTGAAATTTTGTATCTAAATTTGCAATCACAACTTTAAAACGCGAGCCGAGCAAGATCATCGCACCAAATTGACATCAAACTTCGGTGCAATATTTGAAACAAAATAAATTGGTAGAAATGATTGGGATAGGAGATTTGCAGTGAAATTGTAACACTCACCGTCCCCCACTGCTAGCAAGCCAGAGTCCGATTTCGGACTAGAGCCTACAGAGCCCTGGACCGACGAGCCGGTGGCGCTGAGGTTGAGTCCCTCCGTTAACCACGACGAGTACTTCTCAGTCTGACCCACAATGTAGTCCAGCTGCATGTCCATGGCTTTCCTACGCCGTTCCTCAAGTCGGCTCTGCTGCTTATATTGCACTACCTGTCATACAAAAACACAACGTCGAGAAGCCCAATCCAGTTAACTCCAATTCCTTTATAAATCTGTACTATTTTATTAACCCTAACGCTCCTCAATCCTCCAAAATCCTCATTGCAGTTTGAGGATTTGAGGATTGAGGCTGTATGGGGTTTTCAAAAAATGAGGATTTGAGGATTGAGGCACAATGTTGTTTCAAGTCTGGAGGATTTTTGAGGATTGAGGCTGAATGGGGTTTTCAAAAAATGAGGATTTTGGAGGAATGAGGCTGAATAGGGTTTTCAAAAAATCATAATGGGGATTTTGGAGGATTGACTTTTTTCAATCCCCAGAATCTTCATTGCAGTTTTGGAGGAATACAAAAAATGAGGATTTTTGAGAATTTAGGCACATGATGTTGTTTCAAGTGTGGAGGATTTTTAAGGATTGAGGCTAAATGGGGTTTTCAAAAAATGAGGTTTTTGGAGGATTGAGGATGGTTGCTAGCAAAAACGGCCTAGGGGGTTAGGGTTAATGCAATTGACTCTTTCAGTCACAGTAGAATATGTTATTGATGAATAACTGTTTAACTATACAGATGCCAACATTATACAGTGGAACGCCGCTATACCGAACACCGCTACACATCTTCTACTACTCCATTTAATGAACTCTGGTTTCTTGTTTGTTTGGTGTTTACCTTTTCAATATTTGACCAGAATGTCTTAATCTCCTTAGCCATGTTGGCTGCGATCCTTCTCAGTTTCTGCGTCTCTTCCTTCTCTGCCTTCACCTCCTTGGCATGCTTCTCCTGGTGGTGTTTGGCCACAGCTCGCACCAACTACAAGGTAAAACAAATTCAAATTAAAAAAAATTAAGAGCCCGATATTTCAATCTTAAGATCTTCTTCAGAGGCAAAATGACAGTGGTACATTAAACAAACATGAGAGGGCACATGCAAACATGCAGAGTTGGGAGAAGGAACACTAAGGCATAACAAAAAAATGTTATGTTGGCGTAACGGGCCCAAAAAAAATAGGGTAGGTAGGTAGGTATAATTTTTTGTTTTGTTTCTCCCAGCAATGAAAATGATGTTTTCTAATTGTTTAAGCCGGTAGTGATACACGATAGCGTGTCCAGGTTCAATATATACACAATCCACACACACAACAATGAGAAACGGTCAGAAATGGTTTCAAACGTATTTATAACTAGAATTTATATAGATTTTAATCATTAAATTTCGTCTCTTTAAAAAAAAATATCCAGGGTCGGCCGTATTTTTAGGATCGGTCGGGTTACGCCAACATAACATTTTTTTTGTTATGCCTAAGTCCAAACTAATGCGGAGATGTACAGCGAAACTGTGCATACAAATGTCTGTAGTTTGTTTATTTACCTTGCGAGCAGCAGCTTTCTTCCACCTTCTCTCTTGGACGAAGTCGGTAGCCAGCCACTGGGCCTCCTCCAGCAGGTATTCCCAGTGGGTCTTGTGTCTGGGGGGTTCCTGGACCTTAGGCAGTCGCCGGGCTGACCACAAGCCTTCCTTACGAAGCTCAGCTATCCTCTGCATTACTTGGGCTTCCTGTTCGAGGAATATCACACGAGAAAGAAAATGTTCATACTGAAAGTCTTTTTCCAATATTCTACAATAATCTGTACGTGTGCAAATTCATATCGAAAGTTTGGACATTATCAGGAACTAATCTGCCAAGCACAACAAATTGCTTAGCACAGATAATTGCTTAGCACAAACAAGTATTTTTGGAATTAATGAAATACAAGTATTAATAGGACAGTTTCTACCTGTTTAGCTCTTTCAACAATCATTTCTTGTGACCCAATCGTGTAGTCATACACGGCCGATAACGAATGTTGCCTGGTGGCAAGTCGCTGGTGTGCATTGGGCGATATGGGCGACTTTGGCAGCTTTGGAGGCAATGCTGGTGTGCCGGTGGTCGAGGAACCCCCAGAGTGGTGGCGTCTTGGGGAGGTGCTGCCCACGACAGCTACAACAGCGGCTGTCGTCACGTCGGTGGCAGATGTGGTGTTGACGGTGAGGGGCCTTGACGTGGGTAACTTCAGCTGGTGGAGGGAATGCTTGGCCGCTGATGGAGAAAAACAAAGACAAAATGTAAATCCCCTACTTAACTTCGATACTGAGCTGGTGTTGTCAAAATAAAGAATCAATTAGACGAAAACTAATACTGATTATATCAGAAAATCACGACAAGCTTAATAATCTAAACTAATGCATGTTTATGATTAGGTGTCGGGCATGAAACTTGGAATTAAAAACAATTATTCTCTTTACAAGACTTTGTAATGGTTTTTCAAATTTCTATTTCAGAGTGTTTAGTGAAAAACGAGGAAATCGGCAGCTAAACCAAGGAAAAGTTGCCTAGCTGAAAGTGTCCATCAATTGTAAAAGTTAAAATCAAAATGCATTCAGATATATCTTCACATCATACAAACAAACGATCTCTTTCATCATCTCAATCAAAACCGACGGAGTTAAAACGGTTGGAAAACAATGCTACATTTAAAAGCCCTTTTGTATCATACGTCAACCATTTTACATTGCAGTTGAAATTTAAAAAAATATTTACCTGGCGGAGATTTTGGTTCCCTTCGCGGATGTGGGACACCGAGTGATGTCCGCACATGAACCGACCCAGGTACAGTTGCTGAAGCAGCGGCACTTGGGACTCGACTCGAAGCTGCTTGCTGCTGGCTAACGGCATGTTGCTTAAGCAGCTGTTGTTGCTGCTGCTGCTGCTGTTGCTGCTGCTGTTGTTGTTGCTGCTGCTGTTTGTACAACAGAGATGGCTGACTGCCGGGTAATGCTACAAAAACAAATTGAAAAAAAAACTAAGTACAAGTGCAAGAAATAAACGACCGCTCTTCTACCGACAGTTACAAAGCTACTTTGACGAGTATAAACTGTCGGAAATGGGTAATTCAAGTAGTGCATGGAAAATGGCACCACCTGAGAATGAATCATTTCCATTTGCTTTCTGAAGTAACATACGGGCCGGTAGATGGGGGGAACATCTACTGACCCCTGCCAAGCACTTCAGTTTAATCCTCAAGAATAATAAAATAGTAAAATGCAGACTAGGAGGTTTTAAGGCTAAAGAAGCATTACCTGGTATAGGGGTGACTGTCTTAGGACTGAGAGTGACGTTTGGCTCGTGTGTGGATGGAAACCCTAGCGGTTTTCTCTCAGAGGTACTGCTGCCATCGAGACCTGCAATCAAAATAAAACAACTTCTTTTAGAAAAGGTCGCTGAACTCGTCATAAACACTAGATACAGCCTCAATCCTTTGAGATCCTTGACCTGTATGAAGGGGATTCTAGAATTTAGGAGGTTTGGTCATTCAAGTTTTAGTCATTAAATGACAACTTGTAAATGAAACTAAATTTGTGGGCTTTACCAGCTTGGCTGTAGGTCCGTTTCCTGTCAAAGTCGGGACCTGCAGTATGCAGGGCACCAGGGAAACCCTTGCGCAGTTCCTTGGCTTTGATCTGGGACGACAACGCCGAGACAGCAGGTGGTAGCTGTTTGGAGATAGCCACTGGTGTTCCCAGTGGGATGTTGCTACCACTGTTGGTGATCAACTTCACCTGCAGGAAAGCACAGCGGTTTGTTGGTGAAGGCATCAGATGGAATAGATTTCTCACTCAAAATTACATTTTCAAATTCTATTATGTTGCTCCGAACAACATGGAATTATTAATTACTAAACCAAAGTTTATAAATACGTCAATATAGATTTTGCTGTCAATATTTATTGTGAACTATTGTTAAACTAAAAAATTGTGAATACAAGGCACATGGAAACAAAACGTAATCCAATAGATTATCTTTGTTTACGCTTAGAACACTGTTAGGACACCAAGTTAGCACGGCCAGTGAAGTATCGATGATTCGGGGTTAAAGGTCAAACAAAATGTGAACACTACCTCATCGTTGATAGTTATCTCCTCCTCTTGTCCTTCAAGTTTACGATTAGTCATGTAGTTGTGAAGCGTGGTGCTCGGTCGCTTCTTCCAGGCCAGAAAATCCATCATATTGTAACTATTCTCCAAGAAAAACAACTCGGCTAGCTTATCTTTGTATCCATCTTGCAGGTCGTGAACATCTTTCAGTTTGTGCTCGAGTAATCGAGTCCTGAGTCCAGCCACCTCACTGGTGGCTGGGGGACGGTCTGTTTCAGAGGCCATCACTGGGGATTTGCGCATACGCGATGGACTGGACGGTACAGGGTTGGTCCGTGCTGGGCTGCTCAAACTTCTGTTGAAGGTGCTTCCCCCGGCCGCACAAGTAGGGCTGTTGCGGTGGTCGGGGGTGCCACGCGTGGGGCTGTGGCTCAGTCTCCTCACCACCCCAAAGCCAAGGGGTGGCATAGTAGACCTGGGCGAGCCCTGACCATGGTGGTGGATGGTCCCCACAGGCTGGTGGTGGCTAGGCAGAAGCAAGGACTGCAGGTTAATTTGCTCTGGCGATATCTGGAACTCTTCTCTTTGTGGTGGAAATACATTGGGGATGTCGGTGAACACATACTGGTTGGTGGCAGCAGTACTAGCGGCGCTGACGCTGACGCTGGTCTGTGGGGTATTGATGCTCATCTGGTGCACAGGAATGCTGATGGTGGGGCTCAACTGAAGATTGACCACCTGACTAGACGTTACTGTGGCCAACTGACTCTGTAAGTTGGCCAACTGCATCAATGCCTGCTGCCTGGCAACATCTGGTTGACTCAACTGCTGCTGCTGTTGGTGGTGCTGCTGCTGTTGCTGCTGTAAGACAATAGCATTAGCAGCAGGCAAGCCTTGTGCGTGCTGAGCCGGTACCTGTATAGGTGAACTTGAGGCCGGGCAACTGGTGGTGATTATATGCGAGCCCTGGGCACCGGTGACAGGATTGATGATGTACTGCTGCATGGGATGCAGAGGGGCGGCATACCCGGATGTGTTTAAAGGACCTTTGGGCTGGTCCGCTGATTGTTGGATGAGTTGTTGTGGTTGTGTTGTTTGAGACCCTAGCTTGTGGTGGACCCCACTCTGGCCTTCATTGCCACTGCTTCCCCTATGCATGGTTACCACAAGCTCCTAGGGTCCTACCAAAAAAACAAATTCATGGGAATTATCTACATTTCTAAAGTATACTTTAACCCCAACCAATTTTCTCAAAGTCTGACAGCATTAAAAAAAATAGTATTGTTCAACTGAGCAGATACAATAGTATCTACTTAGTTTGTAGGTGTCCCATGCACCTATCAATTGTATAACGCACCCTTGGACCCCCGGGGGAGGTGCGTCATGTCTCCATAATGTTAAGTCAAAATTGGACGATGGGGGTGCGTAAAGTGCAATTTAGGTGCGTCACGAACACGTCGTGGTGTGTCGAGGTGCGTCTGTTTCGAACCATTGCCATGCGTCAATGCGGCGAATAAACTGTGCTTGTTGAGTAAAAATAAATTGTACCATATCGACTTCTGATCATTGTTAGTCAGAATCGCCGACTGCAAACAACTTTTACACTAACAAGTAACAGCGATAGTTTTCCCATCGCGAAATGTTGAAGTCTAGGTGGCCTACAACGCGTCGTCCTTTTTACAAGAACACGAGATATTGCGTGCGTGAGCCCTTCCTAGTTGGGACAAGCACGTAAAATATCTCACAGAAAAGGTACCAGTTGCATCCGAATTCTCGGCTATGTAATGGAAGAATAACATTGAGAATAACACAGCGTCAATGCAGCTGCTTTGCTTACTTAGCCGCATGTGATTTCCCAAGTTCGATCGCGGCCAACTTCCCCTCAGCAAAACGACAAGGGAGAATTTGTCGCACACATTACTTTCCATGTATGCTTATCGCTACTAGTCAGGTATACAGTTTAAATTCTCACTACGTTCCATAGGCTTACACTCCAGTCGGGTTATGAATGGGTGTATAATGCCTGGCGGTACTTCAGGGTGCTTGCGAGACAAAGCGCCTGCATGCAGACTAGAGGGGTGACTCATGTGCAGCATTGGAAAACCCCTTTGATGGCGCGCATCGCGCGGTACATGAACGTTTGTGATTGCTCATGTGCTGGTAACGATCCAAAAGTAAAGCGTTCCTGGAAAATTTGAGTTTATACGGTACGGCTGTGGTTATTTACCGTAGCATGCCATAGCAGAAAACCAAAGTAAAAGCCGTTCTTTCATTCACCACTGTCGCGGCGCGGCCACACGCCCGACATGCGTGCATACACACAGCGCGATGCCCCGCTTCATGTCGCGACTTTTGTCCGTCGCGATTTGTGTGCGTCATTGTTTTCCAAGAATGGTGCGTCAAGGATATGACGAACGGGTGCGTCATGCGACTCCAAAATCTGGCCTCACTGTTAACATTGACGCACATCCCCCGGGGGTCTGAGGGTGCGTCATACAATTGATAGGTGCATGACACTGACAGGAAAGAAGAAAATGGAAAAGTCAAAAAAGTTCAATCAGATTTTCTGCTACTCTGTCTCAAGCCAAAGAAAACCAGTTGTCCACTTTGTTCTCTTGGGATAAACACGGCAGACAAATGCACACAAGGCTATGGGGGACGTGGTAACCGAATCCGCATTTTGTGCATTTTCTTGTGAAATCGAAAAGACAATGGGAACTTTGTTTGAACAAAGGTTTGGCCACAAAACACCTGAAAACAACAAAACGTTAAACAAAAATGTTACTTAATATTAACTTTAGAACACGACGATCTCTTTAAATTCGCTGGTACCCCGCTATGCTTTTGCACGCAATCGCTGAAATGTTTATCTCAAAAGAAAAAAACGTAAAATCTCCATGTGCACACGCGCAGCGGGAATATCGAACTGGCTTATATTTGAGGTAGCAGAAAAGTCGAAAAGTCGAAAAAATGTATTTTACACAAACGTAAAATCTGCTTTCTAATTCTGCAAATCAGATGTCTACTTTTTGTGGTAAACCCTTTTTGTCCTCCATAAATAATTTGTATAAACTGTACAAAGGCGCCTCTCTGGCTGCTGCGCAGACAAAACGTGCACTGCAGACAGTCTGTACAGAATACTGTGTATGTACATGTATGTACTGTCCTTTACGTGCGTGGCTATGTAGTGTACTGTGGATGGGGGTACTGTACACGTACATTTGTACACGTAATCGCGTCTCGCACGCTCAACCATCTCTTCAGCAAGGCTGAACGAACTTACTTTTCATCAGAGATATCGCGGCGAATTACAGCCCATCGGCGGGCTTGAACCCTCCATCCAGGTCGCCTGCACAACTACGGACACAATTCTGCCATTTTGGCAGGTTATTTGTCGTTTACAATAGAAAAACTGATATCAATCCACAGCTAGTCGCTGTTTTTCGTCGTCGATGAAATGGCCTCGCGATTATAATGGCGGATTTCTCTCCCCTGCGCGCACGCGCGCGCAGGTTTAGTGAATAAATTATTTAAAATAGCCTCGCCCGTTTTCTGTCACCATCGCTGATTGGCTAGTGGACCTCCGAGGCAATCCACTTGTGGCGGGAAGTGAGTCCTTCTGTTCTGCAGGTGCTACAATGACGGGAAGACTTGTCTTGAGAAAGTAGCGGGGGGGGGGGGGGGGGGGGGGGTACATTAAAACCCTGAGGTAAATGATAGGATGAATCCCCAGGATCTCCCTATTTTCCCCACATTAACAATGTAACGGAAAGAACTTCACGAAAAAACTCAGCCAAGCATCCCTTCCATACAATAACAATTACATTTAAAAGTCTAAACATGAATTATTCAAATATCAAAATACAAGTTGCAGCTAGAGGCCTGCATTTTGTCCACGCCAAGCTTATGTAGCACACCTAAAACTATGCACCAATTGAAATTGCGTCGCCCCATTCTCATTACTCTTCCTAATGTGATCATCGATCCCAAGGGTGCCAGTGCTGGGGGACTGTCTTAATTGCCGATGTTTGTCGCCTGTGAACGATTCAAGAAATGATATACTATATTATTGAGCGATTGTAAATGATCTGTGCCACACAAACCACGTACTGGCCTGTTTTAACGCAAAATGTGGCGCCACTCCTATCAACTAAGAAAAACAAGACTGGCCTGTTGCTAAGCAACTTAGCAAATTGATCCAGTCTTTTTTTAGTAAACTGTAAATTATGAACTTGGGATGGATCTTTGCTTAGTCTTTGGGCAAGACGTTGTCTTTAGCCACGAGCGACAAACCATTATCACGCATTTAGAGATCATAGAGATTATTTATGTCCGTGTTCGTGAGCAATAATGGTTTGTCGCGAAAGCGCCCTCTTGTGGCTGTAGATTAAGCAACGTCTTGCCCAAAGACTAATCTTTGATCCGAAGAGATTTCTCAAGGCAAGGGAGACTTCACTATAACCCATAACCCCCCCCCCCCCCCCCCCTATTCTCACCAATGATTTTTACTGGACAGTGAGAATTGACCAAAACAAATATTAAAAAGAAAGAAAGAAAATACAATAAACAACACAATGGATATGTTTGTCGGTTCAAGAACAAAATAATTTATTATAAATAAGGAAAGAAAAAAAAATATTATATTTGATATTGCAAAAAAAATGTTTTCCAAATATAAATACATTCAGATTATTGTGTCTCCTCACGTGGAAAACTAATCAATGTGGGAAAACATACAAATCATGTGAAATGGCAGCAAATAATGGTATTCACAGAATTTCGGCAATATCTCAAAATCGCTACCACCTTTTGAAAAGAAATTTGTACAGGTTAGTTTTATGGTACAGTGTATCTATAACTATATAGGTTTGAAACAAACAATGGGTTCCAATTACCAATTGTATACGATCCCTTTAATAAATTTATTTTATTTTGAAAACTTTACTGCTCTAAAATCTCATGATCTTTTGAAATGGCAATAAAAAAAATGGTGACAAATAACAGTATCATGACAGAAATTCATTAATCTTCAACATTCTGAAGAGATATGCATGGTAATATTTTCAAATATCCACTGATTTTTTTTATGACGGAATTTTAACCCTAATACTGCCTCAAGAAAAAGAAAATTCATCAGCTGAAAAATTTGAAAATACAATAAAATCAAGGATTTCCGGATAACCTTGCCGGTATAATTTTTTTTGCAGCTCAAATAATGTTAATTTGTAAATAAAGTGCTTATCAAAATTTTGATGCGGCAGGAAAAAAAGGATGCATATTTGGCCTTAACCAGTTTGCGCCGGGATTATTTGAACATCACTGAGCCGAGGCGCGGGGTTATTTTTAACAAAACTCGATCCGAGAGGTGTTCAGGCCGATGGTACCGGGAAGCACACCCACGCATTTCCAGCCTTGCTCGCTGCCGACAGGCATTTCTGGCCTTGCTCGTGGCATGTTTATGTGTCATCCGTTTTGAATCAGGGGGAAACTTTGCGTTTATACGTCATCCGACGTGAACTGGTTAAGATTATATGGAAATATAATTATAACTATAACTTGACATTTTCTTGTTTTTCGCTGACGACCTTTTTAGATTGGCATTGTAAAAATTTTAAATGTGAATATTTAGAGGCGATGACGAGACAAAGAATCCCTATTTAGTTTTTAGCTTTTGGATGAATCTTTTGGGGTCTTGTAGCACAAAGATCTCGGGTACAGTTTCATAGTTGATCCAACCGTCCTTTTGAAGTTTTGCCGTTACTTTCTTAACGCTAAAGTTTTTAGAAAAAAAAACAAGAACAACAAACATAAATCTTCCGATGAAAGTTTTTCAGTGTAAATGTGTTTCCAAACCCACGGTCAGTAAGTAGTTTGAAGGCATTTTCATTTTTCATATTATCATTACTGCAGGGTGGTTCGAAATTTAAGGCGATTGTTCACCAACTTCCTACAATTCCAGATAATTTGTGTTTACAGTGTTGATGAGTAGGGTGTTCAGAAAGAATCCTGAAAAATCCTAGGTCTAGCCTAATTAATTGAATCTCAAGATATAGCTCATTACAGATCCATTACAGATATTCTTACAATTAGTTTCTGTCTTCAACATGTCTAAGTTTACAATGAAGCTCATGTGGATGAGCCAGTTTTGTACATGTCATCATGATCAGTAATGAGCCATATCTTATAATCCAATTAAACTAGACCAATATTTTTGTCAGGATTATTTATACATACATTTCTCATCAACACTAGTTATACACAACTTCTCTGGAATTGTAAAAGGTGGGTTAACAATCACACTAAACTTGGGTTAGCTTCTTTAATCCTAAAATCTGTAACCCTAACAATCCCCATCCAGTCAAACTCCAACACCAGGTTTTATTGGAATCTGTTAGGATGGGTACTGGACCCCTAAACTGACTGTCTTTCACACTGGGTTAGACATATCGCCAGAATCAGAGTCCAAAAGTTTGTGTGTACAGTTTGCCATATGTGACCGGCTCTACAAAAAGGTGTATTATGTCGCAAAAAAAGAAATCGAGATATATACATGGTTGGAAAGACCACAACGTAAGCTTTCATTGGGTATATAATAGACTTCCATAGCCCCTCCCATTCTGGAGATATGACGTGTTTGCACATTGATTACTTCTTCGGAGTTCAAATTACACAACTGAGAAAACAGGCTTTGAAATAGTCGGCTCTGTTCTACTACAACAGAATGACACACACAAAACGGTAGTTTTTTCCACTTTATTCATCAAAATCAACATTTCTTTGAATGAATCCCGAAACTGTAGGTATTAAAGATATCATTCATGACAAAAAATGAAAATCACATTTTGATGAAATGTTTACCCTCTCAACTTTGAGTAGGCCATTACATGATAATGGACAGCGCGACTTAATACACCTTTTTGTAGAGCCGGTCACATATGATGTTGAGATTTGCAAGGATGGGTATGGTTCCTAGTAAATTATAGTAGAGAGTTAGGGTTAATTCAACACGAGACTGCATTCACAACCACCACGACTTCTAGCACTCAATACATTTAAGTAATGACCGTTAAATACCTCATTCCATGTCGAGATCTACCCCGCTGCTTCTTGTTCGATCGTTTCTTGGATTGCCGATGGGTCAGTTGTGTTTCCCTTGACCGTTTCAACAGCAGTTTGAAGAACCTGTCTTGCAGATACTGTCTATGCATGTGCTGCTGCACCCCGGGCAATAGTGGGTCTTCCCATTCCACAGGAAAAGCAGGAACCATTCTCTGGCAGTTTTCCCCTGTGGAAATTAATTAGCAAGACAAGACGGGCGCAGGTTGGTATGTATTTCTATTTCTGTTAATAATAATAATTATAATAATCAGTTCTTATATAGCGCACGTATCTACCAAAAATGGTACTCAAGTTGCTCTTTGATTCTACAATGTTCAATTTTTTTTCCTGTATTCTAAGGCAATTTGAGAACAACATAGTCGGCTGATAAATGAAGGAGATATCGGGGTGAAGGCGGGGTGATTTTGATTCTGTGTTTACAGGGTTGATGCAGAGCTACACTGCAGGCATTGCAAACACAGAATAGTAGCAAGCACAGAAATCACAGAATTCTATTGCCGTTATTAGTAGAGCAACACAAATTCCCAAGGAAATTAACGTTAATTGCATCGAAGAAGAGAATCTAAGAAGAGAATCTAAGGAGAGACTCTAAAACTCAACTTACCATTTTCATTGATTCTCGAGGCATGCCCCTCTTTCACTCCAACAGCACGAATCGTGTCACTGCATGTTGTCAGCAATGGCAGCTTCTTCTTTTTGCCACCTGCCTTAGACTTCTTCAGTTTGTCATCTCTGGAAGAACACTTTCTGGTACTGCGGTCTTCGCAAGTACTTTTGGTTTCCTCAGTTTTTTTATACCTGTATCTCTGTTTGTATCCTTTCAATCGATTGTCAATATCTGTTATAAGCCCCTCTTTCTTGGATAGGTTTGTTCTCATCATTACTCCACTCATCATCAATTGTGTTTCACCGTTTGGCATAGTCTGCTTCTCCTTCTTCTTATCCCCCTTAGACTTCTTCAATTTGTCATTATTTCCGCTAGTCTTGTCTTTATGAGTTATCTTGGATTTGTTCGGCTTTGTCAATCTATTTTTGTCGTCCTTGGAAGAACACGTCCCAGTAGTGACATCTCTCGAGATTTCCTTGGCTTTTATTTTATTTTTGTAAACAAGTTTGTGTCCGTTCAACCAATTGTAGCAATCTACCATAATCCCTTCTTTCTCCTTCCTAATCACTTTTTTCTTTTTCAAGACTGGTTTCTTTGAGTTTCTAAACTCTTGTTGGGTCACTCCATTTTGAGGTTTGGTTTTGCATGCCAGCTGATTCTGCTCAATCTCACTCGATGTCTCTTTGGATTTTTGAGAGCGAGGATCTTCAACTTTTTCAATAACATTTTCCACAGCAATACTTTCATCGCTTGTGTTGCCAAATTCCAAAACATCCAGTTTACTGCTCACGACCCTGCTGCCCAAACTCTTGTTGTGATTGTCAACGCGCCTGGCTGACTCTTCACTGTATCTGTTGTGATGCCAGCCACTTTTTGAAGCATTGTGTCTGCTTTCTTCATCACCAAAAGAAGAAAAATTAGCACCATGTACATCGATCCCAGCAATGATTGTGTCGTTATTGCAATCGCCATCTTTATTACCACCACCATCAGCGTCAGCAGAGTCAGCATCATCCCCACCTTTGTCACCACAGTGAACCTCATCACCGCCACGAACCTCATGTCTATCAATTAGGCCGATAAATTTGCCGTCACAGACACGTTTTGTCTTGCTTCCCTCTTCTCCAAAAATGCAACCCCAACTGCCAAGATCGTTGCACTCAGCAGCAACTCCTTCCCCATCTTCGTTTCCAAAGTCTGGATTCTCGCGCAGAAACTCCTTACTGGCTGCCTTTGCGCTGGCCACGTCCAGGTCAGTATCCTCGCTGCTGGAGAAAAGACGCTCTGGCACGTTACTTGCTTTTCTTCTCTTCAACAGTCTACGTGCATTGACAGCGAACCCATCACACTCAAAAAGCTGAGAAGAAGTAAAGTTTCTTGAGGCAGATAAGACAGTTGGCGGTTGTGGTTTGGCAGGTCTACCATCTACAGAAGGCACATCCACCGAGTCCCTGGATGTCAGTTTTTCAGATTCCGATGATGACACTTGAGTTTCTCTTTTTCTTCTGCGATGCTTTCTGTGTACAGGTTTGGCATTCAATGCTTGTATGACACTGACCAAGGAAGACTTGAACGAATCTGAGTGGTTGGCTTTCCATGTGCATGCTGTGGATTCTGAAGAAGGCAATTGTTGGGCAGTTGAATCACTGGATGAATGGCTAATGAAAGAACTTGTATCTGTCAAAGATTCTAAAAAAGATTCCTCACTGTTATGCCTTCTCTTATTACTTCTGCGAAGAAGTTGGGTACATGTACGTCTTGCAGTAGATCCTGCCGGGTGAATATTCATGGCAGGTGGAGATGGATGCGTCTGGGATGTGAGAGCTGTTTTGACTTGCCAATCTGAGCAGAATAATGACTTGCCTGCATTTCTGAGGTGTACTTGAGATTCACAAAGGCTTTTGTTGTGGTTACTCTTTGATTTGTCAACGATATGGCAGTTTGTTTCACCCGTTGGTTTGTTCTTGGTCAGGGCTGGGCTCTCTAATTCACCTGGATTCATAAATAGGGATGTCGCAGCATGCTGATCGGCATCAGGGGCTCTTTCCTGACCACAATCCGAGAAGATACCTGGTCCTTGCTGTGTGCTTCGATCGTCACCGCTCCTGAGACGTTTCATTCTGGGTCTGTTGTTGCAACTTTGTTGCTTCTCCTCAAATGAAGCAATACGTTCTTTTACTCCATGAAACCTTAGTTCTTGGGTTGGTTCTTGCTCAATACAATACATCAGATCCTGAGAATCAGGTTCTGGAACTCTGATCGGTTCTTGCTTACTTGCCGACGTACGACAGTCTACGTGTGCAGTGCCATCTTTTCGGTTAGAGCTGTAAGGCCGTGTGCTTTCAAGCGAAAAGCGTCTTTCGTGGATGCGTTTTTGTTGCTTTGTACTGAAATTAGCAATGCGCTCCTTTACACTGCAACACCTCATTGGCGTAGGCGCTATGTGTGTCAAGGAATCGACACAACGAGTTGAACTCTTCGAATCGGATGTTGAGGTAGTTAAGCTAGTGCTCGGAGAATGATGTCCAAAACTGGTTTCTTGTTTCGGTGTTTTTGCATGATCAAATAGGATTTTGGAACTTTTACAGGAAGTTCTCTTCATGCGAATGTGCTGCATTCGCTTTGCCTCGAACCTAGCTATCAGTTTACTGGCTCTCGTAAATCCCATCGACTTAGCTGCTTGTTGTGAATCCAAGCTTCTTAGAGTTGAAAGCTGTGAGATTGCCGGTTGTGTTTGTAACAAGACTCTTAGACCGTGTTTCTCCTTAGTTTTGCCGTTACGATTTTCTGAGACCAAGGTTTTCGGTCTGTCCATGGCATGCATTTGTTGCTGAGTGTTCTGTTCCGACTTTGCTGTCTTGAGCAATCCTGATTGATGGGTATCAACAAGAGTTATATGTGGATCAGTTTCATTAACAGATTGTTCCGTTTCCGATTTCTCCTTTGTTAGCTGAAGGCCACTACTAAATTTATCTGAGAATGCTCCCTCAATTCCTTCGCCATCACTATCCATCACTTTATCAGATCTAGTTAAGTTTTTCTCAGCTGCGTGTTTTTTTCTTTTCTTTTTCCTGGATAGTTGTGTTCCCTGAGTTGTGTTCGTTTTCAAGACATTCTTATTTTCACGAACTGGTTGTAAATCCCTGAATGAAGTCGGATTGTCAGCCATGTTCTTAACCGTCTCAACCTTCCAATATTTGCATCGTCGCTTGTTTGGGTGCCTATCTGAATTGGGAGTGTTGAACAACCGCTGTGGGGATATGCAGCGGAGCAGGTTTGCCCCCTCTTTCTCCAAGTCCTTCCAAATTGAGCCTGGGCTTGGTGAGGAGGTGGTTCCACTATTGGAATCTGTTCGCCATTGAGGCATCGTCTTGGAGGATGCTTCCTTCCTTCTTAACATTCTTATCGGAAGAATGCTCTCTGACAACGGTTGTTGTTTAACTTGGCCACTGTTCAACAAAAACTCTAAGTATGTATCGATTCATTTTGCTCGTTGTGCTTGGGCTTCATGTCTGACTTAGGCACTAAAAAGAAAGATAAAAATGATCTTCAATGTGCTTCAATTCCTTGTCATTTTTTTGCCAACAATTCAAAAATAATAATTGTGCTTAATAAAATAATTGTGCTTAAAAAATTAAAGGTAGGATACATCATTGGTAATTGCTTGAATTATCATAAATGGGTGGATTTGGGGGGTTGTATTTTATAGTAAATATCATTTACTAATATCGTTTAACGGACCTGTCCAAAGTTTTACAATCATGGATGCTGAGAAAAGCAAGAAAAACGGCGTTCGTTTTCAACCTGCGTTGGGCAGTGGTTCTCATGTTGTTCTTGGGTTTTTTCGCGATTGCCGTACGGCGATCGTGAATTTCTTTTATAAAATATTAATTCTAGCGCAATCATTTTGCTGGATGCATACAATCATTATTTACTTTCAAATAAGTAAGATATTTCTTAATAATTCGGTAGGAAAGTTTTTAGATACATGTATCTGCAAATGGTGTATCCTACCTTTAATATGATAATCATGCTTATATAATAAATATAATAATCATTTGCAAAATCCACCACTGGCAGATATTAAAATACCATCATCAGGCTCGACTCGTCGCGTTGCACAACCAGCACAACATGCGTACATAGACATGGAGGGTTGTTTTGGTTTTTTTTCTCCAAGTCTATGCATACAGTAAATGTGTGTCTTTCGTCAACTGCTTTTTGTTTTCATTTGTACTTGAAGGAGACCTACTCACATTGTCCTAATGCTTGTCTTTCCAATTTGGCAACGTTTGTTATTGACTTTTATTGGTGAAACAGCAATTCTTACTCCAGAAAAAGTTGGCGCGTGTGTAGATACAATAGACAGGTTTCTGATATATGCAGCCATATGTAGAAGGCACAGTGGCGTCTGGGATTTGCTTCCTGCAACACATTTCACGCATCGCCGACAATCTTTCTTACGGGCATTTTCATTGGTCCGAAAAATGACACTCGTCAGGTTACGTTAGCTCTCATCCTGAGCCACTAAACTCTGCAGAGTTTAGTTTAACCACAGAGAAAGGCTCTTGAATTATCGCCCTTGAGAGCTATTAGAAAGCTCGTAAAAGCACTGCGTGGATCAGGATGATCTGCACAGCATTTAGTTTCTTAGGTGTGGCAAAAAGTTTACATTAATTCTTAGTAAAAGTGAACCCTTTTTAATTGAAACTTTACGATAAATGCTACCACAACATGCACATGGGCCACTTAAAAGTTGACAATTATTATCGAAGGCCAAAACAGTGGAGTACTAGATGGACTCCTCCACCCAGGGCTATTTTATTCGGACATACAGTTATTATTAAAAAGTGAGTGCTTTACAATGGATGCACGATAAATGCTTCACTTTATAACTGTGCAAGAAGACAACAATTAAGGCTTATAGCCTTATATTATTATTATTTTGTTACATGCCTGTCCTTTATGACCCTTAGTTCCCCTTTCCCTCATATCAATAAAAATCACCTTGCTAATGTATTTTGGCCTGCTTGAATTAGCCATTATTTTCATCGACCCCTCGTTTAAAGAGGGCGTCGCCCCCTGAATAATAGATTTTTAAATTAAATTGATACTTTTCCCGGATTGTATTTTATATGAGTTTTCAAATGATACATCCCACGAACAAAAACCGGCCAACTTTGTAATTACTAAAAATTATTATTTGAATTAGGACCGTCCCGCTCCACAAAGGAAGGTGGTTGGTTCCCTTCCGTCTCATATCTTGCTTCATAATAATTATAGCGTGTCGTGAATGTTCTATAGTTGTTCGTGCGTTCCCACCGAGTTCCCGTATTGGCTAACATTAAACATGGTGCCAAAAACATAGACCGTTTGCAATCAGGGCATTGTTGGTTCAGATTAAAATTAGTTTGCGTCCACCGTTTCAATCTGAGAAGAACAACCAGCTTTTCAGACACTCCTGTCAACACCGGCAGTTGCTCTGCGACCGGCCAATACGGTCATGTGTGTGCCGGTGGCATTTGATGTACCATCCTCTGCAACACCAACACGGCCGGCAAGACAGTGACGCCCGCAAAACTCCTGCTTCAGTTTCTGACGAAAACGATCGTAGGCAAAACAGTAAATAAAAGGGTTGATGCACAGGTTAAGGACGACAATGACCGAGACCACTTGGTAGACAGGATGCCCGACGAAGTTGTCATGTACGTGGAGATTGTAGAGAAGGTAGTAGATGTCGGTTGGGAGCCAGCAAATGGCGAAGAAGGCAGCGACGACTATCAGAGTGATGGTCACGTTACGGTTGGCTTTGGAGAACATATCTCGAGCAGCTACGTTGTTCTCATCCTCTCTGGCCCTGGAACGGCGACGGAGGGACCAGATGATCCGGGAGTAAGCAAATGACATGATGGCGATAGGGATGATAATCTCGTGAATGAAGATGAGGGTGCCACCCACGGCCTGTGCCTCCGGGTTGGGCCAGGAGGCACCGCAGTCGCTTACCTCGGCGTCGTAGTAGCAGATTAACGTGAGATGAGCAGCCGGGAGCCAGCCTGCTAGCCAAGCGGCTGCAATGACGAGTTTCAGGCGAAAGGGGGAGAAGGCGTTGCGATGTTTAATGGGGTGACATGTAGCTAGGTAACGCTCCATAGATATGGCCACCAGGTTGTAGGTAGAGGTGACGAACATAGCGTACATAGGCCACTCGGACCACCAGGCACGGCAGTACAAGCCCCCGATGAAACTGTCAGGGACTGGGGGTACAGCGAGTGCAAACCTACGGACAAGAAAGATGATAGAAGCGACGAAGTCAACAAACGACTGGTGGATGATCAGCTTGTTGGTCGGGGAGTAGAACACCTTCCTGTGGCGCAACATCACGAAGCAAACTAGGGCGTTGCCGAGCATACCCATAGAGCTAAGGATGACAGAGAAGAGCAACCCGAAGTCAAATGTGCCACCAAAGGTTGTTTCTGTGCTCGTTGTGGTCAAACTCTGCAGCAACGGGTGACCTGACGTGACTGAGTCACTCACAGCGTTCGTTGGTTGAGTTTCCATAACTACCTGCAACTAATTAAGTGGACAAAATAGGTCAAATTAACAATTTGTCCCACTTAATGTCTATGCTGTCATAGGCATCCTTGTAGTACTCAGTACTTATTCTGTTCGCAAGCTCAGGTACATCGAATATAAAGGTGACACAATCGGCTTAATAAGTGTGACGCCGCCTGGCCTTTTCCTAGGTAACTTTCTGGCAATGCCGATGTGTGTCCGAAATTGTTATGTCACAAAATACAAAACGTTTGCTCTTTGTTTTGTGTTTTTCTTTGCTGGAGCCCAGGCTCAGTTTGACTGACCAAAAACCGACAAAGCGATCAACTGGCAACTCGACGACCAACCGACCGACCAATTCACTCACTGACTGACTGGATTGCAGAGGTTGAACTGGGACTTCGGATGCAACTTGATTAGACGAGTGAGTCTGGTCTTTTTGCTTTTTAGAAGGAACCACGCAGTCCACGTTTCTCCTATAAAATGTTGACTCTGTCCGAACTTAAATTCGACACGCAGTTAAACACCAGGGGTCAATTTCATAGAGCTGTTGAGAACACAAATTTGCTTAGCACCAAAAAGTCTTGCTCATAAATAACGGATTGCCAGCCAAAAACCATGTGCATTTCATGCTAAGCAAAAACCAACGGATTATAAGTCAGAAACAATATATGTTGCCTAAAAATTTGGTTTGTAACCCTGGTTTTGACAAGGAAGAATTTTCATGCTAAGCAAATTGTTCTGCTTAACAGCTCTATGAAATTGGGCCCAGGTAGTCACTAAAAACCTACTGGGGTATGTGTTAATGGTAAACGATGCTAGCGCTGATGCATCCGACTGCTAAAGTTGTAAAACAAGTTTCTAATCAGTGAACTGCGAGTATGGAGTTCGAGACCTTTATAGCATAATGACGAAGTTCAACACAGAGGCATCACTTGTTTATCTCAGAGGCATCAACTTGTTTACAATTTAAACTAAGTTGTTCGCTCAATTACTCTCATTCGGCTCGCGAAAGAAGAGACACGCAGCAGTTGTTGTCAAACACAATTACAAATCCTGTGCGGTCGTCGTACAATTTTGTTTAAGTGCTTCCTCCGTGCGATAGACCTTATGATGGGGTTTGGTTACCATGACAACATAATTCCCCGGCAAAACGGACTCCTTGAAAGAAAAAAGGAGAACACACAGAATGCTACATTTGTTAAATTGCGTTAAATTGCAGGTGTTTTCCCGATATTGGATTTGTACTACTGTAATACTAATAGAATTATTATTTTCTTTCGTGTGTACAAGAGTTCACCTTCAATTTAAGAAAGCCTTTAATTCCGTTACATCTTCGGGATTTCAATCAAGTGTGACTGTTTCCAATGAGCTTGCCACGCTCAAGTTGATCGTAACAAGGCAAACTCGGAACAAAACCATCCGTGTTTATATCTTTGAGGATTAATGAAAAGTTATTCTTCATGGGGTCAAAATAAGACAACGTCTCTACTCGGCCACACCCACAATCACAGGAGACCCGTGTGTGATCCGTTACGGAGATTATGGTGCGAAATACGGTATACCTTCTGGAGACATGAACACAATGTGTACAATGGAGACAAAACGTTTCCGGAGGGTAAATTTCTATAGATGAATAGGTCTCCACTAGGAATTTCACGAATTAGATTTTTGGATTTTACTTAAATTACTCAAAAAATAGGATTAGGATGTGGGTTAGGGTTAGTGTTTGGGTTAGGGTATAATATATAGGGTATATTGGGTCGAAATTTCAACCCATGAAAAAAATGTTGGTTAAAATGGGAGCATTTTGAAAAACGTGCTCGACTTTCTAACCATTTTGTACGCGAGAACAAAGCCATGTCTCCACAGTGATAAAAAATGCGAATGTGTGTTCATGTAGATATGATTGTGTAAAGAAGCAGGAATTAAGTTACAGTTTTTACCTTGTCTTTTATTAGTTCTGCTGCCCGTGTCGTTGTAGGTGTAGACCCCACTCCCCCTTTCCCCAATTGTTTACTTTATCCCTAGTGTGGGTTTCTTGTTTTTATTCTTTTAAAATGGTTTTAAAACTTTTTAATAATTTTAATAAAATATATCCGATTAAAATCAGGGAAAGGTATTTTAACCTTTTGATTTGCGATAGAAGTCAAGTTTTCTTGTCAATTTATTTTTGAGAGAGAGCGAATGAATTAAATTAGGTTTTTTTTCATGATTTTTTTTTTTTGTCTCGGGTTCTTTATACCTGGTGTGGGTTTCTTGTTTTTATTCTTTAAAATTTTTTCAAAACTTTTTAATAATTTCTAAAATATATCCGATTAAAATCAGGGAAAGGTATTTTAACCTTTTGATTTGTGATAGAAGTTAAGTTTTCTTGTCAATTTATTTTTGAGAGAGAGCGACTGAATTGTTTTTTTTTTGTCTCAGGTTCTAAAAATAAACCACGACCCCATAATTGGAACGAGGACCTTTCCCAGTGAGCCATATTTTTCTCAGCTAACAATAAAAAGTTAAATCAAATAAGTTAAGAGGGCCTAATATTTCGATCTTAAAGATCGTCTTCATAATGGCTGTGTACAAGAAACAAACATATAGGGCAACATACAGCATGATGCGCATCATAGCTGGCGGGAGAAACACAAAAGAAAAAGCGTGTACAGAGTCCTGTGGAACAACAAAAGGAGGATTAGGCTGAAGGGTTAAAGGGAAAGGTCAGTGTGGGTAGGATCAAAGAAAGAACTAACAAAGAAGTATTAATAGGAGAAATGTGAAGGGTGGGGTGGGGGGGGTTAGGACAATAGACAAGGTAGACAAAAAGTTAACAAACCATCGCATGAAATTCAATAAAACTTTCTTCCTACGTCAGAAAATTAATTTCTTTTCTATATCTCCCAAATGTAATAGAGTTCATAAACCGAAAGAAAAGGAAAAAGACAAAAATGATTTTCTGAACTTTGGGATGGCAGAGCACTAGAACTCGCTCATTTTATTAGACATACCCTGGATTCTGGGTACACAACTGCGTGTGTTACCAGAGTTAAAATCTCTGCCGATAGGTTTGGAAAGAATGATGGTCAAAAATCTGCACGATACAACGCCAAAAGCAGGAAATTGTCTCGATACAGAAAGTGAATGAGGCAGGGCGATCGGTGCCACGGTCCAGCATTTCTGCAGGCACTCGGAGGCCACGAAAAACTTCTTATTTTTAAGAGGAAACGTGGTTGCATCCTAGGACACCGATCGAAGGTGCACTCCCTGCTCCCTGCAGTTAGTTATCGTTATTTTAATACCGTTATTACTATTATTTATGGGCTTATGTCGGGCGGGAGGGCAAGCGAGGTTCGAAAGGCTCAGACCGAGAAGAAAGGCATTGAATGCAATGCCCGCTTTTATAAGCTATATAAGCGTTGGGGCGTAACGAAATGTTTTGGAACGGTTATATTGAGCCCACCTGTCGTTCGATAACGAAAAGAAATGGTATTTCTCCTAAGTATATTCAATTAGTTTTAATTTGCATCCACGGTAGAAATGTCTTTTGATTCATTCAGTAGGAGGAGAATGGGTATTATGGCATTTTTTTTTAGGTTAAACTTTGTTTTTTCTATAATATTGGAAGTGGTTTCCAGATATTGGATTCGTAATAGGATTATTTTGTTTCGCGTATATTAGATTCATAATAGGATATTTGTTCGTGTGTACACCTTTAATTCAATTCCGTTACATCTTTGGGATTTTAAGTATCACTGCTGCCAACTTAAGGCAAACTCGGAACGAAATATTCTTTGAGATATAAAAAAAAGTTATTCTTCATTAGATTCATCAATAAGACAACGTATCGACTATGGACACACCCACAATCATAATCTGTTCGTGTGTGGTCTGAACCGTTACGCAGACCCCCCCCCCCCCCCCCCCCCCTCCACCTCCCCCGTGCATGTTTGCGAGACTGGAACGCGTTTCGTAGATATAGACTGTTAGTCTCGCCAGTTCACGTTCAATTTCACGGTGGCGCCGACGGATGGAAAACGAACGTCGGCGACTTTTCGTCACGTCTAGCTCTTCACAGACTTCACATTAATTTTACTTATCAAAGTTTACTTTTCGTTCGTGTGCAATGATGTTTATGCGATTGCATTAGTTAATGAAACGCCCTAGGCGTGATAAAGTCCGGACTGCAAGTACGGTATAGAGCACGAACAATAAATGTAATTTATTGGTAAAATTATAAATACAAATATGTTCGCTTGAACGACCAGGTGTGAATTAGAACATATTTACTTTCTTCACGGTGCGTGATTTTCTGTGTATTGTTACGTGTTACGTAATAGAGTAGGGACTGTAGTGGCGTGGTCAGTGGGCTTGTCATTTCACGTCAGTCCAGCACCGGGGTTACAACTAAAAAAAAAGAACTCCTCTACAAAGTGTTCTACATCCTTGCGCTATGTTTCAAAGCGACTCGGGGCAAGATCCTTCCTCAGCTGCCCCAGCTACTAAAGCTGATATCCAAGAGATATTGGCCGCGTTTAAATCGAGTTTTGAAGATAAGCTAGACAAGACCAGAGCGGAGTTTACAGAATTGCAAACAAAAGCCGCTTATTCTCTGGCGGAGAAGATAAAGGACACAACGACAACCAAATGGCGGAGAGAAGGAAATCAGAGACAATTTCAATTTAACCAGCAAGTGCCAGCTAAGTATTTTCTTAATTACTGAACCTAACAGTATTGTATAGGGATATACAGATATATATAAATATGTGTACAAAAAATGTACTCGGTAATTCCTAATCGCCTTCTTTAACCTCATGGGGTTTTTCAGGATCTAGGTGGGGCAGGTTCCCCACCGGTGCTCAAATACACTGACTAACTCCCATATGGATGTGTGTAGTGTGCGTTATTTCTGCGTCAGTTAATTTCACAGAAATTGGTTAGGGAAGAAATACAAATATGTTCGCTTGAACGACCAGGTGTGAATTAGAACATATTTACTTTCTTCACGGTGCGTGATTTTCTGTGTATTGTTACGTGTTACGTAATAGAGTAGGGACTGTAGTGGCGTGGTCAGTGGGCTTGTCATTTCACGTCAGTCCAGCACCGGGGTTACAACTCAAAAAAAATAAAAAAAATAAAAAAATATATATATATATATATATATATATTATGAAATAAATTTAGGATACGAGTTAAAATAATTTTGGCATATTTATTTCTGGACAGACTGTTTCGTACTGTGTGGCACTCATAATATATATGTATATTCTCACATATTATATATATTAAAGATCGTTATAACAACCTGTTCTAATTTTGTTTGTTCATTCCTGTTGAATATAGAGAGATCAAGGAATTGCTTTCCCTTTCCATCGGAAAGGTCGGAGAAGATTCCGAGGTCCAGTCTACTTTGAAGGAAGCGCTGAAACTGATAGACAACAGGCAAAAGCTGATTCGTATTGCAGATACTAGCCAGTACGGGTGGGCAACGGTCTCCGAATACGAGGCTCACGAAGTCGCAGAGGACGAGAACGATGACAACAAGATCACAAGGGCTGAGAACAGAGCCGGGCGTAAGGTCAAGCAGAAGAAGATGGCTGGTTTCAGCCAGTCCAAGAAGTTCAAGCGTGAGCACCCTTCAGCTGTTGACAGTGCTGATGCTGGGGGTCAGTTTTTTCGTCGGCCTATCCAAGTCGTCCCTATCAGCCAAACATCCAACAGAACTTACGGGGGAGGCTCATGCTTCCTCTGTGGCAGCTTCACCCACTGGAAAGCCGCATGCCCGAAACGTAGAGGAGCAAGAGCAGCCTCCACTGCAAATGCAGCACAATAAAGTTAAGTCTTGCAGTGTAGGTATTCCAGATAATTGTGATTATCTCCCAGTAAGGCAAGACCCTTTCATAATAACGGAAGATTATTTTGAATATGAGGAAAACAATGAGATCGCAGATATCAAAGTGGCCGGTAGGTTGGTAGAACATATCAAGTTTTGGTACGACATCTCAGCGCCCAGTTTTATTATCGATACCATAAAATTTGGTTATGTGTTGCCGTTTATCGGTCAGCCTCAAAATATGTCGTCAAAAAACAACAAATCTGCGTTATCACACAGTGCTTTTGTAGATCAAGCTGTTGCAGAGTTAGTAAAACTAGAGACTGTAGAAAGGTGTACAAAGGAGCCTAAGGTAGTTAATCCACTTACAGTTTCTGTACATAGTAGTGGTAAGAAACGCCTCATATTAGATCTTAGGTTGGTTAACGATTGTCTTGAGAAAGTTTCAGTCAAATACGAGGACATGCGTACAGCTATGTTTTTCTTGAGGAAAGGAGGTTTTGTGTTCAAATTTGATCTCAAGTCAGGATACCACCATATAGATATTTGTCAAGCACATAAAGAGTTCTTGGGTTTTGCATGGCCCATGAATGGATCCTTGTCATTTTTCAGATTCAGGCAATTACCTTTTGGACTTTCCTCAGCACCATTCATATTTACCAAGGTAGTCAGACCTCTAGTGAAGAAGTGGAGAGGTGAAGGTAAATCGGTTGTAGTATTTTTGGATGACGGTTTAGGTTTTGCTAGTTCATATACGGAAGCATTACGGATCAGTTCAGAAATAAAAACCGATATCCTGGCCTCAGGTTTTGTACCTAACGTACAAAAGAGTATATAGTCACCAGTTTCAAAGATTGAATGGCTTGGTTACGAAATTGATCCGTCTATAGTGGGTTTATCGCAGTACCAGAGCGAAAGACCCTCGGTATCAAGTTAGTCATTAACAACTTCCTATCAATTAAGTCAGTACCAAGGGTTTTACCTGCCAGGGCACTGGCCAGCATTGCAGGAAAGATCATGTCGACAAGCCTAGTCATAGGTAACGTAGCTAGGATAATGACCAAAGCGATACATGTGTGTGTCGAATCCAGAACCTCCTGGAACGGTCAGGTGGCCCTTTCAGGAGAGGCCAATGATGAATTGGAGTTTTGGAAGAGTAATATTGACAATTTGAATAATTGTGTTGTAGGTCCTCGTGCCGATTGTTCTAGAATAGTGTTTTCAGATGCCAGTAGTACAGGATTCGGTGGGTACATAGTTGACATGGGCAATACTGTTGCTCAAGGTTTATGGGATAATAGTGAATCCCGGAAAAGTAGTACATGGAGGGAGCTCAAAGCTGTAGATTTGGTGC
Source organism: Crossaster papposus (assembly GCA_037893245.1). Taxonomy (NCBI): domain Eukaryota; kingdom Metazoa; phylum Echinodermata; class Asteroidea; order Velatida; family Solasteridae; genus Crossaster; species Crossaster papposus. The sequence goes on along the minus strand of JBAIAA010000072.1, from coordinate 513,365 downwards.
TAAAATCTCTAGCTCCCAAGCTGTCCTGCCGAAGGACTAAGTGGTTTACCGATAACCAAGCAGTCGAGAAGATTGCAGTGTGTGGCAGTATGAAATGTGACCTACAAAGTATAGCATTGAGTATTTACAAGACATGTTTGGTGTACAATATCCAGTTGGATATGGAATGGGTTCCCAGATCAACAAATGAAAAAGCAGACAAGCTTAGTCGTATCATAGATAACGATGATTGGAGTATATCCGATGATGTGTTTTACTATTTTGATCATCTGTGGGGTCCACATTCCATAGATAGATTTGCATCCTATTATAATCGCAAGATAGAAAGGTTCAATTCTAGATATTGGAACCCCGGTTGTGAGGCTATAGACGCCTTTACTTTGAATTGGAGCAATGAGAACAATTGGTTGGTTCCCCCCATCTCAGTTATTGCTAGAGTACTCCTTCATATGGCTGATACAAAAGCTGCTGGAACACTGATTTGTCCATGTTGGTATTCAGCCCCATTTTGGCCTATGCTCTACCCAGACGGTTGTAATCCAATTAGAGCAGTGGTGGATATTTACGAAATTTCAGTATATCCAGGACTTTTTAGCCCGGGCAGAGGAGGTAATGAGGATTTTATCCAGAATATCACCAGAAGTAAAATTTTGGCAATAAGGCTAAACTATCACAATGGTTTGTAGTTTTGGCTTTATTCGCCGCCATCTCAAAAGAATTACGATGGCTAACTTAGTTCAATGAGCTATCGACAACGTATTTATCTATCACTGATGCACATTATTATTTTGCAGGTTCTATTCAGCAAAGGTGTGTGGGATCGATGGAAGTCCGAAAGTGCGAAGGACGGGTATGTCCAAGATTCCAAAGGTAGACTATTAGCTGTGTCTAAAGCCTTGGGTTTGTAAAATATGCCCCTCGAGTTGGTTTACAATGCTAGCATTTTCTTAAGAGTTGAAAGAAACAATGTACGCACGTAAAACTTAAGTAATATTAATCGAAGAGTTATGTCAAGTTGACAGATATAATGCTATTATTATAGATGCGATTAATTTGATAAAGTGTAAAAGTATGTTTATATTATGTTTATTAATCGAAGAGTTAGGTCAAGTTGACAGATAGAATGCTATCATTATATATGCGATTAATTTGATAAAGTGTAAAAGTATGTTTATATTATGTTTATTAATCGAAGAGTTATGTCAAGTTGACAGATATAATGCTATTATTATAGATGCGATTAATTTGATAAAGTGTAAAAGTATGTCTATATGTATATACATGCACAATTTAAAACGAGGTTTCAATTAGGCATGGTGGCGTCTGACACGAGGTTATATTGCATAGTTCAGATCTACGTTTCTCATCCTCCAAAAAGAAAAAAAAGAGGGTGAGTTTTTCGTAGCTGGCATTATAGCGGTTGCCTATAATTTACATTATACATGTAAAAGAGAACTGTATACTGTTTAAAGACGGGGGCCGTTTGTGTAACGGCAGGTTCCCCACCGGTGCTCAAATACACTGACTAACTCCCATATGGATGTGTGTAGTGTGCGTTATTTCTGCGTCAGTTAATTTCACAGAAATTGGTTAGGGAAGAAATCAAGATAAGGTCGACGGAAGTAATTTATTGCATTTCTCATAAATAATTCAATTTAGTTTACTTCGAATTCAGGCATAAATATCTTAAGATTAATTTAGTTACAAGAAGAAAAAGGAAATAATTAGCTGGTTTTGTGTTTTCATACATTGCCCACGTACCCACGTATACTTGTACTACTTGTTCGTGCATTAGAGAGTTTCGACTATAATGCTCGCAGTACCATACGAAAAATGCCTCAAAAGTTACATTGTAGAATTTTAAAACGATGAAGTTTTCAAAAGGATTAAATTATATTTGTATGGGTGCATGTTTTGAACACTCTCGTAATGAAATAAATAATCCCACCAAGTGGACAGATACCAACGCCGAGACGACGAGTCGACTACTCACACATTGGCAACACCAATAGGTAAGGTCGTATACGAACCATGAAACGTCGACGGAAGTGTATCCGTATATATAAGCTATAAGCTCACCGGTCATTATTGTCGACAATATAATGTCGACTTGGTGGGCTTAATTTATCTCGACATGTTGATTTCATACGTTGATTTAGTTTGATAATTCATGTAACCAAGCAAAGCTCAAAATGAGGTGCAGGTAAGAAAACTATACCTGCGTCTGTCTTAACTATTAAAGAAAGAGACAAGAGAATTAGCTACATTTAACAATAAAAACACAAAAACCAAAACATCCAATTGGAAACAAAAGAGGTGGGGGAAACACTTACCAAAACCAACGAGTTCGTAACTCGGGTGTCACAGAGCAAGAAGATGATATCTGCAGTAAGGCGTAAGAACTGATACTGCTGTCGACATGGAGGCTGCTTGTATTGACTCTAAATCACGGTAAACCTGAGGAAGTCACTGCAGCATGCCAATATAGAAACAAGTACGAGTCCTGATTGGCTCGCCATCAAGACAAGCGTGATGACACGCGTACTGACCACGCCCATTTGCAAATCTACCAGTGACATAGCCTTTTGACAAGGCCTCGTGACTCTGGCTAAGCGGCTGAGATGAGTCTAGATACCCGGGGTGAACGCGCGACCGAGTGACGAATGTCACGAGGCCTTTTGCAATGTAGGTTTCACTGCTCGACATGAATTATTCATAGAAACTTATTAGCATGCCAATACGCCCAATCAGAACGGCGATCTCCCAGTTGGCTTCGTTCGTGATTCGTTCAATATCAAAGCATGTAAGAAAAGGTACAAAAACGTATATACATTTTGCTTCTGAGTTGAATAAATGAATGATAAATACAAGATATCACATTTAAATCTATTTTACATGCAAAATTGCAATAAATTAGGAAGCAACTAATGATTTGAGCTAAATATTGTAAGTGACATGATTGGACATTCCCTGTTTGTAAAATGAACTAGTCCAACTCAAATATAAGCTGACGCCGGCACGCGGAGATACGTTCGCTGATTGGACGCTACCATTTCGGTAGCGATTCCAGTCGGAAACAAAGGTTAACATAAGAAATCCAAACCAGATTGATAAAGGCCACTTGTCTGGGCAATTCGCACTGGCGTTCACTCAGGTTTTCGCGATTAGTCTCTTTTTAGTCGCTTGGCGTCTATCAGACATGTGGCCTTGTTTAAAGGCTACCAGTGACATTGTCACGAGTCTTAAATACTGCAGCGGTAATATAGTAAAAAGGACGAGTCCTGATTGGCTCGTCATTCGAAGATAAGCGCGATGACGTGCGTACTGATCACTCCCATTTAATGACCTTAGACCTATAAGACCTAAGACCAGAATAATTAGTAACAAGGGTGCACTAGCCGATTTCAAGCCCCATTGAAAACAGTGTAAAATCAAAAAAGTTCAGGGCCAAGTTTCATACAAACCGACATCACTGGGGTTTTTCAAACAACAAACAGATTATTGTCTTGGGTTTATCTTTTCATTTTTTTAATATATTTATTTTTAGTGGGTTAGCCAATTATATGTTTTAATATTCACACCAAAAGAAACTCACCTCCCGAAAAGTGATACTTCCCCAGCCATTTTACAATGACATCCCTCCTCAACGTAGGCAGGCGCGGTTCTACCGCAATATAAAGTACATTCTGGGAAATACGTATACTAAATCTGCGAAAGTTATAGAAGTTGACGTCACGTGCGAAGGGTCTAGCCCCCCCCCCCCCCCCCCTAAAATATTGGCTCTAGAACCGCGCCTGGTTCAACCGTAATTTCAACCGTAATTTTATCAAGTCTGCCCTCATATTGAAGCTACAAAACCAGGGAGTTGATCCTATAGGCTATATTTACACAACCCCACCATTTTTTTTTAACCAAACGGCCTCCTTTTTCAAACAAAATTGTGGGTGCACTTTTCATGCCAATGAGCTCGCGTAGAAATTCTCCCTTCAATTAGTGCACACATAGCCATTTATTATAATGCGCAAACTCATGACTGGCCGTGGCACGGAAGCGAAGATTATGTTTCTCAACGACTGTACTTTACTATGATCTATGGTATGGTGAGTTTGCGTCGCTCAATAATTGATCGTTTCACGCATTTTATCAAGGTCCAAGTACAACTCTGGATTGTGTTTTGTCATAGAGGAATAAAATTGGACTTTCTCGCTGGCACCATAGCCAAACCTAACGACGCACAAGGCAAGACTATACCTCGGTTGCCGAGTTACTGACGGGCAGCCTGATTAGTCTTCATTCGAGCGTGGCGTAAACGCTCGATGGGGCGTCGAGTTCGATGCTGCAATTGCGTGCCTCGATTGGCGGCTATTTGCTCAGTATTGTTGACGCCAGTGAAATTATAAACAATTCAATTTAATTCAAACACAAATACAGGTGGAAACTGCTATCTCCTAACTAGAATCTATACACTCAGCTCAATAGCGAAGACCAAGCCTACCATGTCAATTCACTATAAAACATTAAAGGGATCGTACACGTTTGGTAATTGCAACCCGCTGTTTGTTTCAATCCTATATAGTTATAGATACATATACCATAAAACTAACCTGTACAATTTTCATTTCAAAAGGTGGTAGCGATTTCGAGATATTGCCGAAAATCTGGAGCGGTTATGTCCACGCAGGAAGAATAATCTGCATTGGAATACACAGTCTGAGAAACGTCACTGCAGTAACGCTTCTCAGATTCAAATTGTTGGGGATAAAAAGTGATATCTTTTTCCATAACCGCGGTACTTCGAAGTGAAAGGTTTCTAAAAATGCATTATACTATCCAAAGCTGCTGTACTTCTTACCAAGTTTTTGTTGCTATTAATTTTTGGAGTAATTACCAAACGTATACGATCCCTTAAGGTTAACAAAAGCCAACTAAACGAATTCGTTATCACATTGGTAATCCTACATTCATTCATTCTAGACCTAAACCATTGAGAAGTGATGTAAACAGCCAGTTCTTCCAATTTGTCTATCAACTGGAATTCCTCGGCCTCCGTCGATCGGGTTTACTCGTTGTGATAGGAGATCTACAATGAAATAGAATGATACAATCATATAAATCATACAAATTATTGCGAAATTAACCTTCACATAGGCCTACAAGTTCACATCATTAGGGAAATTTGGCACATTGTGCTTGTATTTGACGTGTTACTTAAAAACCTTGACGAGTCGTATTTTCCGACTGAGGATTCGTCAGCAGAGATAATCATTATTCTTTAAAGTGGCACTCGCCCAAGTAAAACTGACCAATCGCTTGTTTATTCAACAGCGCCCTCTCCAGGCGTTCCCTGTCGCTCGTTTTTGTTCGCCTTTTCTTACAGCTCATTTGAGCAAATTGGCGACAAGATCGACTAGACTGAACCATCAGTCCATCTAGTTGTCACTTGAACGCTGTGTATTTTGACTATAGCTAGTCTAACTTGATCAACCCATGGAGATCAACCTAGCCCTGGACCATGGTTTCTCAGGTCACTCGCGAGTTACGTCACGGTTTCAAGCTGAAGGACAAATAAACTGATGGGGCAAGCTTTGCACAAGCTTACGATAAATTTATCCAATGCTGATAACTCTTTGCAATAAGATACAATTTATTGCACTAAATCGAGTTAAGAAAATAGGAATAAATCTTTAAAAAAATAATACAAATTATGTGCCAATATTTTGCGGCGTGAATCGACAAAATGGACCAGTTCAGCAGCACCAGATCACTCAGGTGGCGGTCGAGCCTGCAAATTAAAGGGTCGTGTCGGTCGCGGCTTGGGATATATTCCTATTATTAGTACCGTATATCGGCAGCATTTTCGTCTAATTAAGTGTATTAACCCGGCCCGTTATTATTCATATTGCTCCTAAAATTGTTATTCTCTGCTAGCAAATAATTCTGCTGGTACCACTAAGAATATGTTATAGTCATTGCCAAGTGTATATATACATATTATGCTGTCTATTAACTTGTGATTTAAACAAATCACAAAACAAATTATTATTTTATGATCACTCGAAATTAAAGGTAGTATACACCATTTGCAGATATCAAAAATATTTACTACCGAATTATTAAAGAATATCTTACTCGTTTGAAAGTAAATAATGATTCTAGGCAATCAGCAAAATGATTGCGCGAGATATCCTGTAATGTTTCCGAAAAATATAATTTTGTAAAGAAAAATTCGCGATCGCCGGACGGCGATAGCGAAAAAACAAAGATAACATAAGAATAACTGCCCGACGCCGGTTGAAAACAAACGCTGTTTTTGTGCTTTTCTTGGCATCCCTGTAAATCTTCGGACAGGTTAAACGATATTTACTATAAAAAACAACCCCCAAATCTACTCATTCATGATAATTCAAGCAATTACCAATGGTGTATCCTACCTTTAAACACCAGCGCGCATAACGGAACATCGATATCTGCCGTGTAAATGTCAAGTACGTGCCTCGCAACTATTACATGACGTGCATGAGAGCGCGCGGTGCTCAATCAAGCAAAGCGTGTGTAATATTGCCCATAACAGACAAAGTTAACGGCTGTTTTCTGACTACGAAAACATCTGGAAATACAGCATTACTAATCAGAAACACGAATATTAATGTAGGCCTATAACATCTATGTCTGCCTACCACACGATACCCGGGCAAGAATCAATGCGCAATTATTGACCATGACTAGGCCGTCTAGGCGATAAAACAGGAGTTAAACGGCTGTTTTCTGGCGACGAAAACATTTTGGAGTCAAAAACAGGACTGTTCGCCATATGGCTGGAAACATGGATAATTCGTCTATTCTATATCTGTGATCATTGATGTATTCTGCAAGGATATCTAGTGGCGAGACAACACGATACTACCGCTAGCTGCACGATCATCGTTAATAACAACCGCGGCAACCTTCCCTCGCAATCAACGTAAGAGACTCGGTGCTCAGAGTGCTAGTGGTTCCCGCCTTTTATTGTAATGTCACCAAGTCAAACACGCAGCCATTAGGACAAATACAGAACAGGGCAAGTGTTCATTTAGTATATATTGCTTATGTTGGTATAAATATTGTGAATGCTCATGCATCTTTTCAGTAATTACGTAAAGGCATGCTGTACGGTTTTATTTTTTCATGAAGAAATTTTACTCCATATTGCACAATTTGCTCGTAAATGTGTAGGCTATACACCCCTTCGAGTAATTGAAGTAATTATTCAAGAACCCTTTTGTTTGAATGAGAACGTAGAAATACAATTACCTTAGAACCGTTTAAACATTAAACATTTAATATAATTTACTAGCATCGCTTTCATATTGTATATTGTTATGTTTAATTTCAATGCAATAAGAATACATGTTATCAGCAAGAATCTGGTTCGAAACGTGCGGTTATTTATAAATGAGAAAGGAAAAACATGTAAGAGTCATTTTAGTGATGAGGTTTAGACCCTTAAACTAATTAATTACAAAATGTGACAAGGTGTTAAATCCAGGTTTATTAAAAAAAAAATCTCTCATTGTAGGCCTATTCGTGAAATTTAATATTTTCGTGCGGTTAAATTACCACACGATGTAGCACAAACGAGGATTCCTGTAAATTTATATTTTGTAAATTATTCATTTCGTGACTATAGCTGATATTTTATTGTGCTTTTGGGAACGATGTTTTTGTTCAATATGTTCACAATGTGTATAACGGCAAAATGGTTGTTAATATGCAAATGAAAAACAAGAAAGATGCACAGGCCCAAAGGTGAGTTGACATTGACTTCTGTCAATACAATTAAATGAACTATTTACACTTAATGTGGCGTGATCGGAAAATTCCGTTTTACACATAATGTTCAGTTGTTCACACGTTCGATGTTTGTGTCCTTGTGGAGACATCGCTTCGGTACTCGTGTACAAAATGGTTAGAAAATCGACAATTTGTTTTCTTCAAAATGCTCCTATTTCAACCACAATTAAATTTCTGGGTTGAAATTTCGACCCAATATATCCTATATTATACCCTAACCCAAACACTAACCATAACCCACACCATAACCTTAGTTTTGAGTAATATTTTGAGTGTTTCCATATTTTGTGAAAAATTTGTGGAGACCTTTACGCCTATGAATAACCCTGTGAAGACGTATTCAGTCCTATTGTGTTCATATTAAGCACGATATGTGGCAGAGAAACCACCCCCCCCCCCCCCCCCTCTTTTGTGTTGACCATTGTGTTCCCGGAATCTCAGGAATTCTTTTTAGGTTTCAAGGGGGTGGGTTAGGTAACAATAGTGTTGAGGGTGTATAATGTATAGGGATAAGAGGGGGGTACCCCTCTGCCACATATCGTGCTGGGTATAATTGTGTTCACGTCTCCACACGGTACTGCATTTCCATTGACACCAACCTACACGCAAAATGCAATCCGCGCCGATGTCCACGTATTAACAGCTAGCTGTACGCGACAAATGCCGCTTTTCCGACAGGTGCTGTGAAGCGACTGATGTGATTAACGCGTGTTCAGACCGTCTCACAATGATTATACCAACTCGGAATACCATCGATGCCCATTTTGAAAAATATATTGTTACCATGAAATTCAATGACATTACTATAGTATGTTCTATGTTTTGATAATCAACTTTGACATACTGTAACCTCTAATAAGAGTTTTAGAACAGGAAAATCGGACTGATCAAACTGACAATACGCTTAATTTTGTTGGGGGTGATGGTTTGGGGAAAGTGGAAAATAAAATGATATGCTAAGTATGATAGAAAGAAGCAAACATCAGTACTTTGAAGCCACAGTCGAGTTGATAATTATTTGCTCCCTCAAAGTGTATGAACAAATAATCAATACCGAGTTGAAAAAATAATCAATAGAGTTGAACAACCATACTAGTTAGAAAGAGAGAACAAACAAAAAAGGAATGACAGACGAAATCATATTTTTGCTTCTTTCAAACAAGTTAACACACGCACATTAATTGTTTTCACGGAACTGAAACTTATTGTTCTGCGTTTCAAGATTATGAGCAATTTTGTTGCGTTAAACGAAAAATTTGAAAAACTATTCTACCACAAAGCAAATGATCCGCAATGTGCATTTTTACGAGAAACGAAAGCTGTCGGCCCATATGCCTAGCGCCAAATGTTATTCGAACGACCAATGTTATTCGAACATCGAGTACCTTGAAATCTCACGATCGAACCAATCTTTAATTTGATTTCACCCGAGGATTTGTTTAGGCCGATGTTCATTTGTCAGTGCAATGCTTTTAATAATTTAATAAACTGCGAGACTGGTTAATTACATCGCCATTCACGTGCTTAATTCGACGTGATTCGTATTTTGTCTTATACGGTTTACTTTATACCAATTCCAGCAATTTAACAATTTAGGCTCATGTTTTCCTCTCTTTTATTTATTAAGCTTTAACAGAATAAGATACGACCTTGCAATTTAGTACAAAATTATCAGATAATATTTGGCGCTTTTCGATTTAGCAGGCTAGTATTTGTGTTGGTATTTTATCAGTAGACGACGGCTGCCATATACAATGAATTTAGGATGTTCAATTTTCGTAACTTCAAAGAGACCTTGAAGTATTTTTTTTTAGAAACACGTTCACTCTTACCAGAACATTCTATTCTACTCCTATCGACTGTTCTTTTGAATGCTTTTTATGTACTCGTTGGCGTATAACAATGATGTGATGTTATTGGTTTTTTCCTCTAAAGTTCTTTGTAGAGGGTACAGCCAAATTTTCTCCTGTATCTTTGTTCAATATAAACCAGATATTGCCGCGATGAAGTGGCTGTGGTGTCATGTCGTGGTCATTGTCGTTGCTGTCACCCAGACCAGGGGACAAGACAAATGGCACTATAGAATGCAAGACGGCGGTGACATGCAAGACGGCGGTGACATACACGGAGGGGTAGCGATGGGTGTCTCCGACGACCGGTGTGATAACGCCAAGGTGAGAAATAAAACACCAAGGAATTGAAAGTTTTGAAGTCTGTTCCGTTTTGGTATGACACTGAATGCTACAGAATTCTACAAAACAATTTATTTTTAGAAACGAACTTTAAGAGTTCGACGTTTTAAACAAGAGCAACTGTTGGCAACTGCACGGCACGACTCCCAATAGAGACAATAAACCTTATTACATCAAACTAAACCAGTTTAGTAAAAATCCAGATTATTGTTTTAGATTTTGGATTATACGTCTACATATCGTCATCTTTGCACAGAGCTAGAATTTAGAAGCAAGTGCCTTTTGCGTTTCAAAGGTTTATGACAAAGTTTATGAGCCCAACAGTTTTCAAAATGCGAGATCCAGACATTATTTATTCTAGTAAAAGGCCTACAAAATATCAGTGGCGAATTGATTTTTTTATTTAGGCTTTAGTACCTTTGAAAACCAGTGATCCACTGAAAGGTTTCCCCAGGGTAAACAAGAAATAATTAATAAATAAATAAAATGAAATGTTTGTATAGCGCATGCGTTAGTGGCAATCTGCAGCTACGGGCAGGCGAGGTGCGAGGGTTTAATCCATATAAGATAAAACGGACCACGTTTTATATAATACCACTCCTTGAGAACAAGATTTTGGTTTATAGAAAAAATTATAGACTGTTTGCATTTTCCCTCGTTTAAGGATAATCTAGAGGTCGACTGGGACAACTCGATCGAAGACTACAAATGCATGGGATCAACTTACACAAACGAAAAGGTAATATTTAATTATATTCTTTCCAAAAGTCAATATAATATTCATTATTTGAATAATTAGCTATTTTTTTATTTTAATCTGTTGTTTTTATATGTGGGGTCTACTTTTTGTAAATGTCCCTATATCAATTGCTTCCCTCCTACACCCCCTTCCCTCCCCCCCCCCCTCCTTTTCCTTCCTCGCTTGTGCCGAAAAAGGGTGGGGCATCCAGACCTCATGGATTTTAATTCTCCTGCTTTGAAGGTAACTAGAAATGCTCATTAGTGACCAAAATCCCCACCCTGGCACATTACATCCGAATTATATGACTTGTTGATGCACCCCTACTGCAGTGGTCCTCTGTGAGTGGTTATAAATATCAAACCGTACTTACCCAAAGAATGACAAAAATCGTTTGAAGTCATTATTAATGCTTAGTAATGGAATAACAATTTACAAAGTTTAGAAGATTTTTTTGGTAGAGAAGGAATGATTACTTTGACTCTGTATTCTTGATGCAGGATCCACCCACTGTAAGACCTGCATACTGCACTACCTTTGTGGACCCGGTAAGTTTGCAAAATAAAAAAACACAAATTCTTTTGTTTCAATAATAATCAATGCATTGCATACTGAAGTTGATAGAGCCATTTGATGGTACGAGATTTGGCTTTAAGATGAATATTATGATGACAGTGCTGTGCTTTCTACTCGACAGCCCCTCCACGTATGCTTGCCCGAGCCCATCGCCTATCGCGACCCGCTGCCGACCTCGGGAGCACACCGTCCTCTATGGGCCAAGTTCGGCGAGTATCAATACCTACCCAAGCAGCGTTGGCTGCACAATCTGGAGCACGGCTGTGCCGTGTTCCTGTATCACCCTTGCGCTGACCCCAAACAAGTCCAAGAGATGCGAGACATCGCCAATCTCTGCCTGCGGAAACACATCATCACTCCGTTGAAGGAACTGTCTAGAGAAACGGTAAGATGTAGTGGTGTGACGTCAGGGTTCATATATGTACCGAGACATTTAAAAGGAGGGGTGGGCTTTTTAAACACAGCATGTCAGTTTTAGGGTAATGGCTGGTGAAGGGTCTTCAACTGACTTATCATTCATATTTGTTTTCAATACCCTTCTTCATGACAGCCATTTGCTGTACTCACCTACGGATGTAAACTCCTCCTGCCTTACATCAATGCAAACCGGATTGTCGAGTTTCTCCGAGATCACGCCCTGGACGCACCAGAGAAAGGTGTGACGGATAACGGACAGTTCGGGGTCGGATTGGAACGATCACCGGCACAAAAGTGGGACGACAGCTCTGATGGTATCTGCCAAATAAGATAGACGCTGTCTGCACTGATAAGCCGATTACAATTATGCCGTTATTTTAAAGGGGTGTATTACAATAGTAGTGTGATAATAATGTGATGTAGTTTGCCAAAACTAGGCAGAATTGGAAAGGGCTACAAATGGAGAAATAGCTGCAAAATGACATAACAAATTTTGAGATCATTTAAAATTTGTGATGCAACTAGAATTAAAAAAATTCTGTAAAAGTTTCAAACTGACTTTTTATCCACCAGGTATTTTAAAAATCCTTTTAGAGAGGCACGCCTTCTCACAAAATGACACTTTCAATTTTTTTTCAAAAATGCGAAATTAGTATAATTTCTAAATGTTATAACTTAACTTTAGAATATCAAATTTCTAAAAACAAAGTGGCATTTGAACAAATAAGGTCTACAGTTTGCCAGCAATGTGATAACTAAAAATTGACTTCTTTTAAACTGAGAAATAAAAAAAATAACGAATTAGGAGACGAGAGACTAAATGAGGAGTGCAGGAAGACAATCATATACTTAGATATTTTATTTACAGCTTGTACATATAATGTACATTTTAGAATGTTAAACATTCAACAAATAATGAACATTGTACTTGGTGAAATAAATACACAGAGAATACACAGCATTAGCACTGCCTGGTCTTGTCAGGTTATTTAAGCTTTGAATGCAGTACAATGATTATCTGTGATGTGGTTAACAAAATATGTGCCTTTCAATGCTACACAACGTTCAGGTATTACTTAATTGAGGAAAGGTTTTTGAATGGTTAACGCTCGGTTCAGACAGGCGTTCCACAGTCGCGCCGAACCAAATGAGTGAATTGAGTCCGATGTCTGAAAAGAATAAGGGCGACAAGGCGCGCCAGACGGCGAACGATCGACTGCTGGAGTTGTTAGAGCGACTCAGGAGCGACTTGATTTTAATTTGGTTCGGCGCGACTTTGGAACGCCTGTCTGAACCGAGCGTTAGACAGGTTTTGAGGGGTACTATAACTGGCAATCACTGAGAGTTGAGTTAAGACAGAAGTAGATTTATTTAGAGTTGCTACTATAAAACGGTCACAACTGAATACATTATCCATGATAAGTTTGGAACAGTAATTACAGAACGACAAGGCTTTGAGTGGGTAGAGGTTCATGTAAATAGTTTGTCACAAAACTTCAGGCTGAAAGACTGGTTATAGTGACATGCAGAGTTGTATTTGAGTCACTGCAAGGCCAGTCACAAGGCCAGCCACAAGGCCAGCCACAAGGCCAGCCACAAGGCCAGCCACAAGGCCAGCCACAAGGCCAGTCACAAGGCCAGTCACAAGGCCAGTCACAAGGCCAGTCACAAGGCCAGTCACAAGGCCAGCCACAAGGCCAGTCACAAGGCCAGTCACAAGGCCAGTCACAAGGCCAGTCACAAGGCCAGTCACAAGGCCAGTCACAAGGCCAGTCACAAGGCCAGTCACAAGGCCAGTCACAAGGCCAGTCACAAGGCCAGTGGAGTGTTGTGGCCAAGCAGTTAAGAACCCGGTTTTCTGTTCCGCAGAGCGTGGGTTCGAATCTCGGTCTCAACACCCGTGTCCTTAAGCAAGGCACTGAAACCACTATTGCTTCGCCTTTCGGATGGGACGTAAAGCCGTAGGTCCCGTGTATTGTATAATAATCATTATAATGCACGTAAAAGAACCCAGTAACACTTATCGCTAAGAGAAGGGGTTTGTCCCGGTGTTTCTGGCTGTGCTCCGTACGTCACTCACTGCACATCCCAGTATAGTTGTCTACAACTGCAAAGGGATTAATCTACCAAGTACCAAGTACAAGGCCAGTCACAAGTCCTTTCATAAAGCCAGTCACAAGTGGAACAATGACAAAGGAATTCTTTTCATTTAACAGTTCATTTAAATAGCTAGTGACTTGACTTGAGACTAAAGGACTTGTGATAGACTTGCATGTGATTGACTTGTGATCAAATTAGAACTTAATAAATGGATACAATATTTCTCCTCTTATTGTGGAGGGGGGGGGGGGGCGCTACTGATATGGCATTTATGCAGAGATAGCATTGAGACAAGACTTGCGTATACACATCTCCCAAACGTCAAGCATCTGTGTGAGAGAGAACCTGTCTGGCATTCTCTTGAGTTGAGATGAGAGGGTTTGCTGAACGGACTGGAGAAACGGTGTTTGATCTGTGGACAGAGACGACATAAATACAATGTAATCAGAAAGAAAAAATAACCCACTGAACGAATCCTCAGCTGTTTTAACCTGTTCGCACCGGAATTATTTTAACATTAACTGGGCCCAGGCGCGGGATGTATTTTTTTATGAACCCCGAGCCGGGTTCAGGACGACATCTGTGGGTAGCACACCCTGATATTCCCGGCCTCGCTCGCTGCGAGCCGGTTGCTGACAGATATTTCCAGCCATGCTCTTGACTCAATAGTTACTGACAATCCTTACTGTATTCTCGTGTGCTTGTATCCCAGTGTGGGCTGACCTCGGGGTAGCTGTGGGGAACGGTAACGGCTATGGGTGGTACACTCGGCAGCCTCTTATCCTCTGAAAACAACCAAACCAACCAAAAATAAAAACCAAATTCCATTTGAAAAAAATTCCTTTAAATTTGTGATGACTTTGCATGTGCTACGAGATCCAAATTGTGCTAGCATTGCCGATTTTATGCTCAAGGGTAAAACAAAAGGTGAGCTAGTCCCCATTGAAAAATGCCAGAGAAGGATCCTGCTGCATTGGGTAACCACAGACTCTGAGGCAATTTGGCCTTCAGATATTTGACCTGATAGGCAGCCAGCGAATATTTTTTTCCCAAACCTAACTGGCAGTTTTCATGAATTATTCAGTAGTTGCATTGATCACTGTACAACATTTAGGTTCTAGGTCTCCTTTTCCCCCTTAAATTAAAAATACTCTAAAGATATCAATTTGACTAGGATTCAAACAAGGTGACCTACAGCAGGATTCGAACCAGGGATCTTTGATCCATAGCCCATCCCAATATCCACTACACTACGTATAGCAGCTCGACAACAACTGTTCTTTGAAGTGATTTAATATAACTAGTTAACTAAATAACAACAATGCTATGACGTCATGTTTTATTCCGATGAATAAACATAACTTCTCATCCAAACTACTGAATTTGGGAAAAAAGTATTCGCACGCAGGCTAGTCATTTTGGCAAATTTTTTCCAACATAGATTAGTACAAGTAGGATAAATTGCATGTCCGCTATAAAATAAGTAACTATTACTTGGTAATATGTTGGATTACCTAGTTTACATATAAGGTGTACATCACTACCACCTGGGTGATGTGTGTCGTCTAAGCTGACTTTGAACTTGGAGGCTAGCCTTGCTACTTCCCCCTGTATGATGTTTGGCACGCTGAACGTCGTAGAGTCACTCTCTTTCTTCTGTCGTTTGGCTGGGGGCGTGGAGGCAGGGTAGCTAAGGGGAAATACGCATGAAAAAGAAGTAATTTACATAATTAAAGGGATCGTATACGTTTGGTAATTACTCCAAAAATGTATGGCAATAAAAACTTACTTGGTAAGAAGTACAGCAGCTTTGGATAGTATAATGCATTTTTAGAAACTTTTCACTTCGAAGTACTGCGGTTATGGATAAAGATATCACTTTTTATCCCCAACAATTTGAATCTGAGAAGCGTTACTGCAGTGACGTTTCTCAGATTGTGTATTCCAATGCAGATTTTTTTTTCTGCGTGGACATAACCGCTCCAGATTTTCGGCAATATCTCAAAATCGCTACCACCTTTTGAAATGAAATGTTTACAGGTTAGTTTTATGGTATATATCTATAACTATATAGGATTGAAACAAACAATGGGTTTCAATTACCAAACGTATACGATCCCTTTAACTGCATGTGAAAAGTTTTGTAACGACGGATAATGGTCCAAAAGGGACCAAACATTGCAAGTAATTGTAAAATCGTTTAGTTGGAATAGTGGTGGTTGTAAATCCCTCTACATTAATACCTGGTTGATAGGCCGTGTATTGCCGTCATTCCAGGGCCAAACGTTCTCTGTAAGGTGTGATTTAGTGTGGGTGATTTAATGCTCAGCATGATAGCATCAAACAGCGGTGTGCAGATATTCCTGGGCTTACTGACTGCTTGAGACGTCGTGGGCATGGAGGTAGGGGCGGTGGGGGTTGTCGATTGAGAACCCTAGTGGAATAATAAAGACAAATCGGATATAATAGATTAAGATTTAGAACGATGTTATAATCGTGTCTAGGCTATCTCTTAGTTGAATTGGAGCAAAGTCGGCAATTAAAATGAGTTTTAACCAAGACAACTCACCATTTTGTTAGGATCCAGGCCGTTGGCTTTATTAACACCAGCATCTTTACGGAATTCTGTAAATATATAAGATAATATTTAAATTCATTTTAATTATTAAAAAAATACAAAGAACTATGAACACCACTACAAATGCATGAAACAAATTTAAGTCAATTCGGCCTTTCAGTAAAAATGGTTAATTTCATTGTTTGGTTTAATAATTTTTTTATAATTTTTTTCTTCACATAGAATACACATGATTTCAGTATTCATCATCTATATGCACCCCCCAAAAACACCTCAATTTTGTGGGAATCAGGCCAAGAATATGCTACAAAAGATCGTTGATAAAATTGTGCAAGACCTTTCTGCCAACTATTACCGCTTCTCTCAGCTCCCAGAATGTGATTATATTATCTACTGATAAAAAGATACAGCTACGATTACAAAACTCATCAATAACATTGAAGGCTTCAGATTGTTTTGGAAATCTACACGGTAAACGGACACAGAAAAGCTTATCAAATATTAAAATATGAAAAACATTAAAAATACAAAGATGTATATATATAATATTAGTAATATTGTCCCAAGTCATTTATAAAATAAGTCAATTATTTATATTATTTAAATAAATGTAAAAAATATATTGAAAACTTAAAAAAATAAAAAAAAAATTAAAAAATGCAAATGTCCAACTGACCGTCCTCCTTGCTAGCTTTCTTTGAGGGCTGGATGTACTTGGATAACTGCTTGCGCTTCTCGACGTAGGACTGCTGATCGAACCCTTGTCCTGAGCCTTGGGCTTTGCCTGGACTTGGCACAGGGCCAACTGAACCGGGGTTACCTAAGGGTGAACACATAGGGGAAAGTATATACTGAAAACCGAATATCCAAGGGGACCAGGGCAGGAATCGAACCCGGGCCACAGCGGTAGGAGGTGAGGAAAATAACCACTACGCCAACCTGACTTAACCATGGTAGTTAATTATTAACCGTTTACACCAGAATTATTTTGCCATTGACCGACTCAGGTCGGCATCTATGGGTAGCACACTCTGATATTTCCGGCCTCACTCGCTGCGAGCCGGTCACTGAAATATTTCCTGGCCTTGCTCGCAACGTGTTTATTCGTCACCCGTTTCGAATTCCGGAAAAAATCCGAAATGCCTGTATACATGGCATCCAATGCAAACTGGTTCAAGAAGAAATGTACCTGGTGTGTTTAAGGGACCGCTGGGGGAAGGGACGCTAGGCGGACCACGCTGAGAGCCAGCAGGAGAGGGTTGTTGGGGTGACGGTGAGGGCTGAAGATAACTGGCTGGAGATGGCATCGGCTGGGACCTTACACATCACGGAAAGTAAAACAAAAAAGACTAAGGACAATGTGCACAATGTTTGTGGCACGGGCTGGAAAACTCAAAGATGAACATTATTGTAATAAAAACACTAAGAACTTTACAAACTCATGTCTTCTGCAATTGGTCCAATTAAAGGGATCGTATACGTTTGGTAATTGGAACCCACTGTTTGTGTCAATTCTATATAGTTATAGATACATACCATAAAACTAACCTGTAAAAATTTCATTTAAAAGGGTGTTAGGGATTTTGAGATATTGCCGAAATTCTGGAGCGGTTTTGTCCACGCAGGAAGAATAATCTGCATTGGAATACACACTCTGAGAAACGTCACTGCAGTAACGCTTCTCAGATTCAAATTTTTTGGGATAAAAAGTGATATTTTTTTCAATAACCGCAGTACTTCAAGTGAAAAGTTTCTAAAAATGCATTATACTATCCAAAGCTGCTTTACTTCTTACCAAGTACGTTTTTATTGCCATTAATTTTTGGAGTAATTACCAAGCGTATACGATCCCTTTAACCAGTTCGCGCCGGATGACGTATATAAACGCAAAAATTTTTCCAGATTCAAAACGGATGACGCATAAATACGCCAAGTTCAAGTTCGGAAATGTATGTCAGCAGCGGGCAAGGCCGGAAATGCGTGGGTGTGCTTCCCGGCACTATCAGCCTGAACACGCTTCGGATTGAGTTTCGTTAAAAATAATCCCGCCCGTGGGCTCGGCGATGTTAAAATAATCCCGGCGCGAACTGGTTAATGAGCTAAAATATTTGAATATCTAATTTAGTTTTGGGCCTGTAACCTCTAGAATCACCAAAACGATATTTAGCTTGATACACAATTAGACCAGCATTTGAATGCACATTATTTCAGTTGCACACTTCTGTGACTTACAGTTTAAACAAAAAACGAAGGAGGGTTTACTTTACAGCTACTCACCCCTGGCTTGCAGGCTGAGAGGCCGGCGATGCCTGCTGGGTTACGGACTGCAAACCAAACAAATGACAACCCCAAACACGTCAATTGTCTTTCTTTATAGTAACATCTCTCCTCATCGGGCTTAAAGGTAGTATACACCATTTGCAGATATCGACAATATTTACTACCGAATTATTAAGAAATATCTTACTCATTTGAAAGTAAATAATGATTCTAGGCATTCAGCAAAATGATTGCGCTAGATATCCTGTAATTATTCTGAAAAATTGAATTATATAAAGAAAAATTCAAAGATAACATAAGAATAACGGCTCGAAGCCGTTGAATAAAAACCCTGCTGTTTTTCGTGCTTTTCTTGGCATCTATCATCGTAAAACTTCGGAGAGGTCAGTTAAACGATAGTTACTATAAAATACAACTCCCCACATCTACCCATTCATGATAATTCAAGCAAATACCAATGGTGTATCCTACCTTTAACTCTCCGTTCACGTGGAAAAACACCACTTTCACAGGTTCAGCAATTTGGCTAAATTCTGTTTAATTACAGTAACCGAAGGACCGGAGTAGATTTGATATTATCCCTTGCAGATTTTTTTTTCACGAATACCTGTTTTATAACCATGTTTTTATCCTGTAAATTTAATACAGTAAAACAGTTTTCATCTTGTTTTGATAAAAATACTAGTAATTTCAACCCTGTGTCTTTCCTGTTTTCATCCTGTTTTGGAGGCACTTATTTAAAGCTTTTTGACGTGTTTTCTTCCCGTTTTTGGGGACTGCGGAAATATGTGAATTTGAGCAAGCGTTACCGACCTGTGGTGACATCAGAAAGTGTTGGGCACCATACGGTGACGATGGTGGGCCCTTAGTGGTCAGTAAGCAGCAATAAGAAGAAGCAAGGTAAGATAAAACAGAAGGAGTTAGTCTATTTGAGCATTGCAAACGCAAAATGGCACATGAAATACTATTTGGTCACCCATGCTAAGGAGATATATAAAACATAACCCTGTAGGCCTTTCTTTGCTAGGATGCAAACTTAATCCTTCAAAATCCTCCAACTTTGATTATAAAAAAATTGGATTCAGCCTAAATCCTCTAAAATCCTCATTTACTTCTGGACCTTGTTCATTAAACTGTGCACTAAACAGCTGGACTTTGCACTAAACAGCTGAACTCCACCAAACCCTTGTGTTGGAGTTTGGCTGGTGGGGATCGTTAGGGTTAATATGTAATCCCCAAATCCCCAAATTGTTGGGCTCAATATACAGACCTGGGGGGACATCACAAAAGGCTGGCCAGCGCCAAATGGGGACATTGGAGGCGCCTGCACAGCAAAATGGAACAGTACGTGTTAGTATCGGCGATGCTCAAATTGTTACAAATTGGTTAGCGATAAAAAAAAAAAATTAACACAAAAAATGATTTGACTGATGAAAACAATGGATACATTTCACGCATAACGGAATGAAATGGCGCAATGGGATGTTACCATGCTAGTAGATGTAGGTTAACCCTAACCCTGCCAGACACAGCACAGTGCAGCAGGTAAAAAAGTCTGGTGCACTTAGATGCATTCAGCTGTCAACACCAGTGCATAAACGACCACAGTCTAAGACTATTGAGAGCTAATCCCCATTGAACAATGACAGGGATGGATCCTGCTGCATTTGGTGACTGCAGAATTCTAAAGCAGTTTGATTGTCAGATTTCTGACGTGATAGATCTCGCTGCATTGGGCAGAGATTTCACTTTGACAAATGATGCAGATTGCTGCGTCTGGCAGGGTGTCCAGCCAAAATACCCTGGGGGGGGGGGGGGGGGGGGGGGGGGGGGGTGTTAATGATGAAGAGTTATATACGGAAGGAAACTATCCAGAAATAGGTGGTTATCAGAAAGCCAGTATTCACCATGACAGGGGGAATTCAACACAGAAATTAACTACATTTATTTAACAGGAATCTATCTTGACATAGGTACTCACAGTGACACTGAAATCCCTGACGTAGAAATTCCAAATGGTATAATAATTCCCTATGGAATGTACATGCTATAGGAGTTCACAGTACCACAGGATTTGGACTGTATCGTGCCATGAACATTTACACAGAATCATGCAATTTATATCAAATATTGCAACATTGCAAGGTCCCCACACCACATAAAATGCCCACGTCAGGCTGCAGTAAACAAGCCAATAGTTACGATTCATTCAACATCATAAAGTTTAACGTCTACGTTATTATTAATATTTACAAGCATGTGCAAAACGGACACAAATCGTACCAATTAAAGGTAGGATGCACCATTGGTAATTGATTGAATTATCATGAATGGGTGGATGTAAAGGTAGGATACACCATTGGTAATTGATTGAATTATCATGAATGGGTTGATGTAAAGGTAGGATACACCATTGGTAATTGATTGAATTATCATGAATGGGTGGATGTAAAGGTAGGATACACCATTGGTAATTGATTGAATTATCATGAATGGGTGGATGTAAAGGTAGGATACACCATTGGTCATTGATTGAATTATCATGAATGGGTGGATGTAAAGGTAGGATACACCATTGGTCATTGATTGAATTATCATGAATGGGTGGATGTAAAGGTAGGATACACCATTGGTAATTGCTTGAATTATCATGAATGGGTGGATGTAAAGGTAGGATACACCATTGGTCATTGATTGAATTATCATGAATGGGTGGATGTAAAGGTAGGATACACCATTGGTAATTGCTTGAATTATCATGAATGGGTGGATGTAAAGGTAAGATGCACTATTGGTCATTGATTAAATTATTATGAATGGGTGGATGTAAAGGTAGGATACACCATTGGTAATTGATTAAATTATTATGAATGGGTGGATGTAAAGGTAGGATACACCATTGGTAATTGATTGAATTATCATGAATGAGTGGATGTAAAGGCAGGATACATCATTGGTAATTGATTTAATTATCAGGAATGGGTGGATTTTTGAGGTTGTATTTTTTTGTAAATATTGTTTAACGGACCTGTCCTAAGTTTTACAATCTTGGATGCCGAGAAAAAACGGCGTTCATTTTCAACCGGCTTCGGGCAGTTGTTCTTTTAAAACAAAACAAAAATTCAATTTCTGGAACAATTACAGGATATCAAGCGCAATCATTTTCCTGGATGCCAAGAATCATTACTAACTTTAAAATAAGTAAGATATTTCTTAATAATTCAGTCTGCAAACGGTGTATACTACCTGTAAATTCTAAGGCTAAGACGGTTAACAGTACACACTAGAAGACAGTACACACTAGAAGACAGTGCAAACATAAAAACATACAAAGGACAGATTAGGGGGGAGGGGGGGGAGTTGAAGTGTTAAAAATTAAACTCAACTAAATACATAATCTCAATCACAAGATAAAACAAAGCTTTATAAAAGTGCACAAAAGTTGTATTCAGTAGGTTCTTCACAGGTATTGCTCCAACATATCATTGGTTTATATAAGAGTGGCCTTTCACCAATGATATCCACATTAACTAGTTCACGCCGGATGACGTATATAAACGCAAAGTTTTCCCCAGATTCAAAATGGATGACGCATATACACACCACGAGCAAGGCCGGAAATGTCTGTCAGCAGCAAGCAAGGCCAGAAATGTATGTCAGCAGCGAGCAAGGCCGGAAATGCGTGGGTGTGCTTCCCGGCACTATCTGCCTGAACACGCTTCGGATCGAGTTTCGTTAAAAATAATCCCGCGCGTCGGCTCGGTGATGTTAAAATAATCCCGGCGCGAACTGGTTTACAGTGGAAGCTGTTTTCAAGTATACAGCGATTTACTGCTTGGTCCAAATAACAAACCTGCTAAGCATACTTAAATGGTAGGCAAAAATACGCGGAATACCAGTCACAATGTGTATGTCATAACTATTTGCATGATGACCCTTTTGAGGGGGGGGGGGGGGGGTTTGCTAATCATTTTTTTGGTGTTTTGCAAAGTCACCTGCATATGCTCCTTGACCCATAACCCTTAACCAGTTTGCGCCGGATGACGTATATAAACGCAAAGTTTTCCCAAGATTCAAAATGGATGACGCATATACACACCACGAGCAAGGCCGGAAATGTCTGTCAGCAGCGAGCAAGGCCGGAAATGCATGGGTGTGCTTCCCGGTACCATCGGCGTAAACACGCCTCGGTTCAAGTTCCGTTAAAAATAATCCCGCGCGTCGGCTCGGTGATGTTAAAATAATCCCGGCTTGAACTGGTTAACAGTGAAAGCTGTTTTCAAGTATTCAGCGATTTACTGCTTGGTCCAAATAACAAACCTGCTAAGCATACTTAAATGGTAAGCAAAAATATGCGGAATACCAGTCACAATGTGTATGTCTTAACAATTTGCATGATGACCCTTTTTTTGGAGGAGGGGTTGCTAAGAAATTTTTCCGTGTTTAGCAAAGTCACCTGCATATGGTCCGTGACCCATGACCCTTTATACCCAACAGCCAATGACAAGGAGCAAACCCTATGATTTATCTGTCGGTATTTACCAACCTGAGGAGACATCATGTAGTTATAGCCCCCATACGGCGAGGCTGGCGGCCGCTGGGTAAGAAACAAAGACAAGAGCAAAACTTACGGCCAAAAATGGTTATTACAAAATAAACATGTCTACAACAAAACCTACCGCAATTCAAGGACAAGTTTGAAGTTTGGGATACATTACTTTGGGGTTAGTTCACTTCCCTGAACGTTTAAAACTGTCTATGCTTTTTGGAACTACTTAGGGCCCTGTTGCAAACTAGCTGAGAGTCAGGTTGGCGTTGCAATCTTTCCTCACCTTCCACCAGAATAACCCGGGTTCGAATCCCACATGGGTTTTCAGTCTCCGCCTGATTCCGTGGGTTACCCCAATATATTTTACTGGGGTTTTCCTCTCACCTATAAAACTGTACCTTCTCTGCAGGTTTCTTCAGGCTTGCGAGCTACAGTGCCTAGGGCGCTTTTGAGGAATCCTTGGTTTCATTACCAGAACCAAATAACAAAAAAAGTGGTACGAAAAAGAACAAAAAATCGCTAAAGTCCGAGTCACCAGCTACCGTACCTGTTGCTGCGTGCTCTGCTGTTGGCGCTGCTGCTGAATTTGTTGTTGCTGCTGAATTTGTTGTTGCTGCTGAATCTGTTGCTGTTGCAGCTGTTGCTGTTGCAGCTGCTGCTGTTGCAACTGCTGCTGCTGTAGTTGCTGCTGCTGAATCTGTTGCTGCTGCTGAATCTGTTGCTGCTGCTGAAATGTCTGTTATTCGAAATCAGTAGCACTTAGTAAAGTATTTGAAGACAAATTTGTTTAGACTAAACACGGAAAATTAAGTTACTTCTGCCAAGGACGCTATTTTGGCCAGCGTTTCTTTGACTGTCTGTTTTTTAGCAGAATCGCAGAAGAACTACTGGATAGTTTATGTGTCAAGGACAATTCCATTACATTTTCAGATTGATCTAGATCTATTTCTGGGATATGGATTACTTTGAATAATTTCATAAAGTTGGGCATTTTTGCGGTTGGGCGACATTTGCCAATTGAGGGCGCGGTACTAGATGACCGGTAACGTTGGGGCGTGTTTTTGCGGTTGGGATGGAGGTCTGTGCTCTATCCGACTGTCTTTTTTCTAGTTTTTGTGATTTGATTTGTTAATAATGGTACCGTGTCAAGCTTTTTTGGAAAAAAAAAATACATTATTAACACAAACCCCCTAGAAAGAGTACTAAACCTAACAAACTTCAACAGCTGTAAACAGGTTCGAATTTACTCCAGTTATAACTTCACATCTACCGTAATTTCCTGCGGTAAAGACGCGGCTTATCTGACTTTCTAGACCACAAAAACATCGCCGCGCCTTATCTTTCAGTGCGCCGTATACGATGTCGCTTGAGTTCAAAGTGATGGTCTTTGTGTGAAGAATTCTTTGAACGCCGCAATCTTACTCAATAATGCGGTCAACCAATTAGCCCAACTCTCCGGACATTGTGACCGTGTTTCCATTAACAATGAAGAAGAAGAAGAAGAATGCCGCGATGTGTTGATTCCCCTACGACATGTACATGTATGTGATTTAGCACTCGGCAGCGTGCGTAGTCTTGTTTGCAAGACGATCTTCGCGATGCGGGGCGCCCTCTAACGTACGCCGTAGACCACGCGCGAATTACCGCATCGGCGGCCTACGCGCGCTGCATATACCGCGATTAAGATCGTCTTGCAAACAAGACTACAGCGTGCGCTGCATGACGCGTACAACAGCGATAAAAAGCTGGCCCGTAGTACTATGTGGCCTTTTTAAAAACTTTTTTTCGTCTACGTTCCGGCTTCATGCAATTCACCATCCGAACTACACAGCGCGGAGCATTCACAACGACTGGAAAAAAGACTAGGGGGTGTCGCAATTAGGGATACCATGCACGCGATCGCTGCATGTGGTGTACATGTGCATCATGTGCATGTACATGCAAGCAAAGTAAACCTCGTGCGATATTGTGACTACTGGTTTGAAGTTTTCATACATTGTTTGCGTGCCAGATAAACTCAAGTACTCAGCAAATTCTTGCTTGAAATAAAGTAGTGGGATCGTTCTAAGGCAACAAAATGACCCCTTTGTGGCGATGTACCTACACCGGCGCCTGGTGTTCTTCTGGGTGCGTTCAAGCATGCGCCTTATTCGGCAGTGCGCTTTATCTGTTGACGTTTGAAAAAAATTGGGGTGATTTTAGGGACCTGCGTCTTAACCGCCGTGCGGCTTTACCGCAGGAAATTACAGTAGATAAAGTATGCGAGGAAAACAGACTGTATGCAAGTAGATGACGGTAAACTGTGCTTAATGGCAATGAGTCTTGTACCTTGAATCCTTGCTGACCTCTTACAGGCGGTGTGACACCAGGTACCTGCATCTGTTGGAGCTGCTGCTGCTGTATCTGTTAAGATTGCATTTAATGCAAGACACAGTCGGGGAAAAAAACCATTTGAGTTTTACACCTCAGAGTTAGTTTCACTGACAATATTGCGCTGCAGGAGAAATGATTTGCCAAAAATGTAAACAATAAATTGACCACGGCGAGATCATTTTTGCAGCGTGCATTATCTTAGGACTTTTCAAATAACCAAGCTTGGTCCAGGAGCCTAAAATACTACGACTCAAATTGTTTGCACATTGAAGCCAGTGGGCTTCATGTCTGATGTTCACTTTAAAAAAAAATCACGCAAAATTGTCGTCTTGTCAGCAAAATTGTCTGTCGGTAAAAATCCAGTAGGAGACCAGACAAAAATGTCTGGCTACTTTCCAGGACATTGCTTGTCAGGACTAACTACTTACTCTTCCCCTCCCCGCCCGCCACCTGTACACCCCCCAATCCCATCCACTAACCTATCTAATGCCCGTCTGAACCCAAAGCTGAGGTTTCAAAGAGCCCAACTAAAAACAGAAGGACTGATGTCTTGCACCTTGAATGGTTGTTGTCCTCGAATCATCTGACCCTGCTGACCAGGCTGAACGGACCCAATCTGTTGACCCAAGCTAGCCCCACCCACCTGAGGGGAACTCATTCCCTGTAGATTGAAAACCACAGTTAGAACGTGTCACAAAGTCGAACTTTAAAGTAGGTAAGAAGCAAGATCCAAATAAAAAAAAAGCAAGACAAAAGTAGGACATTGGATGACAAAAGTAGGACATTGGATGACAAAATCTGGATTAAAGTAGGACTTTTGTGTAAAATATTTTGAAACCAAAACAATTTTGGGTCTCTTTTTACTGCACACATGACAGAAACTGTCAACTCCCCACCCCCCACCCTTACATGTACCTACTCTCCACCCCCACCCTTACATGTACCTACTTTCCACCCCCCCACCCTTACATGTACCTACTTTTCACCCCACCCTTACCATACCTACTTTCCCATCCCCACCCTTACATGTACCTGTTGTGGACCGCCTGGCATGAAGCCTGGCTGCGGCTGAGGTGAGTTGGCTGTTCCTGACAGCTGTTTTTGCAGATGCAGCTGGATTTGCTTCTGACGTTGCTGAATGGTGAGTTGGCCTGCTGCAATGACATAACATCGATAGTTACGTCACATTGTTGGTCCATATTTGTACCTGGCTGTATTTATACAAATAGCTCATGTTGCCGTTTGGGTGAATATGCATGTCTTATTCCTACCTATGTGTCATCTTACATTTGTTGTAACGTCTGCTTGTTTGTTTGTCAGTTGGTTTGCTTGTTTGTCTGTCTACTAGTTTCAACCATCCTGCATTGCAATGTTGCTATCTGGCTTCCATCGTCTGTTGCTGTACATCTGTCTGTTCGTCATTGTGCACGTTTATTGTCTACCTACCTGCAGCGCCATGTTGCTGCCTAGCTCCAATCATCTGCGCCATCTGCTGCTGACCTGGGGGAGGTGTCCCTTGCTGTACCGGTCGTGACCCCGGCAGGGTGATTGACGTCAGCCCCTGCAGCGCTGCCATTGGATCTGCCACAAAATGTTTTTAATCAAATATTCAATTGTTCATCTAGTTACTAGTTCAAGTGCAGGGACTTGAATACAACTCTACCGCTTCAACACCTTGTGATGCATGGGTTTTACCTTGTGATGCATGGGCTTTACCTTGTGTTCCGCCTCCAATTTGTTGCATCTTTCCTTGTACTCCTTCTTTTCTCGAGTCTGCAAACAAGAAAAGAAAAAAAAAAACAGGAAAACCCAAAAGGCTAAAATTACAGTACATGTATACAAACGCACTTGTCTGAATATGAAACCCAATAATTGTTACACCAGTGGTGATATTTTTGCAAATTTTCCTCAACAGAATTGTATATCTACACTGTAAGAAAATTTGTCATTTCATATCAGTCTGCAGTTTAGATATCAAAACTACATGTAGTTTCTATGATCTGCTAAAATTTGATTGGAATTTGTGTTAACAGATGGGATAATAACAAAGTACATGTACTATGGATTCTGAGTCACACAGTCACAGATGGCTGGGATTACAATTTAGTAATCTCATCTAAATTGTTATTATAAGGCATACATATAGGATCATTTGCTATTCAGACATCTTGTTTGCTTCCAATAAAAACACCACACTAAATCCAAACAAAAACATTTCAAACCTAACGTTTTATAGTTTCATCTCTGCGTATTCTTACACTTTCAGAGAAAAGGGAATGAGAAAATGCACAACCTTTTCATCATGAAACATGATTTTGTCAACAGAACCCTTTTAGTTCCGAAAATCTGTCAATTGACAGATCGTTGGAAATTACCTACATTTCTTTATTTCTTGCAAATGACAGCAACCTAGTCGGAATCATTTCACTGGCCGTTTAGTGCCAGTACAATCTATTATTCAAGTTAGCTTTTTTGATAATAATTTGGTAGATTTCTTTCGGAGTAAAATGCAAATGATCCTGTATGCATTTAAGGCAGTTTTGACAGTCACAAATTACTATACTCACTTATACCTCTCATATGAATCATCAACCTGGCGACAAGTGTCAGATACTCGTCCTGAATAAATTAAAAAAGAGGGAAACAAATACCAACTGCAATAAAACCCAATTTAATTAAAAAAGATAAATAATATGTCACTTATTTGTAGTCACAGCTGTTACACTGGTGGCAAATTCACATGTTTTTCTTGTGTACATTTATACTGGTATATCAGGGGAAGGACAATCAATTATATTAGAGAATAAGATTATAATGCGACTATATGTACAATCATAGGCCATTTTCAAACCACAGCTTAGACTCTGTTTCTGGTTCCATCACTATTGCCAAACTGCATGAACGAAGCCAAAGACAGAGACGAAGCTTGGGTTTGAAAATCGGCCCTAATCTCATTTGTGATCATCCACGACAAAAGGGCTGTAAAGTCGCCAGAGCATATTTTGAGAAAAGGACCAATTAAAATATGTGAAAAAACAATAAGAAACAAAGAATTTTCATATTCAGTGTTACTTGTTGTAGCTAACCATAAATACCAACTATGTCTTGTAATACATAATTTTAAAGCTTATTTCTTGTAGATTTCATTTCTCTAAATATCTCAAAACGTTAAGATGCCTACTTTACAGCCTTTTCGTCGTGGACTGTCACATTTGGGCATGTCCACACAAAAGGACATGCCCCCGAAATAATTGAACATTTACAAAATCTCCTAAACTACGAGCATCATAACAAAAAATATAGTGTCAAAATATGTTTGTGATTATTAATAACTAGTCTTCACCTTTGCACTGTTAGGTCTTCCATATAGTATGCCAACCTGTCAGTTGGCCAGAATTCAATGTGCAAACCAACGATAGCAATGTCTATAGAATACTTGTACCTGTTCTATGACTACCACATTATATGCAACTTTCATTAATTAACATACCTTGTCAGACAGTGAACACCAAACGCAAATGGCTATTCTTGAATACTGTATGGAAACTACACATAATAATCCACTGTTTGGAAGAATGGTCTGATATAGCAGAACAATGAAATGAGCCCAGCTATAACTACATCGAGTAAAACAGGAAATCAATATTCTATGTTGAGACTTCCTTATCCCGTGTAGAATGAATCTGATATTAAAGGGGGAATGTTATCATTAAACACCAAATATACTTATTTGTTGTGAAGTGCCAGTAATATTTATATTTGACAATTTGATATCTGTTTCCGATTGCAAGAGTACCCATAGTTTTTTATTTTAATATGCAGATTAGTTTTCCTGTTGATATCAATATTGTATTATTTTCTATTGAGTTGTTAAAGAGGCACTCCCGTGCTATTTTGAGGTTTTGTTTTATTTAATGCTCTAGACCATGCAGCCACAGCACACCAGACTGACATGGGTGTAATGCATTTCCCTTTAAATTTTTGCTTGAACTAGCAAACATAAAGCTTCGCAATTTGGAATGATATCAACAGTTTGGTGATAATACATTGTATCTATGAAACATAACACTGTACTGCACTAAAAAATAAATTATAACATGCCAATGATAATACAGCAGTAAGATTACTAATATCAGCTGCATATATGTGACACGATCAAGCCGAATCAGTCCGATGTCGGGGAATCCCAAAAATGCACTGTGTTCTTCGTTGGTATTTAAACAAATGTACATAACTCGACAACAAAACATTGTATCAACTGTTTGGGTCAAGGTATAATATGTGACCTGTCACCACAATATGAGAGTAAAGTCGCACAATGTGATTCTGAGATATGGCCATCCAAAGTCAAAATATGAAGGGTGGTAAATTTTTGGATTTTGCGTTATTTAAAAAGCCCAAGTCCTCCTCTACATAAAATTTCAACCCAAGAAATAAATTGTGGTTGAAGCATAGGAGCATTTTGAGAAAAAGTTGTTGAGTTTCAATTCTAACCATTTTGTACACGAGAACAAAGAGATGTCTCCTCAGAAAACAACAATACTAATGTGTGTGTTCATACACTGAACAAAAATATAAACACCCACAAAAATATACACGTCCCCGTCTCTGCCAGTGAAGAATTGCTCAGTGATGCAGTGATTCCACCCACAACACAGATGTGGGTGGAATCACTGCATCACTGAGCAATTCCTCACTGGCAGAGATGGACACAAATGTTGTTTACAAATCGAGACAAATAACTATTTTTGCGGCGTTTATATTTTTGTGGGCGTTTATATTTTTGTTCAAAGGAAGTTCTTCAGGTAGGGTTATTTTAGCAAATTTGTGTGTGAAGTGAATGAAACTTTGACGTCTGGGGAAATAGAGATGTCTGAAGATGGGAACTTGATGACAAGTAAGAAAACATTTAATAATGGTGTAATATTTGTACGTTATCAAGCCTCAAGGTACTTTTTTTAACTTAAAAGAGGGGGAGTTGTGGGACCATGCAATGACTTACCCTATTTTTGGCTTTTTGAAATACATGATTCTCCATCTCAATGCTGGATTTTGTTGTTGGATTACCCGTCTTATGCACTTCATCATCACTGAAAAAACCCACAAATAATTATAATTTAATAGAAAAGAACATCCTTACAAGACGCCAATTTTTTTCATAAGAAAGTAACATGTATTGTAACGTTAAAGAACTGAGACTTCCTGCCAGTTTGTGAATCATGGCAGATTATTTTGACCCTGCGAGTTTCATAAAATGAAAACATTATTGAAAAATTTCCTTTTCCCCCAAAAAACATTTAATAAGGTGTTTCACGGTAATATGCGCCATCTTGTTCACGGGGCAAATTTACACGCGTTGCTGTGTACGCCACTTCGATCGAAAACTTTTGCGCTTCCAAGTCATCATGCGTTCATTCTGAAATGTGCGCGCGTCTAGCAACGCGTGTTCAATTTGCCCCGTGAACAAGATGGCGCATATTACCGTGAAACACCTTATTCTGTGATGATTTAATATCACCACACAACACATGCCACATGATTTATTGGTCTAGGGTTTCTCAAACTCGATGACGACACTACTTCAGCGGTTGTGTGCAAAGTATGGTGAGTCAAGAACATTTTTTATATCCTTAAATTTTTGGAAATGCACTAATTTACCTTCGTTGAAATGATATAATTCTGATTAATAATAAAATTTAAAAAAGTCATCAACAACATGTGCAACTTGAAGGTCGCCCTCACGCGGTTGAGGCCTAACGAGTAACGTATTAAACGACGTTATCGTTTACTCACAATTGAGCGACTACTTTTGCCCTAAATGCCTCCGTTTTCCACTCGTCTTCATTCCCAGGGTACACAGCCCCAATTCCCGGCGTGGGAATCAGATTTGACATTGTAAAAGTACTAATTGTTGTGAGAAATATCGGTAAAAATACACGCGATCATCGAGCAACCTTATTTACGACGCGTGCAACAAAACTGCCTTTTTTAGTCTGGTGCAAAATATACTACTGTCATCCTCATACGATTTTGAACACCAAAGACTAGGCTCCGTACTAAACAGGGCCATTTTTTAAACCCCATCTTTCTCTCCGTATGGGCTTCGTTCATACAGTTTGACAATAGAGCCCAACACAGGGCCTAAGCTGGGGTTTAGAAAACGGCCCAGGCACAGCTGAATAACAACAAATTGTACATCACATGAAAAAATATACACTTCATATTGTCCTTTTTAGACCAAACAAGGCACTCTACGCTTTATTTACATGGCTCAAAATTGTCAATACATACATATATTTATGTCACATCTCCGTAAAGGCTCATAATTTGATCAAAAGTTTCACTTTTGTGGGCAAAAAGAAATTTGTTATACATTTGTGTGTATATTTTTTTACAAAACTTGTTTATACAATTTTCTTTGAGAAGTGCGTCATTGATCAAACAAATTAACATTCAACAAAATATATCGACCATCATAAAATATTGGCATAAATGTGACCTGAACAGAAAAAAATGAGCTTATTTGAATTTTTTTTTTTACAGTACAGTGAGGTGGATATTTTTGAGGTAAAGTTTGATCTATAATAAGTTCTGATGTACCGGTACCGTACATTTTTGTTCTAATTAACAGCTTACAAAATTAACCTGTAAGGTGACTATTCATTCACTGTAATATTTCTGCGGATGTTGTAATCCTCATTTTTATGTCCCCCTCATGTTTGATTTCTTGTCCGCTGTCATTTTGCCTCTGAAGATCTTATTAACTTCAGATAGAAATATCAGGTCCTCTTAATTTATTTAATTTAGTTTCCCAATGTCAATTTATTTAGATGTCTAATATCTAGGAATTAAACTCAGTACACTCCAAAAATGTTCTTGACAAATAGAAAGTATGTTCTGCAGAATCACAAAATAAAACTATTTTAATTCCTAAAAAGTCTGAGTTGTCCGATTATGCTCATTTTAGGAGGACGGGTCAATTTGGCAATAAAATTGAATTCTGACTACAGACAAATAATAAATATATCGTACAACACAACAAACAATATGCATAAATATACACAACAAATCAGATGCTGAATCGTAAATCAAGTTTTCCGGGCCTAATTAATTCCCTCTGACATGTCTGTGCAGTTGTCTCTGATAGAGTCCTTTCACAAGTCCAGTCACAAGTCCTTTCATAAAGCCAGTCGTAAGTAACTGGTTGAACAATGACAAAAGAATTTCCCTTGTTAACAGTACATTTG
This sequence comes from Crossaster papposus, assembly GCA_037893245.1. Lineage (NCBI taxonomy): Eukaryota > Metazoa > Echinodermata > Asteroidea > Velatida > Solasteridae > Crossaster > Crossaster papposus. The sequence continues at coordinate 480,484 of JBAIAA010000072.1, read as the reverse complement.
AATAGCTAGTGACTTGAGATTAAAGGACCTGTGACGGTGACGGACTTGCATGGACACGAATACAACTCTGCTCTCTGATACATAAATCCGCCTCATCAACCTGAAAGAAGTAACTCCAGGAACAAAATTAAACTTTTGCCAACTTAAAATGTTCATGGCAAAATTAAGTACTGCGCCAATACTTGTAGACAGATGAAGTCCAACATACTCCTCCAGGATTATAGCGGCGTATTTAAGTTCGTTTATGAGTGGATGCTGCAAAAATGCAATCATTAGTTGTGCATGTTGACCTTGAAGCAAAGGCAGTCGATTGTGTCACACTCTGGAGTCTGACAGGCACAGTCACACCCAGCACACTGCAGTAAAAACACACAAAACAAGACATGATTGACACCGACAAGTGACTAAGTATTAACCAGTTTGCGTTGCATGCTGTGTATACACGCAATATTTTCCTAAATTCAAAATGGATGGCGGATAAACACGCCATATCCAAGTTCGGAAATATCTGTCAGTAACTGGCTCACAGCGAGCGAGGCCAGAAATATCAGGCGGCTTCAATTTTGGCCGTTCCAAAATTGTATCGTTTCAATGGATTTCACACTTCATGAAATGGAATGACGTCTGAAAGCATAAAAGTATGAAAACACAATGAGGGGTTGCATCTAAAGGAGGTTGAAAGAATTTGGAAAATGTGTTCTGTCTCCAGACAGAAATCATAAATATTTGTCCCTTCTTTCTACAAACCATGGAAACCAGGAGCAAACTATGAGGTAGTGTTTTATGGAGTGTTCCCCACTCAAAGAAAATAATGAAAAAATGTGGCAATGAAAATGTGGTATCTTCAACTCGGGTAGATTAACTGACATTGTTATACACATTTGTAACAGCCTATTGTGTCAAAATAAAATACTTTGAGATGACCCCTTTGTCCTCTTTTTTTGTACTTTTCTGGAAGCCCTCCCATATGTTTTGTACACGAATGGCAATAGGGGACCATATTGTTAAACTATTTGAATGCAGAAACAAACTCAGTTTTATGGGTAATGAGTTCGAGGATCAGTTACCAAGGGCATGACAGTCTGTTGTGACATGCAGACAAGCATATAGTACAGATCTATATGCTTGGTTAGAGTTGCACGCAGATCCAGTGATCTAACGTGCCAATAGCTGCCTCGCCAGTGCCGAGTCACATTTTAACATTCCTGCTTGCTAGCTGGGTGCGCAAGCAGATAGGGATGTGGGTAAAGGGCAGAGAAATAATTGATGCAGAGATGATAATTAAAAAAAAAAAATGTTGAAGCATGACATGAGCTTTTGTGGTAATATTTCTTGGTAATTCTTTTATAATGTATTTTTCCCCCCGAAAATTGTCGATAGCTTACGATAAATTAGCCTTTCTGCCTACAAAATTGGAAGCAGATATGACATTTGTCGCATGGGTTTATGTGAATATTAAAAGATTTAACACCTAAAAGCTGTTCTGTTTCTTTTTGCGCAGCGATGGATCACATGATCTCGCAAATGAAACAAACATGATTGTAAACATTGAAGAATGAAACAAAAATAGTGGAGATGACACAAGTTGATTGACCGACTCAGGAGAAGAAAAAAAAGACATATTACTCACTTCACATTGTGTACAGGAACATGAATTATTGGTCCCACAACATGACGGTGTTGAGGGGGACCCACAAGAACAACAGGACTAACGGTCACGAGGGGTTAGTAGGGAGGGAGAGAGAGTGTGCGGTTATTATTTTAAAAATTCACCATGTACCTCCAAAAAAGATACAGGTCTAAAAGTTTAATGTCTATCGCCGTATAGACTTTGGATCAGCGTTATATTCATGTCCTGGCTATCGCACAGTCAAATTTGAGCCAAATCGGCTAGAAATCGGCTGCAAAATCACTTCAAAATCACAACTTAAAAACCCAATTTGTATCCTTCTTCTTTCATCTTGTAAATGTTTGATTTTCCTGTCTGGTCAATATTTGGTACAAGTTCTAAAAATTAATCTGACTAATATCCAGAATAGCTTCAGTTTGCTACGTGCCAATTTAAGATCAACTGCTTTTTTGTTCATAACGCTGAAAAAGAGAGGAACGTTGTTGTAAATATGTTGCCTTCTTAAATATCATCCTCATGAGGCAAATCCTATTAATGCCGAATGTTACAAAATAGGTTGTTGAAGTTATGTATTTTAACCAGTACTTTTGCTTCAAATTTATTGTTCAAATTTGATTACAAGATAGCCAAGGCAAGCCTAAAACACAATATTTTAAAATTAAGCTGATAAGCAATTTCCCTAAAGCGGTTCAGTCCTCAACACAAAGTAAGTTGAGAAGCAAAGGTAACATTTAGCTACAAAATATACATTTATTTTTAGCTACAAAAGATACATTTATGACACAGCTGAAAACAAATATAATTATATGAGCATTGTTCTGACCCAATCCTGCAAATTAAGAAATGAGGATCATGATTGCGAGCTGCAACTAACACCAATTTAAGTGGAACCACACAGCGTAGATTATTCTGCACTATATGAAAGCTGCAAGAAAGATGAAGTCAAGTCAAGACAGCGTAGATTATTCTACACTATATGAAAGCTGCAAGAAAGATGAAGTCAAGTCAAGACAGCGTAGATTATTCTACACTATATGAAAGCTGCAAGAAAGATGAAGTCAAGACTCAACATGCAATTTGTTAAAACATTTTTAAAATGTTCCTTTTAATTAATATATAAATCATTGAGTAGTCTTCCTTCCGGGCATTAATAATTGTTCAACATAAGCACCTGGGAAATTTGGCACGGCTTCAAGTTTACTTTTTCATGTTGTATTGAGGGTCGCTTAGAATTTTGAGGAGATGTTGTGCTAACATTTTTAAGACCATAAACGAAGACTACCAAACACTGGTGCATTAGGCAGCTTAAATGGTTGCAACAGCGCATGTTAACAAAAAAATGAATGGATTCGGGGGTTAGAGGTAGTATTATCAGGAATGGGCAGATTTGGGGGGTTGTATTTTATAGTAAATATCGTTTTCAACTACATCGACATTTTTTTTTTTTAATTTTTCGCAATCGCCGGCGACTACAAAACTCTAATGAATTGCAGTATTAAAAGAAGAAGCTTAATGTCCAAGGTGGGTACATTCACAGCAAAACAAGAAGGCACTGATGAGCTATTACCGAACCCTTCTCAATCCTCCAAAATCCTTGGGCCAGTTTTGAAGAATAAATGCTTAATGGCACCAAGTATCGGTAGATTTGAGGATGCATTGTGTCGAGTTTGTACTAGCTGTGCCCCGCAGAGCAGCGAGAAGTAAAAGCAAAGAATTACAAGCAGACCAACTATTTGAGAAACTATCCAGACACTGGCCCGTTTGTTTCGTGCAGATCCAGATAACGATCGGTGATACAGAGCTTCGTTAGCTGATCCTGATCACGTGATAACAGATCCTACTCGCGAGGTGGGTTCGCAAGATCAAAGATGGCGACGTGCACAACAGACGGAGAGAAAAACCAAAATTTTAGTAGATTTTCTGTAGATGAAGCATTCAAATGAGTTTTTGTGACAAAATCTCATTATAATTCTTTTAGAATGTATTTTCATAAATAAAAATATGACGATTGGTTTATTTTTTCTGGAAACTAGACAGCTTATCATAAAAATAGCCCCAAATCTGAGGCAGGTGATATTCAGCGCGTGTGTTCATGCGTACAAAGTATTCAACGCGCAAGACTTCGATCAAGATCTGGAATGAAACAAGCAGGCCTATATAGATGTATAGATAGCAAGCTAGATTGTCAAGCATGGAAGAAAGCAATGGAATGCCACGATCTCGTAGACGAGCAGCGAGCCAAATATTAATCACAAAGCTGTTTGCCAAACCCCAGCTTAGGCTCCGTCTCAATCACCACTGCCAAACTGCATGAACGCAGTCAAAGACAGAAAGTTGAAGCTGGGGTTTAGAAAATGGCCCTAGACAAATATTGGTTGACTGGTACTCACTTCGCATCCTTGATTGCAACAGTTATCATCAGTCCCACAACACTACAAATTGGAGTTAAGGTGGAGGGAATAAAGAGCTAACGTGTTGCGTTGAAAAGTGGATGAATATCAATTGTCATATATCGTGTCTTGGTACCATCCTCTTATTGGACTTAAACAGCCACATGTCCGGTCTATAAATATGACTGGACACGTCACATACACTGCGTTGCATAGAAATTATTTCATATACACCTCGTTACGTATATATTTATTGCACGCCTGTAAAGGATACTTAAGAGGAGCGGCCAGAACACCTTTGAACTAAAAACTTAGTCTCATAATTTACAGTTATCAAAATATCACACTGTAGTGGTTTATAGTATTGATCTAGTAGACGTACAGCAGTGATGTGTATAAGGGATAAAACCTCTATAAGAAGTGAAACCTTATTAAGGGGTGAAACCTTAACCAGTTCGCGACGGGATTATTTTAACATCACCGAGCCGAGGGGCGGGTTTATTTTTAACGAAACTCGATCCGAAGCGGGTTCAGGCCGATAGTGCCGGGAAGCACACCCACACATTTCCGGCCTTGCTCGCTGCTGACAGACATTTCTGAACTTGAACTTGGCGTGTTTATGCGTCATCCGTTTTGAATTTGGGGAAAACTTGGCGTTTATATACGTCATCCGGCGCGAACTGGTTAATAAGGGACGAAACCTTAATAAGGGACGAAACCTTAATAAGGGACGAACCCTCAAAAAGGGACGAACCCTCAATAAGGGACGAAACCTCAATAAGGGACGAAACCTCAATAAGGGACGAAACCTCAATAAGGGACGAAACCTCAATAAGGGACGAAACCTCTACAAGGGACGAAACCTCTACAAGGGACGAAACCTCTACAAGGGACGAAACCTCTACAAGGGACGAAACCTCTACAAGGGACGAAACCTCTACAAGGGACGAAACCTCAAAAAGGGACGAAACCTCTACAAGGGACGAAACCTCTATAAGGGACGAAACCTCAATAAGGGACAAACCCTCTACAAGGGACGAAACCTCTATAAGGGACGAAACCTCAATAAGGGACGAAACCTCAATGAGGGACGAAACCTCAATAAGGGACGAAACCTCAGTAAGGGACGAAACCTCTATAAGGGACGAAACCTCTACAAGGGACGAAACCTCTACAAGGGACGAAACCTCAATAAGGGACGAAACCTCAATAAGGGACAAACCCTCTACAAGGGACAAACCCTCTACAAGGGACGAAACCTCAAAAAGGGACGAAACCTCAATAAGGGACGAAACCTCAATAAGGGACGAAACCTCAATAAGGGACGAAACCTCAGTAAGGGACGAAACCTCTACAAGGGACGAAACCTCTACAAGGGACGAAACCTCTACAAGGGACGAAACCTCTACAAGGGACGAAACCTCTACAAGGGACGAAACCTCTACAAGGGACGACACCTCTACAAGGGACGAAACCTCTACAAGGGACGAAACCTCAATAAGGGACGAAACTTCTACAAGGAACGAAACCTCTACAAGGGACGAAACCTCTACAAGGGACGAAACCTCAATAAGGGACGAAACCTCAATAAGGGACGAAACCTCAATAAGGGACGAACCCTCAAAAAGGGACGAACCCTCAAAAAGGGACGAAACCTCAATAAGGGACGAACCCTCAAAAAGGGACGAACCGTCAAAAAGGGACAAAACCTCTATAAGGGACGAAACCTCTAAAAGGGACGAAACCTCAAAAAGGGACGAAACCTCAAAAAGGGACGAACCCTCAAAAAGGGACGAAACCTCTATAAGGGACGAAACCTCTATAAGGGACGAAACCTCTATAAGGAACGAAACCTCTATAAGGAACGAAACCTCTACAAGGGACGAAACCTCTACAAGGGACGAAACCTCAATAAGGGACGAAACCTCAATAAGGAACGAAACCTCAATAAGTGACGAAACCTCAATAAGTGACGAAACCTCAATAAGTGACGAAACCTCAATAAGTGACGAAACCTCAATAAGGGACGAAACCTCAATAAGGGACGAAACCTCAATAAGGGACGAAACCTCTACAAGGGACAAAACCTCAAAAAGGGACGAACCCTCAAAAAGGGACGAACCCTCAAAAAGGGACGAACCCTCAAAAAGGGACGAAACCTCTATAAGGGACGAAACCTCTATAAGGGACGAAACCTCTACAAAGGACGAAACCTCCAAAAGGAACGAAACCTCTATAAGGGACGAAACCTCTACAAGGGACGAAACCTCTACAAGGGACGAAACCTCTACAAGGGACGAAACCTCTATAAGGGACGAAACCTCTATAAGGGACGAAACCTCTATAAGGGACGAAACCTCTATAAGGGACGAAACCTCTATAAGGGACGAAACCTCAATAAAGGACGAAACCTCAATAAAGGACGAAACCTCAATAAAGGACGAAACCTCAATAAGGGACGAAACCTTTACATGGGACGAAAATTCTACATGGGACGAAAATTCTACATGGGACGAAAATTCTACAAGGGAGTAAGGGACAATAACTCTATAAGGAACAAAACCTTTATAAGGGACAAAGCCTCTATAAGGCATGCAACCACTGTGCTATTAATAGTATTTTTTCCCCGATTGCTACCCGAGTTTGACATACCTCAAATCCCGAGGGTTTATCCCCGCAGCACGTTTCGCTCTGGCATAACTGGCAAGACAAGCATTTGGTCATACTGCATCTCTGAAATCACAAACAGAAGGGTAAATAGTTAGTTTTGCAGTCAATCTAGTCTTCCCTTTTACAAGTCCTATACAGGTGCATGACAGTCTGTGGCGACTGATGCAACAACAGGAGGGTTTTAATACTGCAATACTACTCACATTATCAGGCGGGCCACACAGGGAGTCTAGGCAGGATTTGACGTTAGGGTAGGCACAGCAGTTGCATCCCTCGGCGCATGAGATCCAACAATCGCAGCATTGTAGACTACCGTCCTCCTTACCACAAGGGGCACAGGCCATGCAGATACCTCGGGCCTTTCCAGACAAAAAAATAATAACAATTGTGAGTACTGAAAATGCGACTGTACGTAGGTTCTCAGATTTTTTTTATATGAACATTAGATGTTGTTACGCTGAGGAGGTCCCAGCTTTACCATAAATTGACGTTTCAAGTTTTTCCTTAACAATCCTTTTTTTTCTGTCGTGGCCTGTATGTTTTGTACGCAGGAACTCGGATGATGTCCAGATATGGAATTTTCCCCGGGACCATTTCTCAAGACCCCAGCTTAACCCTAACCCTGCCAAATCCAGCACAGTGCATCTGTGGTGACTGCTTGACCTTGCTGGACTCTGCACACAAGTAAATGTGACAAAATATGCAATCTTTTGCAACTGCCAAACTGCATGAACTAAGCCAAAGACGAGGATGATTTTTTTTTTTTAACAGCCCTAGTTCATTTTTGAAAACGGAAAATGTTCCCTATCTCACTCCCGCAAAATGTAATTATAGAGCGAACATCAATCTTTCAATTAATGAGAAACACTCACCACAAGAAACTGCCGGATGACCAGTAAGACAACGATGAGGAGAAGATATCCTCCGATCGCTATGATAACGATCACTGGGATGGGTAGAAGCAATTCACTGGGGGCAGCCGTGGTACCCTGCACACAAAGCAATGGGAAGGGAAAAAATATCATCTTAGGATTCAAGCCTCTATCACAATTCACATCCGGGACAAGTTCCGTCATGTAGGTTGCAAGATTCTGAACAACTTCCCAACAATCTTTTCGCATTGAAGTTATCCGTATCGGCGAGTCAAGCAGATGCTAATTAACATTTCCCCGGGAACAATGTTTGGAGCAAATGCAGAGAGAATCTTCTGGACTTTTTGTCTAGAACTCATTCAAAATATAAGAAAATATGTGAAATATAGAAAAAAAAAATCTTTTTATTTTTTCATCTGAACTCTTTGTTTCATGTTCAAGAACACAATACAGAGTACAGGATGAATTTATCGTCACATTTTTGTGTGAAACTGGTAATATTTTAGACCTCCACAACAAAAACCAAGTGACCAGTCATCAAAATTTATTCTGAACCCCCTCCCCTCACCCCCTGCCCAGAGAAAAAAACAAAAAAACCAACGGCATAATTTATTTTTTAAAAAAAGTGAACAAAGGCATTAAGATTGACCAATGAAACTTACACTTTCCATTCTTGAGGTGGTACATAACATGTACTATGGAAATAAATGAATGCTATGTGGCTCTAGAGAGGCACTAACGTTAATCCCAATCATCTTGAATCTTGTAATGTCTTGTTGAGGAGAGACTGAATCATGAAGGTTGGAGATGGCACAAACTGAAGGAAGAGCGCCAATTTTTCCACAAAAACAAGAGAATCCTCCACCTGTTAAAAAAACAAAATGCCCAGGGATTGAGAGACCATATAGGTAGGAAAGACTCAAGAACAAAGAGCAGACGTGTATGTTACGAGGTAACGTTAACCCTAACTCCCTAGTGTGTGTGCAAAATCATATTGATATTCGGAGGATTAATCTATGAGGACTGTGTTAGGATTTAATGGGGTGGGGGCATGGTGGGGGTTATAGAAAAATATCACGTTGTGTTTCTCGTGTTCACAAGTCGTATAATAGCGTTCTAATCGCACCGTCCCGTATGCAGACGGGACGGTGCCTTACATTTTTGAAGTAATCGTCTGGTAACTCGTGTTCACCAATGTGGATGGTGAACTTGAAGTGGAACTTTGTTCTTGAGTTCACACGCACATGACGGGCGTGTTTTTACACACAACTATACTCAACTGAGCGCGCGCGTGCGTGTTGGCAAGTAGTATTTGGAATGCAAACCATTCGTTAGACCCAATAATTGGGGCGTTTTCACTCCTTTTTCGAATTTTGGATTTTGTCTGTCGTTCTGTTGTTAGACTTAGAACGACAGACAAAATCCAAAATTCGTGAACAGGGGGAAATTCACGGTCAACTCGAGAAACACGACGCGATTGGAATGTCTGTGGTAAATTCTCACGGTCGGCATGACGTCACCAAAGGGCGGCTCGCTAAACATCAATTTTTTTCCTTCGCACTAACGTACATAAACAATGGGAAGATAAACTAGGTTCCCGGATGTCCGACCGCGAAAATACAAAAGACTTTATTACTAAATCAAACAGCGCCCTCTATTTCCTAACTTTCCGGTCAGCCTGGGGTGCGTTCCACTCCAGCGAACGTTGCCAACGTTGGCCAACGTTAGCGTTGTTCGCGTGAGTGGAACGCAATGTGCGCCAATTATGTTGGCCAACGTTAGCGAAAACGGCGAACGACATTCCGAGCTGTTCGCTGTTGGCCAGTGACGTATTTTAATGATGGCGAAGCGGTTAGCAGACGGCAGGGTTCTTTTCACGGTTTTTATTTACGTTTTATACTTTTTGTTATAAACGGTGGATTGTTTTGAGCAGTCACAGGGATCTTTTAAAGAAAAATAATGAGTTGGACAAAAAGCAGCGAACCAAACGATGTCACTTTCACCGGGCGCCGCCATTTTGAAAACGTAGTTTTTAAAATATCGTTCCACTCCCCCTAACGCCAACTCAAAACGTTGGCGAACGTTCGCGCAAACAGTTCGCGTAAGTGGAACGCACCCCAGCCCTAGCAAATACCACCAGAAACGACATAATAAACGTTAATAATAGGACTCCACCAAGATGGTAATGACAGAACGAAATAAGTTTATTTTACTTAATGTATCAGTACCTTACTACCATGACTACCTTGTTGTGAAGAATTAAACACAGAATTTCGTTGTTACGCAAACAGCGTCCTTTCGTTTCTAGTCGCCCATGTTGGATAGGTGTTGTGAAAATGATGTACTAACTATAGAGGGCGGTAGAACTAGTTAGCGGCGGCCGGCGCATTAAATTCGCGGCATGTGTGGACACAACACGTGTGCACAGACCAACTAAAGTTTCCAATTGTTTACGTTGTGGGCTCAAGACGAGGTAAATTTATGCAGAAATCGAGTTATTGATCATCTGATTAAATAATAAATTAGAACAATTATAAACCAATAAATATTGATTAATTTTTTTTCATAAAACACACAAAAATACGAGAAGTATATGATTCTGAAAAATCGTTACCGTACTTTTTAATATGAATAATTGATTAAATTAGGCCATTTAAAATCATGCTATTTAAAAAATAAACAAACTATATATAAACAATCCATTGGGACATTCTCAAAAGATAGAGGGAGTCAATTACATCATTCAGATGCAGCTTGATGAAGTCTCCACCTTTTTGACCTTGACTATTTTTAGAATTCCCCGGGCATCCTTTTGTCACTTTTCTTTAGTTCATCATCTACCATGGCAACCTTTGAAGAGACTAAGGATGTTTGGAGGAAGGCTGATGCCGTGTGCTTTGATGTTGACAGCACAGTGAGCACGGAGGAAGCAATTGATGAGCTTGCCGCACACTGCGGTGTTGGGGAGGAGGTTGCACAGTGGTAAGATTATGAGATGGTTAGCGTCACAAAGATCGAAATGCACTTGCGCAATTGAGCGATCCGGTAGGAGATCTCCCACTTTACTACACGTGGATCTGTGCTATCGGTCGATCGGGGAGAAATGTTTGTAAAAGGGAATTAAAGTCTGAGATTTTCTTCTGGATCGACTAATTGCGGGTTTTCGACCCCTTGACCCCGGTGAGAGTCTGTGGCTGCATCCCACTAATCCGTCTTGAATGCTGTCAGCTGTATTACGCTGTAGAACATGGCCTGTGTCACAGCTGCACGCTCAGGTCCATTGTGCAGTGCAGCTTATAGACAACGCCGGTGCAGTAAGGAATTAATACCAGGGTTAATACCTGATTATTTATTAGCTGTTGTTTTTTATCATTTTAGGACAAAGAAAGCCATGGACGGCAGCATAACCTACAAAGAAACGCTACAGGCCAGAATGGACATCATCAGCCCGACCAGAGACCAAGTCCAGGCGTTCATTGAGAGCCACCCACCTGCTAATTATCTTACGCCTGGTGTAACGTGAGTTCTGCTTTGCGATGTTGCCCGTGTTTTGTTACGCCCCATTGGCGAGGGGTGGGGTGGGTTTAGGTTGATTTTCTGATGGAGTTGGTGCATTTATGAGGCGAGACAATTCTACAGATATCTTGAGCAAACACCGTGTTATGTTATAACAGTAGAAAAGTTTAAACATTTTACAGGGAATTGATTCAACTACTTCACGATCGAGGGACGGCGGTCTACTTAGTGACAGGCGGATTCTTCTGCACAGTGTGCGAGCTGGCCAAAGCGCTCAAGATCTCAGAGGAAAACATCTTTGCCAACAAGTTGAAGTTTTTCTACAACGGTTAGACTCTTTTTGTTGATAACTATTTTACAGTAGGCCAACCCCAGGGCACTAATATCAACTATCCACCCTCAAACCATGTTATATTTGTCAGCCAAACTGTCTTTGTATAGCCACAAGTGAGAAAAAAATGGATTGAAATGAAATCTTTCTTCGTCCAGGTGACTTTGCGGGATTCTGTGAGGGGCAGCCTACATGCGAAGCCGGAGGAAAACCAAAGGTAGTCGGAATGCTGAAGAAGCAGTACGGCTACCAACGTGTGGTGATGATTGGGGATGGTGCCACAGACCTGGAGGCTTGTCCACCGGCTGTAAGTACACAGGGAACTAGACGTGTGGCTTCTGTTGGTGTTGGTCTAAATTATGAATGGCTTTGGCTTGTATTAACACATGTGTCTATGGAAGAAGCCGAAGCCAAATATATAATTTTTGTCAATTCACCAACTTTCATTATTTCTCCCCAGGATGCCTTCATCGGATTTGGCGGCAACAAAGTCCGAGCTAAGGTCCAGGAGGGAGCACAGTGGTTTGCCTCTAGCTTCCAGGAACTCATCGGCGTTCTGAATGAAACTTCATGATGTCATTTGAATGTATTTGCATAACTGGTTTCAATTTCATCGAGCGCCAGTCACAAACAATATGCATTGCATGCCATTCTTGGCTGGTAATCTGTTTCTGCTGAGCAGCTTAGTGAAAAGGTTATACGAGGCCGGGTCCGAATTTGTTGGCTACGGTTTGAAATTGAACACGCCATCACAAAAATGAAATTTGATCACTTTGTATTATTTATGATAAATCCCATGTATAAACATCCATCTTTAACAAAGTACAGTGCCATTTTATATAAAAATACATCGAAAAAAATGTATGTTGCAAAGTAAAACTTATTTTATCATAATTTCAGATATTAGTATTAATAACCAAAGAAATTGACTGGAACCTCCGGATTGCTGTTCCGGTGCTCAACCAACTGAAGATTCCTATTTGATCACTGCCTTTGTTTAATTTGAGAAGACATGTTAACAACTTGCATTATCTTAAAGTAATTATACATATATTAATAAACTGAAATAAAGGCTGAAAATATACATACTTTTCTATTACGTATTTCTTACCATTTGTATCACCTGAAATAATAAAATATGCGTAACTATCAAGGGAATTTACCCAACTAAAAGAAGGAGACAAAAAGTGGCATCTTACAAATAAACAAACTGCAACTTTATAATTACAATTGCTTTTGTTTACACTCCAATATTCGCCAAAAAACAACCTTGTTTATTGCAAGACCCTCCAAGGAATGCCACTAACTTGGCCATGCTGTGAGTACAGAGTGTATTACAATGATAAGTAAATCCAGATGCCAAGTTATTGGCTTACCTTATAAACAGTAATGTACCCCAATGGGAGCTTTGAAAAACAATTCTTTGGTAATACAAAGAATCCTCCAATGCACTGCAGCTGTAGTGTATTGGCATGTACCACCAACTTGCAGTGAACAACTCTTATAGAGCAAGAGTTAAAATGACATCACAGTAGTATATACACATGCATAGTTTTTTTAGTTTTTTATATTCAAACCGGCAGTTTATTGAATATTTAGTACAGCCCTACACGATTCATTTCAAATTTTGTAACTTGCTACAATTTATAGCATGTTTCATTCTGTCATCTTTTATTGACCAAAAAATATATTGAGGAAATGAAGAGTTCAGGTGCAAAAGCAGGTAAATCCCAGCAATTTTTTTATTGATATCGTATACTAGGCACTAAAGAGCTTTCACTTGATATCATGAAAAACATTTTTCAGGAAATGGTGTTTAGCGGCTTTGCGCCTTAAGTTTTTTATACAGTTTACGGTTCTTCCCAGATGACCCTGACGGGGTCAAAGTTAAAGAGGTCAGGGTGGCCCATGTGAAGCTGTTGCTTATCACAGGGGGACTTGCTCCATTGGAAGACAGGTTGTTGGTCGTGGGTAGGACCACTGACGACCATCATGGATAAAGACTTGACCATGTCACTGCTAGTCACCTGTGCAAATAAAATACAGAGTTTTGGCCCCAATATTACCTGCATCCAACTCTCACTGCACCGGATTATATGCATGACTGCACAGCAGCCTTTGTCTAGCAGCTGCACTGCACAATGGGCTGAGCTTGCAGCTGCCTCACAGACCGTGTTCTACAGCATAGCACAGTTGGCCACAGCATTCTAAAAATGTTAGAAATAATGTTACTAATTGGCGAGTAATGTTCAAAATCTTTGAAAGGACCGATTCTTACCTTCATGTCAGTGCCGCCATGGCAACGGAAACTAAGAAATTCCACCGGGTAGGTGCCATTGGGCGGGTTAAGGTCGGACCGGGCCGAGATGGCGTTTTCACCGCTGTAGGGCGGCGTGCAATTGCACCGGGACAGAGGATCATGTTGGAAATCATTGTATCTGTACAAAAAAGTCACAAAATGAGATGAGTGAAGTCACTCGGCCTGGAAACAAGACTACATAGGCCTAGTATAGACACGGCTTGCTACTTGATTTTTGAATTGGCTCCTTTTTTTTTCATCATAATTTTTTTTTCTTTTTCTGGACCATCGCTTACTGCTCACTTTAAAGTAAGTAATTTTGTGTAAGAAAATTCTACACATTAAACAGCGCTCTAAAGCTAACAACTAAGCACCAGACTACTATCTTAATGTGTTTATGAATAAGACAGTGGACAGGTAACCAACCTCATCAGCTTGATCATAGACTCCAGGTCGGTCACTTTGTGATGGTCCCGCCGAAAGATGTTGGCTCTGGGAGTGTTGTTGTATTGGAGGAACGACCCGTACATTGCAGCCTGCTTAGCAAAGCCGCCATTCTTGAATATGTCAGGAAAATATCTGAAATAAAGAATAATGCAGGACTGTAATTGCACATTTGGCGGTCCGTGTGGTTTTGTGGTTGGGGCGCTTTTTTTAGGTTGGGGCGCATTTTTTAGGTTGGGCGCACATTTGTTTAGGTTTCCTTTTTGTTTAGGGCTCCTTTGGAAAGCAGTTTGTTAACTGAAAAGGACTACCCTCTTTAAAGATTACAATAAATAAAAAGGTTGGGCGCACATTTGTTTAGGTTGGGCGCACATTTGTTTAGGTTGGGCGCACTTTTTGTGGTTGGGCACACTTTTTGTGGTTGGGGGCACTTTCTGTGGTTGGGGCGGAGGTCTGTGCTCTATCGAGTGTCCTTTTCTTGTTTTTTATGCCAAAGTCGTGCGTGCTTCGTGTCATGTCCCATCTCAAAAGCAGTCAACAAAAAGCTCAACTTCTCTGGTTTTGTGTACGGAGCCAACTTGGGAAGCTATTTAGCACTTCAGGGTGAGAGAGAGGAACAAAGCCATGAAACCTACTTACGGAATGTTATAACTTGGCCAGTAGGTTTGTTTAGTGAGTAACCACGTCATATCCTGCTTCTCAATCTGTCCACTAAAACAAAAAGAATTAAGAAGGACAATTATGAGCGAGTTCTTTGCAAGTCTTGAACAGTTTGTTTTGAAAATCCTACAGCTGAAGGGGCATGATCCAACCTTTCCTCGGATATCTGTCCTGTGATGTTAGGCACACCACCAGACTCGGAGTCCAAAAATGTTGAGTTTACTGTACAGTGTTGCAATTTGCAAGGATGGGGAAAAGTTTTAGTAAATTGCAAAAGGGGGTTAAGGTTAATAGATGTGTATAGTACAATCTAACACTATCTAAATATTCAAATGTACGCGATTTGTTTTTATAATAAAAATGACTATACATTAAAATCTATAATAGAACGGTCCTTAACCTAAAATAATGTACCTTATAATACGAAAAGTACTTACGGGATTTGGTCTAATACTGCAAGGACGCCCTCTTTTGGCAATGGCTGTCCAGGTGTGAAGAGTTTGTAGTCTACGACCATCCATTCGTTATTGTAGCTTCAAACACAATGTGCAATAAAAAGTTATTCAAATTGGATCTGATCATATGATATCAAAGTGCCAGTCTTCCATGCATCTACTACTACACTGTTGCTATATTTTTCACCCTGTTTTAAAGTTCTTGTATACCTTTGGTCAGTTTTTACCGTTTGAAGCAGGCAAAGTTCTCAAAATCTAAAGAATGGTGCTTGACTATTCTGGCAAAGTTTTAGCTCTGTGAATGCTGTATATTCAGAGAAAATAACATTCAAAAATCTCGATTTTTAACCAGCTACCAACGGAAATTTCCCTAACGCTCCTCAATCCTCAAAAATCCTCATTGCAGTTTTGGAGGATTTTTGAGGATTGAGGCTGTATGGGGTTTTTACAAAATAAGGATTTTTGAGGATTGAGGCACAATGTTGTTTCATAATGTTTCAAGTGTGGAGGATTTTTGAGGATTGAGGCACAATGGGGTTTTCAAAAAATGAGGATTTTATAATCATAATGAGGATTTGAGGATTGACTTTTTTCAATCCCCAGAATCCTCATTGCAGTTTTGGAGGATTACAAAAAATGATGAATTTTGGAGAATTGAGGCACATGATGTTGTTTCAAGTGTGGAGGATTTTTGAGGATTGAGGCTAGATGGTTTTTTTTTAAAATGAGGTTTTTAAAAAAATGAGGTTTTTAAAGAAATGAGGATTTTGGAGGATTGAGGATGGTTGCTAGCTTAAAGGGCCTAGGGGGTTAGGGTTAATAAATTTTTTTCTTAAAAATGGCAGCATGTAACAACTCACGTGCCGCTGTTGTACTTGCTAAAGATGTCCATCCATTCCATGGCCGTAGTGGCCAGTCGGTTGGCTAGAAGGGTTCGCATCCATTCCAGAACTGTCCCCTCGGACTTCACGTACTTCCATAGGTCTGGGTTGTCGTTACCTATCGTCGTTTCCATGGAGACCTGTACGACAAAACATATTTAAGTTTTAAGTAGAGCTTAACCCTAACCCTACCTAATGCTACTAAATACTACTAGTAGTAAAATGTAGTATGCAGTACTCTCACCTACTTGTGTGCAATGCCTGTAGTAAGCCTCATTTGTTATGTTCTGTACTCACAACACTTGTGCTCCATCCTCAACTAAGCTCTTGGAAGTACAGTTGCAGTACTCCTGAACCCATACAATATTTCAATGAGATTTTATTTTTTCCAGTAGCGGGACAAAAGTTGAAAAAGTAGGAAATGGTCGGAATTTCACGAAAAAAAGAAAAAAAAGTAACAGCAAAGGTATTCCTTCAAGTAGGAATACTTGAAGCTTAAAGCTTAAAGAAAAAACTAAAAACACTAGGGTTGATAAAATAAAAAGTTGACAAAACTCCAGACTTACTAGACCTGAACTCATGATATAATAATCATCACCAGAGAGGAGTGGGCCATGGTAGGAGGAAAATGACACCTCACGACCAGGAACAAAGGCTGACGCTGCAGGCAAAATGAACAAAAAACTCGATCAAAAACAGGACACAAAAACGTCAGTTTTTTACAAAAACAAACAAACAAACAAACGCATAGGCAGTGCAGCTTGAACATCCTAGAGCATATGAAGCACGATATGTGGCAGCGAAAACCCCCCCTCTTTTGTGTTGCCCATTGTGTTCCCGGAATCTCAGGAATTCTTTTTAGGTTTCAAGGGAGATGGGTTAGGTAACAATAGTGTTGAGTGTGTATAAGGTATATGAATAAGAGGGGGGTACCCCTCTGCCACATATCGTGCTGGGTATATCCTAGAGAAAGCCAGAGGATGTAGTCTGGCAGATACAAGCTCAGTATTTGGCACACAGAGTATGTCATGAGAAAGATATTTGGTTATAGGGCCATCACAGATTTGCCCTTTGAAAAAATATACGTAGAATAACAAGCAATGGCAGCCATTTTGAAAGTTTTGAAAACTGGGGCCAATTTCATAGAGCTGCTAAGCACAACAATTTGCTTAGCACAAAAAAAACTTGCTCAATAAAAACAGGTTACCAGCCAAAATTCTACGTGTTTTTCATGCTAAGCAAAAACTAGCGGATTCTCAATCCAAAACAATAAAGACCACGTGAACATTTGGACTGTAACCTTGTTTTTGCCAAGGACAAATTGTCATGCTAAGCACATTTTTGTGCTTAGCAGCTCTATGAAATTGGCCCCTGCTTGTTATTCTACTTATATTTTTTTCAAAAAATAAATCGATTGAACATTTTTTCACCAATCTGCCCGAGTATTGTAAACTAAAGAAAACTATGGTCACTAAAGGGTTTAGGAGTGAATTACATGAAATACACGTGCTCACATATGGCCGACATCCTGAAGGCAAAGTTGTATTTTTTCACCACTCTAAGCATACTAGAATACTCCGTCCAAGTGACGTGCGAAACAAAGAGATCTTTGTTGCCCGGCAACAATTTGATAAGAGCTGAGCAGTGGCCTGCAAATTTGACGCGTTCCCGGCCATTATCGGCCTTCAGGGCCGACTGGATGGCATCGAGATCACCACCAACTTGGAACAGGCTAGAGAAAAACGTCCAAAACATTTCAGCATTTAAAATCTAGCAAAATGCTTCCATAAAAATAAATGTAAAGTGATTTAATTTACCCTAACCCTATTCAATCAACTGGGTGGTTAGGGAAGATTGAAGAGGATTGGGGCTCAATAGAAAAATAGTGTCAGGTGATTTTGGAGGATGTGTTGTGATGAATTTATCCATGCTTAATCGACGCCGCCATACTAGACAAACAAAACTTGACAAAAGAAAAATACATGTATGAATACCAAATTCTGGCAGTCAGGCTCTAAGGTCAGGTCAGGTCGGGTCAGGTCAGGTCAAGTCATGTCAAGTCAGGTAATAAACAAAACTGTAGACAATACGCACTTGGGATAATTTAATTTAGCCATCTAACTGAATTTGTTTTTTCCAGATTTTTTTTTAGCCGACTGACCAATCCTACTTGTACTTGAAACAAGACTAAGTGGTTTCTCTTCCATTTCTAAACATGAATATTAGATACAGTTGTCTACAAGATATGGTTTTTTCCCATGGTGTGTCAATGGCAACAGCCAAAGCCAAAACCCAAACCACAATCTACCAGACTCGGAAACACCATCGGTTTACGCTCATTGAAAACTAGACCTTGAAGAACAGTGCTAATGTACTGCACATCAGGTTAATCCTAATTTAAACCAACAAGGAATGTCACAGTTTTCTTACAATTCACGAGAATGGATAGTCACATGACATGTGTTTCAGTGTACGAGCCATTGTATAAGCCCGTTTAAACATCCACTGTTCTGCAATCGAACAATGCTTAGTCGGAAATTATCTAAATTGAATCGGTAAAAAAAGAAAGAAAAAAAACAAGAACTACACAACTTACAGGAAACCAAATGGGTCAAGGTCGATGCTGGGTCTGTCGGGTTTGTTCAAGTAGCCGTCTTTCAGTCCAGTCACCTGATTTAGGATAAGGCCCATCTGAGAATCATAATCAGACAAAACAATGCCAATCAATACTAGGTTAGTTTATGAATTTATCTGTCGGGGCATCGACCTCATTTAGAATGCGGCCCAATTGAGAATCCAAAAAGGCAAACAAGAAAAAAAAATAGTTTCAGAGAACATTCACACATTTCCAGCTTTCAATGTATGCTTGTTGCATAAAATGTGACTTTATTCTACTGTATCATTTTCTAAAGAATAGGTTTTAACAGTTAAAGTAAGTTTCTGCCATTTCCATTAACCCTAACTCCCTACCCATTTTTACTTACACATAACCTGAATCCTGCAAAATCCTCCAATTCCTAAATTTTTAAAACTCCAAGTAACCTGAATCCTGCAAAATCCTCCAATATTGGTCACTGGTGACCATACAGCCTGTATCCTGCAAAATCCTGCAGTCTTGCCCTGGCTGCAGTCAGTAAAAACCCAAGTAACCTCAATCCTGCAAAATCCTGCGATGCATCAAACTCCAAGTGACCTCAATCCTGCAAAATCCTTGTGTGTCACATTCAGCCTGATAACCTGAATCCTCCATATTCCTGCAGGGGTAAAACCCCAAGTAACCTCAATCCTGCAAAATCCTGCAATGCATCAAACTCCAAGTGACCTCAATCCTGCAAAATCCTGCATTTTGCAATGAGGAATTTGGAGGATTTGGGAGGGTTAGGGTTAATGAACTCAGTAACTTGTATACATTGGAAAGCTCTTGTTTGTTTTGCAGAATCTAGATAAATAAAAAAAAATAAAAAATATATTGTATTCATTGCCCACCTACCTGGATAAATGTTAGCACATTACTCAGTGGCTCAACAATTTCCCACAAATTTCTGAATTTGGTCTAAAACAAATTTGATGATCACAAAAAAAAGTGAATGTCTGACCTGATAGAAGTAAGGGTCGTGGAGATTGGCCTGAACCTGCTGCTGCATCCATTCAAGATTCTCCGCCAGGAACGTTTTGATCTTCAGGCAATCTGACGTCATGTAGTGGCAGAAGCTAGCCTGCATGTTGAACCACTCCATGTAGATGTAGTCTGCGGTTAGGAAACCCTCCACTAGACCGGCAGCGTAGGCCTGAAAGGTGTCATTGTAGTCAGGGCTGGTGGATACAGTCAAGTAATTCCATCTGGGAAACACAATAGGATTGGGGATTAAATTGATTGCCTGAACATCGATACAAAAATTTCAGTGTTTACTTTTAATACAAAAATTAAAAAATAAATTAAAAAACAGCAATATTCGGACTCTTTTACACTGTAAAGAAATAGTTGTGGGCAGAATTAACATATGTCACGTGACAAATAATGTAGTAGTAGGCCTATTCTGATGCTACTTCAGTGGTTATGAGAGAATTGAGATATTAAAAAAAAAGAATTTTCTTACAAATATGGAAATGTTTCTCAGTCCCATTTTCATGTATTTTCAACATCTTTTCACTGATTACCTTCATTGAGATTTGAGATGATGATTGTGTATCTACAGGCCCCAAACAAAACCCAGTTTGAAGTTAGTGGACTTAATATACCCAACTAGCTTGCAACATTGAAAATCAACAGGTATGTCGTAGATAGAGGGCAGGGATTGGATTTTTGTGGGAAATGTTGGGGTATAAACGACAGCACAAAATGCAGCACAAAAATAAAGATGGCGACTTTTACGACGCACGTAGCCTTTAGTCAAGGAGCACGAATGCACCAGCACCTGGTCAAGTGTCCAGGTAGTCTTGCACACCTTGAATAAAGGCTACGACCCATCTTAAACAGGCAAAACCGCGGGCGCGTTGATTCGCAAGACGGCAACTGAAAAACACATAGGAAAATCACATTTTCTACCGCAAGAATTTAAGAAACTGTTCAAAATTTAAAAATATGTCATTTGAATTGAGAAAATTATACAGTTTGATTAGTCCGAGTTACTGGACTCTAGTTATCGCTTTTTTAACATTTGGACATCATCTGGCGCTACTAGAGCTACTAGTAGCGCCAGATGATGTCCAAATGTTAAAAAAGCGATAACTAGAGTCCAGTAAGGCTACATAAAATAAATGAATTGTTTCTCATCAGAACCCTTTTGAAAAAATGGTCCGTCAGGGCATTTTATATTTTATATTTTATAGAATAAAAATGTCGCCGAATCTTTGAAACTGGTATCTGACTAAACAACTACAGGCGCGCTGGTTTCGTTCGTGCCTACCGCATATACATACATGTACATGTTGATGAACCGGGCGTTGGTGGTAAGCGCTGATGTGCATTTAGCTCTGATTGGATAATTTTTGTTGCGACCTGCGAACGTAGGTTACTACTTCCGTGGCTCAGCTGCGCGGCAGAGCATGTACGCTACCCAGAATGCCGTGCGTTTTTCTACACAGAAATCTATGAAGCTCGTTAGGTGTTTTCCAGCGCCCAGTTATAGTATGGGCGCCACCGCGTGCGGGGGTGAAAGCGCTAGTTGACAAAAGCTTCGTTGGGACATTGCATTCTTTATCTAAATTACAAATTGTTTTCGTTGATTTACTTTCCAAAACTGACCAATGCACACATTTCATATAGAATAAAAGCTCAAATAATGTTGGTAGAAACTAGAAACACAAAAATATAGTTAAATCGATTTATTTTCTCATATAATTTTGAGCACCCCAGGTTTTTTTTAATGAAAGAGGCCCCACAGACACCGTTCTCACTACTATTATACTCGGCTTCTCCGATCTCCTGTCCGCCGTCGATTTAGATTTTTCCGGCTTGCTTCTGCTGGAACATGTATGGCCACTAAAAACATTCACTTGGCCCGCGTGAGTTTAAACTGTTATTGCTTTCAACAGCGTGTTTTTACAGCATATATACAAAATAAAAATAATAAAAATCTCGGAATTTTCGGGCGTCCGGTACATTTATATTTTGTTTATAAAATATAAAAAAATATCCACCCGGCCCGAAAAATTGGCCCGGCCGCTGATGAGAAACAATTAATTTTTTGTATGTAGCCTAACTCGGACTACAGTTTGATATTGATAAAGTCATTGTGGAATGATACAAAACAACTTTCAGTTTCACTCTATTTTGGTCAAAACTTGAGCGGGCCCAGCGACTCCGATCAGAACGAAACGATGGGCGCATTGTGTCGTACTTCATTTTGCACAGACATAACGATCAGGGGCTGCTATTGCTAAGCACAACAATTTGCTGAGCATGACAATTTGTCCTTGGCAAAAACAAGGTTACAGACCAAAATTTCCCCTGATCTTTATTGTTCTGGATTGATAATCAGCTCTTTTTTTGCTTAGCATGAAAAAACATGTATAATTTTGGTTGGTAACCTGTTTTTAATGAGCAAGACTTTTTGTGCTAAGCAGCCTCCATGATATGACCCACCCCGTTTCTAGATGGATGTCAGTGAAGTTCGCCCATGCGACGCTGCCAATCGGATGATATCCGTCCACTAATTTCAGTGTCGCATTAGCTGGATCCAGGACTGCAGAAACACATCTTGAACTTGAAGACTCCTGGACAGCTGCGCTAGCAAAAATCAAACCCAACAGCAGAAAACAACACAATGTTACTCGATAAATTGCCATACTTTCTTGAGTTTTGGGGGACCGACAATAAATTGTCAAACTAGCAGTAACACTCAGTAGCACTAGAACTCGACAGTCGACAGTAGTTTGTTTTGTACATCAGTCGGGAGTAACTTCCAATCACAAATATATGTAGTGAATGTAATAGTGCGCGACTGGGGACACGACGAGACTCACTGGTGGCATATGGTGCATCATTTGTGGCAGCGATTATCTCTATCTGTAGGATCCTACAGTCCTACAAAATGGTTTCCCGCATATACTGCAACGTGTACCAGTGATCAGTGAATAGGCGCAGCATCTACTTGGACGTGTACCCGTGAAAGGCACGTACACATACACATTTACACATACAAGTACACACGGCCATTGTTGTTCCGTGTATAATTTAGAATGGGGTGGAAGAGCTTGCCGCTTGTTCACGACACGATTTTTTTTGTCCGTTTCTGACTTCGTGTCAAACTTGTTTTACTATTTAGCTAAGAAATGGCAGCATTTGAAAAGTAGCCCACGCAACGTGCTGGACATAGTGATAGAATGTCGAAATTCCGTAATGCTGATGATCTCATCTACGGACGAAGTCGAAGAGAATAAGAGGCTTTCTCGAAACTACGGTTCATAAAATTACTCGAGACAGAATTCAAAAATTGTCAACCTTATAAATAAGCTTGTAATCACATAGTTCAAGTTGCAGTCTTGGTGAGCAGATATGGTATGAAATTTGTAAATGACGCAATTAATGCAAATAGCTGATAAACTCTCGGCCTCCCATGTCAGCGACTCAGCGGCGTACCATTTTTTAGGTACATGTAATTAATACTAATATAACTGTTATTGTTAAGAAATTGTGTGGATTTTGGCGACATTTTGAACCACATTAAATTTAAAGAGATAATCATTTGTCAATATTCGTCTCGCTCGGCCTCTAGTACTAGCACAAGATAATGCCCAAATGTTAAAAGAGCGATAACTATAGGCCAGGTGGTCAAAAGTGCTGCCACATATCGTGCTGGGTATACTTTGCGTGTATCACCATGGTATCACCACTGACTGCACTCTAATTCAAGCCCCATTTAATAGCGCAAAATCAACAAAGTTCAGGGCCAAATAACATGCATGGACATCACTGGGGTTTCTTAAACAAATATTAATTTTTTGTCTTATCCTTTATCTTTCCATTCCGTTTCGATTTTGGGTGGGGTAGCCAATTACATTTTAAATATTCACACCAAAACAAACTCAAGCTTTCAAAGAAAACAAAGTTGATGCATCTGAAACTATTTGTTTAAAAAAAGCTTTCCTTGTTTATTTTTAACATTGACTGATTCCACTTCATCAGCGATTTAAAATCAGCCTTAAAGTTGAAACAAAATTTTCAAGACAAAGAAATTATACAGTGAGATACTGAAATTGAAAAACAACGCCACATTTGAAATAATTTTGACGAGGTCGAATAGGAAGGGAGTGGGTGGTAATTAATGCTTTCTTATAAGGCAATTGAAGAATGACTTTAGGATTCCATTTTATTTTACTTGTGTACATTAGTCTGCATCTGAAATATTGTCATTAATACAAAGACATTGTCCAAAATTGAAAACAAAATTGTATAGCACACAGCACAATTTCATCGTGTACCCTCCCAAATCCTCCAAAATCCATATGATTTTGCACACACCCTAGGGAGTTAGGGTTAATAAAATAAACTACATTACATCATATCATGGTGTAGTTTTAAATGTATATACATAATATTCCACTGCTATTTACATACACTTTTAAAGTAACTGACGTAACAGGCAAAAACACTACACACAAAACATAGCTAGGTTTTATATAATTTGGAAAAAAAGTTATGATGCAAATGCCCTTTCAATTGTTTATGACATCATATGTACATCCGATCAGTGATGATGTATGTACAGTTTTAAGGAGGAAAAACTAGGCCAGAAAAAACAAAGAAAAGATGATATTTCCTCTACTTTTGTACACAAAAAGTGAAGAAAACAAAAATCAAAAACAAAAACGGAAAATCAAAAACAAACAGAGGACAATCAGATTAAAAGAGTACATTTCACACACCTGAATATTGCAAATTTGGGTAAACAAATTAACAAGCATCGTTTGAATTCATTTGTCTAAGTTCATTTGAATAACTTGTAAATAAGGACTAGGTGACTGGTCATGGACTGTGATTACTTAGAGTTGAGATGGGCTTTGTTTAAAGGTGGGATACACCATTGGTCATTGCTTGAATTATCATTAATGGGTGGATTTGGGGGGTTGTATTTTATAGTATCATTTAACTGACCTGTTCGAAGTTTTACAATCATTTATGCCGAGAAAAGCACGAAAAACAGCGTTTGTTTTCAACCGGCATTGGGCAGTTATTCTTATGTTATCTTTGTTTTTTCGCGATCACCGTCCGGCGATCGCAATTTTTTTTAAATAAAACTATATTTTTCGAAATAATTACAGGATATCTAGCGCAATTATTTTGCTGGATGCCTAGAACCATTATTTACTTAATAATTCGGTAGTAAATATTTTCGATATCTGAAAATGGTGTATACTACCTTTAAGACACTGCCTTCGGAACAATTCTTTACTACTTTAACTTTGTCATACTCAGGATATAAGGGCTCCACTATAACACTTGCTACACCACAAAAGCAAAAGAGTTAAAACGATAGAGTAAACAACAAGGAAGACATTATATCTATATCAACTTTTGTCAAATTTGTCATCCATGAAACACCTTTTACTTCCGAACATTTATCTTGAGTGACGCACCAGTGGGAACAAAAATCTCATTTCCCCCTTTTCATATGTATTTCTGAAAACTGACAGTAAATTCTGGGTATCAAAAGGCCTCAATGGTAATTTTTGTTTTTATAATCAAAATGATAATTTATAAGTTACCAAGGAAATTTGTTTTTCAAAAATCTACATTTTACTAGATTGAATACTTTCTACTCAAAAAAGAAAGAAATGGACACTGTTAAAGGTATATACACCATTAAGAGTAAATATTGTTTCGCTGACCTGTTTAAAATTTTGTGTTGGAAAGCTGGAAAACCAAGAAAAAATAATTTCTTGCAGTCTGGTTCCATGATTTTCTTCAGACAAATTCAATAAATTGGGGGCAGTTTTTACAATGATTGCTAGCTGGCAATTGTTTAAAATTTACACAAAATCACTGTGATTTCACAGGATGCTTGAGACTGTTATTAACTTACAGTCAAGTAGTTTTGTTTTGTTATGTTTGCAAATGGTGTATACTACCTTTAATCTCAAAAAGCAAGAAAAAAATATGTATTTATTATACAAAATTGTATATTGATGTATTATACAAAATAAACAGATGTCACTTCCTCAAATTTTCTGTCATTTTGGTTAATGCTGTTACTGTTATAGTATTAATAAATATAATACACATTAACCTTTTCATTCAAACTGTTTCTCCTTTGGCACAAAAAAACAAACAATTTTACAAATAAATACATCAAGTCGTGTTTTACATAATGACTGAGGATACCCTATTGTGTTTCCCTTTGTTCCTGTACTATAACCTAACCTCATAAACTTAGCGTACACTTTAACGCAGGGGACAAAATTAAACAAAGACGAACCCCGGAGGACTGAAAGAATGTACTGCTTCAATGATATTACTCAGCAAATGCCAGCGGGGGACCAGCCACAAGCTATTAGCATTATATAGCGTTTTGGCCGGTTTGCACTTGTTCCCCCCTCGCTGAACAAATCTGTCCTCAGCAGCTCAAGAAAATTGATCCTGGGACCCCGGAATAGTTTACAACACACTAACCAATTTAAATCCGGCCAGAAGTTGTTAAAAAGGCTTGAGACTTTTAGGCTTAAATCACTGAATTTACAGCACATAAGCACTCTAATTACCAATACTGATAACTTTTCACCGTTGCCATTTTGTTGGCACAAAAATATTACTTAATTTAGGTACAAAATATTACTTGGGGCATAAAACAATTGTCCCCCCCAATAAAAAAAACAACCCCCCCAAACCCAACAACACTTTTTCAGCCCACTTTTCCATAAAAAGAGTCAAATTTGTTAAATTTTGACTTCAGCTAACCAGTTGGCCCCGGCCTCCAACGCTTCGATCACATTTTTTTCTAAAAGCTTCAGTCACAGTGATGGTAACAAATTGCAAAAACTCATTGATTTGCAGCATTTTCTTTTCATACTCTTTCAATCTAAATCCGACATTACAATCTATATTGACAAGTAACAGATTTAGAAAGAAAAAAAAACGGGACCCTTAAAAAAAAGTCTCAGTGAATATACAATGTATTTACAATATTTCTTACACTCTGTTTAAGGGCGGCAAGTTTTCTATTTAACTGAGAGAGTTGCCGTTCCTTACGTGTCTCCCCCACTTGTGTCGGTTTTCTTGCTGACGGCTTCGGCAGCTTGCTGGGGCACTTCTGTTGGGTTGGTCAGGATTGACGTGGTGCGACCGAGTAACGTCAAGGAAGACAAGACAGCTACAAAAACGAGAACAAATTAATAAACATCTCAGTGAATATCTAATGCCACTTGCTGGTCCCAGCCCGACCTGACCCGACCCGACCCGACCGCTTGTTATTTACACTCATCCCCTATCTCACTGACCGACTAACTTTTAACCAGAGACCCACCCACTGTGACCCCACCACTGGGTTCTCGAGGGCGATGATAAACTGCCCTCTTGTCGACGCGCAAGTCAGAGGAGTTAGGTTGGCTTGGCAGCACTTCCACCGCTGTGACCGGGTTCAAATTCCGGGTAATTTTTTTTTTTTAAGCTTCAACACCGAAAAGCTTTTCCAAACTATAGAAGTTTCGGCCGAAGAGTACCCTCTCGACTAGAGTTTACACATGGACAGGAAACGTACTGGGTCTGAGGGCAAGCAGTGAGCAGTGCTGGTCCAACCAGGTGACGACAGTTCTACACAGCTCTTCGTTGCTGGTGGTCGACACCGACGTGTTGTAGGACTCAAACAACGGCCGGATGATCATGCTGAACTGTTTATCAGTCATGAGTTCAGGAGAAATACAAATTTTTTCTATTAGACAGATCATGCGAGAGAGTTCAACGATGCAAGATATTTTTGGTACGAATAAGGTTGTGCAAATACAAGTAGATTGATTAATTCTTAATTAGAAAGAAGTATAACTGTTCTGAGACAAATTTTATGGAGCTGCTTAGCACAACAAAAATTGCTTAGCATTGTTCAGGTGATGTTTATTGTTTGTGACTGATATTCAGCTGGTTTTTGTTGCCTAGCATGCAAAGCACATGGACTTTTGGCTGGGAACCTGTTTTTACTTAGCAAGAGTTTTTCGTACTAAGCAAATTTGTGTGCTTAGTACCTCTATAAAATCGGCCTCTGGTTGGGTCCTATAAACTGTGCACAATGAACTGGATGTTGGATTATGTTGAGTTTTCAAAGGATACAATCCAAAACTTCCAATTGTGCCCCGTCCGTTCTCGGACGTAGTCGTCAAAAATGCCCCTCATGTGATCAAATCGTTGTCTTGACAACGGAACTCCGCTGGCTGGAAGTTGGTTTTGGCTTTCGCTGAAATGAAAACAAGTTAAGACATTTATTATTACATTTCTTTACCTTGAATGTGTCAAAACAGTGAACTCGATGCCAATTGTTTTTTCTTCCTTAAAAACAACTTAAATTCCCAATTTATATTTTATTGCTTTCAAATAGTATACTTTTGTCTCTAAAAACAAATCTTGTTAAGATCGAAATATTAGGCCCTCTTAACTTATTTGATTTGTATATTTCAGGTCATTCTAGCCAGTAAGCAGTTTGCAGCAGTTTTAATCTTATTCAAGACATTAATAAATCAGAAAAACCAGAGAACACAAATTACCCCTTCTTTAATTTTTGGCATTTTACAAAGCAACAGCTACCATTTCTTTCATTTGCAAGAGTGTCTCAAGACCTGCTTAGTCTCCTGAGCTTACTTGATCAACGCCTTCAGACCGTTAATCTCCTGCTGCAGTCGATCTTTCTCTTCCTTGACTTTGGCTCGCTCTGCCTGAACCTTCTTGGTGTACTCAACCGCTGCAAGATAACGTCAAACATTTAAGAATCATGTATAATTGAATAGGAAAAATTAGACAAATACGAGGGTTAAATTCCAGATAGTATGTTGAAAACTTTGCAAGTTTATCGGAAATTTGCTCCCTAAAATGGCACTTTTACACCACTTTACTGATTCTTTACCAGTCAAACAACATAACAGGGTAAAAAGATATTGGTACCAAATCCATCAAAAACTCAAATGTGACCCGCTCCATCGTAATCAGAAATAAGTCGCGGAGGCCATTTTACGCAATCGGCCGTTGAAGTGAACGCATGGGTGAAAATCGTGACCAAGTCGATTTTCTGAACATTGTATTTTTAGGAAGTGTAGTTATCACAGATTATTGTCATTAATGTCTTGTATGTAAAAACAATCAATAAAGATGAAAATAAAGAGGATTTGTGTGCGCTGTCCGTATGATTTTGTTAAATTTTGTTTATTTCAAAGCAAAATTTTGTTTATTTCAATGTGGATTCGGCAAATAAATATACACCTGTCATCTTCATCAGACCATAACTCGTTAACCTAAACAGATACACACTTGTGATGGGTATCATTAGAAAGCTTATGAAATTCCCTTCAGTTCTCACCATGTGCATATCTCCAAAAGTCATGTTGCGACTTATTCCTGATTTCGATGGAGCGGGTCACAAATTTGAATAAACACCCTGTGCAACTTTTGGTTTTGTTGCCACTAAACAGATATCACGAGGGAAAATAAATCTTACGTGTAGTTCATGCAAGGATGAAAAGATTGTACACAAATCCATGGTGAGTGGCTGCAGCCGCTACCATTGACTTGTGTTCAATTTCAAGCCGAAGCCACAGCCATTAAGTTATGAATAGAGATCCTACACTCAGTTTCAAACATACCTTTCTGCAGCATGGCTGCCTTACTGACTTTAGCGTTGGGGTTTTGGCTCAGAGCTGGTATGAGATTTTGCAATGTGTCAAAGCCAGACTGAAATAGTAAAAAAAAACACCTGTTATTAGTACTGAAATCATCGGAATGTGCCTCAATGTTGAACGGATAACGGAAGCAAAAAACATAAAAAATGCATGGAAAATACTGGGAATTGTCAACTAATCAAAAATATGACCATATGTGACCTGTTCCAACGAAACCCGGACAAAGTCGCACAATGTGTTTTGTCACAATGTACTCCTGAAGTCATTTCGGGATGGATTTTACCATTTTGAGGTTTTAGGTTTTCCCAAGTCACTCACTATTAATCTACAATCTCCTCAAATTTGAACAAAATCCGTCTACCAGAAGTGTGTTTTTTTGTCAATTTTGTGAAACATTTGTGTACAGAAATAATACGCTTTTCTGAACTTCAAAGCTGTTTATCTCATAATTAGGTTGTCAGGGTTTTATCACTAAATCCAGACCCCAGGGAAGATAGGGTGGGGGTACATGTAAATGATACATCATTTTAAAGCTGAGAACCTAGAGAATTTGAAAAAAGCAAAATCTGAAAAACTAAAAAGTCGACTTTGTCCGGGTTTTGTTGGAACAGGCTAGGTCACATATTGTTACAAGATTTTGGCTCGAAAAAATTGACTGTAGCCAGATAAAACCTTCTGAATAAAACCTTCTAAACAATAAACTGAAAGTTTGTTGTATCACTCAATCAATGACTTATTTAGAGATTGCCAACATAGGTTTGAATAAAACTCCATCAGTAGCGCACTGGAGCAGTATACAAGTGGTCACAGGTTCGAAGCCGGCGTCGCTTCAAGTTTTCTTAAAAACAGACCAGATTTTTAGAGTGAACAGCGTCAGTGTACCTCAAGGTTTCTTGATAAATTTGACATACCTTGATGTTAACTCGTCTTTTCTGTTCAGCAGAGATGTGGGTGTCTTTCTTCAAAGGCTGTGGACAGCATAGATACACAAGGGATATTGAATAATTATTACAGAAAATATCAAGACAAAGATGCTGAAAAGAGAGTTTAATTTTGCATTTCGGCAATCACCAGAATACAGTTGTAGTGAATACGGGTGCGAAATTGAGTCTCAAGTAAAATTTCCCTCACCCCCAAAAAATAACAAAAATACTGATAAAAAAAATGAATACATTTTTTGAAAAGTACAAAGACTTACATCAGACAAAGATGCCGAAGATCCAATGGTAAAAACTGGAGAATCAGGCGCGGAAACTAAGGAACCTATAACAAGAATTTTTTAAGATCACAGTCCAGTTGTATTTTATTTCAGTTTCCTTTTATTTTTGAAACAGAAGAAATACCACACAGTGCATTTCTTAGGGTGTTTAACTCGTGTGCGATGGTGCATGGGTTCGAACCCTGCCAGGAACTAGGGGGTTAGGAATGGTCTACACAGAAAAGTACCTCATAATATCGAATACTGCTATTTTGTTGTTGTGGCGGTATACGACGGAGTCTCAAACAACCAACACTGTACAAACAAGCCTAACACAAGGGTGGGAAACAGATTGGATGAGGGTTGGGCTGCAATTGACTTGAATTTTAGCTTTTTAATTATCATTTTTTTTTTTTTTTTACTTTTGGGAAGGAATAATTTGATTTGTTTTTAACTTACTTGGGCCAGCACCAGTCGACGTCTCCCTGCTGGATAAGATGGCACTGAATGATGAAGTCGTCGAGGTTGATGTGTCGGGAATCGATGTGGACTGGGTGGAAAAGATGCTGGCCGTAATGTCGGACATCTTCAAATTGATCAGATGATTGAAGTTAATGAAATCTCACTCTCATATGTCACATCCTCAATCAGTTTCATCATAAGATATTAACGTTTTCTTTTCCTTTAAAACAAAACTCAGATAACATGCATTGAAAAACAAGGTGCAAAAATAATAACAATACTGTATTTTTATATAGCGCACGTATCGACCAGAACTGGTACTCAAGGCACTGCATCATTATTGACTACCTAAAATTAATATTTTTTGGCAAAATACCAAAAATATCACACTTACAGTGCATTGTAGAGCTGTTTTGTCTGGGAATTCAGTCTTCACCGGGTGAAACATGACCGTGTTGCTGGTTGTTGCCGCCGACATAATATCAGTGGTAGTCTGAGACCGGATATTACCTGTGTTTGCAGACACTAACATAAACAATGGCATTGCTGCCTGTCACACTTAACAATAACGGGCAAAGAGTTCTTTAGTTGTGTTACAAGAGTTTGAAGTGAACACTGGGCCGAGTGCCTTCTATAACTCAACAAGGACTGGTGCTTTGTTTGTGAACATTACAGAAAATGTCAAATGAACCATTTCGTACCATGAAATGACATATTGTGGATCACTGCCAACACCACAACAAATGTGTGCACAAAATCTGTGCTGTGTTTGTCACTTCTAGTACAATTTGACCAAGTCACACTTTGGAATTGCAGGATTTTGCAGGATTCAGGTTATGTGTAAGAAAAATAGGGTAGGGTAGGGAGTTAGGGTTAACAGTTGATCGAGTATCATGCGTGCTCAGTTTAATCAATCTGGTCTACTACCCACAACCAAACGGCCTCAGAAACATAAGCTGCCAACAACTACAGAATTTAACACTGACACTTTACAATGGAAATAGCATAACTGGCAATTGCAGAACTGTTGACCGCTCAATGCAACAAGTACCACAGGTTTGTGCACCAGTTGCATTCTGTTGAGCTGATTAAGGCGAGCGTGATCCTCCCTTCCAACTCACAAATACAGCCTGTTGAGACAATAAGTACCTTGTGTCAGTAGCTGGGTAAGTAGTGCAGCATTACTGGACATCCCACCAGCGATACCAGAGCTAGAAGGACCAGGGGGAGCAGGTGCTATCTTGGCCGGCTGTTTGGGCCGTATCACGTGAGTCTTCGGCTTGGCTCCCATCTGAGAGATCTTCATCGAAGAGCTGGCGCATGTCCTGGATGCCCCTGCCTTCTTGGTGGCAGGGGGTGGATCCTGGTAATCACTGGCCCTAGACAGGTGGATGGGTATCGGTTGCTGGGATATCGCAGGCTGTCGCTTGATCGCCTGTGGCTGCACTGGCTGCTGCTGCTGCTGCTGCTGTATGATGGTGTTGGAGGTGATTACGTTTTGTCGGAACACCTGTGTGGCTACGGGTTTGCTGTTAGAAATGGTCGTGATCTGGGCGATGTTTTGCTGCTGCTGCTGCTGCTGTTGTTGTTGTTGTTGTTTCTGTTGTGGCAACGGGAGTGGCTGGGTCTGGTTTGGCACCTGTGTGGCCACAGCCTGCAGCAGCTTGAAGGCAGCCTGAGTGTCTTCAACAGATAGAGGGTTTAGAGGGTTTATTCCCAGCGGCAACTGCTGCTGGTGGTTCTGGGTGTTAGCTAACATGTTCTGAATAGTTGTCAGGTTCTGCTGCTGCTGCTGCTGCTGCTGCTGCTGCTGCTGCTGCTGCTGCTGAGCAGCAAGCTGCTCCACTGAGATAAAGTTCAGTCCTGACAAAAGCTGTTGCTGTGTCAACTGGCTGATGGTTATGTTACTCCTGTTTGATTGCTCCTGAACGGTGGTTGTTTGTCCCACTCCTGCCACTGATTTTTGGAGTTGGTCAGCTGGCTGCATGCCAACCTGCAAGGTAACCACCTGCTGCAAGTCTGTGTTCACTGGCAGCAGCTGCTGTTGCTGCTGCTGTTGCTGTTGCTGCTGCTGCTGCTGCTGTTGCTGCTGCTGCTGCTGCTGCTGCTGACGTTGTAATGAAGAAGCAGCCGCAATTATATTGTTTAGTGTCACCGCGTTGTTATCACCCTGTTGCAGCATTGGCAAGGTGATGGCACCCCCGCTCTGGATCTGCTGCTGTAAGGTCTCCTGCTGTTGCTGCTGCTGTAGTTGTTGATGTAGTTGCTGCTGCAGTTGTTGTTGCTGCAGTTGTTGCTGCTGCTGTATTTGCTGCTGCTGTATTTGCTGCTGCTGTATTTGCTGTTGTAGGGACTCCTGCTGCTGCTGCTGCTGTTGCTGCTGTTGAATCTGCAACTGCAAGGACTCCTGTTGCTGTTGCTGCTGCAGTGACTGCTGCTGCTGCTGCTGCTGCTGCTGCTGCTGTTGAATCTGCAGCTGTAAGGACTCCTGCTGTTGCTGCAGCGATTGTTGCTGCATCTGCTCCTGTATCGTCTCAGGCTGCGACAGCACTGACCCCGGCAGACTGTTTTGACGGTGCACCTGCACTGGCTGGCCCTGCAAGGCAAGCTCCTGTTGTTGGTTGGCCTGCACATTGATTGGTGCCTGGCCAAGTTGGTTGATGGTCTCCTCATATGTGTCAGCGACAGGTAGAAGCTGCTGCTGCTCCTGTTGCTCCTGTTGCTCATGTTGTTGCTGCTGCTGCTGCTGCTGCTGCAACAAGCTAGATGCATCCACATTTTCCGTAGCTTCAACTTCTTGTGCCAACAATGCCTACAGAACAAAACAAATATCACAGAGTTGCAACAACAAAATGATCACCTCAAACCCTTCATAACATAACCACGTCCCTGAACAAACATTGCCACCATAAGTTTAGGTATAAGTTGTGTACCTTTTTCAATGCTAACCCTTTCAAAACACTTGTTTATGTCCAGCTTAGAGACTTTACCTGTGCCTGCTGTTGAAGTCGATTCCCAGAGAAGACAAATGTCCCTTGGGTTAAGGAGCCACTATTGGCATTGGCCTGCCTGATGTTAACGTCTGTTCACAAAAACGCAAACAAAACCAAAACAAGTATTTAGTTTTGGAACAGAAAATCAATAAAACTGTCATCGAGTCATAAATACCACAGATAGTTTCACAGATACCGCCATCCTTGTAATCTTTAGGCTAGGAGTTAGTGTCCTGGTAAAACATCTGGAAGCTGCTTTTACTTTAATGAAGCATTTGGAATAGTGACCAATTAAAGAGGGGTATTTGGATCATAAATACAGGTTAGTCCACGAAATGTTTGCAGTTTCCTTACCT
Organism: Crossaster papposus; assembly: GCA_037893245.1. NCBI lineage: Eukaryota > Metazoa > Echinodermata > Asteroidea > Velatida > Solasteridae > Crossaster > Crossaster papposus. Next base: position 446,013 of record JBAIAA010000072.1, on the reverse strand, counting down.
GTTAAAATGTCCAATGATTCGGCGAAGTTTGGCTGAAGCTGAATCAAACCGGGCTGGATGATGTCCGGATTGATGCCAACATGAACTTATAACAAACAAAAAATGTAACATGAATAAGATTAATACTGCTGCCAACTGCTTACTGGCTGGCGGGAATGACCTGAAATATACAAATCAAATAAGTTAAGAGGGCCTAATATTTCGATCTTAACAAGATCTTCAAAAAAATGTAACAAATAAAATTACTATGATTTTTCTTTGTGTTAAAACAATGTTGTGCTGTTAACCCTTAAAGGTAGGATACACCATTTGCAGATATCAAATATATTTACTACCGAATAATTAAGAAATGCCCTAATTATTTGAAAGTAAATAATGATTCTAGGTATCCAGCAAAATGATTGCGCTAGATATACTGTAATTGTTCTGAAATCTAATTATTTTATAAAAAACAGAGGAGGTTGGAAACGAAAGTCGTTTTTTCTTTTTTCTTTTTTCGGCATTTATGCCGGTAAGTATTCGTGCTACAAGGTAAAACAGTACCTAAACTTACTACGCCTGGCAGTTCAATAGAGTTAAAAATTGGTTCATAAGAAATGTTATAAAATTGTTGCCCAGAAACTTACAGAGTTCTCGAGGTAAGGGGAACGGGAAGGGGTTCTGGCTGAGACTGGAGAAGAGTGTGTCGTTAAACTCGGAGAGCAAGGCCTCCTCATCCAAAATCATGGGCTCGGGAGACGGTGACTGGCTCAGGCCAAAGTTACCTACAACTTTGTCTAAGATTGACGCCGCCTCGTCGTGATTCTGTAAGCAGGGAAACCACAATTGTGACCGAATCCCTCGAAATGAGTCTTAAGGACAATTTTTCAGGTATTTAGGTTTTCACATGCAGTGGAAATCAATCATTGGCTCTTCGTTTTGGTATATCACTCAGGTTCGCATAGTAAAACATTTGGACAAAAAGTTTTTATTGTTTACATTGATTTTTACCGTGCAGAATACGGTTAAAAAGCTAATTGCTCAAAAGTAGCTCTGGCGACTCAAGACTCATTTTGGTTGGGTTGGGTTGGGTCACAAGTTTGATACATGTGCAATTCCCATTTGTGAAAGGAAATGCTATATGTCCATGACAGAGACAATTAACCACAATATCTTAGTCTGTAATCTCCTTGATCATTACTAGATGATAAGTTTTGAAATTTTGGTTCACTGGCAATAAAGTTTGGTTTTATCCCTTGTTTAAAAAAACTATGCAAAACAATACAGGTACCTTGTTTCTGCAATCTCTAATTCCAAGGGAAGCACATTTTAACCAGTTCGCGCCAGAGGACGTATATACATGCAAAGTTTTCCCGAGATTCAAAACGGATGACGCATACACACGTCACGAGCAAGGCCAGAAATGCGTGGGTGTGCTTCCCGGTACCATCAGCCTGAACCCGCCTCGGTTAAAATAATCCTGACGCGAACTGGTTAAAAACTAGAAAACAGTGCTGACCACAGCAGTCCGTGTTTACCATCACCATTTTGTGCTAACTGCGATAGCAGAAACATTCTGCGCTAATCATGTAAGCCCACAATCCTTAGTTACGAGCATAAATTCCTCGCTAACCTGTGAAATCCGCTCGCCGTAAGCATGGAATTCTCTGCAAGAGTAAGCAGGAAATTACCGGTAAGCAGATTCATGAAATTAGACCATGGATTACCTCAGTTTTGTCATCGTGTGAGGCTGAATGTAATTTCCGATAGAAAATTCTCCATTTCTGGTATTCCCGGATGACTGTGCTGAGTGTTCGCTTCCAATATTTGCCTTCAAGCACCACGGCCTAACAGGAGAAACAAAATAACACAACTAAGATTAACAACAATTTGATTCAAACTCAGTTGCAAGACATCTGCAATTATCAGGTGGTACGTCAGGTGGTATATCAGGTGGTATGCAGTGTTGTGGGTTTGAGTCATAAGTGACATAAGTATTCCCATAAAATGATTCTAGAATTAACCCTAACCCCCAAGGGGTATTCTGTAAGTTGCCTTCAACACATCAGATTGCATCATGTGTCAACCTTGCTCAGTGGGAGAGATCCATCAGGTCCACCTGATGCACTTTGTTGTGTGTGGAAGGGTTAGGGTTAAGGATGAACCAAAATATAAAAATTGATAATGAAATGTGTAATTGACAGTACATCGCATCTGGAGATAGTCAGAGTATACCCGTACAGGATAACGTCTGAGACCTCGTATACCAGGCAATCAGAGTCAACTGACATCATTTTGAGCAGAAATACAGACTAAAGCCGTGTTCGCACTGGACTTTTTGGGGGGAAGGTTTTACTGAGACGATGGGAAAATAAAAAATGGTCAAATGTTACCGCTGTTCGCACTTGGACTTTCGACACGGACAAATTTTACCGAGACCGCGGGAGAAGTAGCCGAGCTGTCATTATAATGACACGTGAGGCTTTGCATGACCTTTCTGCATTGACCCCGGTGTACCCATTCGCGCGCGCACGTTTTTTTGTCCGATCGCATTATTGACGCCATCGTCGGTTTTTAGCCGATTTTGTGTAGCATGACCTTGCACTGGATAGCCAGGTGAACGTTTTCCTGGGCCGCTTTTACCGACACGCGCTGTTCGCACTGGACTTATCGTCTAGGGAAAAGTGACCAGGGACGTTTTCCCGGGCAGCAGTTGGCCGGTAGAAGTACCCACTGGACTCGGGAGAAGGGAAAATGTCCTAGGCTGTCCGCACTAGACTTAAAATGGGAAAAGGACCCATCGTCTAGGTATATTTTATCATTTTAAGTCCAGTGCGAACAGGGCTTAAGCTGCTGATTGGCCATTTCGGCTGCCATGTTTTTGTAACGTAACAACAGGTAAACAGAAGACACGATATTGCGATAGAAAGTGCCTGCTGAAAGGACAGAACCTTGAGGTCAACATTCAGTATTGTTTTGCATAATTAATCACTGAATTTGCTTGCATTTTTAGTTGATTTTTAACAAAAGTACATTTGCGTGAGGATTTGTTGTCACTAACCCGAGGGGCACTGTGTGTGTTGTCGACCAATGGGAAAGCAAATTGGCAGACGACCGGTTTCCTCTTCATACAAACTGCGCAGATAGAAACAGGAAGGAACAAAACAAAAACATAATAAATTGAATGAAAACTGACACAGTTGAATAACTTCAGTTGAATAAAAAAATTCCCCATTGAATGTATAACAAACGATACACCAGAAAATGTACAAAGTACTTTGGAATTAATAAAGTTTGTTAAGAAATGTGCAGAAACTGCAGAAAAAGTCTTTTTTTTTGCCAAAATGTTGCTTCAGAGACTTGTGACTGACTATATTCAGTTGGGTCACATGCATAAATGTTTACAATGTATGTTCAAATTGAAATTGTAATTTGTGTAGACACTCGGGTACTTAAAAACTTGAACAAATGCTGGTACCAAAACCAAGCTATTCCAGACAAATACATTTTTTTTAAAGCAATAAAATTACTCGGGGGGGGGGGGGGGGGGGGGGGGGGGAAAGGGGGCCCAAAAAAGTGCGCCACCAACGTTGAAATGTATCTTATTCATTCTTCCACGCTCACGAGCAGCACATCTCATACAGTAAATACGTATAGATCGCTACCTCGAAGCGCAGCATTGAAACACGTACAGATTTGCACTCGATGAGCTCCGTGCATCGCTCCGCGAATTCAGTGATTTATGCTACGTCCGCAAAGTCAGATTCGTACAGTACAGGCATGGCGTAAACTTTCACGTTTGAGAATTGGCAGAAACCATTAAAAAAAAAAAAACCTAAAAAAAAGGTCAAATATCTAGAGGATGTACCGAGGGATTTTTATTTAACTTTCAGGAATGAAAGATCTATTCCTAATTATTACGTTAGTGGAAAAAAATCAGAGGATGAACGATAATTTTTTTCACATTATGTCGATATTTGTAGCCATTTTAGGGGAGACGTTTTGTAACGAAATTCCCACCTGGACCCATTCATACACGTTAGCTGCTGCAATAAACCAACGGAAAATTGTCGGTAATATTTTTACGCATTTTATTTAAAACTAAGCACCTCAACAATTAAAAATACTCTTTCAATATAAACTATTATGTTTTCAGTGCTGTTAAAGTGAGAATTTTAACAGTATACATGGATTTTTTATTTATGTTTAATGGTCATCACCTTTTTTAAAAATGGAGTGTACCCAAACTGCGATCGCAAATGATTGCGCAACACCCCTTCCGCCCCCCCCCCCCCTGAAAATTACTGTAGTTTCTCCGTGTGAATATGGCTGCCAATGCAACAAAGCGTCATATTTCAGTACGTTAAAACCCAAGTTCAACTGTATTACTTTTGAAGACCAAACCAGGAAGGCTTTTTTTAGAATTGCCGATGGTGAAGTTCTTCATCAAGTTGCTTTGTCGAGGTGTGATATCAGGTCGGCAGTCATGCATAAAGATTCCTGCCAGCCACGGATTGTGTACCCCTTAGTGCCCAGTACATTATAGGACAGTATTGAAAACAAGTATGATGGATTATGGCATTAATGCTGACAGGTATTGCTACCAACGAACAAATTTCCAGTTCTCTCTGCATGCGGTTCTCTCTTTTATGGGTAAATGCAATACATGGGGCTATCATCCACAAAAAGACATCAACACAAACAAATTTCGCACAAGAAAAAAATCCAGTCCACAATGACCCAGGCTCTTTAGGAGGTCAACTGACAAAAGGTCCACAGCTGATGGGGTCATTTAGACAGACTATAAAAAACATCTGTCTGGTCACCCCTCAAAGCCCACCTGGGATTTCCAGACATTTCCAGCCCGGAGGTCAATTAAGGCAAAGGGGATAAATATTTTGCTATTGTGCAGTATTGCACAAATGTCAGGGACTATTTTATTTGCTAGCTTATTATTATTATTATTATTTCTTTTCGGCAATGAAACCGAGGATTCCTCAAAAGCGCCCAAGGCACTGTAGCTCGTAAGCCTGAAGATACCAGTAGGAGGATATGAAAATGTTTACTAAACAATGCAGTTTAACAACTGTGTACCCCAGCCAGTAAAACCAGGCAGTGAATTAAATTCAGTGTTCCACAACAATAAATTTTGTAATTATTATTAGGAATAATTACAGGATATCTAGCGCGATCATTTTGCTGGATGCTCAGAATCAACATTTACTTTCAGTTGGGTAAGATATTTCTTAATAATTCGGTAGTAAATATTTTCGATATCTGCAAATGGTGTATACTACCTTTAATACCTAACAGTGTCCCCCCCCCCCCCCCCACACCCACCCAGGTCAAGGGCACAAAAGGTCCCTGTGTGTATACACTGTACATGCTGTGCCTATTCATATGTACTGTACATACATACAATGATGTCAGTATGTAATTGTAGAATGTGTGTGCATTTGCTCATGGTTAAACCATGGAGGAATAAGAAGGACTTCCTCCATGGTTAAACAAGATGTTTTTACAATTATTTACACACGATGTGAATAAAATGTACAAATCTTCCATACTTTATGTGGACCTTTGAACAAAATGATGTTCACAGGATGCAGGAAGAGGGTATGGATTGTGGACTTGCACAAATCCACAGTCCATTTATCCCTATCTCCCCCCAAAAATCGGAGCTTTAATTGGGTTAGGGTAAATCTGCAGAAAAATTAAGGGGAACACTTAAAAGACTTAGAATCAACATTTGGGGTTGAAAACATTTCTGGAAGTGAGAAAAATTAGTATTTAGCCAATGTTTTCTTAATCTGAACTACATGAAGACAGAGGAATGTCCACCGTACATACATACATGTACGTACTGTAACATACGAGCATCATATATCCATGGAGGAATTCCTTCTTATTCCTCCATGATATATCACTGCTCAAGTATATTTGTGACTATACATTAAACTTGTAACATGTACATGTACATGCACACATGCCCTGAGTTGCATAGTGCACAGACAGAAACCATGAATGCTACATGTACATTCCAGCTGTTCCCTTGCTCTATGATTCCAGGAATGCTGGAAGCCATATCCAGTGTGATCATGGAGGAATAAGAAGGCCATGGTGTGATTGTTCTGGATGCAGAATGGGTGAAACATTGATCAGGCTTCTAGCTCTAGGTCAGGTCAAACACCAACCCTGGTTCAGGCTTGTCCTAGCTCAAATTACTTCTGCACTGTACATGTATGTAACCATGGGGGAATAAGAGCAGATTCCTCCATGATGTATTAACACAGAAGATATTTTGCGCTAAATATCCTGTAATTGTTCCGAAAAAAAAGGAATTTTATAAAATCAAATACAAGATCGCCGAGTGGCAATTGCAAAAAAGAAGAACAACTGCCCCACACCAGTTGAAAACGAATGCCGTTTTTTGTTGTTGTTTTTTTGGCATTTATGATTGTAAAATTCCGGACAGGTCAGTTAAACAATAATTACTATAAAAATCAACTCCCCAAATCCACCCATTCCTGATAATTCAAGCAATGGTGTAACCTATGATCAGAGCCAGTGCAATATATATGTACATAATAGGCACATCATTTAAATATCTTCTTGCTCGTAACAAATCCAGAACCATTTGTGACTTTTTCCAATTCAAATACCATTCAAAGAGTGCCTTCACCTGAACCATAGAGCTCTATGCCTGAACCAACACTATAGTGAATGGTATTTGTTACAAATCAATGTGTACAAATTGATACTGGCTACATATTCACAATAGTGAACTACAGTTAGTGCTAGGTTACCAAACCAATATGCTGACCTATGTAGGAAAGGTCATCTTGGCTTGTGCCGTGTATGCTAGGGAAGCACAAATCAAATGTGCATGAATAACTCACACATAGGGCCAAATGAAAAAAAATCGTGTTTAGCGTCTACGCACGCTCCCTTTTTTGAGGCGAACTTTTTTTTCTTAAAAAAACAAAAAAACTGATTTTTGTTTTATTATCTTACCTTTTTGAAAAATAAAATAAAAATAAGATCGTATTTTTAGACTTTAGCATTACATGCTGTGGAAATAGTCTATTAGTACGTACGTCGGTTGAAGACCATCTTCAAAAATAGCCCGGCAGGTTGTCTTGAAAAATGTGTCAGGCGGCCATTTAAAAAAAAAATCAATAAAAAGGGCCTCCTCCTTTCTTTCTTTCTTTCAAAAAGGCAGGACGCTAAAACATGTTTTGGGGGGTTTTGGGGGCCTAAAACAGGGTCAACTGAAAAATGATTAATGTTACAGAAACTGAAACATTTTGAGAACAAAACATTCGATTGCTCCAATGATTCTGGTCTGCTTTTAATAACATGCCATAATTAGTCAGTGATAAGCATTTAATTACAAGTACTTGTTAAAGGTAGGATACACCATATTTGCAGATATCGAGAAAAAAAATACTACCGAATTATTAGGAGATATTTTACTTATTTGAAAGTATATATAATGATTGTAGGCATCCAGCAAAATGATTGCGCTAGATATCCTGTAATTATTCCGAAAAATTGAATTTTATTAAGAAAAATTTGCGATCGCCGGACGGCGATTGCGAAAACCAAAAATAACATAAGAATAACTGCTCGACGCCAGTTGAAAACAAACGCTGTTTTTCGTGCTTTTCTCGGCATCCATGATTGTAAAACTTTGGACAGTTAAGGTAAACGATATTTACTATGATGAATTACAACTTCCAAAATCCACCCATTCATAATAATTCAAGCAATTACCAATGGTGTATACCACCTTTAAAATTAAGTACATTGTACATGTACTCCAATGTGTATGGTCTATGTCCCTCCTGGTCTCCATTGAAAACACGTACTAGCTCACCGTACCTCAGCACGAGGTTTTTAAGTACATGTACATGTACAGTTGCATTGTGCAGTAGGGCCAATACAATTGGGCATTTTCTAACTGTTCACGAATGGGTCTCTTTGTCCCGACCCCCAAAAGGTGAATGCAGTACAGGTGCATGTTTTATACTTGGCATTCCAAGTGAGTGAATTAACCCAACCGCAGTAGGCATGTATGAGCAAGCTTAAAAAAATCTCAAATTTATCACAAAAATTGAAAGATTTTTTTGTAAGACTGATGAAGATGGTGCAGCCAATATTAAGATTGATTTTCTGACCACGTTATTGCGATGGTAAGAAATATTTTATGGCGACACAATTGGAATGTTTCATTCCATGAGGCAAAAAAGAGTTGAATGAAAAATTCTATCTGTCACCAAATAAATCACAAACATTCAAAATATTTGTATAATATTTCACCAGTTAAAAAGCCTGCTTAGAAATTGCATTTTATTATAGAAATCTATAAGAAAATTACGTGATCTAGTTCCTATCTCTGAGCCTGTGTAATCCTACAGGGCGTTTTAAACTTACACTGTTGGTGCCACTCTCTCCAGATGGCATTGTTCAATCTTATTTTATCCTTCCAGGTCAGCCGCATTCCTTTGAAGGATTTCCACTTGGGAGAAACTAGCTTAGCCCTGTTGGGGAAGAAAAGTAGCCAGAATCCCGCATTATTACTGAGCAAAGTTATGTACATGTACACATGTACAAAGAACATTTTGCATCCTTGCAAATTCCAACATCACATGGTAAAATTCTATACCCAAAATGTGGGACCCTGATGTGATAATAAGGTGGTATTATTATGTCAGATATTGTGTAGTGTATTGCCCCGCTAAAATGTTGATCAAATGTATTTAAATTAAAGGTGTTTTTCTTATTCCATAATTATTTGTTAAACTAAGCTAAAGTGGAATTCTCTTTATTGTAATATTCAATTGACTTTTGACTGGCAGAAAGTTTTTTTTATTCTAAAAGAATTGACGTTAGGACATTTGTGAATGCAAGAGCGAAACATCAAAATGACTTATTCATGGTGGCCCCAAAAGAGTCTGGAAATAAAACTAATAAATAAAAGTGGAAATAAAACTACTTGTTCTACTACTCAGTACTAGCCCAAATTGAGATATCTTGGTATAATTTTTCTTCTAGAAAGATTCTCCATCCATTGATATAGGTAGTTTAGGTTTCAGGGTAGTGGAAGTATGCTTGTCCGGTTTTTTTATGGGCCACCCTGTATAGCTGTCATCAAGATACAACCTTATTTTTTTCTTTCCTCTTCGACATTCCAACTGCGCATGTGCACAACAAGATTCAACAATTGTTCTCCTGGGATAAACACGGCAGACAAATGCACACAAGGCTATGGGGGACGTGGTAACCGAATTCTCATTTTGTGTATTTTCTTGTGAAATCGAAAAGACGATGAAAACTTTGTTCGAACAAAAGTTTGGCCACCAAAACACCTGAAAACACCAAAACGTAAAAACTTAGTACTTAGTTACTTAGTAACTTTAGAACACGACGATCTCTTTAAATTTGCTGGTACCTGCTATGCTTTTGCACGCAATTGCTGAAATGTTTATCTCAAAAGAAAAAATCGTCAAATCTTCATGTGCACATGCGAAATTAGGATTGAAAAACTGATTTAGTACTGTACATTTAAAAATTGAATTAAATTAAGTTAAACATTTTACAGACAAAACAAAAATGTCAGGGAAGATGATGTCTGAATGTGTTTTGTATGTTCTGTATATAAACTTTAAAACACTGGTAATTTTACACTTGTAATTTTTTTTTGTTTTTTTGTTAATCCATTGAAATGTCGATTCAAAAGCACCGCGCAATAACTCACCCAGTGTATGCCAAACTCATGCACTCAAAAAGCTTAGAAAACGAGACATCAATTTCGGAGTGACCTGCCCCGTCAACTTCCAGAAACTGGTAGCTGGAGCTGGGCTCTGTGGGCGCATTGTCAAAATTGTAGCCAGCTTTTTCACCGCCTCCACCACTGTTGTGCTTGTGCTTGATTTTGTGGGGGTTGCTGACCATAAAATGGCCCGAGTGGATCACTTTATTGTCGCCGTTGTTCGTGGCGCTCGGCAGGCTGCTGTCGCATCCACCAATAGGGCTGTGCTGCTTGTCGAACGAGTCGGCCTCGGTCTTCCTCCAGCCTTCCCTGTCAAACTGGGCGAATTCTGTCTGTGCCTTAGATGTCAGGAAATCATCCCTCGCCATCCTGTTCGAATATGGTTTGGGGTAATTGGTCAAATTTGGTTAAATCGGGCGCACTTATCCGCCATTTCTAGTACTCTCCATCATCAAAAAACGCATACAAATTTGTGTACAGATGATGCGCACTATCGACGTGTGGTACATCATCAGCATTGTGTACATGTACAATGTACACGCGGAACGCGGGATCCAGAGAGCTAGAGATTGGGAAAGACAAAATCAACATGACGTCACCAGGCACTTCTATTTGTCACGCAGGGGGTAATTAATATGATCAAACAAACAACTCAAATATCCAGTTCAAAGTTCTCCTTAAAATTCACTCTTTAAAAGGTATCTCTTAATTTTCTTTATCTATTTTTAAGGATGTTTTAATTGTCAATTCATGATTACAGTTTAACCGCAAGGAAAATTATAATGAAATCTAAACCATAATAATTCGAAAACCTTGAACGTCATGGAATATTCTAATCTCCGACAGTTGAAAATGACCGACGGACCAAATGACAAGTCTACCCACCCCTTGTTGTTTGTGCGGTGATTATAACGGGGAATAATTGGGGCACGTCCGGAGCCCAAGGAAAAGGGAGGGGAAAAGGTGTGGTATACATGTAGTTACCATTTGGATCAACATTAGGAGAAATAAAAAAACCTGTACTACAACTTAGCTAAATAGTAGTTACTGCTTCTAAAGAAATGACGAAACTCCATTTCAGTTTCATGCACAAATCTGTTCAGTTGAGTTGATGGGATCAGCACACGACAAAAATGGTCCTCTATTCTCTCGTCTTGATTTATCATCACTTATACAAACAATTAGATTTTTTTTTTAAGGAATACTGAATAAAAAATGTAGCTCAGATGGATTTTTTGCAATTCCAAAGTACATTATTTGAAGTTACAGACAACTGTAGTGGGTGTATATTTGAACTCGGGAGTATTGATCAAGTAAATAATGTTTGACACGACTCAATGTTTGTTTTTTATTATTTTGTGTGGGTTTTTTCTAACTTTATTTACACACATTTTAAAACAAAGTAAAAGATAGTCTCATAAAAGAAAGCTCAGACAAAAATACACAACACAGACACACATGCTTGTTAAGTTGTGCAAATCCCCGTGCAACCCCTCCCCCTCCAAATATACTTTGCCCACCTACCCCCGAATGTGTATTTTTAAATAATAAAAATGTGGTTTTTGATTCACCAGTTAAACCTTTTGCCCTTTTAAAGAAATATAAGGCGCACTCTTTACAATGGAAACAATGCTTCAAATTCCAACATTTAAATGCATTTTTAAAGACATATTGAACTATTTTTTGTTTAAGTTAAAAGTTGAGTTTAGCCGACAGTGCCTGCTGAGCTCAAGGTCAGCTGTCATGAATATTCATGTGGGTCTGAGGTCTCTTTTAAACGATTCCCCAGGCTTCCTCGAATCCTGAGCAGATCTTTGCACACGTGAGGGCAGCAGACAGCGGGTACAGGCTGATTGCGACTTCGTCCTCGACATAATCAATATCCACCTGGACAAACATTCATAAAATGAGGAAAATCAAATTGTTACATATGATGCATATTCATGAGAGGTCAACTCTACAATTCAGATTGACATCCCCAAATGATAAGACAATTTTCCGTGATTCCATTTTTTTCATTTTGGGACGAGATTAGGTTAAACAAATTAATGTTCCATGAATTTGCTCTTGTTTTGTGGGTATGTTTGTATTTACCTAAAATGCACTCTTAAATAACCATTTCTTTTGTTCTATACTTTCACAGATACAAAACACTAATAATAACATTGCAGAACTTCCAAATTTCCAAAGAATTCTTTAAAAAAACCTCTGAAATATGAAAATGGCCTTATAAAAAAATCTTGAAATAAATTCAAATTATAACAAATCTCATCGGAGGTTAAAGGTGTGTGTGTTTTTACATTTTGATTTTAAAGTGCTCTTGTCTAAATACAATCTTAATATCCGACCCACATACTGCTTCATGACCTCTGCTTTGGAGGTCAACTTAATTTAAATATTTGCATACCAATAAACAGGTACATGTTCCATGGGTAAATCATCTGTGCAGCACAGAGCAACAAATGCAATTTCAGGATGTTCTGATTTACCTTCCCATGAGCCATTGCTCCTATCACTATGACGACCGGTTCCTCGGTAGATGCCAGGTCCCTGGGGTTGACGCACTTTTTAGCACTAAAGCTGGTGCCGATCTTCTTGCAACCTGCCGGGAGGTGGTCGGTGACGGGGTTCTTGACCACTCTGAGGAGCTTCTGTGGCCCGTCCGATGCACTGATGCTCATCTTGTGGAGAAGTTGAACTAAAAACAAATAATTCAAGTATATAAATATGTACAAATTAAAAAGTAACATAATATGAGTAATTACTCAACTTGAAAGAACATTTACACATTTTCAAAATTCAATATCTGGATATCATCTGAGTTCCTGCGTACAAAACCTATAGGCAACGAAGGAAAAGTATTGCCAAGGAAAAACTTGAAGTTTTCTCATTCCTAAAATAGAGTTCTCAAACTTCTAAAATGTAAACATCCTTTTGTGATAAAGCTGGGAGCTCTTCAGCATAACAACATCCGATGTCTAAATATGAAATTTCTTTCACACCCTTACCCATAAGACCACAGAACCTATCGAAGGTCCTTGGTACTCTTGTCTGGGGATTGATTTGGATCAGGACGTTCTTATCTGTGTGGACGAAGACTTGAAGCAGGCCAGCCCGGTTGAGGGGACTATCAAACAACATCAGCAGACACTTCAAGTAGGAAAGAAAACAACAGGAAAATAAGGTGTTTTGTACTTTTGTAGTCAAGTCCGTCGCAATTTTGTCGCAATTTTGTCGCAATTTTGTCACAATTTTGTCGCAAGTCCGTCGCAAGTCCGTCGCAAGTCCGTCGCAAGTCCGTCGCAAGTCCGTCGCAAGTCCGTCGCAAGTCCGTCGCAAGTCCGTCGCAAGTCCGTCGCAAGTCCGTCGCAAGTCCGTCGCAAGTCCGTCGCAAGTCCGTCGCAAGTCCGTCGCAAGTCCGTCGCAAGTCCGTCGCAAGTCCGTCGCAAGTCCGTCGCATGTCTTTGTTGTAGCTCATTTGAATAACTTGCCAGTTGAATAGAGTCTAGATGGGGTACTGTCTAATAGGGCATTTTTTTATTTGATCAGATGTAAATATTATGAAGTAAGATTTGTGGCCTATAAAATAATTACCCAAAATCTGCATTTCTAAATATTGAATACTGTTTAGTTTTAGTTTAGTTTTCTACATACCTGATGAGTGATATCTGGGCGACAATCTTTAGGATCTCGGTAGAATTTCTTCATCAAATGTTTGTGACGATCGCAGTTGAGCAATTCATAATTTTTACCAGCCTGGTGTAAACAATTCCACGTAAAGATTTAGAATTAACATTTATAACCAAGGTCAATGGGAAACATTTTTTTAAAAACATGTCATCAATGCCAGACTATCAATAAGGTTATTAAATACTAACTTAAAAACAGGTGAAGTCAACACTTCCTTTATTGTCCTTGAAAAAAACTTATAAAATGTAAATACAAAAATAAGTTGTTAATAAATAATTATCAAAAAAGTTTTTTATTTTTGATTAGCATACTGCATAGCCTTTAATCCCTACGCAATCGCCCGATGAGACAATATTGTCACTGAGTCAGTGACAACATCAATGCCGGACACCCTACAATTCAGATAAGCATTAAAGAGAACAATTGAATTAATCAAATCCCCCCCCCCCCCCCCCTTGCCCTTGCTCTATCTAGTTTTCGAGTCGAACATGCCCTTCCTTCATTAAAACATGGAGGAATAAGAGCCATGATTAACCCTAACTCCCTACACAACAAAAGAAGTTGGAGGATTTTGAAGGAATTGTATTGTTCAATAACAATGGTGAGGGAGTTTATGGTTAAAACAAGAAGCCTTGATTATTACAACACTGACATCATTACAAAACAACCTTCACAGATTCCAGCGACGACCGTTCCAGCACAACAATCAGTCTTTTCTTGATGTGTTTGTCGTGTAACGTCTTGACTATTTTCTGTTTCTTTTTACTTGGCCCTTCTTCGCCCTCGTGCTCCCTGCGCGCCGCCATGTTGGAATAAACACAACAGCGTGGTGGTATAGCGCCACCACTAGAGCGCTTGCCCGCCCTCTCGTACGTCGCGTCGTGCCACGTTGCTCAGCGCGCGCCGCCCGGCCCACGAGCGACCAACGCTTTATAATGACCATACAATTAGGCCAGTACTGTCTCTTGCTCATATATTTACTCGTTTCCGTTGCTGACCAGTAAGACATTCGGCCTGAGGGGGCTCTTGACAAGGTTTTCTCCCGCTAAAAATATATTAGTTGCCACGGTATTTATATAGGTACCTCCTCTAATAAGCAGTCGCCGTTTACACTCGTCTCGAACTCTTTACCGCGACTCTTCAAGCGTATGGAAAGGCAATTAACTTCCACTGCTGGGGACTGACAATGTTACCGAGAATAGAGCCATCAGACGAAATAATAAAACATTAGTACAAATTTGCTTTAATTCTCGTAATTTTATTAAATCATGCTTTTGTTGTACTTGATATATTTCTTAACCCCAACAATCCGGCCCACCCCGATCCAACCCCAGGTTTTGTTGGGATAAGCTACGATTGTCCTGGACCACGGCCTGTATTATTATTATTATCCCATTGTCCTTTTACATTTGGTTAGACATCTCCTCTATAGTCTAACAGTTTGTGTGTACAATTTAGTTGCCAATTTGCAAGGATACACTGGGTGTTTGGGGTTGGTTGGCTGGTCGGTCGCCGCTCCGACGAGAGAAAACCAATTGTTCGCGTAAACCAAAAGCCAGTCTACCACTGGTAGAAACTACTTAAACCATGTTTCCTACCTCCATGCTTAAACTATGTTAAGATAGCATTTTTATGTTCTTATCAATACTTTCTACAAACTGAAGTATGTTTTAGCAATTACAGGCACACTCAAATCACCAGGCCGTAAAGATCTTGTATTTCCATGTAACGAAACTAGTAGGGACCAAATGATTATCGAGTGGAAGCTACTCTCATGTGAACACCAAGACACATTCTCTCCATCTTCTGGTCCGACTAAAAGAAACTTGTGCCGTCAGATAACACCTATACACAAGATCACCTCTGCTGTCATTTGGATAATAATTGGCCTGGAGTATCTCGCTTGAGACAGATGCCCATCAGGTGCACATAGAACGAGCAAATACAAAAATTATCACTCCATAAATTAGGGGTCCAATTTGCGTGTCCCCTTGTTACATTCGACTCAAGATTATCTTTTTAAATTCAGGACACACTCTTTGGTGTCTTAATTCCATCTCCAAGAGGGATTACATAAAGCACAAAGTTTGAAGTCAATTTGAACTTGGACGAGAAATTACAGAGGTCAGGCGTGACAGGACACAAGAAATCCCACCTTTAGAGTCCTTGTTTATAGACTGACCCACAATGCACTGATCAGTATGTTATGAACAGAACTTAAGTGCTCTTCCAATAATTACTATAGTTAAATAATATATAATGCAATTAATAGGTATATTTTTAACATAAATTTAAAACCTCTGATTATTATTCATTTACTTCATGAATTACAAAAATAAATATGTTCAGATCGAATCTTGTCGAGTTTCCTTTGATAAATAAATTAAAACAAACTTTGGTAATGTTTGTTATACACGTAAATGTATTAATGCCTCAGGTAATGGAAAATAATCGATCAGTAATCATTCTCTCAATTGTCTTGAAGGCTTCATCGGCACATCCTCTCTCAACCAGTTCCTGAAAGTGCTCCGGCATCACCTGACCACTTGTCAGCATGAACATCAAACAGGCACCGGTCAGCTTGGAGCAGCTGTGCTTCAAGCCAAACTGGAAGTGGTTCACTACAGTAGCAGCATTCATGTAAGTGTCTACGATGATGTCGCAGATCTGATTCTGGACAGACCAGAGAAGAAATCGACCAGAGCATGCCACAGACTCCAAGATCACCTTGCGGCCGCCGGCCATGGCACTTTTTATGTGGCAGCACTCTGCTTGATGGCATCCATGTAAGGAATGAAGAATCAATCCCAAGGCTTCCTTGGATATCTCTTTGAGAGGTACCTTGCTTTGTCCCGATTCCAAGTAGGGACCCTCTAGGAGGCAGCTGAAGTATTCTGAGCTCTTGGTGAGGATATCCCTGTGGGCCTGGACCACTACTTCCCGGTCCAGGACAAAATCTACATCTGGCTGCTTGTCTACTGCTTCAAAAAGGCAGGCTTCTCGTGATATGATACCCTTGGATGCTTTAGTTGGAGCACTAAGAAGATCTGTTTGATGCATTTGACCTTCAAAGAGAGACTCTTTATCCAAAGAATCTTGGACCTCTGAAGAACAAGTATCCATGGCTTCCTCAGTGGGATTCTGAATGTTTTCACCTTCTGCGTTTGAAGTGTGAAACAGACGATCAACCGTACTTGTACACTTCGTACCTGCATCACTGTGCAAGGAGGAGCAACTGTGTTCAAGCATACTCAATGACGAATACATTTCCTCCTTTTTAGAACCTTCCAAAGTTATCTTCTTAACAAGTTCCCCGGTGCGTCTTAACTGAATACATTCTTCTTGGTTCGAGTTCAGGAAAACTGCAGCTGAGAGGTCACGTAGACATTGCACAGCTTTGTTGAACAAATTCGGTATGCTGTTACCCTTGCGGAGAAACTCCAGCAGAATCTGAAGCCCCCTATGCTTGATGAGAAATTTTCTCTTGAGACTGTTACTCCTAAAACATTAAAATATATTACAGATGGTAAACAAATATTTTACAGATGTTAGGTAATTCATAGGCCAATAAACTAAAATGAATTCCCAAGACAATAGATTTTGTTTTAACAATACAGGAAAACAAATTTGTCATGAACGGCCCGCTTTGGCTCCCATTGGGACTGTATACCCCATTGTGTGCTCTAAATAAACTTTATACTGCTTAGCTTTTTTAACTATACATTGTATCGAGGTATAAGACTCTGCAGTACCCTACCCACCCACGAATCTGGTTATACATGTACTTACTGACAGATGTAGGGTACAGCAAGGATGCATGCCATCTTTTCCTGAAAAGCACCAGACAGAAGTCCGAGCATGAGGCCTTGCCTGAACTGGCAGGTTGAGACCATCAGTGGATAAAGAGGTGAAGCCGTATCCCCCCAGAGCTGGAACTGCTCTGAATCTAGAGTATCCATGCTGCAGACTGAGGTTGTGTCAGATGCCGAGTCATCAATGAGGGCTGAGGTGGTGTCGGCTTCGGAGCTGTATGGCCTCTTCGGATGGTTTGTCCTGGAAGATGCCGATTCTGTAGATATGATAGCAGGCTCGGACATCGTAGAGCGACTTCTTTCTATTAGGAATCTCTTATTAACTCTTTCTGGTTGAGAACTGTCTGAATTGCTTGGCAGTGTTCTGCTTTGCAAGCACCTCAGATCATCTGCACTTTGACCTCTCTTGCTTTTGGTCTTTCCTTTACTGGTCTCAACGGAACGATCAAGCTTTGCTTTGTTCTCTCTGTTGATCATCTTCCTAGCAATCAGCATTGGGACATGCTCGGTGACGAGCTGCTCAAAGCAGAGTCTATTTCTCAAGACCCTGTGCAGAGTCCGCTGGCATTTAGACTGCAGGTAGGCCGAGCTTGGCTGGTAGTCAAGCAGCACAGACACCACAGACTCCCTTGCCATGTGGTTGCTTGGATCGTTCATGTGGGAATAACGGGAGAGTAGCGTCACTGCAGCATACTCTCTTTTCCTCAGCTTTCCTTCCTGTTTTGCTCGGCGTATCTCCATATCCTTTTCAAATTTGGATGAAATCACTTTTTCTGTAGGTTCCTTCGTCTCCATGAAGGAGAGAAGGTCTGTGTCCGACTCCAGGACCTTTGAGCTGGAAATATCTGGGGTACGGCGGCAAACTGAAGTAGTATTGCTTTTCCCAGTCCTCATTTTTAAGCTCTTAGAATGAGGTTCTCTGAAAGTGTCTCCTCCCTGACTGCTTCTGGAATGCTGATCCTGTGCACACGTTATTAAAATGTCTGCCTTATCGGACTGGTTTATTTTAGCAAAACCTTCACCTTGATTAACTTCTATATTATCTTCAAGGGAGAGGTTAGAAACTACTTGTACAGTGGACATTTTAGAAATGTGATGACTTTTCAATGAGCATTTGCCTCCGGATAGTGTCCTAGATGTTGAGACTGCAGATGTAGTTGCGGATAGAGGATCGTTCAGGCTTACATAGTCAGAGTCTGAAACTTTAAACTCTGCCTGATTTCCATAAGCTTCAACCATCCCTGGCATGGATGACAGGTTTGAGGTCCGCGTAGGGCCGTCAGGAACTGCTAAATCATCACAAACAGAGGTACATTCACTTGGATCTGGCGAGGACTGAGGCTCCCATTGTGGAGAATGCTGAGGTGACCACTCAAGTTCGGGTGAGCCATCGGCAATGTGATGAGGTGATGACCATGAGGGCACGTGATCGGGTGACCACTGAGGTGACCACTGAGGTGATGACATTGGTGAGAAATCACATCTGTTTTGTTTGGAAATACAACAATATCTTCAAATAAAATAATGTACAAATCTGAGCAAACTGGGACATTGTGTATGCAGATTGTGTATTCAGAGTTTGAAATTATTTTGTACTTTAAGGGGTTAACTACCAACAAATTACAATGTATGTACTCAATGTACCTAGGACTAAAGGTCAATTGTTATTGGAAACTATATAGCTAAATTGTGATTCTGTTGACATCTTGCAGTTGTTCCAACATGCAAAAGGGAAATAAAATGCTGTGAAAAGAAATGAAAGAACAAACGACTGGTACCTTGATGGACTGAGGGAAAGTGGAGAAGAAAAACTTGAGAAGCTCCGAGGTGACAGCCCCTGGCCTGTCTGCTCGCGGTGCTTTAAAAACCACTCCCAGTCAATGCTTGGAGGTGAATATGGAGTAGCTTCTAGATTGAGGTAAGACTGATAGTTGGTAGTGGAAGATTGTGGCGACATCCCTGAGGTTACTGAAGAAGGCCGAGAGGATGATGCAGTCTCTTGAACCCCATCAGCTGGGGTCATAGCAACTGTTAAAGAACGGGAAGTCTTGGGTTGGGGGTCAATACGTGGCTGTGCGGCGATTGATAATCTAGTCTTTTTGGCTTTTCGTCCCAGAAGTGGACTGTCGCTGGAAAAAGTCTGCTTAATACCAACTATAGGTTCAGTCTCAATGTGATGTTTCTTGCCAGGACCCTCGCTCAAAGATCTCGCCCTTTTCCTCGGGGCACTGAGAGAACCCCGTGTCACTCTACTTTCGCCTGTACACTTGCTGGATGAAGGTGCTGAATCAAACTCTGGTTCTTTCAGCTCACCTGTTAACAAGTTATTAAACAAAAATATAAATAAATCAAATAAGTTAAGAGGGCCTAATATTTCGATCTTAACAAGATCTTCTTCAGAGACTAAAATATAAATAGTTCAATTCATGCGAGTCATAGGAGACTAAATCAGCAGCAAGCGAAAATGTTAATAGCTTACGGCTTATTTGGTAATACATAATAAGTATCACTTGCCATATCACTTACTAGATTCAGAGCAACCAGTAGACCTACTGACTGATGCCTTTTCTTCAAGTCTTAGCTGAGATACCAGGATCTGGATAAACCCACAGGCTGCTAGGTAGTTTAGACTTTGTTCATCATAGTAAAAATCCATCAGGGCAACCAGAACTGTCTCGTGGAGTTTCACACAATCTTTATCAGAGCTCTTCAGGATGTTCAGGAGCACCTGCAGACCCTCCAGATTTCTAACTCTGACTCTGTTGACGGCCTCCCGACAACAAAAGCACAAGCAGTGAATGTATGTAGCCCATCCTGGGAATGTGGTAGCCTTGCCTCGCTCTATGAAGACTTCTACCCCACCTGCTTTACCAGCAGCAACCCTTACCCCTTCCGATACCATCAAATTCAGTAATGCCATTAGAGAATGCTCCTGGATGGAAGGCTTCGAGTGAGACAGAAGTCCTACTAAGAGTTCCACCCTGTTATCTTCAACAGCTTGCCTTCCTGCCTCCAGATAAGATCTGAGGGCTTCTGTGCTTTTTTCTGATCCAAGATGGTTGGTTAACTTGGCTGCTGTGTGAACAGCACAGTCGACAAGTTTCACATCATCTGAATCCAAGCAACTGAGAGCTGCCAACAGTCCCTCAGACTGTAGGATCTCCCAAGTGTGTTGATTGGTGTCCGCAAGTATCCGTACAGTGCGTAGGATGCTCTGTCGACAGTTAGAGTCTGGTGTCTCCTTCAACAGTTTGACGAGGAGAGAAACAACATTTTCTTGGTGAATGACAGCAGAGAGCTTGGGGACTTCTGCAAGGTTGGCCAGAGCCCTGGATGCTCTGTTGACGATACTTACTGAACTGTGTACTCTCAGCACTTCAACTGTGAGAGAAAAGGTAACAATAAACAACAAATTTCTAATTCCATTTACTCACTAATTTTATGTTAACTACTGAAATTTACAATTTCCAACTTCTAGCTTTATACAGGGGCATGATAACAAGACAACAAAGCCTTTGACATCAATACAAAAATACAAACTGTGCAAAAACACAATTTGTATACTTTTTTGATTGAGTAAAGTGTACATTTTGCTACCTTGATCATAATTTTTTTTTTGTTTTAATAGTACACAGAATCTGCTTATTTAAATGTGATATACTTTATATGATTGTCAAACACCGAGAGAAAAACAACTATGATAAAAGTTTGAATTCATGAAATTTTCCTACCTATTGCTGGAATCCCCTTAAGTGCATGAACCTTTGGAGAAAAAAATAAAGAATTATTTGTTTTAACAATTTATGTTTCTAAACACAACACACTCGAAATGAGTCAGGGTAGAATTTAAACAAAGCCAATGAATTAGCTTTTATTGGCTTTCACATTTTTTTGCATTTATTTTCCAAAGATTTTTTTAGATGGTGGATGGACTCTTCTATTTTCTGGACCCTTTTGCCGACACATTTGACTAAAGAAGCCGCAAAAATTGTAAATAGACCTATATCTACAATTTTGTTGGCAACAATAAAAAAGATAATTGGCCTAAGTTGACAATATATTTGCATAATTGCAAACATAAGAATTTAAAAAAATGCGCATGAAAAAGGAAGCGGATGGGATGTGACAATAAACTGTTTTTCTTTTTTCATGATGTTTTTATAAATTTATTTATTATTTTGTGTATTCTTGTTTTTATAGTGGCTTTCATTACCGCAGTCGTAATGTATTGTAATTTTAAACTGTTATCAATATCATTAGGTAGTAAACATGATTGCAAATCTGTGCGACATTAACGGCACACCCAAGTAATTTTTTTGTTATGCAGCAGTACGATCATGGATAGAGGAATTCCTTCCCTAAAGCTAAACTAGTTTATGGCACGATCGACAAGAAATTAAGGCTACATACAAAAAATTGATTGTTTCTCATCAGCGGCCGGGCCAATTTTTCGTGCCGGGTGGATATTTTTTTATATTTTATAAACAAAATATAAATGTACCGGACGCCCGAAAATTCCGAGATTTTATATTTTTTTATTTTGTATATGCTGTAAAAATACGCTGTTGAAAGCAATAACAGTTAAAACTCACGCGGGCCAAGTGAATGTTTTTAGTGGCCATACATGTTCCAGCAGAAGCAAACCGGAAAAATCTAAATCGACGGCGGACAGGAGATCGGAGAAGCCGAGTATAGTAGTGAGAACGGTGTCTGTGTGCCTCTTTCATTAACAAAAACTGGGGTGCTCAAAATAACTGATGGGAAAATAAATCGACTTAACTATATTTTTGTGTTTCTACCAGCATTATTTAAGCTTTTATTCTATTTGAAATGTGTGCATTAGTCAGTTTTGGAAAGTAAATCAACGAAAACAATTTGTAATTTAGATAAAGAATGCAATGTCCCAACGAAGTTTTTGTCAACTAGCGCTTTCACCCCCGCACACTAAGCGAGCGCGCCTACCGCGGTGGCGCCCATACTATAACTGGGCGCTGGAAAACACCTGACGAGCTTCATAGATTTCTGTGTCGAAAAACGCACGGCATTCTGGGTAGCGTACATGCTCTGCCACGCAGCTGAGCCACGGAAGTAGTAACCTATACGTTCGCAGGTCGCAACAAAAATTATCATATCAGAGCTAAATGCACATCAGCGCTTACCACCAACGCCCGGTTCATCAACATGTACATGTATGTACATGTACATGTATGTATATGCGGTAGGCACGAACGAAACCAGCGCGCCTGTAGTTGTTTAGTCAGATACCGGTTTCAAAGATTCGGCGACATTTTTATTCTATAAAATATAAAATATAAAATGCCCTGACGGACCATTTTTTCAAAAGGGTTCTGATGAGAAACAATTCATTTTTTTTATGTAGCCTAAAACAAAAATTATTTTGCTTTTTTTTTTGTAAAACCCCTTTTTCTTGTGAAGCAACGTTAAATTTGACCTTCCCTGGCAGTGGCACTGGATATTTTTCTTAAAGTTAAAGGGAATATATAAAAACCAAAAATCGTCGCAACCTACCCTTAATTTCGACTCCTCTTCTCTGCAGCACGTTGCCAATACACTCAATGCCAGATCTGTTAATTTCTCATTCGCGTCGTTTTCGACCACCTGCACCACTTCCCTTAAACCTCCTAATTTCCGAAATTCGCTCACAACTCCAAGTCCCCTGCTTTTACGAACCAGGCCCTGAATCTCCTGCAGTCCATTCTCTAGATTGCTGGAGGACTGGGTGCAAAGATTGTTCACAATTTCCTTTAAAGAAGGTGGAGTTCTACGCGAACCGCGACCACTGGAGGCCGCCATTTTGTATTTTTTTTAAAGGGTTTTAATTTGACGAATGGTGGCGCCATTTCAAAACACCGTGAGACATTTTCGTACTCGTTGGCACACTAATTATGTGGCCAACAAATTCTGCAAAATACACAAACTTTATATTCGAAGTGATATCATCACAAAGTTCATTACAAGATATTTCTAATTATTATAAAAATGTTCTCTCTGCAACAAATTTCACGGAAGTTACAGCACTGACAAGACGCAAAAAACGAAAGACTTTTTTTGTCACGGACATCTTATTCGATTCCTCCATGATATAACCATGGAGCTATATAACCATCAATGACATCACCATCAGGAAAACGTGACCACCGTCAAAATCTTTCAGCCAATGGAAATAAAGAGGTGGAGCTAGCCACATCTCCTAGGAATGTGATTGGGTGGAACATTTGTCGGTGATGTAAACCACGCCTTATGCATAGACTTATGTTTGTAATGTCAGACATCACGTGCATTCATGCATCAACGACCGATACACAATTAAACAACATCGACCATTAAAGGTGTATACACCATTTGCAGATATCGAAAATATTTACTACTGAATTATTAAGAAATACCTTACTCAATTGAAAGTAAATAATGATTCTAGGCATTCAGCAAAAGGATTGCGCTAGATATCCTGTAATTATTTTTTTTAAATGAATTTTATAAAGAAAAATTCCCTCTCGCCGGACGGCGAGAGCGAAAAAACAAAAATAACATAAGAATAACTGCTCGACCCCGGTTGAAAACAAACGCTGTTTTTCGTGCTTTTCTCGGCATCCATGATTGTAAAACTTCGGAAAAGTCAGTTAAACAATATTTACTATGAAATACAACCCCCCAATTCTACCCATTCATGATAATTCAAGCAATTAATGGTGTATACTACCTTTAACACAACTTTATTCTTTCAAATACTTTATTCACCGTGCATATATTTTGGAATACACATACACATGTACAGCTATGGACAGGTTATCAGCACATGGGATAGGAATTTTTGTTAAAGACCTCTTTCATAAAAGCTGCATTTTTCATCATTTCCTGGGTTTTTTAACGCTGCGTTTATATATATATCCATAGAGCAAGTTTTCTTGCTCTATTATGATATACTATTTCTTACAGTTTTAGGTTTCGAGTATAAAAATACTAATTTACATTTTGACAAATTCAAAAATAAGTGGCTTATAATACAAGGTAATTATAACTGAAAATGTACATTTATATAACTGGCAAGAAAAGAATTGTCACATTTGTGACCCAATCCTTCGAAATTAGTTTTAAGGACAAGTTTTCAGGTATTTATAGGTTTTCACATGCAGTAGAAAGCACATCATTTGCTCTTCATTTTGGTGTATCACTGACGTTGGCATCTTATAATGTACAGATGTTATTTGGGTGAAAGGGTTAACTGTTCTCATTGATTTCTATTGTGTGATAATGTTAAAGGGATCGTATACGTTTGGTAATTACTCAAAATATTAATGGCAATAAAAATGTACTTGGTAAGAAGTACAGCAGCTTTGGATAATATAATGCATTTTTAGAAACTTTTCACTTCGAAGTACTGCGGTTATGGAAAAAGATATCACTTTTTATCCCCAAAAGTTTGAATCTAGCTGAGAAGCGTTACTGCAGTGACGTTCCTCAGAGTGTGTATTCCAATGCAGATTATTTTTCCTGCGTAGACATAACCGCTCCAGATTTTTGGCAATATCTCAAAATCGCTAGCACCTTTTGAAATGAAATTTTATGGTATATATCTAGGATTGAAACAAACAGTGGGTTCCTATTACCAAATGTATACGATCCCTTTAAAAGGCTTATTACTTAAAAGTAGCTCTGGCAACTTGCGAGTCATTTTGCTGGGTTGGCCGGGTCACATTTAAAAAAAAAGATAAATACAGTTAAGCACTTTGCACATTGTAAAGTGTTCGTGAGATGAATTTTTCTAAAGAACACATTTTGTGCAACTTTCTACAACTCTTAAATGAAGAAAACTGTTCACTTTTAGGTAAATTTTATTTTATGAAGGTGCTGTTTCTGTGGTGTCATTTCAGGAAGAAACTGTTTGGTTTGAAGGTTTCTTGTTCAAATTGTTAACAAAAATTGCTCACTGAAAACACTTGTGCAAAAGGTTTGCCCACTGGCTTACAGTCACATACTGAGAACACAAAAAAATCTCTAAAAGAAAGGAAATTTACGACAGCAAAATATCAATTTTCTAGCAATTGTGTTTGTGCTGAAATGGCTGTTACATTGAGGAAGGACATCACAGTTTTGCTCATAATATGGACATTGCAGTAGCATAAAGACAAAAAGTGCCCAAATATCCTTGTAAATGAAAGGTTATAACTAACTGGGACACAAATATTGTCACTGTTACAATTTGAAGCTAATGTCACGTCTACCGTCTACCAGATATCAGGTCTGTATTTATCCAACACACGTATGCCTTTGCTGTGGGGAATGGCCCTGAGGCCGTGTCTGAAACGGGTGTCTAGAGCTACAGGTAGGTATGGCTATTGTCTGCGTCGACCATTTTGTAGCGCTGTCCGAAATGCCGTCTAGAGCTACAGCTACGGCTACAACGTCACAAAAATGTAGCCGTAAAAGAAGCTGTCTAGCTCAGGCAAAACAAAATGGCGGCAGCACTAACGTAAATTTTGGAGCAAATTTTCACTTATTTTTTTAATGATATTGAATTGAAACTAACAGATCGACAAATACGTCAATATCATCAGGTATTTCGACTGGCTGTAAACAAACATTGTGAAACATCTAGCAGACGATAATTGTTGTAAATTCTTACATCGTAATTTTGCAAACACTAATTCAAGCATCGCTTGGGGGCGCAATAACTAGCCGTACCAACGTAGCCACGTCCGAATTCCATTTGCCTTAGCGCCTACGTAGACGTAGCTGTAGCTATAGACGTAGACCGTAGCTCTAGACACTCGTTTCGGACACGGCCTTACACTGCTTGTTACTGGAGGTTAACCCAACTACCGGCTACCAGTTATCAGGTTCGTACTTATCCGACGTGCATGCCCATGCGGCGTGGGAAGGTTCTTCAATCGCTTGTTGTTTTAGGTTGACTTTCTGTAACCGTGTCGCCAAGGCCATAATAATCTCCAATAGCAGATCGTGACTCAGGTTCTTCATTTTGGGATTTTCCGCCACCTGGATTAAGAATAAAAATGTAAAAATTTCAACGACAGCCAATCCACAAGAAGCTGTTTACTTCTTTTTTTAGTTTTATTGCTTGTAATAGTTAGATTTTGTAGCTTCTTATTTTAAAAAAGAAAACAAATTAGCTCTGGCGATTTTACACTCATATCTTCTAGACAAGTGACGAACATTTTGACGAACTGTGGTCGGCCTGTGTTTGACTTTCTTCGTACCTTGGTGAAGTTTTTGACGATAATTTTCAGCGCGTGATCCTTCATATCTTTGGCCCCGACCCGGTCAGCTGCGTCTAGTATCTGAACTACATTCTGCACCGAGATGTTGATCTCCAGGTTTTCCTTACAGAAGGCCTGCAGACGATTATTATAAAAGCTATAATAGTCTGGTGCCGAGAAGAGATATCTGCAAGAACATACGTTAAGGAACAACCCACTGATGCTCAAAGATAAATACCTACAGGCCTTTTCAAATCCCTGGCTTTTTCTTCGTCTTAGGCTCAAGGTGATTTTTGGCTCCCGACGGCAGGAACTCTAGCTATATTCTGGTGCCTGTTTGTGCTTCAGAAACATTCAATCGATTGATATTAATCCAGAGCTGATATTAACGACTTCCCTAAAATTGATCGATCTCTCAACTCCAAACACATCTGAAAAATCTTTGGGATTATCAGTTGACAATCTGCGAGATACATAGATGTGATAGGAGTTGAGAGATGAACCAATTCTAGGGAAGTAGTCCACAAAATCAGTGAGGGTTGACAGCTCTGATGACCCATGAATATTTTCATGTGCTTACATTTTAGTTGCTTCTCAGTGATTCGAAAGTTGAGAGCAAAGCAACAGTTTCGGAACCCCCTCCCCACCCAATGTTACGATTTAATATTTTTTCATTTAGCAGGTCTCTAAATATGTAACCTGGTGTTGGTCAATTGTGAAGAGTTTTTACGCTAGATTAAAGATGAACATCTTTAAGGATACAAGGAGTCTTCTGGTGGCATTGTCACCGCGCCATAGTAGATATAATGAAGAAGGGACTCGAAGGCTTGTCTGGATGGAATCATTTCACCAATGCTCACCTGCAAATATGAACCAAAATTAGTTATCTTCGCTCCTATATTGTTCGTTTTTGAGGATCATTTTTTTTTATATAGAATAGAGAAAAACAATTGTTACACTAATTTCTGGAAACCGACACAAAATGTTCACTTTTCCTTAAAAAATCAGGTGGCAGGATTTCACAAGATGCTTTAATTCAGGCCGTTAATCACTTACAGTCAAGTAAGGTATTTTATAATAATTTGTGACCGGCTCTAGCGAGTACTGGGATTCAGGTATCACTGTGATGTATAAACAACAAGCTGAGTTCCCTTCGGTTGAGCTCTTTCTGTTTGTTTTTAGAAACACACATCTCACTAAAGAGTATTACCGTGGTGTTACTGCAAACCACTTATCTTATTTCCTTTTCGCCATGTAAACCTTCAAATCTCATCCAATAAGCTTTCGTTTGAGGTATGTTTTAAAAAGTTTGGATAAAGTCTGACAATGGCACTTTAATGAATGTCAGAACAGGAAAGATAAAATAGAGTTAACGGTCTTTACAGTTAACGAACCAAATTTAAAGGTAGGATACACCATTGGTAATTGCTTGAATTATCATGAATGGTTATATTTGGGGGGTTGTATTTTATAGTAAATATCGTTTAACTGACCTGTCCGATGCTTTACAATCATGGATGCCGAGAAAAGCACGAAAAACAGCGTTTGTTTTCAACCGGCGTCGAGCAGTTATTCTTATGTTATCTTTGTTTTTTCTTTATAAAATTCTATTTTTCGAGATAATTAAAGGATATCTAGTGCAATCATTTTGCTGGATGCCTAGAATCATTATTTACTTTTAGATGAGTAAGATATTTCTTAATAATTCGGTAGTAAACATTTTCGATATCTGCAAATGGTGTATCCTACCTTTAATGTTTTAGAAAATGTACCAACACAAACTTAGCAACACTGTTAGCCAATAGGAGTTGGGTCTTGAAACATTTTTTTAGCACACTTAACATAATTAGAAAAAGCAAATGTGATTTGAAAACCAAACTTTGCAAATGTTGCACATAATGCCTTGATAAAAATGAAAAATCTATTTTCGCAAACTTGACACTGGGACAGAGTTGATGTAAAAGTAAAAATCAGCAACTTACATTGACGGAGTCATCCTCGGGCATGAAGGAGCGGAACAAGGCCTCAAAGAAGCTGCTCCTTGCCGCCAGCACAGCCTTGTGAGCCGAGATAGAGGTACCATCCAGCATCAGGGTGATGTCTGCGTACTCTTGCCCCAGCTTGCTCTTAAGAAAACCCTCCATGTCTTGCTCTAGACACTCGTCTAGTGAGGGAGTAAAAGTAGTAAACATCAGTTGATTTTGGTAAATTTATTTATTATTTATGACAGTTTTGATGGTTAGTATTTTATAACAATTATTGTTCCATTAAACTTGTTAAAAAAGTTTTGTGGTTTATGGAAACTGGAAAAATCAACAAAATAATGTTCTTGTAGTCTGGTTCCCTGACCCTACTTCACATGAAACGGGGCAGTTTATAGATGTTAGGGAAGTAGACTAGCTGGCTTGCCCTGAGTCAAGGATGTTTAACCAAGAAAATTGACACAAAATTCCACTTTTCTTGAAAAAAAAATCGCATCAGGTGCCTCTTAACATCATATACAAT
The DNA here is from genome assembly GCA_037893245.1 of Crossaster papposus. NCBI lineage: Eukaryota > Metazoa > Echinodermata > Asteroidea > Velatida > Solasteridae > Crossaster > Crossaster papposus. Next base: position 417,016 of record JBAIAA010000072.1, on the reverse strand, counting down.
ATGGGATCATATTCAATTTTGATGTACTTTTCAACTTTTCAACCAAATAATAATATTCAAAACCTGACTTATTGAAGTTCACCACAGTCGATATTACTACAGCTTTAAAAAAAACAGTAAAAAAAAAATGCCAAAATTTTGGATCGTGATTTTTTTCTTCTTTAATCTTTAATTCTTCCTTAATCTTCAACACTTAGTATTTTAGGTCTGTGGAACGTGGCTGCAGCGACTTTTAAAGTTGATTATGTAATATTTCAGCCATAGCCAAGCCATTCGGGATGCGGCTAGGACTCTTACATGATTTGTTAAAGTCTGGCATCTTTTCATGTTGGTAGGGTCTGCCTGATGCTAGCTGCCGTCTCCTGACTACTTCCACCATGAGCGGCTGACTCAGGCCTTCAAACTCTTTGCTCATGACAATGGCGCTGTAGTTACTCTCTTTCACGACGAAGTTCATGCAAAATTCCTGTCAAGAAGAAGAAAAAGAAGAAATTATTTCGCTTGCGGTATCCACTGCTACGTCAGACTCAATGAGTTTCGACATTGTAAACATGTTGTTTAAACATTGAAGACTTCAGGGATAAAAGCCGCTAAACGCCGGCAAAACGTACCGGTATTTGATTATCGTATATAAGTTATATACAAGGCATATACAATTTTTGCGCCTGAATCTTCAATTATAGCAACATTTGGCTGTCTGTCTCACCTTGATCAGATCCAGTTTAAGCTTGCTAGCTCCCTGAAGAACTTGCAGCACATTGGAGTTGGTGATGGACACCCACAGATAGTGAATACACATGTGCTCCAAACGACTGATTGAAAACTACGCAAAGAACAGACCGGAGAAAAATATAACTTAGCAAGGTCTCCGCGATGACTTCACTGAACAAAATATAATATCACATTCATGAAAGTAAACAGAAATATCAAACTATATTGAAAATATTGAACATGCAAACGCTCTGATCGTATAAGTGACATCTTTTTCCCTAAAAAGTTTGCAGGAATAAAATCTTGGGTCAAGCAAATTACCTCCAACGCTAGTTTGTACACATCCATGAGAAGAAGCAGAAACTCTGTGGTTTTATCTGCAGAATCTGTTTCAAACCAAAAACAAATGGAATCAAAATTATACGGTACTGGTCTTTATTTTCTAATTTAACTTCAACTTTTTACTAAATGTGATGAAAAAAATGTCTCCTTTTACCACTTACAGTAGCATATTTTACAGGTTAAGGCCGGTTCATACTTCACGTGAATATCATTGCGAAGCAAATTTGTTAAGGCAACGGAGAACGTCACAATGAAACTCCAATTGTTGATGTCGTAAAATTCGCTTCGCGTTCGCTTTTGCGTGAAGTATGAACCGGCCTTTAGCAAGAAATTTGGGCTTCTGCACCTGTGCATACCGTAACCGAAGATTCTGTGCTTACCGGGTTAGCGCAGAATGTCTCTGCTTGGGCTGTTAACCAAAGAATGATCGTAAGCATCAAACTAAGGTTAGCACAGACATGAATTTGGGTCCAGTACTTGACCACGTATCTCCACAGTGGCTTGGTAGGCTTCTGGGGCCAGTTTTATAGAGCTGCTAAGCACCAAATTTTGCTTAGCACAAATAAGTCTTGCTCATTAAAAACAGGTTACCAGCCAAAATTCTACGTGTTTTTCATGCTAAGCAAAAAAACAGCTGATTATCAATCAAAAACAATAAAGATCACGTGAAAATTAAGTCTGTAACCTTGTTTTTGCTAAGCATATTTTTGTGCTTAGCAGCTCTATGAAATTGGCCCCTGAGCTTACTCACTCTGAATATCCTGAGGCCTGTGATCGGCTTTATCTGTGTACAGAAACCACAGTAGGAGCTGGAATGCTTCTGGCCGGGTGTTCTTGATGGTGACCTGGTACGGCCGCTTCAAGTTTTTACCCTCACGGATTGCCTCGTCTCTGTCCATAGATGGACCGGAGCTCTCTAGCTCACGTTGGGAGTCGCTCTACAACAAAAAATAACAATAACTAAAGGTACATTGTTATATTTGTCGGTAATTGTTTAGTTTAGGACCCTATTTCATATAAAGAAAAGACACTTTTATTTTTTGTGGATTTGGCAATGATACAAGCAGAAAAAGTTGCTTTATGTGTTTAGAATCATGAAAATATTTCGCTGAGAAACCAATTGAAATCAAGCGAGCTTAATTTAGTTGGAAGAGGGTAGAGTTTTGATTTCTGAGGGAAGTAGCCGAGTAAAACGTCAACCTGCATGACACAAAATAACAAGATGGCGACACGCATGTCTGCAAGTACAAAATGTTAACAAAGTCGCATTTTCTTTAAAACCAATGATCAGAATTACCCACATGGGTTAATCTGAACAACAGACCACGTGAGATTTCAAAAGTCAACTTAGAATTGGCTGTCAAATGCAAACACAATTTGTGGACGGAAAATGGGGGTTTCCAAAACTACCATTGTTTGTCTGTGCGTGCAACACAACGTTTTTTCTTTCTGGTCTGTGCATGAATGAATTGCCTGATTTAATTTTTTTTAAACCCATCGCATCTCTGTCTAGGAAATTGGGTCTGAGGCCTACTATACCTGTTCAGCTAACTGTCGCTCTTTAGCCTGTGATATCTTGTGTCGAAGATATCGACATCGAGGTATGATGATTGCTGTGTGTCCCGGAACAACTGTGCCTTTCTGCAAAAAATGGGGAAAAGTACAAATGAATCGTAACCGGAATCTGCTGCAAGAAGTTGGACAAAATCTATATTCAGAACAAATCGCCTGACAAATTGTGCAGAATAGACCAAAAATCTTTCTGGTAAAATTAGAAGGTAGAAAACTAAAATCTTAAAACTACAAGCCTCTGTATGTGGTTATACTTAAATACAACTGTTCAAGTAAATGTTGGTACTGTTTGAAACAGTATGAGGTTCCGTTTTTGTAAAAAAAAAGTTTAGTGAGATTTAGCTTTCCAAAAAGGTGTCCTTTTCAACAAAAAAATTCCTTTTGCATCAAATCGAGTTATAAAAATACTGAATCAGTACACTACCTAACAAATTGTTCACATTGTATTGAAAAGAATTTTGAGAGAATTTGTGCGAAAATCGGGTAGAACTTTCTGATATAAAAGTAATTTTAAAAAATCTGTGCATTGGTCCCCGTTTAGATACTGTGTCAAATATAAATTCAGACTAGAAAACTCACCTCACCGACAAGAAACTCAACATCAGTGAACTGCTGACTGAGGAGAAGTCTTCCGAAGTCGTCCTTTAAAGTGCACCGTGGGTAAGATGCAAACTGAAGACATGCAAAACAACAAGAGTGAGTTTGGCAGTTGCCGGTAGTTTGGGTGTCAGATTCCACGACTTGTTAAACGTGGAATCCTACATTCATGATCGCAATTCTGTGCTTTGGCAACATTCTGTGCTGCTCCAGTAAAGCAAAGAATCCCCATAGTCACGCGAGTAGTATGTAAACTAAGACAGTTTCCCAAAGCTCCACTTTGTTTTTGACTTTGGCTTTATCACTATTTGAAAATGGACCAAAGTTGAGCTGGAATTTCCAAAAGCCATAGATTAATACAAAGCCGTAGTTTGAGAAATGGCCTTAGTAACACCTAAATCTGTTAGCTGTTACTGCAAATGTTACTGTCATAGAATGTCTGCTTATTTTAAGCAGAGCCGTGAAAATTTGCCCCAAACTTGTCTGACAACTGCTGCTCACGAACCAAGTCACTTGACCTGTCTGATGATCTGCAAAATCTGAAATCAAAAATTGGTGTTGGTTTCGGAGAGAACGTCAGTGAGGCAAATTAAGCTATAAAGCAGGCTATTAAACCAAGCTGTGAAAAGTAGGTGTGTTTTTTTAAAGACAAAAATTTGTCTCCCGGTGTTGCAAGATGAATTGCCTTAAAGTGTGGTTGGAAGTGTTGAGTCACGTTGCACCGCCCCTGAGCAAGCAGCAGTTGATTGGGCAAAATTAAAGCAAGATGGTGCCAGCTGATACGACTGGCTCGGCTGGGCGCAGGTGGCATCGGGGACCGGAACAGGAAACATTGTCTGTTGCAACAGGTGTGTTTCTTCAAGAGCAATCAATGAAAGAAATGTTAAAGGTGTATTTTGGATTCACTGGATTCACCATTACAATGCTGAATCCATCAATTTCAAACACCCTAGGGGTTCGAGTTAAGGCTTGCAAAAATAGAGGAGGGTTGGTTTGCAACACACCCCTCTCACCTTTTTCCAGGGTCAAAGATCATTTGAGATAAGTGTGTCAAGCGCCTTAGATAACCGCGATCTTATGCGGACTGCTATTCTGCTTGTAACTAACATGTGAGCGTCGTGCGACTGTTTCCTTGCGCATTCTTGCGCTTTTTTCTATGAGCACTCGTTAATCCCAAAATGGCCTTAACCAGTTCGCGCCGGATGACGTATATAAACGCAAACATTTTCACAAAATTCAAAACGGATGACGCATAAACACCCCAAGTTCAAGTTCGGAAATGTATGTCAGCAGCGAGCAAGGACGGAAATGCGTGGGTGTGCTTCCCGGCACTATCAGCCTGAACCCACTTCGGATCGAGTTTCGTTAAAAATAATCCCGCCCCTCGGCTCGGCGATGTTAAAATAATCCCGGCGCGAACTGGTTAACCCACATCATTTAAACGCAAACACTTGAAATATGAAATTAGCTTAATACAAAAAGCTTGCTGTTTTGCCTACATACTTTAAATGTTTGGTAAGCATTTAATAGGTCTCTGGCACTATTTTGTATTTATAAAAAAAAATGCAACATCAGTTTTGGGCGACAACTGATCTAACAGATCTAACAGACGCTGCCGTATTCAGTGGGGACACCGCTTAAAAATAGCCGGTGCCCCATGCAGTGACATCATCGCCTGTTAAGACGGATGACACCGCGAGGGAGCTAGTGCCTGGGGCCCAACAACAGGAAAGAAGATTTGGCGGTTAGAGGAAGGAAATGTGCCGCTTCCTTTATATCGACAGTTTAAGGGGGGTCTCTTTTTTTTAGTCTGTATTTTTGGCATCAATTAAAATACACCTACTTCCTGGATGATCTTTTTTGGAAAAACTGATTGAGGATGAGGATAGTTCTTGTTCCTTGGGGGGGGAGGGGAGGGGTGGGGAAGGAAAGGGGTGGGGAAGGGAAGGGGTGGGGAAGGGAAGGGGTGGGGAAGGGAAGGGGTGGGGAAGGGAAGGGGTGGGGAGAGAGGAGAAACGAGTTGGTCGTGCCCCACTTCAATTTTTTTTTTTTAAACAGGCATGTAACTTTGAATTTACACCAAAAAGAGAGTGAATTACAATATTTACAAGACTTTGTTTAGTTATTTTTTATATTTGCAATGGCATCAGTAAAAAAAAAAAAAATTAGCTGAAAAAAAGTTGCATGTCTTAAACAAATTATTATTGAACCTTCTAGATCCGCTGTTGCTAGCCACAACCCCGACTCCAGGTGGGAAAATGACTCGATAACAATTTTGCAGTAACACCTCGGACTCTTATCAACTTCAGTCTTACTGATATCAACCGAACATTTTATTAGTATTAAATGATTAGAAAGCAAAAAAAACGAAAGAAAATATTTGATAAATTTCTCAGTAAAGCTTGCAAGTAACAATCCATTGAATACCTGAAATCGATACATCTCCGAGCTTCGGACATTGTTGTCCACCGTCCCTCCAAAGATGAACATGGCGTCCCCTATCACTGCAGCAGCATGGAACAGTCTGCCTGACGGACTCTGAAAATAAATCAAACGATAATCAAACTTTGTAACGAGACAATGCCGTACATTGTCTATAATACGTGATAGATGCACAACCAATCAGTTCAAACACATGATCCACGCGAAATAAACACACGATATTTTGTGGTGCGAGATTCTAATTTGTCTAAAATAGAACCACCCAAATCCACCCATTTCTGATAATTCAAGCAACTACCAATGGTGTATCCTACCTTTAAAGGTAACACCCTTTTTCAAACCCCAGTATAGGCTCTGTCTCCATTACCATTGCCAAACTACATGAACGCAGCCAAAGACGGAGACTGGGGTTTGGAAAACAGCCTTTGTCTCGAAACAATCAGGAATAGAACCCTGTACCTGGCTGTCTGGCGAAACCTTGATAACTTGCCACTCTTCCGCGTCTAGATCGTAGCTAGAATGAGAAACAAGGTAACCAAATTATTCACTGAACCAAGCCATGTACATGTACAACTTCATTACAGAAAAGAAATGTCTCGACTTGCAATGCAGGCACAGGAATCTGCTGGGAACACCCTAAAAATCTCTGCTAAGCAGAAACAGATTACCAGCTGAATTGTCATAAGAAAGGTATCATGTCTCACTGGTTCCCGGCGGCCTTGTTTAAAACTCCCTCCACGATAACAATCCCAAATTAGCCCAATTTCCCCTTTCTGAGGGCAAAATGAACAACTGCTGCACAATATCAAGGAAATTGGTCACCCACTAGTGCTCATCCAAGCTGAATGTATCCCCCTCCCCCTCTCAACCCCCTTTCCTTGAACCCCTGACTGGTACCCCTTTAGGCACAAATTGGGTGTGGTGGGCACAAATTGGGTGTGGTGGGCACAAAATCAACTCCTGTTTTAAAATTATGTTGGTGTATTTTTTATTTTCCTGTATCGATTGTTTTCTTTTGTTTTCTCCAACTGCTTAAAAAAATGTTGTCTTTGGGAGACTTTAGTGACATATTCATAAATCTTTACTTTCCTTGGTTTTTTTGTGGGGACAAAATACTGCTTTTTAATCAATCGCAATAAAGTGAAAAAAATCAAAACAGAATCTCTCCAGTTTCATATTTGACCTAATAAAATGACTGTCTTTGCAAAACCAAAAACGAAAAAATTTAAGAGATTTAGAAAACAAATGAGAGTTGGAATGTTTTATTTGTCGTCATTTCTTTTCATTATTGAACAGCAGTTCGCGCCGGGATAATTTTAAAATCACCCAGCCGACGCGCGGAATTATTTTTAACAAAACTCGATCCGAAGCGGGTTCAGGCCGATAGTACCGGGAAGCACACCCACGCATTTTCGGCCTTGCTCGCTGCTGACAGACATTTCCGGCCTTGCTCGTGGCGTGTTTATGCGTCATCCGTAAAACTTTGCGTTTAAATTTGTCATTCGGCGCGAACTGGATAAACAGCATTCTGTTATAGAGTTTTGGCTATGCAAGCCTTATAATATCATCATTATCAAATCATTATCATCAAGAGGTAAATCAGATTGTAGTGTAATTCCTGTGGGCTACGATAAAATGAACTAGGGTACAATTTACATGTAGGAGTGAAATACGAACACCCAAAACAGTGCCTTTTTCCTATGTACAATAGTTTCCACCCCTCTCTAATAATAATAATAATTAATAATTGGGGAAGCTAATCATCCTTACTCGCAGCTGGGCTGCTGAATTGCAAAGGACGCGACTACAACGTGGTCGAGTCAATGGCACGTAAAGGCACCTATGGCAGCCGGCCACATCGACTCATGACTATGGAGCACAGCCTGAGATCGAAAGTGTTTGATTTTTCAGGAGAGAGAAAAACCGGATGACCTGGACAAAAACCCTCTTGGCACAGGAGAGAACCAACGCACAACTCTACTCACATATGGTCCGGACCGGGAATCGAACCCGGGCCACATTGGTGAGATGCAAGCGCTTTACACACAAGCAACCCATGCCACCCAATACTTAACAATACTAACACTAATAACAAGACCCATACTCATACTTACCAATACTGCTCACTGGGCAGAGTGTTATCAGCCGCTCCTCCAAACACATACAGATGTCTGTCGTGGGCCACCATAGTGTGTCCGTAGCGTCGCTGGGGAGGAGGTGGTGTGCCCTTTAAGATGTGGTCCGACTGGATCTTTCTCCATCTACGGAGAGATTGCAAACACATATCTTATGTCAGGATGAGAAATTCTTGAGATGCGAGGAAATTACATTCCTCCTTTGCTGATCTTTTAAGGCACATTCTTTATATTTTATATTTACTGAGGCCGTTTTCCAAACCCAAATTCATCTCCATCTTAAACTCTGTTCATGCAGTCTGGCAATGGTAATGAAGCCGGAGATGAACCCTAAGCTGTGGTTTGGGAAACAGCCTTAAATTCATTGTCTTGTTTTTTTTTACAATTTTACATTTAATGTTGTTGTCTTGTCATTTGCAGTTGTATATTATTTCACGATAAGGTTATAATTTTTAAAGTCTATGTTATAATTTCATTTTATTTCATTCAAATTCTCATAATTATGTACTGTACTTTAGAAGATACAGATATGGCAATTAAAAAGAAAACAAGACTTTTTTTAAGACAGAGTTTTGTATTTTTTTTGTTTAAAACCAGTCTGGTACCTCACCTCTTCTCTTGGAAGCAGAACCTGTACAGGTCATTGGTGATCTTGGCACCACTCTGTCCCGAAAAGACAAACATGTTGTCCCTGGCGACAGCAACTGGAAAATTGCAGCAGGTTGGAGGATTGTCGCCCTCTTGTTGAATCTGTACCCAAAAAAACAAACAAAGTTATACATTTTGAGAACATTTTTTACTAACAATTTTCTGAAACAGAACATGACGAGTTAAGCTTATATAAAACCCACATAATTTGTTAGGCAGATCCAGGTTACCAGCTAAGAAGGCAATGTGATTCATACTGCGTTTGACTGATTCCCATACATTTGTTGCTTAGTCAGAGACTAGTAGCTTGAAGTTGAGCCATTTGGCCAAGCTTTTTGGAGTTGCCCAGCAAACAAAATCGTTATAATTAGCCAGGGACCAGTTACAAGTACCAAGTATCACACGATACGTTGCCCGCAATAACCTGTTGTTGAGGAATACAACTCTACTGCAATTAGAAGATGTTTGTACTTGGCAGTTCAATGACAAATTGTCCTCTGCTCAATCCAACAAAGTACTTGTACCATTTTTTTTAACATCCACGTCTTGAAGTCAGAATCAATGTGCTACGAGATACCTTTAGGAAGTTCATAGAGGTGACAGAAAGAGATGAGATGGCAAAAACTGGCAAGAGTAAACCCCGAGGACTATTGGAGTTTGTTACCGAGTCTATAATCAATTACCCGATAGCGGGGGATTTGTGATGTCTGGAAGGTTGTGTAAGTGCCAGGGGGCAGAGGCAGGAAACAGTGAACCAAGGGGAAAAGCTGTGCTGTTTAAGCTTAGACCGAGATACAGGGAAGACTTTAAAGAGAAGATGGCATTGGCAAAAAGCTTTGGAGAAGGTATCTCCTAATGCATTTTTCCTTTTTTGTCTTATTTCGTGTGACCAGGTTCTTGCTTCTTTAATGCGAACTTTAAAGAGTCTTAGCCGCCTTTAAGTCGGTGGACGGGACACATGGTTGACGAGATGGTCTGCTGACCGAGGATCTTTGCAGCTGCAGAGTCGGAAAGGTTCCAGGCAAGCAGGCTAGCATTAATGCCTTAAAAAGAATGCCATTTCGACACCTGGTGATGATGATTCTTGCTCTAATATTCCTTGGGAAGCAAGATAATTGCCATGGTAACTCTGACAGAACATCCAGAGCAGGAAGAAGCTGGAAACTGGAAACTGGAAGCTAAAAGCTGAAAACTGGAGGCTGGAGGCTGGAGGCTGGAAGCTGGAAGCTGGAGGCTGGAGGCTGGAAGCTGGAAGCTGGAAGCTGGAAGCTGGAAGCTGGAAGCTGGAAGCTGGAAGCTGGAAGCTGGAAGCTGGAAGCTGGAAGCTGGAAGCTGGAAGCTGGAAGCTGGAAGCTGGAAGCTGGAAGCTGGAAGCTGGAAGCTGGAAGCTGGAAGCTGGAAGCTGGAAGCTAGAAGCTAGAAGCTAGAGGCTGGAAGCTGGAAGCTGGAAGCTGGAAGCTGGAAGCTGGAAGCTGGAAGCTGGAAGCTGGAAGCTGGAAGCTGGAAGCTGGAAGCTGGAAGCTGGAAGCTGGAAGCTGGAAGCTGGAAGCTGGAAGCTGGAAGCTGGAAGCTGGAAGCTGGAAGCTGAAAGCTGGAAGCTGGAAGCTGGAAGCTGGAAGCTGGAATCTAAAGAAAGTTTCATGATACATAGAATACAGGCCGCTACATTTGGCGGTAGTTCTAAGAAATCTACAAGGAGAACAGAGTGTGCCAAACCATTTCAGGACAACCACCTGTGACGTTACTCTTGCTGACCTTACCAGAAGATGGCGCATTCACCAATTAATTGACAAGACAGGTACAGAGTTGAAATAGTTGAAACGTGCAAGAAAAGCTAGGTTATGTTGAGAGATACTTTACAGATATTTTAGAGCACTACCTTCTATTAAATCTGGGAAGTAAACAAAAAAAGATAGTGGTATCTCGCCTCTTCATCAACAGGTGACAGCTTAGAGCCTGTTCAAAAAGAGGCTGCTGACAACTTCTGACAATTTGGAGACATCCAGGGATAAAGCATCTACGGCTCGGAGAGTAAAACTGATAAACACAATTACAGCCACCTGGAGAAAATCTGCCTGAGCTTTTATTTAGACGGAAAAGGGTGACGTCATAAATACCTTTTTTTTTTCGATGATCAATCTTGAGGTAGACCAAAATAAAAATCATTTGAAATGCAAGGTTTCAGAATCTTCCAATCAACCACAACTTTAACCTTTCAAAATTCAGTTTTGTCGCTGGAATGCACTTGACTGCAAATGGAGAGGCAGAGCCCAGTTCTGTCTGAAATTTTGTTCAGTGTTTTGGCCGATCGCGAGCACGTCCATCTCGGTTCAACAGTTTGGAGACGGGCACGTTTTCCGTTACAAAGGTCATTTAAGGTCATTCTATCGGGCCTACGTGCATGTTTCAATCCCTTGACTACCATGTACCTTATTAAAAAGCATGATAATGCGCACAGACTGGTTCCCTAAGGATATGACTGGGGACCCGGTATTGTCTGAAGTTCGGGAACAAGGTCAGGGGCTTGGCCATTTTTCAAAATAGGGCTTCGACTTCATCTTGGACACTGGGAACACTTTGACAGTTTACTGTTGGAACTGTTGGATCTGTATACTTCTAACCGGGGTTTTGAAAATACCTTCAATGGCTGATTGGCTTTGACAAATTGTAGAGGCAGACATAGGTATCCTTAGAGCCCTCTGAGGGATGATGACTAATGTCACGTCGTACCCGCATATAAATAATAGACAGACATCTGCTGGGAATGCTCATTTGTCCAAACTTGTCCAAAATGTTTAGAAGGGGAGGGCCTAATGATTAAGCCACACAAATATACTTAAATATAAAAAATGCTCCATCTTTTGTAGGATTCTACAGTATAACAGAGAGTATATTTTATAAGAGGCATACTTTTAGCAGGAGTGAGGCATTGTTTTTAAACAGTCAGTTTGCCCATCAACCGGTATTTTTGACAATGTTTTGATCTTTCATTATTTGGTTGTAATTTCTACATCCTTAATGTTAGAATTTTATAAAACAATGTAATAATGTTGTACTTGAGAATACATGTAGTATTTTTTTTTAAGAATAGAACTTTAAAACTTAAGTTATGACTCATGATACAGCGATACAAGGATATATTCTTATATAATCAGAAAATTGCAACCACCATTAAAAACTGTTGAAATTTGTGCAAAAAGTTTGGGGGAACAAGTGTGTCGACGATTTATTTTCATATGTTGATTTTATTAAATTTCATTGGTCGTAAATATGCAACTCTAAAAGGTTTGGCCATAAACCATTCACCGAGACCTAACTAGAACAAGACAACAGAGGGTGCTGTTCAATTTAGCCCCAACAAAAAAACCTATAATCTTGCATGCAGCTTAAACTGTGCCACCATAATCCCCAATGTTGGGCACTTCCGCAACACCAAAGCTAACCCCATTATGCAGGGAATCATAAATTTAGATAACTATGTCAGGGGCTAAACCTGATTTGTCTCAGATAATGGGTTTAGACAAGGTAAAACAAAGGGGGCCCTGGGCCTTCTAGAGATGGGAAGACCCAGGGTTGGGAAGGGGGGAACTAATCTCTTAAGGGGAGGGGTAAGCTAGCTTTAGGGCCTTGGTTAATAAAATACAACAGATCCAATTCTATTTCGACTTCCTTTACTGGTGGAAGGGATGTTAGGGGTGGGGTATCAGTCAGTGAGATGATTTTATACCCAGCGGTCAATATTTCAGAGATTGTTTTTTGTCTGGGCAGGTCAGTTACGCGGTGTTGTCTGATGGGACCCCAAGGCTGATTATGAACTTAAAAAAAAACAAGTCTGTTTTGACACTGGGTAAATTCTATTCATTTTGGAGGGATTTGTTGAGCACAAAACCTGTACACAGCGTTGCCAGGTTACCAGCCAAACTGCTATCAATTTATTACTGCCCCGGGGCTAGTCTTTGCTAAATACCGGTACCACTGTATTCCACAGTGCGCCCGCTAACGACACGATGTATAGTCCTGCCTCCTCGATCGCACAGTGGTAAACTGTTTAAAGGTAGGATACACCATTTGCAGATATCGAAAAAATGTACTACCGAATTATTAAGAAATATCTTACTCATCTGAAAGTAAATAATGATTCTAGGCATCCAGCAAAATGATTGCGCTATCATATCCTGTAATTATTGTGAAAAATTGAATTTTATAAAGAAAAATTCGCGATCGCCATCCGGCGATCGCGAAAAAAACACAAATAACATAAGAATAACTGCTCAACGCCGGTTGAAAACAAACAATTTTTTTCGTGCTTTTCTCGGCATCCATGATTGTAAAACTTCGGAAAAGTCAGTTAAACGATATTTACTATAAAATACAACCCCTCAAGTCCACCCATTCATGATAATTCAAGCAATTACCAATGGTGTATCCTACCTTAAAATAGGGGTGACCTTTTCATGCAAATTCGACTATTCAAATAGGCATAGCATCTTCACGCAGTCAACTACCCATTCATCGGTCGTGCTGGCCTGCATTGCATATCTAATTAGCGCTGCTTCACAAAGAAATAATTGTGTGTGTGTGTGCGTAATACGTATTGATAATCACAATTCTGCGATTGCAGAATGGCTTCCTAGGAAACCCTGCAGAGATAAATAAGGAAAAGGATAAACCGTGTAATAACTCAAATAATGAAGTGTAACTGGTAAAAAATACAATCAACTGGCAGACGGGGTTAACTACGGGGCACTGGGGGTAAGCAAGGGGCACACCAGGGGTTCCCAGGGGTGTGCCAGGAGGGTTAACTGAGGGTAATAGGGGTGCCCTGGAGGAACGCCAGAGGTGCGCCAGGGGTGCACCAGAGGTGAGGGGGGGGGGGGGGGTAACAGATGAGGAAATCACGACTGTGACTAATCCAAGACTCATCCGAATGTGATAAAGGGTGAAGGAAGCAGGACCAGAGGGTGTTGAGAGAGTGTCACAAATGCTGTCCATTCACCCCATCCGTGAGAAATCACACACAAAATTGTTCATCCTCAGTTGCTCAAAAATATAAAAAAGTTTGCAAGAAAAAAAGAAAAGAAAATAATCATTGTGCACACACACAAAAAGAAAATCTATTTTGCATTCTGTTCAGCAAGGACCATACTTTTAGATTCCCTTGGTGAATTATTTCCTCAACTCTGACAACTTCATTACCTAACTGGAATCATCATCAACTTTCCAAACACAAATTTTGTTTCTGTTTAAAGACTGAAAATAGTTTCAGGGACGGGGCTCCAATTCTAATATTTTTTTTGTAAGTTGACTTTGAATGCGGAAGTTGCTCCTCGGATAAAATCTAGGGACGTTGAACGTGCTTCAACAATCTGTACCCCCCACTCTCTCCCCCTCCCTTGATCTTGATATTGAAGTCTGTATTGTCATATTTCCTTTTCTTCCTTTGCTGGCAGCGAGGATGTCTGCGATAAAGTCACCAGGTCACAGAGTTTACAGCGGAGAATAGAGAGTCCCCCTAGAAGGGAACCACCAATGTCTACTTTGATTTCCCAAGGCCCTGGGTGCGATTGAGCCAACGAGGGAACATCATCACCGGACAACCCTTGAGACTTATACGTGCATCGGCCTGAAGACTTTGAACTGATAACTGACGCGTAATCCTGTAACATGACGCTGCCTTCTCTTGCATTGTATATCCCAGCTCGTGTCTCTGACCTCGGCAAAACAATCCCGGCCAAGTTAATTTTTGTTTTGACCAAGTCTTTAGCAGTATCACAGTCTAGACTTCTGATCTCTCAAAAATAATTCTATACCTGGACGTCACTTGACGCCCTGTGCACAAACCCTATGAGACTGGTCGGAATTTTTTATTTTTTTTTCCAGCACTAAATGCTTTAATTTTTTCTCTTTTAAATTTAAGCCGGATACCATGGTAACGGAATGTCACGATGTCAACATGCTGAAAACAATGTGTTTAATTTCTTTTAGTTAAACAGCGTCAACCACTAGATATCCACTTCGGTAATGCAACGTGACATGAATTAGCCAATAGGGCTTTGGGACAACGATCCGTCACTTGCTGCAATTTTCAGAAATGAATGGATTTTGGGCTTACTATTTTATAACAAACACTGTTACGCTGACATGGTTAAAGTTTTGTGTTCATAAATAAAAAGAAAAGAATAACAACAAAACTAAACGCTAATTGCGAGAGAAAAAATAACCCCACAAACCTCTTCCCAACTTCTGGAGTCTCCGTTTAGAGAAACGCACCACATGTCGTTCAACCTGAAGAAAAAAAATATCGATGAAAACCAACTCTTGCTTTTTCATCTCGATAAACGGCGGGAACTTACATCGACCCTCCTTGTTTCCGTCAACAGGGGGCAGTATTTAACAGGAACCATTTAAACTAGAACAGTGCTGTAGTTTTCTTCATTCATAATCTCGGGGGAAGGGGGCATGTGTTCAAAAACAAACGTTATGAACGATCGCAAAGTAATGACCTGTCACACGTGTTTTTCAAGCGCTTGACGGAATGAGTAACTGCATAGATTAACTCATAACAACAAGTAACTACTTTGATATGACTCAAGCTTTTCGTGATCCATACAAGTAAAAAAGAATGAAAAATACAATACCTCAAAATGGATTTTTGTTGTTTAATTCTATCACAAGAAATCCTGAATTTCTACCTGGCGTTTCCGTCATAACCAGCAAAGATCCACAGCTTTCCATCATAAACAGCTGCACCGTGAGCCGATCTTGCTGGGGGAAGTCTGAGTAATTTAAGAAACACGGAGACAATGAAATTAAAGCACCATAGACGATGTGCCCTCTGACGTCACGTGTTTACATCTGTATTCAAATGTGCCCGGCAGTGATGCGCACCCATTGTGTTTTACAGAAAATTTGCTTAAAGAGTGACGTCGCAGGTCAGATCGCCTTTGAATTATGTCATCTCTTAACCAAATTTATGTAAAACATGATTCGTGCGCATATTGACGGGCACATTTAAATACAGATCTAATCAGAGGCACATCGTCTATACTGGAGAAGTTTAGAGACTAGAGAAGATTTGTACACTGAGATACACATTTTGCAAAAATCTACACCCTTTAACCAGTTCACGCCGGATGACGAATATATACGCAAAGTTTTCCCCAGATTCAAAACGGATGACGCATAAAGACGCCACGATGCCCACGAGCAAGGCCAGAAATGCGTGGGTGTGCTTCCCGGTACTGGCGGCCTGAACCCGCTTCGGATCGAGTTTCATTAAAATTAATCCCACGCGTCGGCTCGGTGATGTTAAAATAATCCCGGCGCGAACTGGTTAGCAGCGTTGAAATAATGAAACACCCTTTTTAGTACACAAAGTTAATTTAAGTTTTTTAAAGTTCAATACAAAATTACTGGAGCGAGGTTTAATTTGAACCTGCGACCTCCGGATACACTATGGGCCTTTTCGAAACCGTTGCTTCGTCTTTGGCTTTGGCTTCGCCTCCGAATTCCGAAATACTGAGAAGCAAATAGAAATGGAAGAAAATTGAAATAGTCTAACTTTTGGGTTTACATCAATCGAGTGAATGTTTCTGAAGTACAACAGGCGTCAGAATGTGGCTGGAGATCTTGCAGTTGGGAGTCAAAAATCGCCTTAAGCCAAAGACGAAGACAAAGCCAGGGATTCGAAAAGGCCCTATATATACTGCATAATGCATGTTACAGCAGAGATTGCAAAACCCTTTCAAGAATGGGTTGCTTATATAGTCAGAAAAAGCCCTAGTTTCACTGAAGCTGGAAATTTAATTTAGAATCCCCCTGACTGACTTGCATATAACATGAGCACTGTACAATGTCCATGCCTCGTTATATGCGAAGAATGGCTGCCACTATACAGGAAGGAAGGCAAATTGATCTTCTAAATCAGTTTTACAGGGACTTGCTGAAAATAATGCAACCTCACAGGAAACAGTTAGAGAAATCAACTAGGCCTGAGATTAGGCACAACATAAAAAACACTACATTAAACGATATACAGGTGTGAGTGAGAAACCCCCCCCCCCCCCACCCCTTCAATACAATTTGTACACACCATTGGGTTAGGGTTATATAACTACAAAAAAACAAACATACTTCTTGTAAGAGCCGATTCAATTTGAATAGTCTGATATTTAGCTGTTTAAATGTTAAATATTTAGAAGGGAAAAAAGGAAGTTTAACCCTAACTCCCTCACCATTGTTATTGAACAATACAATTCCTTCAAAATCCTCCAACTTCCTTTGTTGTGTAAGGAGTTAGGGTTAAAGAAAAATAATAAACTGAATAAAATACGAATGTAAGTAAATACCATGTTTGCAAGATTCTGAAAAGAACTGCAGGAACCTAACATTTTTGAACAACCTCAGCTTGGCACACGTACAACTTTTTAAATAAAATTTTTTTTCTTAGTAATACAAAACTGAATCTAAAAAAGACATCGACTATTGGGGAACAACCTCCATAGGACTGAATAGCTCAATTGGTAGACCACCGGAATGGCAATTTGGAGGACACTGGTTCAAACCCCCTTTCTTTTTATTAACTCTAAAAACAATAATGTTATTAGTAAGGTCCCCAAAGGTCCTAGCTTCTTTGATCCTAACATGTCCATTATTTCTGAGCTCCATCTTGATCCAATTTGCGCCAGCTGATAGCCAGGGGGCCGGCCACTAATAAATCTAAATTAGAAGGACGTACTTCATTAGGACCGAGTAAAGGCAGTTCTGACCGAACAGACGTAGTCTGCATGGGTTTTAAATGGGCCCCTATTCTCACTTAGGTATGTGACGGATGTTTTGACTAATGCCACATCCAGCGTAGGAAGTCAAAGACCGACAATGCTGCTTTCACGGAACTCCATGGAACTGGTTGATATGGGTTTCGACTTGTCATTACTTTTTTTTTTTGGGGGGGGGGGGGGGGAAATGGGTCAACGGCCCACAATTTTAAGCTAGGTTTTGACATACACATAAAATTTCGCCTCATTTTGCTCCAAATTCTTTTCACTTGAAAGTTGTAAGGGTGTGCAGTTACAGGTAGTGCAGGAACCTGGTACCCGAAAAAAATAAAAGCAGGTACCCGGATATCCGTTAATTAAAAAACCCAACACCACAATTTCAATCTGGTAACTTGCTCTTCGGCTTATACCTAAAGGTCCGCACAATAATATACCACATCGGTGAATCAATACAGCACGATACCAGTGTGTACAGTAAACTTTATAGCTTTCTGGTGAAAACTGCAACTTTCGCAAGCGAAGTAAACGTAAACAAAATTTGTTTTTTTCTTCATATGTGACCCAGCACGAGTAAATGAGACAATTTGCGGCAAAAATGAAAATTGAGATTTTGATTTCATCATTTAAAGCTTGTTTAGCTTTAAATTATGAAATCAAAATCTCAAATTTTATTGTTGCCTCAAAGTTTTTACTCGTGCTGGGTCACATATAGCCTGGTTTTCATTTGTGAAAATTCCTAACAAATGTTAGAATTTGCTAGGATGAGGAAGGCTCTCGACCAATCATTCTAGATAGTTGGTTAAGGTTTGAATGGAAAATTACAAGGTACTAAACAGGGCCAGGAAAAATGTCACGCACTGGACCCTGATTTTCATTTAACCAGTTCGCGCCGGATGACGAATATAAACGCAAAGTTTCCCCAGATTCAAAAAGGATGACGCATAAACACGCCACGAGTAAGGCCGGAAAATCTGTCAGCAGCGAGCAAGGCCGGAAATGCATGGGTTTGCTTCCCGGTACTGGCGGCCTGAACCTGCTTCGGATCAAGTTTCGTTAAAAATAATCCCGCGCGTCGGCTCGGTGATGTTAAGATAATAGCGGCGCGAACTGGTTAAGACCATTTTGGGTAAAATGTTCCTGCCTTACCTTCCTTCAAACTTCCACTCCACCCACTGGCCATTGGAGAGTTTGTACTCAAATAAGTCATTCTTGTTCTGCAGGTTAGAATTGGAGTAGATGTCACCAGTATAGCCCCCTGTGGACCAAACAAAAGTAAATGGGAAAAAGAAAAGAAATGTACGTCATCTTATGCCAGCTACATACGGTAGTTCAGGGTATGGACTACATTGTTGTACATGTATGTATATTTCCAATTGTGAACAGTATTTTTTTTTTTTAAGGGAGCAGGGGACAAAACCCAGGGTAGGGATATCAAAACCCCAGGGTAGTGAAGACCAAAACCCTACGGTAAAGGAGACCAAAACCCCAGGGTAGAGGTGACCAAACTCCAAGGGTAGAGGAAACCAACACTTAGTATTTAGAAAACTATCTTTAAATTAACCCTAACTCCCTACCCATTTTTACTTACACATAACCTGAATCCTGCAAAATCCTCCAATTCCTAAATTGTTAAAACTCCAAGTAACCTGAATCCTGCAAAATCCTCCAATATTGGTCACTGGTGACCATACAGCCTGTATCCTGCAAAATCCTGCAGTCTTGCCCTGGCTGCAGTCAGTAAAAACCCAAGTAACCTCAATCCTGCAAAATCCTGCGATGCATCAAACTCCAAGTGACCTCAATCCTGCAAAATCCTTGTGTGTCACATTCAGCCTGATAACCTGAATCCTCCATATTCCTGCAGGGGTAAAACCCCAAGTAACCTCAATCCTGCAAAATCCTGCAATGCATCAAACTCCAAGTGACCTCAATCCTGCAAAATCCTGCATTTTGCAATGAGGAATTTGGAGGATTTGGGAGGGTTAGGGTTAATTTTTGAGAAAGTAATAAAAAATACGCACCAACGTTTGATCACCATTTACACGATTTTATCAAAATCAGTTAATTTTCAGATTGTTGGAAATCACCTATATTTCTTGATTTCTTTAAAATGGCAGCAAGCCAGACCGAAAAGTTTCACGTGAATAATTTCAGTACAATTGCTAATGCAAGTTGGCATTTTGATAATAATTCACATAAGAAACACAATTGTTAAATGAAAATTGGATGTGGCATGTGGTTGTGTCACAGAATTTGGAGACATCTTTGTATGTGAAGAGCAGATCCTAATTCCCCTGTGCGACTATCTGTGGTCATGCATGAAGTATTGGTTGATATTTACAGAGAAAATGAATATGATGGAGGCATTGGTCCGAAAACAGTGTCCATATTGCAATGGAGTCAAGACAACAGCTAGTGTTGTCCTTGTGTGACCTCAGTGTGAGTCAACTTAAAGGATATAACGTGAATTATTTTAAATCAAATAAGTTAAGAGGGCCTAATATTTTGATCTTAACAAGATCTTCTTCAGAGACATACAGTAATGGCTGTGTACAAGAAATAAACATATATAGGGCAACATACAGGATGATGTACATCATCCTGTATGTTGCCCTATATATGTTTGTTTCTTGTACACAGCCATTATGTCTCTGAAGAAGATCTTGTTAAGATCGAAATATTAGGCCATCTTAACTTATTTGATTTGTATATTTCAGGTCATTCCAGCCAGTAAGCAGTTTGCAGCAGTTTTAATCTTATTCGTGAATTAATTGTTAGCACAATTCTTTCAACATTTTAAATGTTTCTGTCGTTTAGAGGTTCTCTTGCTGTGATGACATAAGGAACACACTCGTCAGTTTAGAACCTTTCTGTGCCTATTTAGCAACAATTTAGTAATTGAACAAATAAAATTGCGAGAAAGGGTTGCTTACTGAATAACGGTCATACATTGAATCAAGCAAAAGAAAATTTAAGAAAAAAAAAAAGGGAAATATGATCAGCTAAACGAGTCAGTATTCAAAGTTGGCCCGATTTAGTTTTGCATGTTTTTCTGCACTTAGGGTTTCAGTCGGGTTTGGACACTAAGTCGATGGCCGTTTTCTAAACCCTAGTTTTGTCTCGGTCTTTAGCTTCGTTAATGCAGTTTGGTAATGGTGATGGAGCCGGAACGGAGCCTAACCTGGGGTTTGGAAAATGGCCCAAGCATGTAGGCCTAAAACACACGTCATCTCAGCACTGTATAGTTTGATGGATTCACGAAGGAATATTACTAAAAAACACACAATGTGCAAAGATAACAGTATACCTCGAGACAACGTTAACCAGTTCACGTCGGATGACATATATATAAACGCTAAGTTTTCCCCATATTCAAAAACGGATGACGCATAAACATGCCACAACGCCCACGAGCAAGGCTGGAAAGGTCCGTCAGCAGCGAGCAAGGCCTGAAATGCGTGGGTGTGCTTCTGCCTAAACCCGCCTCGGATCGAGTTTCGTTAAAAATAATCCCGCTAGTCGGCTTGGTCATGTTAAAATAATCCAGGCGCAAAGTGGTTAAGGACCATGGATCAAACCCTTTCCCCATTAAAAAAAAACAGAAAAGAAACCAAGTGCAAAACGCTTCCATTTTTAATAAGCAGAAATGCTGATACATTCGTTTCCCACTGAAGAAAATGTCCAATACAAGGAATGTCACCAGATAGATATCAATAATGATTGTCACGAGAGAAATGGACGGTGATCCATCAGCTGTACAAGTCCATCTGCTCTGTAAATACTGAGCAACCATTACCAGACGATGTAGTACATGTAGTCTGTTTAAGCTCCTTAATGCTTAGGCTCTGACTGCATCCAACTGTGACCTTTTGACCTTTTAAACCAATGGACAAGCAACAACTCTGGACAAGTGAAAATACAGATGGGTCAAATTCTCAGTCAGGAATTTTTAATAAGCAATTTAAAAAAGCTAATTAAAGAACGTGTAGTGGCAGTAACACCAATCTGAAACACCCCTCCCCCCCCCCCCCCCTCCTTTTTTTTAAATAAAAAAACTACACCGAGAGCAGGAATTTTTAATCAGAGCAAGGGATAAGGGATGCCGAGGTAAAACTCCATTAAGAAAAGAAATCAGAGCTGTCACCGTGGCTTGGAAAATTTCTCCTCTGGATTCGTTTTCTTTCCCAAAGGTCAGCAGCCGGAGACATTTTTCCATTTTGCAGCCTGCCACAGAGACTTATCATTACTGTTCTCCTTGTTTCCTCCCCCCCCCCCCCCCCTCCCCCCCCCCCCCCCCCCCCCCCCCCCCCCACCCTCTCTCTCTCTCTGTGCAGAGAGACAAACGATTGCACGTGGGCTTGTTGAAATCCAAAACCTGATGAGAGCAATCTTCTGATTGCGGTTTGTGAGGCCGTAGTCTGGGTTTCTCCAGGATGGGTTTGAGAGATCGGAAGACGGAAATCTTGTTTAAAGGTAGTATCGAATACACCATTTGCCAATATAAAAAAAAACCGAAAATACTGAGATATTGTACCTTACTTGACTGTCTCAAACATCCTGTGAAATCCTGTGCTTTTCAAAAAAAAGAGGAATTTTGTATCAATTTGTATTAATCTAAATATTTTCAAACTCTCTCTCAATTTATTAAATTTAGTTAGTCCACATTTTATTTGCAGTACGGGTATGAGTATGGTTTTTTTTTAACCTGGTAATTCCCTGAGGGCTCTAAATTACTCTGTTTCATCTGGAGGAAGTCAAGGAACCAGACTACAAGAACAGCATTTTTACAGCATTTCTTAAAACAAACCTTTAAACAGGTCAGAGTAACAATATATTTACTATAAATTATAAATTCCAAAACATTCATTTTCAAAAATTACAGCAAAAGTGAATGGTGTAAATACCACCTTTAAAAGACAATTAGATTCCAAACTAAAATTCCCTTGTTTATTCACAAACGTTTATTTAAGTTTGAATTAAAAAAAATAAAAATTTGTATTGCTTATGACACCAGAGATCTCGTTAAAAGATTTCCTGTACATTATTTGTGAGTTAAAACTTAAAAGAAGTTCAGGACTTGTTTTGTTGGTTCTAAATGTGACCACTCCCACAAAATGGGAATTAAATAGTTGCCCTTAAATTTTCATATGAAATTCAAAGAGAATAATTTAGACTTAAATTTGATATTTGTATTTAAGTGTGTGAAAATGTGTAACTGTTCTGTTGAGCAAGATTGGTAAAAAATGATTGCTATTTGCAAAAAAAATTGAATAAATTGCAACCGAGAATCGCTCAGAGACGAAAGGGCATCGGTACAGGAACAAACACAATCATCCCATATGCATTCCTGTCTAAAAATAGTAAAAATGTACATCCTCAGGAATACAGTGCCTTGTTGAAAAATGAGATCCTACCCAGACATCACACGGAGCCAAAACAAAGGTAGTCTGGTAAGGTGCTTATATTTAAAGGGAGAGCTTACCTTTTTAAAGCGATCCAAAAAGTAACCAAAAAAATAATTGTTCAAAAGCTTAGGCGATGTTAAGATAATGACTCTAAAATCCCTGTGAAATAAGCACTTCTGACATGGTCATTTTAAAGAAAATAATAAAAGAAGTCCAAAAATGCACCCCAAAGACAATTTTTTTTTACATTTTCACAAGTAGTTGGTTCAAAATCAAAATTTTAAAATACTATTTTTTGGGAACATACAGCATTCACAGAGCTAATACTTTGTTCAGGTTAATTATCAACAAGCACAATTCTTTAGATTTTGAGAATGTTTGCTGCATCAAACGATAAAAATGTACAACTGAGAAATAGCACACTATAACTTTAAGCCTACTGTCTATAAATTAGGCAGTAAGGGTGGGGTTGATGTGATTCCTTGGAGGGAAGAAATACGAATAAGAAGACGATATGAGTTCCTGTCTTCCGTATCTTAGGGACGGAGGTGATGATTTGCGAGACGAGAGTCATCCTTCCCTCTTCCATTCAACCATCTCTGTGTTTTTTGTCTCAAAGGGATAGACAGGACCTCGTCTTTTAGTCTGTCTACAAACCTCTCAAGGATTTCGTTTTATAATTCTCTGGTTGGGAAATAGCAACATATCCCTTGAGGTCTATGGCCAATTTAAAGGAAGACCTGTGCACAGGTAATGAGGTAATGGGTCTCAAGGGGAAATGTGGTGTAAATTATACTGATTATGACTGGTTTTCAGATGGCATTGTGTTATTATCTATTGTTATTTTATTAGGGTATGTATTTTAATTTAGACACAATGAATACTCATGCATATATCCCATTAAATCAAACGCATTGCCCTCTAAGATGGCTGCTACATGTATATATGCAAAAGGTATATTAAGCAAATTATAAAAGTTAATTGCAAAATTATCACAGGTGTTTTTACAAAGTCTAAGTTTAAACAAAATTGGTTTTTAATCTTTGCCCGAACATAATTTAAGACAATTCCTTAATGTACTATATAATTGCTTGTTAATTTATGCAAGAAATGTTGTGTTTTCTAAAGAAATTCACGGGCCACTTTCTGCCTATCCAGTTCCGGGAACTCATTAAAAGATAGCGAAACTGAAAAATTGTCAAAACGACCTTTGAAAAAAATTGAAATACCCCGGAACTTCCTTGATGGCAAATATTCAGCCGACAAAGTGACGAAGAAAATAAATAAGGAAGAGGAAATGATGAATTTCTGAAACAGAAAATAAAATGCTGAATAATAAGAAAAGAAATATCTTTTACCGAAAATAAACATGCTTCCGTTGTAGACAACTGCCGAGTGGTGGTACCGGGGGGCTGGAGGGGTACCAGTTGTGAAAGCCCTGCCAAATAAACAGAAAAAAAAATATTTTCTTTAAAAAATAAATTACGATTATCTTTTGATTAAAATAAATATTGTAATGTATAGAAAGGGACTTGTGCAGAAATTTAATCGCCGATTGCTAGCTTTAGAAAGGTTATGAATGAGTTAGTAAAACCAGGGTGAAACCCCCCCCCCCCCCCCCCCTCCCCTCCCCTCCAAACAAAAGAAAATTATTAATTACCTCTTAAATATTTTTTCAAAGGACATTATATTGTTTGATAATTCTGTGAGAAAAAATTAATAAAAATAAACTAAGCTATTTCCTGGTAAACGTTTCAATTGCACCATCAAATCGTTTGATTTATTATAATATCTCAAATATTTTCAATAAATGCTTTTATTAGCCTTTTTAAAGTAGGCCTAGTATGTCACTATTCAAAGTAGGTACTCTTTTGCAAATTGCCTTCCTATTGTGTCTGCAAAATTTTAAAACAACAACTAATTAGATGCACAGACATTTCATGGTAATCTATAATGTGGCAGAATTTATGAGTTTATCTCTGTGTAACAACTCTGTGTGAGATGATTAACAACTACCCAGCTGTGTAACCCTGGAAACTGTGAAGAGAAGACTATGAGAGGTCATGACCTCTGCTGGGCCAGACAGATAGTGAGTGATGGCCATTGACATTAGTCATCCCAGGGTGGTCATAAGAGACAAAAGTGAAGATGAAAACCTGTATACTTCTCAGTGTTGGAGTCTCAGTGATTAAACATCCATAAATCTCTCTATACTACAAACAATCATTATAATGTTACAGTTAGCTTGAAGTGTGAATCTTTCAACATTTGACGGTACATTCTTTGTACTATTGTACTTTGTACTTTGTACTTTGTAATATTGTGTCACCACATCTTTGGTTTAAAGGTAGGATACACCATTTGCAGAAATCTTACTATCTAATTTTTATGAAATATCTTACTTATTTGAAAGTAAATAATGATTCTAGGCATCCAGCAAAATTATTGCACTATCCAGTAATTGTTACGAAAATTGAATTGAAAAACAAACAAAAAACTAAACAAACAAGAAAAAACAAGACCAACATAAAAACCACTGCCTGACGCTGGTTAAAAACGAACGCCGTTTTTCTTTCTTTTCCCAGCATCGATATTTACTATAAAATACAACCCCCCAAATCCACCTATTCATGATAATTCAAGCAATTACCAATGGTGTATCTTACCTTTAATTCATTAATTTAATTCATAATTTGTTTTTATAACAAAGTCTGAAAAGAATATGACAAATGCTGATGGAAAAACTAACAATTTCATGTAAACATTTCAGGGTAGCCAAACAAATCTGGATGGTTCAGTATAAGGTTAAAATCCTCAAATTGTAACACAGTTCCCCCCCTTTCCCCCATAGGGAGTTGGGGTAGGGTCTGTCAAAGATGTACTGGGGCCAATTTCATAGAGCTTCTAAGCACAAAAATTTGCTTAGCATGAAAATTTATCCTTGGCAAAAACAAGGTTACGGACCAAAATTTCATGTGATCTTTATTGTTTTCGATTGATAATCAGCTGGATTTTGGCTTAGCATTAAAAACCTGTAGAATTGTGGCTGGTAACCTGTTTTTAATGAGCAAGACTTTTTGGTGCTAAGCACATTTTTGTGTTTAGCAGCTCTATGAAACTGGCCCCAGGTCTACTTTATCCAGTCATGGTAATTTGGGAATTTAATTTACTAGAAGCAGCAACCAATAATTTAAAATGGAAAAAGAGTGTGCCCTCTGGTACACAGCACTTGGGAAAGTCATCAAGTGAATGGAATTATGGGAAAGGCCCTGACCTCAATCACAAGGTGGGGGACAACCACTAAAGTGGTTTTTGAATTATCTAAGCAATGTATATAACAGTGTTTACATCATGTACATGACCAGAAGGGAAATAGGGGAGGGGGGGTAGGGGAGGGGGGGTGGGGGGGGGGGGTAGGGGAGGGGGGGGGGTAGGGGAGGGGGGGGGGGGGGGGGGGGGGGGTGGGGGAGGGGGGGGGGGGGGGGGTGGGGGAGGGGGGGGGGGGGGGGGGTGGGGGAGGGGGGGTTACTGATTTGTTTTATGAACATTGGCATTGGCTTACCAATGGCTATGACTAATAGAGTTGTTTCCTGGAGGGGGAAAATCATCTGGGCCATTATGGGGTCAGAAAGGGGTGCTACCAGAAGGGATTTTGGGAATTACCAATGAGAGTAAAACATTTTGGGAAATGTACAAAACATTTATATTGTGGAAAATACTTCCAAATGCCTTTTTTTTTAAGAACAGGCACAACAATTTACAACTTATATCTGTAAGCCAGTGAGTAGCAGGTAGAGTCACAATGTTTATTTGTATCATTTTGACTTTTTTTTGGTCAAGTTTGCAAGAGGGCAGTTTACAAGATTTTGGACAATGTTTGTATTTTCAAAGGGTCTAAACTTCTCACTAAAGTAAATAAAAACAAATTGTCCAAAAAGTCATCCCTCTCCCACTTCTACCCCCCCCCCCCTCCCAAAAAAAAACACCCAAAAAAAAAAAAAAAAAAAACACACAAAAAAACTAAATACATGTTGCTTGTTTCCTATTATTCTCTTTAAAAATTAAAACTGTACCCCAAAATTGTATGATTTAAGCAGGGAATATTACATTTTTGGACCCCCTCTCCCCTCCCCCCCTGCCCCCTCCAAGAACTTTCAAGTTTCTAAGACAAATGCAAGAGCTCAGCTTTTTTGGGTTTCTGTGCTCAGGTGAACTTTGTTTCCACAAAAGGTCGCTGAAAATTGAAATCCATTTCCCAAAGTAAGTGATTTCCCACTAACAATTGTCCCAGTCACAATGGATGTCCATTAGAGAATGCCATAATTTACTCCTTTACTATTCCAGAATTACCTTGTCAAGTAAACAACTGGCAGTTAACATCTTAGTGTCAAAACACTCCTTTAACAATAGCAAGGTTTGGGACAAAGTAAGAAAGTGCAGAATGAAGACACAGCTGTTTATGTGGTTACAGCTAACTTACACCCAAAAAACCCACAAAAACAGCTGCTTTGTAAAATGTTTATTTGAGATGGGGTTTTTCAACTTTGTCATAAAATGTGTTTGTTTAGGTCACGTTTAAAGTTTACATATTCACAAGATAAACGTTTTATTTACTTGAAGACATACTTATCTGCATATCATCAATTCAATTTTGGTTTTCTTTTTGGATCATGTATGTTGTTTAAGTTAATGTTGATGTGATATGAGGTAATTAACCCTCTCTTTTGTTTACACTCCAATGCAATTCAATATTCGCCCCCCAACAAATCCCCCAATGCTCATAGCTGGAGTGCATTTGCATGTGACATGCAGTAAACAACTCTCATAGAGTAAGGGTTGAGTTACCGTTGGTTTCATACTCAGCAGTGAAGTTTCTTTTAGCGGATGCAGAAAGGTTAGAATTTAAATGACTCGCGAATTTCAATGCAGGTATAAGTGGCAATACAACAAACAAAACAAAACCTGATTATTTTCTGTTTACCTTCCCCATGAGCATTCTTTGACGTCATAACGCAGCACATCATTCAGCATGTTTTTCCTCCTATGGTATCAAAATTAAATAAAACAAAAATAGCAAATTCGAAATAAATCATTGAAGTTCAGATAAATGAAAATGAACTTTGTTATTATGTAATCTTTTACTTTTGAAAAGCCATTCTCTTATTTGTTTGCTAAACTTTTCAAATTTTTTAATTCTTTTTAAATCTCACCCATTGTCGCCACCAAACACGTAGATAGCATCTTTGTATGCCACTGCAGTATGCTTGCTTCTTCTGTAAACAGAAAATTAAACCAGGAAAAATCTCAACATTATGTCGTGATTTTTTTTTAAAGACTGGTTGTGAATTTTGTTTGTTGTCGTAAGTTTGGTCACGACTGGTCGAGACATTCTTCATAATGTCGTTAATTTTTTACCTAATGAGCCATGACACACAATGTTCATTTTTAAAGGTTTTTTCTTAACCATATCAAACTGTAGATACGTTACACAAAGTAAGAAATACAATTTCGAAGTGCACAGTGAACTTTTTATAAATGCCCCTCCCCCCTCCCCAAAAGTATTAATAAGGTAAAGGTACCACTATAAACGTTGATGTGCACCACGATTTGTGCATAAAACTGCAATGCTTGTTTATACTGTTACTAGTGTTGAAGTTTGCATGATGATGTGATAGAGCTCGGAGAATTGGACCAGTGGGACAATTTAACCGGTGGGACAACTCGACCGGTGGGACAACTCGACCGGTGGGACAATAAAGTTCATGCATATAACGTCACACGCACGTCGCACTTAACGACAGTGCCCGGTATGAGGTCGTTGCGTAATCACGGTAATGATGTACCGGTACCGTCTGCACTTGGTTTGACCTCAATAATGGCCGCTCGGCCCAGTTGCTAGTGCGATTAGCGCGTACGCGTAGCGCGCTTGACGTCAATGCAACCCCTTTATTCGACTAGTGGGACAATTCGACCGGTGGGACAACTTGACCGGTGAGACAACTCGACCGGTGGGACAACTCGACCGGTGAGACAACTCGACCGGTGAGACAACTCGAGCTACGCTGTACAAGTCACAGGACAGTCGAGTTGTCTCGACGGTCGAGTTGTCTAAAGTCAAGTTGTGACACATGATGGCTGCATATACCGTACCGTGCGCCCACAAATTCGTCACAATCGGGCATCCTTCGCCATCTATGAACCGTCTCAAACGGACCAGTATCGATGGAAACTCCTCGCCAAGAATGGATGCTACCCGATCTTCCACTTGCCATGATTCTCCGTCGACTGGGAATAAGCGGTTAATGACAGAATGGAATGTGGAAATGAAACTAAGTGGCCAAAAGTTCTACACGGAAGCTGCCATATTGGTCGCACGACTAGACTACGCATGCGCGCTTGCTTGGCGATTCTGACATTAGACTTGTACTAGTCAACTAGTATTGCATTCTGCTACAGAAAACTTCAAAGTATGGTGTATATAATGGTATGGTGAGGTAAAATGTTTCCAGTATGGCCTTTTGTTTTGATTGTTAATTGTTAAACATTGCTTTACCAGGGGTTGAGGTTGGGGTTGGGGTGCACAACTACATAACGTTACTCCTTAGAATTAAGGCAACTTTCAAGTTTCATGTTACAAAGTTTGTCATAAAAAGGACAAAGAACACAACTTTCGATTTAGTTAGTTCAAGTCTCCCTTAGCCGGGTGCAAAATTGGCCATTAAATCAACACTAATGTCCTGGGACAACTTAATTTATGTTCGAAAGCACAAAGGCGAGTATTATCCATATTAGACCGACAAGGAGACGCTTCGCCCGTTGAGGTTGACGGCCACGAGTGACGGTCTACCCCCAAGCCCAGATACATGTAGTTAGGGAACCTTTCTCTCCCCTTAGGGCCGACAATGAGGTGAGACGTTGACCCATCGAGGTCCGCATGACCGTGCCCAGAGTGCCCCTCTATAGTAGCCTACATCTACACTGCTGAACAAAAATATAAACGCCCACAAATATATAAACGCCCACAAAAAATAAACGTACAGATGTGGGTTGAATCACTGCATAACTAAGCAATTTCTCACTGGCAGAGATGGACACAAATGTTTTTTACAAATCAAGACAAATAACAATTTTGGTGGCATTTGTATTTTTGTGGGCGTTTATATTTTTGTGGGCGCTTATATTTTTGTGGGCGGTTATATTTTTGTGGGCGTTTATATTTTTGTGGGCGTTTATATTTTTGTGGGCGTTTATTTTTTTGTCCAGTGTATGCAATGAGCCTTTGAGGTATCGTGCACAATAAGATCTAGGGAGTTGAAAATGTCGGGTCTATTGGAGCATCAACTTTGAGTGGAAATTCACACACATGTAAAAAAAATGTACAGACTGACGATTTCTTAGAAGGTCAAGTTGAAGTTCGTCTTCTCTCAGTTGGTATCTTCGATCATGGTTTCCTACCTCCATGCTTCGATCTTCCGAGATCGAGCTGCCCAACCCAATGCATTCTTATAGAACGTTTGGTTTCATTCAGAACAAACAACAAAAGGAGGATTATAGGCTGAGGGATTAAAGGGTGTTGTTGTTGTTCATGTATTATTATTATTATTTTTGCTATTTCTTGCCTTGTTTAATGTATTGAATTACATTTTAAGCTTCACAGCTCATTTTATTATTTTGTATTTATTGCTCAGACGTTTTCTCTTGTAGATACACAACTTGCATGCATTCGGGGTGGGCGGGTGGGGTGGTTTGATGAGGGAGTGACTGATGAGGGAGGGGGATTGCTTGGTAATGGGATTGTGGGACAGTTTCCCTTGTTTAATGTCCTGTTTTTAAATTGGTCCGTAATATTATTTCTGTTAATATAAATACACAAATATAATTATTTTTTCACTGTTTAGCTAAATTCATCATAGTTTTTTATACATATATTTTTAAATACATTTAATTTTATTCTGTGTCACTTTTTCAAGTTAGGATCGGCAGGCTTTCGAGTCAAAGTGTTTTATTATACTTTTGTCGGTCCTGGCCAACTTGGATAAAGTTGTTTTTGTTTTGTTTTAATGTTAGTGTAATTTGAAATTGTTGTTGTTCATGTATGTTTGTACCTGTTGTTGAAGGCCGAATAAATAATAATAATAATAATAATAGTATCTCCATGGTCAAACCTATGGTCAAACCATAGACAAACAGAAAATAGATAAGGAATTCCCAAAAGCTTTTTTCTCCTCAAACGGGGGCGTGACCAAAAGAGTGGGGAGGCAGCAAATGTTGATCAAGGTATACTTTCTGCCGAAGATCGGCCCTAGAGCGCCGGTTGATTTTCTTACGAGGCTGTGGCAAAGAGTTCAATCCACTCTGGCTCGACTGGAAACACGATGGTTGAACAAGGCCAGGACTGATAACAAACAATGTTAACAAACAATCACTCATTTGTCATTGATTAGATGAGTCATACAACAAAAAGGAAAGTTTATACATGGTCAATTATCATGGCATGCATGATGTATGATCATGCAAACTGCACCCTCATCAGAAATGTACCCCACCTTCAATGGACAGTTCCAATTTTTTCCCACGCATTACCTATAATTATATGTAACATGCAAGCCGTTCCATTTTATAAATAATGGAATGACTAACCCCATATCCGCAGTACTCGTCTGCCGCTTAAATACGACTGTTAAGTTGCCGCAGCGTTGTGGTTTGGGGTACCGTGCGTTTGTAAATTGTGACCGGTCGTGTTTTTATTCCTCCATGATCGTACAGTGTACATTTAGCATATGTACAGGTACCAAGGTCCCTTTTTACACAGTGCTAGTGTACCTCTCGCACCCACTAACCTGCCCAAACAATGACCCCATTATTTTGGTTATGACGACACCCACACAGGGTATAGTATGCACGTACCCGCAACTCACGCTCCTTCCTATATAGTCACTCACAACCTATAAAAACACCACGGGAAACACTAACATACTCGTAGTAATAAACATTCAGCGCACAGCTTGCGGCACATCAATCTTCAGGTAACACCCCGGCCCACATCATTAACGGAGCGAGAGAGACGGAAGTCACTGATTCGGCACACAGTAGCAGCGTGCAGGGACGAGAGAGGACGGGTAATATTTGCATTTTGGACGGTGCACGAGTGCTGCAGAATACGGTGTGCGAAGCCTTCGTGAAAACCAAGCAAAGGGTTCACCTTTTCGAAGGGCAAATTGATCTTATTTGGGACACTATGGATGCAACTCGTGTACCAAAGCAACCCCACGATGCCCACCGGTCATGGAATATCCAAAACAGACGGGCAGTTGATGCAGCGTGGACTTGTATTGCACGGCTGTCTTTGGGACTTATTTTTATCTTTGGACCATACATCACACAAGCTGCACCGACAAGTACGCGTTTACCAGGGGAGGGTGACGCCTCTGATGGGCAGGAAAACCTCGTCACCCCAGGACAGCTGAGGGATGGATATGTGAGTACTTATCTTGTCAGATATAAGGAAATGAATGTGACGCCAACATCTTAAGTTTAATAACTTGTGACACCATGGCGTAAACAACGGTTTTAATTTAGTACATGCTGATGACTGTAGTACTAGGGCATATATCATAGAGGAAGTTTGCTCTGAATCCACAGTATTGGCAACAACAGGGGGACCTTTAGATTATGTAACTCTGGGCTAGACCGTTTATAATACAACGGTACTCGCTCGTTCACACTGTAGAGAGTAATTGGGACTCGAAAATGTGTTTCTATATTTATATCTTTATGAGTCCGTGGTGCAATCATTATTATTACTACTTTAAACTTAATATTATTTTATACTGGGTTTTGTAAACATTTATGCTTGTATTATCGACATTAATCATTCAAGTAATTAAGCATAATCGTTCGCTCCAGTTGTTCTATATCATATGACTTGTTTTAATCGTCAAAATTCAACCATGGAGTATAAATAGGATTTCTCCGTGGTTCAATCGAGGTCTACTTGAAATCAGTTGCCCTGTGTTATACTTATAGCTTTTTTTATCAACAGAGGCAAGAGCGAAATCGTGGGTTTGCTATAGGGAGAAATTCTATAAAACAACCATCTGACTATTCCCTGTGTAATGATAGATGTCTTAGATTGTTGCATTGGTTGTATAAAGGCAATATGGGTTTTAATACATCGGCTCCACGGCAGAAGACATTGCGCATTTCCAACTGTATACATTTAGGAAACGCGTGGACACCACAAGGTGAACTGCCATCATTCACATACATGTACATTAGGTGTGTTTTACAAGAACTATTAATTTCCTCTATGTGCTTGGTGTCCCCATGGAGAAATAAGAAGGAGGGTGTATGAGATAAAAACATGTGCGTCTAATTACGCCACTCCGCAAGATGCCATAAGGCATAACGCATCCGTGCACATCATGATGCTGTGAGTGAGAAAGCAATGTACATGTACATGTATGTGGAAACAATTTAACTTACATCAGTGCATTAAGACATTAAACTATCGATCAAGAAAAGATGTGCTTATAATTATAAGCAGTATGTGTTTAGACAAGTTTCTGCTTGAAAATTGCCCCACTATTTTAAAGAAGTTCTTTAGCAAAATATGTCTAAACTGGAGCTGAATTCCTGTAGTGTAACTAAAACTGGCTGTGAAACGCTGCATGGTGAAGTAACGGACGTTGCTTAATTAAACGATTTTGTCGTCTTGTCCACCACATAAGATAGCTGATAAGTAGGCCTAGGCCCTATATATAATCAAGTCTTTGCCAACTTGGTATGGAACTGATAAGCAAATAGTTTTGTTAAGTAGGTTTCCATCGACCAAAAGTCATGGTTGTAATGAACTATTGACTGGTAAGGTGCCCCGTCTAAGGATGATACGCCCTAAGGCATTTATAGCCCCCAGTTGAACCTTCAATGTTGCTCTCCGGTTCAATTCAGCAGCATGTCGACGCCTAATACTACGCTATCAGGTGCCGGCAGAAATATCCGACTGTGGCCAACAGTCGTCGTACCAACAGGAGTAAGGTTTTTTTTCTCCTATAAAGCGGGATTTCCTGATCTATTAGCCGCCCCAAAATAGACCCGGTTTACATTTATGCTCGAGCAGTTTCTGATAACAAATACTATATTTTACCTATCCAAGACAAACCCCGTTAAGGTCACACAGCGAGGGTTTGGTCCTCCCTATAAACTGTACGTTCTGATGGCGGATGTTAAATTTAAGAGAAACTCGAGGAAGGAAAGGAGGGCACCAAAATGATGGGGGCATTGATTACTCCAGACGCCTGTTTTAGAAATGGCTGGAGTGATTTATAATCGCCTTAATTATTGAAGACACAAAGTGTTAAGAACTGTGACTCATCTGTGAAAATAGGCATTGCAAGCGTAAAAGTATAAATGGGTGAATTAAATGAGTCTTGCGTCTCTGATAATATAACATTTCACTTTCAGCATAAAGAGATGTTTGTGCATCTCCAGTGGATTGTGGTACTGTATATCGCCGACATGATTCTCACAGAGCACACACCCACACTCGACATAATCAGTAAACATCATTTCACTTCCACTGAGCTTAATTACCTCATAAATCTTTACTTTATTGTTCTTAAGTTGACAAATGTTTTGTCCAACAGTTTCCGAGGTTAAGTGGCCCCCACAATGGTGCGATTGTTTGGCCGTGGTCCGTCTCGGATTCCAGGGGCCATTTCCTAACTTCACCCCGTACCCGAGCGACACCGCTTAATGGGCGTTTAGCGGCGATCTGGTCGCGCCAGTTGCTTCTTGTATGAATATGCTCCATTCATAAAAACCTTTCTAAATATTTTGACACAATGGAGCCTCTGTGAATGTGGTCAAGGTCCAGGCAATTAGTTAATGTGTCCCCACCCTCTTTCCTGCCCGGGGCTACCCTGGTTTAAGTCATGTTAAATACCTCTCAAATTGGGGTCAACCTCGGGGGAAAAAATCCAACAAATCCGTGTACAGTACTAGGAAGTACGTGTATATCTAATCCTTTGGGATCAATTCGGATCGCTCACTTTTTTTAGTTGCGTTAAAAAGCGCGCTGCACTGGAGAAAGTGACATTAAAAATCTGGACGTTTCTGATTTAAGGGACGCCTTCTTGCGGTTGAGCCTGTGCAGATACTGTGTGCAGCGTGCATCCCTGGTATGCGCTAAGTTATAGGACTGAACATTGGTATTATAAATCAGTGATACCTTATGTTCAAGTCTGCATGCATACGGATTTATTGGACAAACCCACAAACAAATTCAAGGAAAAATATCACCGGCCCGCCTTTTTTAGTTACATTGATTTTAAAGGGTTTCCAATGCATCAGCTATCGGCGCGGTACGCGAATATTTTTTTCAAAAACCTAACTGGCAGATTTCCTTAATTATTCAGTACTTGCATTGATCACTGTACAACACTTAGATTCTATGTCTCTTTTTCCCTTTAAATTAAAAATACTCTAAAGATATCAATTTGACTAGGAAAAACGAGGTGACTTACAGCAGGATTCGAACCAGGGATTTGTTATCCATAGCCCATCCCACTCATATACTACGTTTAGCAGCTCGACAATAGCTGTTCTTTAAAGTGATTTAATGTAACTACATGTAGTTAACTAAATAACAACAATGCTCTGACGTCATGTTTTATTCCGATGAATAAACATAACTTCTCATCCAAACTACTGAATAATTCATGAAATCTGCCAGTTACGTTTAGGAAAAAAATATTCGCGCGCGGTACCCCTTTGACGAAAACATCTTATATTTTTGAGAAAACCGGTGTCGTATAAAAATCAGAATCCTGTGAAAGCATACTATACCGGTCACTCTCCTAATTATCTTCATTCAAGCATGCGCAATGCTATTAACTTATTTTATGTAGTCTAAAATTCACGCTACGCTATTCTGTTACGACATTATTGAAATGTCTCGAAAAATTATTCTCTTAATTTACAACAAAATGTTTCGTGTACCTGTTTATTGTTATCCATGATCCATGGTTTGATTTTGCTATAGTTTTTTTAGAGCATTTATGTTTGGTGCCCATCAGCCGAAACACTGAATTTTAAAAAGGTTGATCTAAAAAAACCGATGATAGAGGTGTTTGAATTAAAATAAACCTCACATAGTGGTTCGCTGAGTGATATATATATAATTGTACGGCGAGTTTACCAACGAATGCTATGGCATCGACTCTAGGATAGATCAGGCGCATCTCTCTTGTTGAAAGACGACATGTGTTATTTTGTTGCAAGAACTTCTCTTGGAATGAAAATGTAGACCGCAGACTAACAAACAAGGTTTGCCTCTTCTCATCTTCAGACATTTCTTTTATGTGACGCACGACATCCTCGTGGAATCTTGAGACTGTTGCCTCCGGGTTTTAGTGGGGTATATTTAGCCGACGGGCGGAAATACCAGGGCGCGATATGAACCGCCAGACACTTTTCAACTAACATGCTGCTGGATTTAAATCGGGTTAACCTATCTAAACTGTAATGTTCGGGAGGGTTTACGTGCAATTTCTGTTTGGAAATCAGGCTGCTCATTATGGCCATCGGGTTTTGTATAGGGAGAGTTTCACTGTCAACACACATTTTACAAAATTGTTTTGTATCTGTCTGCGCTCATTGTAATTCCATAATTGAACAGCAGCGCCGGCAGATATTCACATCGTAACCAAATAAAGACAAACTTGACAAACCAGCCAAAACTGAGACGCTTTACTGCGTTATTCAGAATCCGTGTAGAAACTGTAGCCTTTTCATCAATGAAACAAATTTCATTTGTGGTAAACATTCGTTGTATAAGAACCAACTAATGTATTCAAATGCAACAGTACTATGACAAACAACAAATTGTCTCTGTGCAGTGTGCACCGATTCGATACTTTCACACAAACGCGTTATACAGTCTGTAGACTACGTAAGTTGTTAATTTAAAAAGCAGAACGGGAAACTGGGCGGTTTCTGTGATGCCATGCTCCAAGCTGCAATTTTGCAACCTTCGACCTTGCCAACAAGTTGGCAAGCTATTTCGAATTTAAACATTATACTTTAAGTAGTCCTCCAGCTGTTTGGTTAGAAAAATGCTTGATTTGCATGGTATGGTATTAAACTGTGTAGATTGGATGTGTTATTGCCGCCTATACCTGGGACATTTCATATGAAAACAGGCTCAAACACAGCGTGAACGACAGGACGACGCCATTACGAACTGTAACTGGTTTTTTGTTATTAGGATGCACACAAGAAACAGGTGACTTAGCAGTTTTTGTACCCACTTTTTAAAATGATAGCATCCGCTTAGCCTGTAGCAGAGAGCAAGGTTCCTAAATACGCCACCTCTGAACAACAGTGTCTTTATTTTGGCCCACCTATCGGGTTTTATACATGTACATGCATGTCACATTAAGAAGTCCTACACTACAGATTTACGAGGATCGGGTCTTTAGGCCAGCCAAGTGCATGCCCTTTGTGTGGTATTCGCAGCCATTGCAGCTGTCGTTAAAATCATCCTGTAGCAAAGCTTGAGCTGTCCCCTGTGGCCGAGCATCCGTGTAAAGTACGATTCCAGGCCATGCACGTATACCGCCAGTCGCAAAGCCTGGGTTGGTACAGGATCGATAGTCTGGGCAGAAAGACCGAACAAGGCTAACTCTCCGATGAGGCAAATGAACCGTGACAGCCATATCCCTTTCTTAGGGTAATTGTTTTTGCTCATGGCTGCAAGTCAATATTGGTTTGCTACTTATCTGCTATATTTTGTGATACTCGTTTATTTGTCATGCAGTACTATTTTCAGTTAAACTTGAACTAGGCACTACAACAGAAACGTTGGACGAAAATCGAATTTGTATTCGTCATAGCATAATAATCATGTCCGATGGACGACTGCAAAACATTTTCCACAACCTCGCATGCTCCGACCCCAACTAAGGAGTCTGCTGCCACCAAGAGTTTCAAATGCTGTTTATTAAATGTACTCACTGATCACCCAAGTTTTAACTCACTAGCGGGATGCCGCGCTTCGCGCGGCACCCGCTAGCTGGGTGGAATTGTAACTTATAGATACACCTTGTTGACGTCCTAAAAACATTAATGGATTGTATGACAAACAAACCTCGAAACTTAGGGAGTAGACTAACAGCTAGGTGTGTGTGTATAAACTTGCTTGTTTGTCATTCCATGATGCTTTTCAAATGTGTGGTAAAGGTTTGTTTCATGTTTCAAATAGTTCAGTTGTACATCATTAAATCAGAAAGTTTTCAATTAAAAGTATTACTTGCTCAAATAAAAACCTTGCTATTTTCCTTAAATAGATCATGGGCCACTGCATACAGTGCAAAGTCATGCCGACCGGACAGGCAGCCATGTCGACAGGCAGCCTCCGGGATGTACACCAATAATATTTCAATAGATGCCGAAAAAAAAACCTTTAGTGAAAAAAAATGTTACTACTCGCGAATGCATTAGGCCTATTGTAAAATATATAGTTGGAAAATGGCGAAAATATGTAGTTCCCCGACGACGCAGTTGTAAATGGGATCTGAAATTGAATAGCCTGCTATCGGGTACAAAATAATACCAGTATTCATAACAGCTAAGGAAAGGATACAACTGGGACAATTTAAAATTAAATGTTGTGAAACGACCTTTATTACAAAATGGGAAATAAAAAGAGTTGCATAAATGTTATGACTAACCACGACCATGCATGACTTTCCAGATTTTAGTAATTAAATTGTAATACCAAATTAGGTTAGAAAGGTATTGACAATTTTATAGGAATTTTATAGGATCATTATGTCCTTTGTTGTTAAATCATTTAGATATAAAATCGAATAAGCCTTTGGAAAATTATTCAGCTCTCGCAGGGTGGGTTTATTAGGACGGCCCTTTTTATGTGGTTCTCATTCCCGACCGACCCTATTTTTGGGCTCCTGACCCAAACATTTTCAATTTTGTTTAAAATTTACTGGAACCTCATTCATCCAAACAAATTGCAAATAAACCCCAAATAAATAGTAAATTTATACAATACGGCTCTGTGTTACATGATAGCTATTGAAAATGATTAGTTTATACACACATATGGAGTACCTTAATAAAAACCAGTGAGATCCCATGAGAGGATGCATTTATGCTGTCTATGAGTTTTATACACGTAGTATGTACCTAGTATTAAAATTGGAGTACTAAAAAGGTAATAAAGAGAACCAAAAATAATAGTATAAAAATAAAATAGTGTGAAATTAAGAGTACATGTACTTAAAATAAAACCTTGTGGTATGTGTGGTTAATACTGGAGAACGGTAATGTACTGTGTGTAGATTTGATTTGAAAGGCTGAATCAATCCAGAAAGAGAATGTAAAAGGCTGGTAAGTGTAAGGTTGGGAAATTCCTCGATAATGGCTAGTTGTGAAGCAGCAGAGATGTCATCCTCAGGTTTGGTAGTGGGGGGGGGGGGGGGGGGGGGGGGGGTTGGAACGTTGTCTTCATCGGTAAAAGTGGCGTCTGGTAGTGCTGTCCAAAGAGTCAAGAAAAATACGGATAGGTAGGTAAAGATTCTATAGGGAAACGGTATAGGTAGGTTGAGATGCACTGAAAAAGGTGGACTTGTGATTGGAAACAAAATAGGTGAAAGAGGGAAAGCTGAAAAAAATGGGGTTTTGGTGAATGCGTGGAGAATGTTGAAAAATCCTCTTGTAGGTACAAATGCAATGTTGACTGTCAGATTCCTATACATGACACATACCTGTAACAGGGGTGCAGGAATTTCTGATGTGGCAGTTTCAAATGAGAATGACCGACTTTGACTAAGAAAGAAACATAAAAAGCAAAATGTACAATTATTTGGAATTCACTGCTAGTGCTAAATTCACTGCAAAAAAACCCTGTTTCATGGGGAAAATTGAAAAACAAAGAGAAAGAAAAAAGTTGTATGCATAGCTGTCAAAGGATTGTATATACGTGTAATTTAATGGCTTGCAGATGTTAGACATCATTGTGCAATTGGTATGTTGACCTGGTCTCCTGACGGGGTCAACAGACCAGGTCACTCGATGATCAAAACACTAACTTCTATATACATTTGGTTCTACACAATTCCCAGTGGCCCCTCATGAAACGGTAGCAAAAATCGTTTGGCTGAGGCTAGGCGTGTACTACACAAATCCTGACCGTGTGTGTACCATTTATTTATCTGCTTATAAATCAGAATGTACCTGTTACGGGGGTGCAGGAATTTCTGATGTGGCAGATTCAAGTGAGAATGACTCTGAACGATCTATGAAAGAAACATACAGAGCAAAATGTACAATTATTTAGAATTCACTGCTATTAAATTGCACTGCAAAAAAACCCGTTTCATGGGGAACATTTAAGCACAAAGAGAAAGAAAATGTGTATGCATAGCAGTCTAAAGCTTTTTATTGTCTGCACTATCTGATAAAAGAAATGTGTGGTGTGTGCATCGAAATGGTTACTTTAATTAGATGTTTCTTTCTTTAAAAAAATAAACTTCGTTTTCTGAAAGGCAACAACATTTCTGAAACAGCAAAATGTTTATAGAAAATGTACTTCGTTTTCTGAAAGGCCTAAAAATATTGTTTTTTAGGGGGAAACTGTAGCGAAATGGTTACTTAGATTCAGATGTTTCTTTCTTTTAAAAAAATCAAAAAGAAAATATTGCGCTGGAGGGGAATTAAAAGGAATACGGACAATCTCACAGCCGTTTGTTAAGTTGCCGTTTGTTCTCATAAATCTAATGTTGTAGCAAAATGTTTATAAGTCTAATGTTGTAGCAAAATATAATCTAACAGCAAAATGTTTATAGGAAATGTACTTACTTTTGTCAGTCTTAAGCAGTAATTCTGCAGCAGAAGGGTCGATTCACAAAGTTCGAAAGAAACAGCCACGCGTCAGAAACGGCCGTCATCAGTGAGTGTGGTATATATACTGCATGCACGTGTTTGGTGTTTATAGAGTACGTACACGAACGCGATATCATCCAGCACGACAGTAGACAGGCTCCTTTCCATACTCTGCGTCGCCACCGCAAACTTCACGCGGGACCGGCGCAGCCACCGCGCAATTCCGACGGGAGGCCCGTGCAAAAGACGGGCCCCCACATCCGCTACCCCACACTATACCGCGGCGGGCAAACAGGACACCAGACCCAAAATGGCGCGGCCAGATAGACGGGCTCCCTCCCACCCTCCGCGCGCAAACAGGTACACGGCACACGGGGAACCGTCCACAAGATGGCGCCAACCATACCCCATCTTCAGGATTAATAGTATAGATGTGTGCAGAATGCCATCCAGAAGACATCATGCTATACAGCGTATAGGGCGTTTTGTCTCCAGCTCCATAACCTCCATCACCATTGCCAAACTGCACGAACGAAGCCAAAGACACGAAAACATAGCTGGGATTTGAAAAACGGCCTCGGTTGGATCAAAGGATCTGCCGTTCGGTAATGGCATCCGCGGTTGGAAGAATTATTTATCCAAGATCCATGGAACTAAATGAGGCGCATGCTACGAAGAATGTTCCTGCGCTAGCGAGGTGAAATTCTTTACAAATTGCAAATGCTGTGTTCAAGAGAGAAGATCGTGCTTCTGTATCAAGTGTCAGTAGTCACAATCTTCGTTAAAGTCTTGAATAACTAAACGCGCCGTGGGCCTGAGCTCAGTATAAAATATGTTGGTTGGTTGGTTAATAGTTTATTCGGCTCCTATCCGGGCGGCGATTTTTTTCCCCAAACGACATGTGAGTTTAAGGTGTACGCTTTGAGATTTCGGACTCTACAAAAATGAAAAGTAGAAAAGAAAAAAAGATTTCGAACCAAATAAAATTTCGGACTAATTTTTTTTTTAAATCAACCAAAGCCACGCCGTTGGCTGTACGTATGTACAGGTACTTGGTACTTGTTTAAGCAATAGTGTACATCGTCCTGATATGAATGATCTGGTCCAGATTATCTACAAAGTTATCCCTATTTATATAATAATATTAAAGTCGGGTGTATATAGCTATTATTAGCTAGTACTACAGACAGTTATGGATGACATTTCCCAACAGACAGGATTAGGAAATTAGGAAAGGCGTCCTTCTTCCTGAAAAGGGCCCCACCATGTTCAAACTTGTTGCTATAGGCCTGAACAGTTTTTTTGATGGTGAAGACGTAAACATATGAACATCGCGCGACAAAACAAGTGTCCTTGGCCTGGTATCTTATTAACAGACTTCTAGTCTGTTGCCAGCCCTGAATAATCGCAGCATGAGCTCACAGGTTACTGAGTTCAAGTTTGCGTCTTTTTTATATAAGTATCTTTACACACAAAGTACCTTTCATCACCGCGATGAAGATGATGTATAGAGAGGCATCGGGGCTGGCAAGGGGCCAGACAAAGCTCGCTGGTGTTCCCCCCGAAATACCCAAGCCATGAGTCATCGAGTGGATGATGTGGGTTATTTTGACTACCATTGGTACTACCCTGGATGATCGCCAGCTGGGGTGGTTTGGGTGGCACCCGTGGTGCACCGGTATTGATACACCACGGCTGCACTCGATCAACTTTCATATCACGACACCGTACCTCGTTATGTGAGCCAAATCATCAGCTCAGCCAATCCGACAATGGCCGCGTGTGCAATATGATCTTCGTTGTAGAATTTCTCCCTCTAGTCCCAACATGACTGTGCTGAAGAATATCTATAAATCAATGAATGAACTAATATACATTAAGTTATGGAATTGTGCACTTTCTTGTTTAAAAATTATTTTATTATTGTTGTGCATATGACTAAGAAGACAATAAAGGGTTATATACAAAGGGTTCGGCCTATAGAGGGTTATAAAAAAAAGAGGGGAGGGGGGGGGGGGGGCTTTCTGTAAAACAAATTAATTGTAACTTTTTCAAAGAAAACTAAGCCTAATAGGGCTAAAAGCATATGGTATAGCAACTTGAAGAGAACCGAAACAGGAACAAATGTAGACCATTGCTGCGCACTTATTATCCCATACATAATGTGTCCCCGATTTGAAATCTAAAAAAGTTACCGAAAGTGGAAAACCATTTTGGTTATGGTTTTGATAACTACATCGATAATGCATTGTACTTACCTGGGGGAATACATCAACAGTCAGGTCGG
Source organism: Crossaster papposus (assembly GCA_037893245.1). Taxonomy (NCBI): domain Eukaryota; kingdom Metazoa; phylum Echinodermata; class Asteroidea; order Velatida; family Solasteridae; genus Crossaster; species Crossaster papposus. The sequence continues at coordinate 374,199 of JBAIAA010000072.1, read as the reverse complement.
CTGTCCCGTTGCGATTGAGTAAATTTAATAAAATCCTAATCAGTCTTTGTCGATGAGTCATACGTCTTTTTTAAAAGAACATTGGTTAACAGTTCTACAGGACGTACAACGAACAGATCCAATCTTTGCCTATTAAAGGTTTTGCCACGGTCATTGGTTTAATGACTAGGAGGGCTATAAAGCCGTTACTTTGTAGTGTCACGTACGTGCGTACATAATCCTACTTTCGTTGCTTGAACCATGGAGGAATCTTATGTCATTCTCAAATCATGTCAACCGTCTCCGCCAAATCATCAACTTTCAAATCAAAAACTTATGGCGTATCCGTAGATTTATTGACATTGACACCTCCCACCATGTTGCGCGAGCTTTAATTACATCACGGCTCGACTACTGTAATGCCCTTTTCACTCACTTGTCGTCTAAAGACACTACTCGCCTTCAGCGTCTTCAAAATAGCGCTGCGAGGGCCGTTTATGCAGTTGGGAGAAGAGTTGAGGTGGCACCTTTACTGAACGAGCTCCACTGGCTTCCAATCTCTAAGCGGATCCTCTTCAAAGTTTTGCTGTATGTTTTTAAATGTTTAAACAATCACGCCCCATTGTATCTTTCGGACTATTTCACAAAATATGCTCCAGCTCGCCCACTAAGATCCTCTATGGACTCCACCCGCTTGACTATGCCAAAAGTCAGTAACTCAGTATTTGCAGAAAAAAGATTCAATATCATTGCTGTTAAGGCCTGGAATGGACTGCCTTCTGCCATCAGAGCTGCGCAATCTGTTGACAGTTTCAAGAAACTTTTGAAATCATATTTATTTTAATCATGTGTTCTTGAATTTATTAATGGTTGACCTTTGTACACGCTTTGGTACTCTTGTGTAAAGCGTTCTAAATGCCTATTATTATATTATTATTATTATTATGCTTGAACAGTCATTTTTGTTCGAGATAGACTATTAAGAAACTGCATGATATTCACTTTAAAGCTTATTGAACTTAGTATTTCGTTGGCTATCAATAATTTTTTTTTTTTTTTTAATTCGATTTTTCTCATCGACAACAAAACAATTTCTGTCTTTAATAAATTATACCCGTCGGTTTCTGTTACTATTTTTATTTGGTTATTCGTTTTCATTAAAATTGTTATTCAATGAGTATAATCGTGGAGGAAAAAGATATTCCTCAAAGGTACAATCCATGCATAATTCACAACATGGTAATAGTAATACACGTAAATACAACAAGTTCTAACTATATAAATCTAACTATAATTTGTCATTATAGTGTCAAATTCAGGTCTATATTAACTCCGTCAGATTAATTATTAATTATGCGTTTTCCAGACGTACTTTCTTAAAAAGTGTAAAGAAGAACGTTGGTGTATATTAGTGTTAGCGTTGGTTGTTGTAGACTCAATTTAATTTGAAATGTTGGTGGGATTGGATTGTTTCTGCCCGCACATTGATAGAGTTATCTTCTCCGTGGATTTGCTGGCAAATCCGATGGTGTTTCAGCGACAAACCTCAAGGTTATACTGGGCTTTCAATTCACTCGTATCTGAAAATATATATGTTTGTTATACCTCACTTTCCTGCAGAATTACCTTACGAAATACGGGTTCCTGGCCAGGCCCAACCCCGTAGCGGGCAGCCTACGAACGCAGGCCGAGTTCTACGAAGGGATCCGGGCATTTCAGACCTTCTACGGCCTGCCCGTGACGGGGGCGTTGAACGGCCGGACGGCGGACCTAATGGCTATGCCCCGGTGCGGCTTGCCCGATATCATGAGAGATGGTGATGGTACGAGGAAACGGCGATATGTACACACTGGGGCAAAGTGGGATCACCAGGACTTAACTTACAGGTTCGGTTGTAAATGAAAAACCTTAATACTATTTCCTTGAGAAGACATAACAGGTGGGAGTCAAGGTGGGAGTCAAGTAAACCCCAGAAGAATAATTTTTATTTTTTTAAAAGTTTTATTGGCATACAAAAAACAATGATCAACAGCAACAGCTGAAAGGGTCACTTTACAAAATATACTCAAAAGCAAAAACAACCATCTCAGTCCATAAAACGTAATAAGTTAAAACGGTCAAGGTAAAAAAGACAGATCGGTAAAAGGTTGCTAGGTAAAAACCTACAAATGGGTAAAACTTGAACAAAATAATGGAAAATAAACAAAAAAAATGACAATTACAATATAATAACTCCATAACCAAACTAATGACATCAAAATTCACAAACAAGATGACAAGCAGACAAAAAAAATTAGGAGCTCAGTTGGGGGGCAACCTACTTAGGCGCACACCACCAGAAATATCGAAAGGAAAACCCTCGGAATCAGGGATTTTGGCCTAGGCTGGATTCGAACCCGGGCCACAGAAATGGAAGGCAAGGAAAGAACAGCTACGCTAACTTGACTTTACGCCAACCTGACTTTAACTTATACAGGTTCAGTTGTAAATTAAATTGTCTATTTCACTGTTTTAAACCTTAATACTGTTCCCGTGATATTCTAAAGGCACAATACAGCTAAGGTGCCTTTATCTGCTCAAAGCCTAATTCGAACGGACGTGTTCAAATTCTCATTGACAAGACTTCTGTCAACATTTTCTCCCTTCACAGATTTACAAACTATTCGCCAGATTTAACAAGGTCGGAAACAGACGAAGCTATCGCCGGCGCCTTAAAACTGTGGGGAGACGTGGTACCTCTCAGCTTCGAAAAGCGAGAAGTAGGCCCAGCAGATATCGATATAAGGTTTGTATCAACAAGTTCAAGATGGAAGGGGAAATTAACTTTCATTTATTAAATTATTCAACAAATATATCCTTCCTAATTGTACTGTAGCAGATACACGTCAGGACATGAGAAGAAACATCCATATTTTCATTTTTATTTACCAGCTTTGCCCGTGGCATGCACCGGGACGACTACCCGTTCGATGGGCCTGGGGGAACCCTTGCACACGCATTCTTCCCCGGCGAAAATTTGGGAGGAGATGCGCACTTTGATGACGACGAAATGTTCTCAGTAAAGTCCTATGAAGGTGAGAATACTTGCCGGATGTGAAGGGGAGATGAGGGAGTATTAAGATTGAGATAACTGTCACCAAGGGAGGACCTGATTATAGGCCTGCATTCAAGACTTTTGCGCCAATTTGCGGATATTTTGAAATTAAATTTCTGTTAAGATCGAAATATTATAGTCCCTCTTAACTTATTTGAAATTCTGGAATTTTCATTCATATTGCTAAATTAAAATATAGCTATGTAACCTTTGAGAACTGTTCATACAAATTGTCATATCTGATCCAAACTTGTCAGTAAAATTGCTGGAATATGGTTAATTCAATTATATCCGTTTTAAAATTAAAAGATTTTTTTGTGTATAATTCGTTGCCTGATATTAACCCTAACCTCAAAGGGTGTGTGGAAATTGATCGTACTGAAGTTGATGCATTAATCACTTCTATAGGGTTAATGCCAAATAAAACCCTTTAATGCTTATGATACTCGGGGCATTCTTGTATACTATTTTGTGCAGTTTTGGGAGTTTCTAAAACTAACAGATTCCGATAATTTCCTCTGCAGGGACTAACCTCTTGATTGTCGCTGCCCATGAGTTTGGCCACAGTCTCGGTTTCGGTCACTCCTCCGACCTGGTGGCATTAATGGCGCCGTTCTACCAGGGATACAAACCAAACTACGTGCTTCCCTACGACGACCACGTGGGAGCTCAACACCTCTATGGTATGCAGACGATATTGTGTTGAGTCTTAAAGGTAGTATACACCATTTGCAGATATCGAAAATATTTACTACCGAATTATTAAGAAATATCTTACTCATTTGAAAGTAAAAAATGATTCTAGGCATCCAGCAAAATGATTGCGCTAGATATCCTGTAATTATTCCGAAAAATATAATTGTATAACAAAAAATTCGCAATCGCCGGACGGCGATCGCAAAAAACCAAAGATACCATAAGAATAACTGCCCAATGCTGGTTGAAAACAAACAATGTTTTTCGTGCTTTTCTCGGCATTCATGATTGTAAAACTTCGGACAGGTCAGTTAAACGATATTTACTATGAAATACAACCCCCAAATCTACCCATTAATGATAATTCAAGCAATTACCAATGGTGTATCCTACACCTTTAATGTCACAAGATTTCCCCGAACTCGATAGTCACTATAAATTGTGCCGTTTACTATAATCAGTTTGTGAAGGAAATGCAAACTTTGCAAAGAATGTTAGATAACTTAACACTGTAACCGCACCAATACTACAAAATACTACATGTACCAACACACTAGTATGACATTACCCTTACTACACTGGCCTATAATATTTGTGTAGTATTTTGTAGTACAGTGTACTCTACGTCAATGAATACCTAGAATGTTATGTTTAATGGTATGTCGGCATTTCTTGAAAATAACAGCACACCAGGTGCCAAGATTTCACAGGTTGCTAGAGCCTACCATTCACTCAAAATCAAGTAAGGTAATTTTTTCATAATTTGGCAGTTCTGTTTTTGATTTTTAAACCTGATCCTGAATTATTATTTTTGGGAACAATTACAGAATATCTAGCACAATCATTTGGCTGAATGCCTAGAATCTTTATTTACTTTCCAATAAGCAAGATATTTCTTAATAATTTGGTAGTAATTTTGTTCTCGATATCTGCAAATAATGTGTCCTACCTTTAGTTTAGTTTGTGTGTTAAACATGATTGTGATTGACAATCAAAAACTGAGTTGCTTATTTTTAGAAGAGCTTTATATCTTCGGAATGCATTGTGCTGGCTCCTGTTTAACCATATCCCCCCTTGCATCAATTGCAGGTGCGCGACCGGGATCTGTCCCCTCCCGTGGGGAAAACCCCGGGGGTGCGGCACCAGGTCCCCCAGCCAAACCGACCTCACCCCCTGATGAAAACCCACGCTGTGGTGGCTCATACAATGCTGTTGCAAAAATACGGGGAGAGCTGATGTTATTCAAGGTACAAACAAATTGTTAATATTAGCTGGAGACACAAATGAGGAAGTTCAAATATTTGTTGGTGTGCTTTTTTATTAAGTACTGAATCTGTTCATTTATAAAATCAGATCTTTTTTTAAAAATCTGGATTTTTAACAATCGTATTGGGCTCAAGTTTCTCACTATTGGAGGCATTTTTCAACCCTTAACACTTGGTAATTGAACTAAGGTTTTTCAAACTCTTCTTTTAAAAACAAAGGTCATTATTGTATCATTTAATCAGACTTAATCCACAAAACAGGTGGTTTTTTTAGGTGCTCTATCAACTGAGCTAGTAACAGCCATTTTTGTGGTTTATAAAAAAAAAGTTACAGGCTCAGTCTTGAAAAGAGTTTTAATTTTAAACATTCATATGAAAGCATTTATATTTCATTTCTCGTACATTTTAAGTCGCAACTGGCAGTTATGACAAGAATTTCCTGAAAAAATTATTTTAGAGGAAGCATATTTGTTTGTCTTACAAAGGGCAAGACCTTTTGGCGGATGCTTGAGAAGGGGCACCCGCTGGAGGGTTATCCGATCGACACGTCCAGATTCTGGGATCAGCTGCCAGTCAAAGTTGACGCCTCCTATGAACGGATCGACAGCAAAATCCTGTTCTTCAAAGGTATGGCAAATATAATCTCAAAATCCAAATCATTCATCTATGTCTGTAGAATACAATACTGTGCAAAATCATTGTATCCCGCACGTAGATTAAAGACTAAATATTTAAAATCAGTATAGTGTTCAGACCTGCTACTCCACGAATTCCAAATAACTTACTAATTTGCCCCAAATTGACACACCTTTTTGTTTAATTTCTAATTTAAATTGCAGAAAGAAGCCAACAGGTTTATTAGAAGGGTTAATACAAGTTTTACAAGTTTGTGAAAGTGTAAATATTCTTTTACATTTTTGTTTTTTGCAAAACCAATTTCTTACTTTTACATTCCTTTAAGAAACCCTACACCTTCTGGTCCTCTTGATAATGTTCTTGACACTCCCCTGGATGTGCTGCCAGGTCTTGGATTACTCTCCTGGTATAAACCACATGTGAAACGTGATATCTCCTAAATTGTTTCCTTAGGTGCCCGCGCCCCAATTTCCTACAAAATTAGTTTTCTAAAATAAAACCTCGTTCCAATTTCATGAAACCTCAAAGCCAGTACGGTTAAACAAAAAAAGGTTACAAGCCAAATGTGTCTGCATGTCTATGACCCGAGTTTGTTTCCACTTCAGGCAGAAACCTTGAACTTACAGAACATTGTGCCTTCTTGGTAATTATTAATCTTAAATAATCACATTTTATAATTCATCATTTCTTTGTTCCTTCTCTCTTTGACATAACATCAGGTGCGAGTTACTGGGAGTACTCGGGAACGGACCGCGACCCTTCCTTTCCTAGACCGATAAGAGAACTCGGGCTACCGGACGACATCGACGCCGCTTTACCCTGGGGAGAAACAGGTATGGAAAGGACTGCTTGCTATCAAGCCATGACAAGCCCACAAATTCTTTCTGGTAATAAAACCAAGGATTCCTCAAAAGCACCTTAGGCACGCTGTAGCTCACAAGCCTGAAGAAACCTGCAGAGAGAAGACAATGAGAAGACGTTACAGTTTTAGAGGTGGGAGGAAAACCCCAGAAGAATATTCCAGAGCAAAACCCTCGGAATCAGGCAGGGACTGAAACCCCAAATCCACATATTGGACCGGGCGAGATTCGAACCCGGGTCACAGCTGTGGAAGTCGAGGAAAGAACCGCTACGCCAAACCGATTACGCCAACCGGTTTGTCTGTTTTCTCTCCTAGCTGTTTGTCTTTGTCCATTCAGTCCCAGTGATTTCTAGCATTGATACAAAGCTCCAATATTCTATGGATGGTTGTCTTATAATTGTCTTTGCTCCAGGAAAGACCTATTTCTTCAGAGGAGACCAATACTGGAGGTACGATGAGATGGAGAGGCAGGTAGACATTGGCTATCCGAAGAAAGTCAATGAGAAATGGGATGCTGCAGTCCCAAGCAACATGGACACAGCATTCAGGTTCATTGATGGTAGGTAGACTAGTCTTCAAAGTAAAGAATTCCATACACAGACATCACTAATTTCCTATCAGCCATCAAAAAGCAATTAGGCCTACATATCCTGAACAGTCAAATTGAGCTCAAAAGATATCGAAGCATTTTACTGAGATAACACTTGTAGTTTTTCAGACCAGTCTCATCGAGTTTGTGCACAGCGTGTCAAGTGATGTCCGTGTATGGAATTCTTTCCAAATTAAATTCGTGTCGTGGCTCTTGTTCCCCTTGAGTTGCTGCAGGTGGCAAAAGAAGGGGCGAATGCACTAACTATACTGCATAATGTAGGGGCGGACTGGGACACAAATTCGGCCCAGGACGTACCGGCCCACGCGTGCAGATTATGTAGCCTACATATTAATTGTGCCTCTATAATTAATGCTCGTACACACTAATAGTACACACACATCAACGCAGGGTTTCTACAGAAAACAACACCGCCACGCAGGCCCACCTCGAGTACCAGCCCATCTCGAACCTCCCAATAGCCAGTCTACTCCTGGCAGAGTGTGTATTGGTATGTTTGGTATATTGGTATGTGTGGTATATTGGTATGTGTGACTGGTATGTTTGGTCGTATTTTGGACGACGAAAGCCATCCACTATGCGCCGAGCTTGCTGGCCACATTATTCCTAGAAGTGGAAGAATGCGACTGCCGGCTGCTCGCACTAATCGCCATCTTCACTCCTTTGTTCCAATGGGAATTAAGTTTGACAATGAAGTTTTTAAAAGATGAATTTTGATGTTTGCCCTTTTTACATGTACATGTATAAATCTTTGTATACCCTTTTTAAATATCTGGATGGTTAGACAGAGGGTGACAGATCGTATAGGTTTCCCCCTTTACGTGTGTTGTTTGTGTGTTCCATATTTGTAAGATTTTAATTGATCCTTTGCGAGCAGTGTAATTTCTTCATCTGAAGACTAATAAAATGTTCTTATGTCTTATGTCTTCTTATTAAACACTCAAAATATTTTCGTTTTGCAAACAGAAAATGGTCTTTGGTACACCTACTTCGTTAGGAACAAGAAGTACTGGCGATTCGATGAGAGCCGTGGCAAGGTGGACAAGGGATTCCCGAGGTCCTTCGACGTTGACTGGATGGGCTGCCCTGAGCCGGCCAACAACCTCGTTCAAGACTCGACTGTCGAAACAGATATTGTGGTGGAGCCTCCCAAGACTGAGAAAATGACGGGCTCCGGTGCGAATCCCACCCGGGGCTTTTGCTACGGAGCTCACATTTTATTGCTCGTCCTTTTAACGTGGATGCTAATGGGATGACCGGTATTGGGATATTTGAGACTTTTTTTTCTGTGCGACTCTTAAGATTAAAACGTGTGTTCTTAAAGTATGCTAATAAAAAAACATTTAAATGCTGCAGACTAATATGTATTCGATGTGTGTTTAGGAATATGTATTCCTTAGGAAAAGTGCAGGATAAAAGTGTTAATGTTGTCGAAAACTTGGTAAAAAGTGCACTAATTTAAATGGTTGGTACGTGGTATAAATACTTGGTTTCTCTTGATTTTTCATGATATTTCAGAGTAAAACTTAGTTTTTTAAAAAGCTAGCAATTGTTTGTTTAAAAATAACATCCATGGCAACATCCGATACTCTATGCCCAAGATGTGCACTAGTGCACGGGATATCTAACCTGTGTATAAATTCTACACTCAATTTTGCTATTTGAAAACTCTTTCTAGCACGTCATTTATGTGATTTTCTATTTGAGGTCACTCGAGACATCAATAAAAACAAATGGGAATACTTGTTATTTAGGGTCCATTTGGGGCAAATTAGTAAGTTATTTGGAATTTGTGGAGTAAAAAGTCTGAACAATAATTACTGATTGAAACTATTTTTTTTTTTTTTTTTAATCGTTTTAATTGTGCATTTTAAAACATTGTGCATTGTGCATTTGTTATTCAACGTGGTGCTATATGAAAGATATAAACAAATCAGTATTCACGAATTAAGGCCTATTTACACACGCGCGCGGTAACGGAATTCCGCGCGGTTAAAAATATAGAACACATGGTTTTCTATGGAATCGTTTACATTCGGAGAGCGGACAAGCCGCGCGGTAGGTATATAGGGCGATAAACCGCTGGGTTTAGAAACCAGAGCGATTTTTCATATATACCGCGCTGAGACTGCGCGTTCTGGCCAATCAGCGTCCTCGTTGGGTATGACGTCACGGCCTGGCTGGCTCGTCTCTGAAACAAACATGGCGTCGTCCGGGAGTAGCAGCATAAATAACGAACGGGTTTCCGCTCCTATGTAAATGTAAAATACCGCGCGGCATGCCGCTTTCCGTTGCCGCCCTCCGTTACCGCGCGCGTGTGTAAATACGCTCGCTATTCTAAGCTCTGATGCCAAGTAAAACAGTGAAGTCTTTTAATTCATAAAAAATGTATATTCTGTGTAAATTTGGTAGTACAGTTTTTTTTTTATTCAACAGAATATATCGTCTTTATTGATATAGTATTCATCCTTTTTACAATAAATTTATATCAGATTATTTTGTACATATACAGTGGAACGCTGCTATACCGAACATCGCTTCCGAACACCTCTTTGGCTCCGGATTTTTGTGTACAAAAATTATGAACATTGTTGTTGTTGGAAAACAAAATTCAACGGATTAACGAAATCCAACATCCTTTGCTCCTGATTTTGTGTGTCTAAACATTATGAATAGAAGGGACAAGCGAACTTTTTTTTTGGAATTCGGTGTGATGAATAAGCTTGTACGTATTACGTAGGGCCTATGTAATTACATGATTCAACGGTCGGGGCCTGTTCAAAGTCGTTCAAAGTCCTTGCATCTGATGAACCGGCGGTTGACAATTGCTATACCGAACGATCGATATACATGTATACCGAACGATCGATATACATGTATACCGAACGATCGATATACATGTATACCGAACGATCGATATACATGTATACCGAACGATCGATATACATGTATACCGAACGATCGATATACATGTATACCGAACGATCGATATACATGTATACCGAACGATCGATATACATGTATACCGAACGATCGATATACATGTATACCGAACGATCGATATACATGTATACCGAACGATCGATATACATGTATACCAAACAAAATATGTGGATTCGTGGTGTTCGTTATAACGCCATTCCACTGTATTAACATTTATTAAGATTTATGGGTTTTTATTACCGAATCTTAATTTTGATTCCGTATTTCTGTTGAATCCCCTCTCACATTGATGCGCAACTTTGTAATAATTGTTTGCCACCCTTATTAACACCTTTATTATTGTTTCTTAATTATTTTGTTTTTCATCTACAACTAGTCATAAGTTTTGAAACATTCATGACTGTTCTTCATTTTTTGCAATGTTAAAGTTACAAACTTTTGGCAATGTTACTTGAGATTGCACCAAAAATAAGGGAAGAACTAACATACAGAAATTAAATTGGAGATTGTATAGTCTTGCAATTGAGCCATAATGAAATACTTGACCTGCTAACTTTCAAGATTTGTATTATATTTTGTACATAGAATCTTTCAAACTGTTTGAAATTTCATTGGTATCAATTTCACTCGTCAGGATTTGAATATTTTTTTTGAAAAATCCAGCGACATTTGTAATACCAGTTTAGGGAAAATTAAAAAAATGCTTTATAGAATTCTTTTTTGCATGTACAAATCAGTAAAAACGTTGTAATTAGGTCTTATTTTGTTAAGTGTAATCATTTGTGTTTATGTAGGCCTACAGTCCTGTAGTGGTATATACCTGTACCACAAGGTTTATTTCTGTGTATTTAATGTTTAAATATTTCACACAAATTGCAGGGCAGTTTGTGACAGTACTTTTAGTACATACTCTAAGTTAAAGGGTATAAAATAACATTTACAAATTTAACTTCCTAATTTTATCATAGATAAAAATAATGATATATACACTAAAAATTGTTATTACATATTCTAAAGTGTTGCAGTTTTACAGTTCGGCAACTGTTTGACAATTTTCGTATTTAAAATCTACACCCTTGAAAATGTCTATATGCCAATATTCATTTGGTGCATTATAGTGGGCATCAATGGATTCAGGAAATAGAAACATTTTTAGCCATCATCCTATGATCTTCTTTTGTTTGCTTTCAAATTAACCCACCTGCTGATTATATTTTAACTCTTATTAAATGTCAAACGTATGATGCACTGCTACTTTAATTACATGAAAAGCGTCATTGTTTTTGTCTGCTCCAGTACATCGCGCAATCTTCAGTTGGATTGTGAAATATTTCAGACAACCTGAGACTTTGTATACGCTCAAGATACGTGTAATCTCTGAATAGTAACTAGTAATTAAGCATTACTATTCCGGTTATTCAAAAAACTATATATCACGATTCATACCTAATTTGTTTAATTCATCTGTGGAAAATGTCACACACGTCTTTTGGTAAAATCAGTCTTTTTCCATAAAATATAAAGCCTTGTGAAGACGTCGACAACAAAACTGATGTCTAGATAAAGCTTCTCCTGTGAACTCAGTCAGTTGAAGCGGTGAAGCCCCAGTTGAAGTTCCCGAAGCTCCCGATGCCTCAGGAACAACGCCCTGGCCTTCGTGCATGCCTTGTTCCAATGATGCTCTCCAGGGTTCCTCCAGAGAACCACCGGGCGTAACTGGCAATGAGAACGGTAGCTTCTTAGTCAGGGATGTCAACAAGGGGACGAGCTCTCGATGCTCCGGACGCCCGCTGCAGTAATCCGCGAGTGTCCGAATCTCAGTCCCGTACTCTGATCTCAGTCTGCTTATGGTGTATCTTTCCAGAATTGCCCGGCCATATTTGATCTGAGCTTTTTTCAACTCATCCACCATCTCTTCCATTGGGGGTCTGTCGCCACAAGCATCTGGTTGGCGTAACAATTGAAGGTACGCTTTCAGTAGCTCAGTGCACAAGTTAACCGAGTATGTGGTTGTTTGGGGTTCGCACTGGATCGCTTTCTTGAAGTATTCGATTGCGGTGAGGTACTCTCCTATGTTAAAATGAAGAAGTCCCAGTCGCCGATGTACCATGCGTCGTTTCTCCCCGTCTTCGCATTCGGCTGCTTTTCTCAAGTAGAGCAGTGCTTTTTCTATGTACCCTCGAATCACCGCATTCTCATTTTTGTCTTTGACATTTTTGGCTAGAAGATGATAAATCTCGCCCATGAAGGCATAATTCCAAGGCGTGTCTCTCATGCCAAGAGCGGTTTCAAAGTCCTCCTTAGCTGTCTGCAAATGCTTTATACCTGGGCACGCATAACTTTGATTGCCACTCTCAAATTCTTTCAAGCAATATCTGTAGTTATCCAAAGTTATTCTTCCCCTTTCGGAAAATGCATAGAAGTTATTGTCACTTCTGTCTAACTCAATAGACCGTTGGAGCATGTCCAATGCTCTTCTGGTGCAGCCAGGATGTTTTAGGGAGTGAACAAAATTGGCATAACGTGCCAACATCCTAGGATTCTTAGGGGCGATTTCCTCTGCTTTCTTCATGCACTCTTCTGGATCATCTACATTTAATTCTGGGCGAAATTTATAGCTCTTCAATTCCTTTCTTGTGTTTGTGACCCGTATGAGGTTGGCCAAGTTGCGCCAGCTATCCCATTTGAATTCAACATCGCCGGGAGTGCTTTGGGCAACTTCTAAGAACAAGTTCTCCGCGATCTCCAGGGAGGCCGCAGCTTCAGCAAACTCACCTTTGCTGGCCATTCCATTGTAAATTTTGTGGGCATTTTTGGCTTTGCAGAACTTCCAGTTATCCCTTTCCAGGGGATCCACCAGATCCCCGCCGAGTTTGAATGCATCGTCGTACAGGTAATTTGCGTTGACGTACCTAGTCACTCCCCTGGCAATGTGGAAATCGCACGCAAAGGCAAACGCATGCTCAGCCACGCAACGCGCCTTTCGACGAAGGCGCTGTTTAATCTCATTCGGCGACATTGTATCACCAACTTGCAACAACCCGTCAAGTTTGGCTTCGAGAAGCTCTACATCTGCCCTTCGGACAAGCTTCTCCAGAACATCCCTGCGATTCGCTAGGGCATTCAGGTTGTTGCAATCCTTCGCCAGCACTGCTTCAAAATGACCGAGAGCGCTCTCATAATCTTTCATACTGAAAGATAGCGCCCCCATAACGTTCAGAATGGCCAATTCTTCCGGACGGCCGAGTCTTACCTTTAGGTCGTACCCTAGCTCAATAAGTTTTTTCTTCAGAAGATTGTGGTCAATGTTGGGTTCGTTGAATGGCAGTTGCAGAAAGAAATGTCCTGGCACGACATCTCTTTCCCATTCCAACATTCGTTCTTCACCCACTCCTGCTTCAGCCATGTCTCCAAAAGTTGAACCTTTGGTAAAGAAAATACAAACTAGGAATTAGGATACAAATCAATACATAGACACTAAAAGGTCTTTATCAAGTTTCTCATTTTGATTTCAAAGTCTGACACACATATCCATTCTACATGCTCGGATAAATACTTGGTCGCAAAGGTTCTCTTAATTTGTATGGCGAAAATTTAAAGCTATAGGAGTTCACTTTGAATGAGTACAGCAATCGTAAGTCATGACATTTTAATATGGTAACAATTATGTACAGGACTGCATTCTGATACCTTTATAAATGGCCGAATAAAATTTGAAATAGACAAATTTTATACGATTACGAGCACTGAAAATAAGCGAGGCTCTCCGTGAATTTTTCATTCTGTCAATTGAGGACTCTCAAAAACAAGACAGCGCACTGGGCCCCTCATGATGATCACCTTAGTGAGCTATATTTCCAAACAATAGTATTCACACTATCAATATGTGTATAGGCCTAGCACATAGAGCTATATTAAATTACTTCTATAGCCCCGAACTCTGCGTGAGGAGCCAGTAATTACTAGAATAGGGCTAGATTGTACAGTGCATGGTAACATTTTATGAATTGTTGCTGTCGTCAAAAAATGTGATTTTTGTTTACACGATCTTTAACATTGTCTAATAATAACGTTATCATGGTTATATAGACGACTTGTGGATCAAAGATAGGCCTATAAAACATCTGTTCTAAAGTGTAACTGAAGCCTACCTGATAAGCTATATTCCCTCTAAATAAAATGAACGAAACAACTGGAACAAGATGTCTACTACCACCACCCAAGGTTGTTGTTGTTGTGCCCAGCCCCCGATCTATGGTATAACCATAGACATGGATTTTTTTTTATTTTTTTTCTCCATGTCTATGGTATAACGTAAACTAGTCTATTATCCGATAGCAATAGGTCTGCGCCATAACCACTAAAGTATTTGCATATGAATACGATATTGCTCATTGGTGGGAATTCCCGCGATGAGAAATTCTGAACCTGAACTTCCTCGTACTCGCCCCAACTTACACCGCGAGTGCGCGTGAGCCGAACACGTGCAGTTGGGTGAGATGATGTGATCAGAATACGATATCGTGATTGGATGCCAATCTGTGACGTCTTGTCACAAGTCGTTCATTCGCGGATCGTGTGCACATCGGTCATAGGCTTTCCCACAATCCTTTGCGTATATACTCACATGATTTATTACAGTAAACGGTCGGCCTGTACTGAATGTTTCAAAGGGCTCGATGAAAATAATATAATTTTCCAGGCGCACATTACATTTGCAATAAACACCTCTTTGGCTCCGGATATTTGTGTACACAAATTATGAACATTGTTGTTGTTGGAAAACAAAATTCAACGGATTAACAAAATCCAACATCCTTTGCTCCTGATTTTGTTTGTCCAAACATTATGAATAAAAGGGACAAGCCAACCTTTTTCTTTGGAAGTCGGTGCAATGAATAAGCTTGTACATATTATGTATGTAATTACAAGATTTAACGGTCGGGGCCTGTTCAAAGTCGTTCAAAGTCCTTGCATCTGATGGACCGGCGGTTGACAATTGCTATACCGAACGATCGATATACATGTATACCGAACGATCGATATACATGTATACCGAACAAAATATGTGGATTTGTGGTGTTCGTTATAACGTCATTCCACTGTATTAACATTTATTAAGATTTATGGTTTTTTTATTACCGAATCTTAATTTGTATTCTACATTTCTGTTGAATCCCCTCTCACATTAATGCGCAACTTTGTAATAATTGTTTGCCACCCTTATTAACACCTTTATTATTGTCTCTTATTTTTTATTTTTTTTCATCTACAACTAGTCATAAGTTTTGAAAAAATCAAGACTGTTCTTCATTTTTTGCAATGTTAAAGTTACATACTTTTGGCAATGTTACTTAAGATTGCACCATAAATAAGGGAAGAACTAACATACAGAAATTAAATTGGAGATTGTATAGTCTTGCAATTGAGCCATAATGAAATACTTGACCTGCTAACTTTCAAGATTTGTATTATATTTTGTATATAGAATCTTTCAAACTGTTTGAAATTTCATTTGTATCAATTTCACTATTCAGGATTTTTTTAAAAAATAGAAAAATCCAGCGACATTTGTAATACCAGTTTAGGGAAAATGGCCCCCCAAAAATGCTTTGTAGAATTCTTTTTTGCATGTACAAATCAGTAAAAATGTTGTAATTATGTCTTATTTTGTTAAGTGTAATCTTTTTTGTTTATGTAGGCCTACAGTCCTGTAGTGGTATAGACCTGTACCACAAGGTTTATTTCTGTGTATTTAATGTTTAAATATTTTACACAAATTGCAGGGCAGTTTGTGACAGTACTTTTAGTACATACTCTAAGTTAAAGGGTATAAAATAACATTTAAAAATTTAACTTCCTAATTTTATCATAGATATAAAAATAATGATATATACACTAAAAATTGTTATTGTATATTCTAAAATGTTGCAGTTTTACAGTTCGGCAACTGTTTGACAATTTTCGTATTTAAAATCTACACCCTTGAAACTGTCTATATGCCAATATTCATTTGGTGCATTATAGTGGGCATCAATGGATTTAGGAAATAGAAACATTTTTAGCCATCATCCTATGATCTTCTTTTGTTTGCTTTCAAATTAACCCACCTGCTGATTATATTTTAACTCTTATTAAATGTCAAACGTATGATGCACTGCTACTTTATTAACATGAAAAGCGTCATTGTTTTTTGTCTGCTCCATAGATTCACGTACATCTTCAGTTGGATTGTCAAATATTTTAGACAACCTGAGACTTTGTATACGCTCAAGATACGTGTAATCTCTGAATAGTAACTAGTAATTAAGCATTACTATTCCGGTTATTCAAAAAACTATATATCACAATTCATACCTAATTTGTTTAATTCATCTGTGGAAAATGTCACACACGTCTTTTGGTATAATCAGTCTTTTTCCATAAAATATAAAGCCTTGTGAAGACGTCGACAACAAAACTGATGTCTAGATAAAGCTTCTCCTGTGAACTCAGTCAGTTGAAGCGGTGAAGCCCCAGTTGAAGTTCCCGAAGCTCCCGATGCCTCAGGAACAACGCCCTGGCCTTCGTGCATGCCTTGTTCCAATGATGCTCTCCAGGGTTCCTCCAGAGAACCACCGGGCGTAACTGGCAATGAGAACGGTAGCTTCTTAGTCAGGGATGTCAACAAGGGGACGAGCTCTCGATGCTCCGGACGCCCGCTGCAGTAATCCGCGAGTGTCCGAATCTCAGTCCCGTACTCTGATCTCAGTCTGCTTATGGTGTATCTTTCCAGAATTGCCCGGCCATATTTGATCTGAGCTTTTTTCAACTCCTCCACCACCTCTTCCATTGGAAGTCCCTCTCCACAAGCATCTGGTTGGCGTAACAATTGAAGGTACGCTTTCAGTAGCTCAGTGAAGTTACCCGAGTATGTGGTTATTTGGGGTTCGCACTGGATTGCTTTCTTGAGGTATTCGATTGCGATGAGGTACTCTCCTATGTTAAAATGAAGAAGTCCCAGTCGCAGATGTACCATGCGTCGTTTCTCCCCGTCTTCGCATTCGGCTGCTTTTCTCAAGTAGTGCAGTGCTTTTTCTAAGTACCCTCGAATCACCGCATTCCCATTTTTGTCTTTGGAATTTTTGGCTAGGAGATGATAAATCTCGCCCATGAAGGCATAATTCCAAGGCGTGTCTCTCATGCCAAGAGCGGTTTCAAAGTCCTCCTTAGCTGTCTGCAAATGCTTTATACCTGGGCACGCATAACTTCGATTGCCACTCTCAAATTCTTTCAAGCAATATCTGTAGTTATGCAAAGTTATTCTTCCCCTTTCGGAAAATGCATAGAAGTTATCGTCACTTCTGTCTAAATCAATAGACCGTTGGAGCATGTCCAATGCTCTTCTGGTGCAGCCAGGCTGTTTTAGGGAGTGAACAAAATTGGCATAACGTGCCAACATCCTAGGATTCTTAGGGGCGATTTCCTCTGCTTTCTTCATGCACTCTTCTGGATCATCTACATTTAATTCTGGGCGAAATTTATAGCTCTTCAATTCCTTTCTTGTGTTTGTGACACGTATGAGGTTGGCCAAGTTGCGCCAGCTATCCCATTTGAATTCAACGTCGCCGGGAGTGCTTTGGGCAACTTCTAAGAACAAGTTCTCCGCGATCTCCAAGTTGGCCGCAGCTTCAACAAACTCACCTTTGCTAGCCATTCCATTGTAAATTTTGTGGGCATTTTTGGCTTTGCAGAACTTCCAGTTATCCCTTTCCAGGGGATCCACCAGATCTCCGCCGAGTTTGAATGCATCGTCGTACAGGTAATTTGCGTTGACGTACCTAGTCACTCCCCTGTCAATGTGGAAATCGCACGCAAAGGCAAACGCATGCTCAGCCACGCAACGCGCCTTTCGACGGTGGCGCTGTTTAATCTCATCCGGCGACATTGTATCACCAACTTGCAACAACCCGTCAAGTTTGGCTTTGAGAAGCTCTGCATCTGCCATTCGGTGGAGCTTCTCCAGAACATCCCTGCGATTCGCTAGGGCATTCAGGTTGTTGCAATCCTTCGCCAGCACGGCTTCAAAATGACCGAGAGCGCTCTCATAATCTTTCATACTGAAAGATAGCGCCCCCATAACGTTCAGAATGGCCAATTCTTCCGGACGGCCGAGTCTTACCTTTAGGTCGTACCCTAGCTCAATAAGTTTTTTCTTCAGAAGATTGTGGTCAATGTTGGGTTCGTTGAATGGCAGTTGCAGAAAGAAATGTCCTGGCATGACATCTCTTTCCCATTCCAACATTCGTTCATCACCCACTCCTGCTTTAGCCATGTCTCCAAAAGTATGAACCCTTGGTAAAGAAAATTACAAACTAGGAATTAGGATACAAATCAATGCATAGACACTAAAATGTCTTTCTTTATCAAGTTTCTCATTTTGATTTCAAAGTCTGACACACATATAGCCATTCCACATGCTTGGATAAAGTTTTCTCTTAATTTGTATGGCGAGAATTTTAAGCCATGCGAGTTCACTTTGAGTACAGCAATCGTAAGTCATGACATTTTAGTATAGTAACATACTATGTAAAGGACTGCATTTTGATACCCTAAACAGTAATATAAATTGCCGAATAAAAATAAAATGGAGATAGACGAATTTTATACGATTACGAGCTCTGAAAATATAAAGTGAGACTAGTCTAAGTGAAATATCCATTCTGTCAATTTATTGAGGACTCTCAAAAACAAGACAGCATCACTGGGTCCCTCATGATCATCACCTTTATAGTGAGCTATATTTTCAAACAATATATATTTACATGATTGTAATTTGTATAGGCCTAGCACTATGTTCTATGGCTCCGAGCTCTGTGTGTGAGGGGCCAGTAATTACTAGAATAGGGCTAGATTGTATAGTGCATGGTAACATTTTATGAATTGTTGCTGTCGTCAAAAAATGTGGATTTTGTTTACACGATCTTCAACATTGTTCAATAATAACGTTATCATGATTATATAGACGACTTGTGGATCAAAGATAGGCCTAGTAAAACATCTGTTCTAAAGTGTAACTGAAGCTTACCTGACGAGCTATATTCCGTCTAAATAAAATGAACGAAAAAACTTGAACAAGATGTCTACTAGTAGATGTACCACCACCAAAGCTTGTTGTTGTGCCCAGCCCCCGATCTATGGTATAACGTAGACTAGTCTATTATCCGATAGCAATAGGTCTGCGCCATAACCACTAAAGTATTTACATATGAATACGATATTGCTCATTGGTGGGAATTCCCGCGATGAGAAATTCTGAACCTGAACTTTCTCGTACTCGCCCCAACTTGAACTTACACCGCGAGCGCGCGTGAACCACTGATCTCTACAAACTGGATAGGTCGATCGTACATTGATGGAATAGCGAGCTGTGAAGTCACCGGCGGCCATGTTGGGATATTCAAAACAATGCAGTGATCGCACGTGCGCGCACTGAAATTGTCTAATTTATTTTATTATAAAACTGGCACTTTTTAGTGTCTGGATGTAAAATTAAACCCAAAAATTTAAGAATTTCCTTGATCCAAAAAAACCTCGTTTTGAATTTTCCTATGGTTTGTGCATAAGGTTATGATGTTGGAAATGTTAAAACAAAATTTTGGTCCCATATCTTTTCCCGAAAATGAGGGCTTTTTAATATTCAAACTTGGCGTATACATCTCATTATTGGGTGTTATTATGTTTAACTTAATTTTCCTAACCAAACTGGATCGTTTTTGTGACGTTAACGTCGTTTCCTGTGATATTAGTTTTCTCGGTCGTGCGCTATACAAACGTGTGTACGCGCCTGCAATGTTTTGAATATCCCAATATGGCCGCCAGTGGCTTCACGTGCAGAGCCGCTCGACCTATCCAGTTTGTAGAGATCAGTGGCGTGAACCGAACATGTGCAGTTGGGTGGGATGATGTGATCAGAATACGATATCGTGATTGGATGCCAATCTGTGACGTCTTGTCACAAGTCGTTCATTCGCGATCGTGTGCACATCGGTCATAGGCTTTCCCACAATCCTTTGCGTATATACTCACATGATTTATTACAGTAAACTTGGATCGGCCTGTTCTGAATGTTTCAAAGGGCTCGATGAAAATAATATAATTTTTTCAGGCGCACATTACATTTGCAATAAACACCTCTTTGGCTGCGGATTTTTTGTGTACAAAAATTATGAACATTGTTGTTGTTGGAAAACAAAATTCAACGGATTAACAAAATCCAACATCCTTTGCTCCTGATTTTGTTTGTCCAAACATTATGAATAGAAGGGACAAGCCAACCTTTTTTTTGGGGAAGTCGGTGCAATAAATAAGCTTGTACATATTACGTATGTAATTACATGATTCAACGGTCGGGGCCTGTTCAAAGTCGTTCAAAGTCCTTGCATCTGATGAACCGGCGGTTGACAATTGCTATACCGAACGATCGATATACATGTATACCGAACGATCGATATACATGTATACCGAACAAAATATGTGGATTCGTGGTGTTCGTTATAACGTCATTCCACTGTATTAACATTTATTAAGATTTATGGGTTTTTTATTACCGAATCTTAATTTGTATTCTACATTTCTGTTGAATCCCCTCTCACATTAATGCGCAACTTTGTAATAATTGTTTGCCACCCTTATTAACACCTTTATTATTGTCTCTTATTTTTTATTTTTTCATCTACAACTAGTCATAAGTTTTGAAACATTCAAGACTGTTCTTCATTTTTTGCAATGTTAAAGTTACATACTTTTGGCAATGTTACTTAAGATTGCACCATAAATAAGGGAAGAACTAACATACAGAAATTAAATTGGAGATTGTATAGTCTTGCAATTGAGCCATAATGAAATACTTGACCTGCTAACTTTCAAGATTTGTATTATATTTTGTACATAGAATCTTTCAAACTGTTTGAAATTTCATTTGTATCAATTTCACTCTTCAGGATTTTTAAAAAAAATAGAAAAATCCAGCGACATTTGTAATACCAGTTTAGGGAAAATGGCCCCCCAAAAATGCTTTGTAGAATTATTTTTTGCATGTACAAATCAGTAAAAATGTTGTAATTATGTCTTATTTTGTTAAGTGTAATCTTTTTTGTTTATGTAGGCCTACAGTCCTGTAGTGGTATAGACCTGTACCACAAGGTTTATTTCTGTGTATTTAATGTTTAAATATTTTACACAAATTGCAGGGCAGTTTGTGACAGTACTTTTAGTACATACTCTAAGTTAAAGGGTATAAAATAACATTTAAAAATTTAACTTCCTAATTTTATCATAGATAAAAATAATGATATATACACTAAAAATTGTTATTGTATATTCTAAAATGTTGCAGTTTTACAGTTCGGCAACTGTTTGACAATTTTCGTATTTAAAATCTACACCCTTGAAACTGTCTATATGCCAATATTAATTTGGTGCATTATAGTGGGCATCAATGGATTTAGGAAATAGAAACATTTTTAGCCATCATCCTATGATCTTCTTTTGTTTGCTTTCAAATTAACCCACCTGCTGATTATATTTTAACTCTTATTAAATGTCAAACGTATGATGCACTGCTACTTTATTAACATGAAAAGCGTCATTGTTTTTTGTCTGCTCCATAGATTCACGTACATCTTCAGTTGGATTGTCAAATATTTTAGACAACCTGAGACTTTGTATACGCTCAAGATACGTGTAATCTCTGAATAGTAACTAGTAATTAAGCATTACTATTCCGGTTATTCAAACAACTATATATCACGATTCATACCTAATTTGTTTAATTCATCTGTGGAAAATGTCACACACGTCTTTTGGTATAATCAGTCTTTTTCCATAAAATATAAAGCCTTGTGAAGACGTCGACAACAAAACTGATGTCTAGATAAAGCTTCTCCTGTGAACTCAGTCAGTTGAAGCGGTGAAGCCCCAGTTGAAGTTCCCGAAGCTCCCGATGCCTCAGGAACAACGCCCTGGCCTTCGTGCATGCCTTGTTCCAATGATGCTCTCCAGGGTTCCTCCAGAGAACCACCGGGCGTAACTGGCAATGAGAACGGTAGCTTCTTAGTCAGGGATGTCAACAAGGGGACGAGCTCTCGATGCTCCGGACGCCCGCTGCAGTAATCCGCGAGTGTCCGAATCTCAGTCCCGTACTCTGATCTCAGTCTGCTTATGGTGTATCTTTCCAGAATTGCCCGGCCATATTTGATCTGAGCTTTTTTCAACTCCTCCACCACCTCTTCCATTGGAAGTCCCTCTCCACAAGCATCTGGTTGGCGTAACAATTGAAGGTACGCTTTCAGTAGCTCAGTGAAGTTACCCGAGTATGTGGTTATTTGGGGTTCGCACTGGATTGCTTTCTTGAGGTATTCGATTGCGATGAGGTACTCTCCTATGTTAAAATGAAGAAGTCCCAGTCGCAGATGTACCATGCGTCGTTTCTCCCCGTCTTCGCATTCGGCTGCTTTTCTCAAGTAGTGCAGTGCTTTTTCTAAGTACCCTCGAATCACCGCATTCCCATTTTTGTCTTTGGAATTTTTGGCTAGGAGATGATAAATCTCGCCCATGAAGGCATAATTCCAAGGCGTGTCTCTCATGCCAAGAGCGGTTTCAAAGTCCTCCTTAGCTGTCTGCAAATGCTTTATACCTGGGCACGCATAACTTCGATTGCCACTCTCAAATTCTTTCAAGCAATATCTGTAGTTATGCAAAGTTATTCTTCCCCTTTCGAAAAATGCATAGAAGTTATCGTCACTTCTGTCTAAATCAATAGACCGTTGGAGCATGTCCAATGCTCTTCTGGTGCAGCCAGGCTGTTTTAGGGAGTGAACAAAATTGGCATAACGTGCCAACATCCTAGGATTCTTAGGGGCGATTTCCTCTGCTTTCTTCATGCACTCTTCTGGATCATCTACATTTAATTCTGGGCGAAATTTATAGCTCTTCAATTCCTTTCTTGTGTTTGTGACACGTATGAGGTTGGCCAAGTTGCGCCAGCTATCCCATTTGAATTCAACGTCGCCGGGAGTGCTTTGGGCAACTTCTAAGAACAAGTTCTCCGCGATCTCCAAGTTGGCCGCAGCTTCAACAAACTCACCTTTGCTAGCCATTCCATTGTAAATTTTGTGGGCATTTTTGGCTTTGCAGAACTTCCAGTTATCCCTTTCCAGGGGATCCACCAGATCTCCGCCGAGTTTGAATGCATCGTCGTACAGGTAATTTGCGTTGACGTACCTAGTCACTCCCCTGTCAATGTGGAAATCGCACGCAAAGGCAAACGCATGCTCAGCCACGCAACGCGCCTTTCGACGGTGGCGCTGTTTAATCTCATTCGGCGACATTGTATCACCAACTTGCAACAACCCGTCAAGTTTGGCTTTGAGAAGCTCTGCATCTGCCATTCGGTGGAGCTTCTCCAGAACATCCCTGCGATTCGCTAGGGCATTCAGGTTGTTGCAATCCTTCGCCAGCACGGCTTCAAAATGACCGAGAGCGCTCTCATAATCTTTCATACTGAAAGATAGCGCCCCCATAACGTTCAGAATGGCCAATTCTTCCGGACGGCCGAGTCTTACCTTTAGGTCGTACCCTAGCTCAATAAGTTTTTTCTTCAGAAGATTGTGGTCAATGTTGGGTTCGTTGAATGGCAGTTGCAGAAAGAAATGTCCTGGCATGACATCTCTTTCCCATTCCAACATTCGTTCATCACCCACTCCTGCTTTAGCCATGTCTCCAAAAGTATGAACCCTTGGTAAAGAAAATTACAAACTAGGAATTAGGATACAAATCAATGCATAGACACTAAAATGTCTTTCTTTATCAAGTTTCTCATTTTGATTTCAAAGTCTGACACACATATAGCCATTCCACATGCTTGGATAAAGTTTTCTCTTAATTTGTATGGCGAGAATTTTAAGCCATGCGAGTTCACTTTGAGTACAGCAATCGTAAGTCATGACATTTTAGTATAGTAACATACTATGTAAAGGACTGCATTTTGATACCCTAAACAGTAATATAAATTGCCGAATAAAAATAAAATGGAGATAGACGAATTTTATACGATTACGAGCTCTGAAAATATAAAGTGAGACTAGTCTAAGTGAAATATCCATTCTGTCAATTTATTGAGGACTCTCAAAAACAAGACAGCATCACTGGGTCCCTCATGATCATCACCTTTATAGTGAGCTATATTTTCAAACAATATATATTTACATGATTGTAATTTGTATAGGCCTAGCACTATGTTCTATGGCTCCGAGCTCTGTGTGTGAGGGGCCAGTAATTACTAGAATAGGGCTAGATTGTATAGTGCATGGTAACATTTTATGAATTGTTGCTGTCGTCAAAAAATGTGGATTTTGTTTACACGATCTTCAACATTGTTCAATAATAACGTTATCATGATTATATAGACGACTTGTGGATCAAAGATAGGCCTAGTAAAACATCTGTTCTAAAGTGTAACTGAAGCTTACCTGACGAGCTATATTCCGTCTAAATAAAATGAACGAAAAAACTTGAACAAGATGTCTACTAGTAGATGTACCACCACCAAAGCTTGTTGTTGTGCCCAGCCCCCGATCTATGGTATAACGTAGACTAGTCTATTATCCGATAGCAATAGGTCTGCGCCATAACCACTAAAGTATTTACATATGAATACGATATTGCTCATTGGTGGGAATTCCCGCGATGAGAAATTCTGAACCTGAACTTTCTCGTACTCGCCCCAACTTGAACTTACACCGCGAGCGCGCGTGAACCACTGATCTCTACAAACTGGATAGGTCGATCGTACATTGATGGAATAGCGAGCTGTGAAGTCACCGGCGGCCATGTTGGGATATTCAAAACAATGCAGTGATCGCACGTGCGCGCACTGAAATTGTCTAATTTATTTTATTATAAAACTGGCACTTTTTAGTGTCTGGATGTAAAATTAAACCCAAAAATTTAAGAATTTCCTTGATCCAAAAAAAACTCGTTTTGAATTTTCCTATGGTTTGTGCATAAGGTTATGATGTTGGAAATGTTAAAACAAAATTTTGGTCCCATATCTTTTCCCGAAAATGAGGGCTTTTTAATATTCAAACTTGGCGTATACATCTCATTATTGGGTGTTATTATGTTTAACTTAATTTTCCTAACCAAACTGGATCGTTTTTGTGACGTTAACGTCGTTTCCTGTGATATTAGTTTTCTCGGTCGTGCGCTATACAAACGTGTGTACGCGCCTGCAATGTTTTGAATATCCCAATATGGCCGCCAGTGGCTTCACGTGCAGAGCCGCTCGACCTATCCAGTTTGTAGAGATCAGTGGCGTGAACCGAACATGTGCAGTTGGGTGGGATGATGTGATCAGAATACAATATCGTGATTGGATGCCAATCTGTGACGTCTTGTCACAAGTCGTTCATTCGCGATCGTGTGCACATCGGTCATAGGCTTTCCCATAATCCTTTGCGTATATACTCACATGATTTATTACAGTAAACGATCGGCCTGTTCTGAATGTTTCAAAGGGCTCGATGAAAATAATATAATTTTTTCAGGCGCACATTACATTTGCAATAAACACCTCTTTGGCTGCGGATTTTTTGTGTACAAAAATTATGAACATTGTTGTTGTTGAAAAACAAAATTCAACGGATTAACAAAATCCAACATCCTTTGCTCCTGATTTTGTTTGTCCAAACATTATGAATAGAAGGGACAAGCCAACCTTTTTTTTTGGGAAGTCGGTGCAATAAATAAGCTTGTACATATTACGTATGTAATTACATGATTCAACGGTCGGGGCCTGTTCAAAGTCGTTCAAAGTCCTTGCATCTGATGAACCGGCGGTTGACAATTGCTATACCGAACGATCGATATACATGTATACCGAACGATCGATATACATGTATACCGAACAAAATATGTGGATTCGTGGTGTTCGTTATAACGTCATTCCACTGTATTAACATTTATTAAGATTTATGGGTTTTTTATTACCGAATCTTAATTTGTATTCTACATTTCTGTTGAATCCCCTCTCACATTAATGCGCAACTTTGTAATAATTGTTTGCCACCCTTATTAACACCTTTATTATTGTCTCTTATTTTTTATTTTTTCATCTACAACTAGTCATAAGTTTTGAAACATTCATGACTGCTCTTCATTTTTTGCAATGTTAAAGTTACATACTTTTGGCAATGTTACTTAAGATTGCACCATAAATAAGGGAAGAACTAACATACAGAAATTAAATTGGAGATTGTATAGTCTTGCAATTGAGCCATAATGAAATACTTGACCTGCTAACTTTCAAGATTTGTATTATATTTTGTACATAGAATCTTTCAAACTGTTTGAAATTTCATTTGTATCAATTTCACTCTTCAGGATTTTTAAAAAAAATAGAAAAATCCAGCGACATTTGTAATACCAGTTTAGGGAAAATGGCCCCCCAAAAATGCTTTGTAGAATTCTTTTTTGCATGTACAAATCAGTAAAAATGTTGTAATTATGTCTTATTTTGTTAAGTGTAATCTTTTTTGTTTATGTAGGCCTACAGTCCTGTAGTGGTATAGACCTGTACCACACAAGGTTTATTTCTGTGTACTTAATGTTTAAATATTTTACACAAATTGCAGGGCAGTTTGTGACAGTACTTTTAGTACATACTCTAAGTTAAATGGTATAAAATAACATTTAAAAATTTAACTTCATAGTTTTATCATAGATACAAATTATGATATATACACTAAAAAATGTTATTACATATTCTAAAATGTTGCAGTTTTACAGTTCGGCAACTTTCGTATTTAAAATCTACACCCTTGAAACTTTCTATATGCCAAAATTCATGTGGTGCATTATAGTGGGCATCAAGGGCATTTTTAGCCATCATTCTATGGTTTACTTTTGTTTGCTTTCGAATTCACCCACCTGCTGATTATTTTTTAACTCTTATTAAATGTCAAACGTATGATGCACTGTTACACTTTAATGAAAGTCGTCATTGGTTTTTGTCCGCTCCACGTACATCGCACAATCTTCAGTTGGATTGTGAAATATTTCAGACAACCTGAGACTTTGTATACGCTCAAGATACGTGTAATCTCTGAATAGTAATTAGTAATTAAGCATTACGTTTTCCGGTTATTCAAAAAACTATATATCACGATTCATACCTAATTTGTTTAATTCATCTGTGGAAAATGTCACACACGTCTTTTGGTATAATCAGTCTTTTACCATAAAATATAAAGCCTTGTGAAGACGTCGACAACAAAACTGATGTCTAGGTAAAGCTTCTCCTGTGAACTCAGTCAGTTGAAGCGGTGAAGCCCCAGTTGAAGTTCCCGAAGCCTCAAGAACTGCGCCATAGCCTTCGTGCATGCCTTGCTCCAATGATGCTCTCCAGGGTTCCTCCAGAGAACCACCGGGCCTAACTGGCAATGAGAACGGTAGCTTCTCAGCCGGAGATGTCAGCAAGGGGACGAGCTCTCGATGCTCCGGACGCCTGCTGCAGTATTCCGCGAGTGTCCGAATCTCAGTCCCGTACTCTGATCTCAGTTTGCTTATGGTGTGTTTTTCTAGAATTGCCCGGCCATATTTGATCTGAGCGTTTTTCAACTCCTCCACCATCTCTTCCATTAGGGGTCTGTCTACACAAGCATCTGGTTGGCGTAATAATTGGAGGTACGCTTTCAGTAGCTCACTTAAGTTACCGGAGAATGCGGTTATTTGGGGTTCGCACTTGATCGCTTTCTTGAAGTATTCGATTGCGCTGAGGTACTCTCCCATGTCAAAAAGACAAAGTCCCTGCTGTAGATGTACCATGATTCGTTTCTCCCCGTCTTCGCAATCAGCTGCTTTTTTCAAGTAGAGCAGTGCTTTTTCTAAGTAACCTCGAATCACCGCATTCTTCTCGTTTTTGGTCTTGGATTGTTTGGCTAGGAGATAATAAATCTCGCCCATGTAGGAATAATCCCAAGGCGTTTCTCTCATGTTAAGAGCGGTTTCAAAGTCCTCCTTTGCTTTCTGCAAATGCTTTATACCTGGCGGGTACATATAACTTCGATTGCCACTCTCAAATTCTCTCAAGCAAACTCTGTAGTAATCCAAAGTTATTCTTCCCCTTGTGGAAAATGCATAGAAGTTATTGTCACTTCTGTCTAAATCAATAGACCGTTGGAGCATGTCCAATGCTCTTTTGGTGTATCCCTTCTTTTTTAGGGAGTGAACAAAATTGGCATAACGTGCCAACATCCTGGCATTCTCAGGGGCAATTTCCTCTGCTTTTTTCATGCACTCTTCTGGATCATTTACATTTAATTCTGGGCGAAATGTATAACTCTTAAATTCCTTTTTCTTTTTGGTGGCCCGAATGAGGTCGGCCAAGTTGCGCCAGCTTTCCCATTTGAATTCAACTTCACCGGGAGTGCTTTGGGCAACTTCTAAGAACAAGTTCTCCGCGATCTCCAAGTTGGCTGCAGCTTGAGCAAACTCACCTTTGTAAGTCATGAAATTGAAAATTTTGTGGGCATTTTTGGCTTTGCAGAACTTCCAGTTATCCCTTTCCAGGGGATCCACCAGATCTCCTCCGAGTTTGAATGCATCGTCGTACAGGTGATTTGCTTGGAGGTACCTAGTCTCTCCCCTGTCAACGTGGATATCGCACGCAAAAGCAAACGCATGCTCGGCCAGGCAACGTGCCTTTCGACGGTGGCGCTGTTTATTCTCGTCCGGTGACATTGCATCACCAACTTGCAACAACTTGTCAAGTTTGGCTTTGAGGAGCTCTGCATCTGCCCTTCGGACGAGCTTCTTGAGAACATCCCTGCGATTCGCTAGAGCATTCAAGTTGTGGCAATCCTTCGCCAACACGGCTTCAAAATGACCGAGAGCGCTCTCATAATCTTTTATACTGAAATATAGCGCCCCCATAACGTTCAGAATGGCCAATTCTTCCGGACGGCCGAGTCTTACCTTTAGGTCGTACCCTAGCTCAGTAAGTTTTTTCTTCAGAAGATTGTGGTCAATATTGTGTTCGTTGAATGGCAGTGGCAGAAAGAAATGTCCTGGCACGACATCTCTTTCACATCCCACCACCCGTTCATCACCCACTCCTGCTTCAGCCATGTCTCCAAAAGTTAAACCTTTGGTAACAAAATTAAAAACTAGAAATTAGGATACAAATCAATGCATAGACACTAAAATGTCTTTATCAAGCTGGTTCTCATTTTTAATTCAAAGTCTGACACACACATATAGC
Organism: Crossaster papposus; assembly: GCA_037893245.1. NCBI lineage: Eukaryota > Metazoa > Echinodermata > Asteroidea > Velatida > Solasteridae > Crossaster > Crossaster papposus. The sequence continues at coordinate 344,814 of JBAIAA010000072.1, read as the reverse complement.
CATTCTACATGTACATGCTCGGATAAAGTATACTTGGTTGCATAAAGGTTCTCTTAATAATTTGTATGGGCTTGGCGAAAAATTAACGCCATGCGAGTTCACTTTGAATGAGTACAGCAATCGTAAGTCATGATAACATTTTAATATGGTAACAATAATGTTTTATGTACAGGACTGCATTCTGATACCCTTATAAATTGCCAAATACAATTTGAATTAGACGAATTTTATACAATTACGAGCACTGAGAATAAGCGAGGCTAGTCTCAGTAAATTTTCCATTGTATCAATTAAGGACTCTCGAAAGCAAGACAGCGCACTGGGTCCCTCATGATCATCACCTTAGTGAGCTATATTTCCAAACAATATATAGTCATGATTGTAATTTGTATAGGCCTAGCACTATGTTCTATGGCTCCGAGCTCTGTGTGTGAGGAGCCCGTAATTATTAGAATAGGGCTATAGATTGTGTAATGCATAGTAAAATTGTATGCATTTGTTGATGTCATAACAAAATGTGATTTTGTTTTATACACGATCTTTAACATTGTCTAATAATAACAACGTTATCATAGATATGAATGACTTGTGGATCAAAGATAGGCCTAGTAAAACGTTTTTTCTAAAGTGTAACTGAAAAGCCTACCTGGTGAGCTCTATTTTCTCTAAATAAAATGAATGGGAAAACTGGAACAAGATGTGTCTACTAGTACATGTACCACCACCAAAGCTTGTTGTTGTGCCCAGCCCGTATAACGTAGACTAGTCTATTATCCGATAGCAATAGGTCTGCGCCAAAACCACTAAAGTATTTACATATGAATACGATAATACGATATTAGGCCTACTCATCAGTGGGAATTCCCGCGATGAGAAATTCTGAACCTGAACTTCCTCGTACTCGCCCCAACTTACACCGCGAGCGCGCGTGAACCGAACACGTGCAGTTGGGTGAGATGATGTGATCAGAATACGATATCGTGATTGGATGCCAATCTGTGACGTCTTGTCACGAGTCGTCCGTTCGCGCGCACATCGGTCATAGGCTTCCCCATAATCCTTTGCGTATACTCACATGATTTATTACAGTAAACGATCGGCCTGTACCAAATATTTCAAAGGGCTCGATGAAAATAATATAATTTTCCAGGCGCACATACATTTGCAATAAACACCTGTTGTGGACTACCTAATGAAATATATTATTGATAATTGTTTTAAAGTAGTCATTGGCTATATTTGAATTTTAGATTTATTACTGCCCTGTCATTCTTTTATGTGATTTTAAACTGATTTTAAATGCAACTGAAAACCTTCAACCTTTAACACGGTGTTTGCACCAGTTGGGAAAATCCTACTATTATAAATGCATGACTATATTTCGCAATCGTACGTGTGACGCATACCCACTGACCTCTATACATGGACAGATCATCATTGTTTCATTTTGAAGTCGGCATGCGGAGAAGTGCAACATGGCGGACCCACGACGTGACTCTGTGAGCCAATGAAATGTCTAGGTGTTGGTACGATACGTATTACGTAATGTTTATAAATACAAAATGTGCAGAATAAATCCGCTGACCTCCACACCTGGACATTTCATTGGCTCACAGCAGTGACGTCTCGGGTCCGCCATGTTGCACTTCCAGTTCGCGCCGACTTCAAGTGTTAGAATATGGACAATGGTTCGTCCAGGTGTAGAGGTCAGTGCGCATACCCCACCCAAGTCGCCGTTCGCCTGAGAATAGGATTTTTATAATTTGTGGGCGGGGTTTGGTGGAGTCGGCGGGGCGGGGCCTCCGTGCTGAAGAATAAAGATTAAATTCATAACAAATGTATATTCTGTGTAAATTTGGGAGTACAGTTTTTTTTATTCAACAGCATCGTCTTTATTGATAAAGTATTCATCCTTTTTACAATAAATTTATATCAGATTATTTTGTACATGTACAGTGGAACGCTGCTATACCGAACATCGCGTCCGAACACCTCTTTGGCTCCGGATTTTTGTGTACAAAAATCATGAACATTGTTGTTGTTGGAAAACAAAATTCAACGGATTAACAAAATCCAACATCCTTGGCTCCTGATTTTGTGTGTCTAAACATTATGAATAGAAGGGACAAGCCAACCTTTTTTTTTGGAAGACTGTGTGATAAATAAGCTTGTACATATTATGTATGTAATTACATGATTCAACGGTCGGGGCCTGTTCAAAGTCGTTCAAAGTCCTTGCATCTGATGAACCAGCGGTTGACAATTGCTATACCGAACGATCGATATACATGTATACCGAACGATCGATATACATGTATACCAAACGATCGATACATGTATACCGAACGATCGATATACATGTATACCGAACGATCGATATACATGTATACCGAACGATCGATATACATGTATACCAAACGATCGATATACATGTATACCGAACGATCGATATACATGTATACCGAACGATCGATATACATGTATACCGAACGATCGATATACATGTATACCGAACAAAATATGCTATAACGTTATAATGGCATTCCACTGTATTAACAGATTTATGGGTTTTTATTACCAAATCTTAATTTTGATTCCATATTTCTTTTGAATCCCCTCTCACATTGACGCTCAACTTTGTAATAATTTTATTAATATTACACCTTTTGCCACCCTTATTAACACCTTTATTATTGTTTCTTAATTATTTTGTTTTTTATCTACAACTAGTCATAAGTTTTGAAACATTCAAGACTGTTCTTCATTTTTTGCAATGTTAAAGTTACAAACTTTTGGCAATGTTACTTGAGATTGCACCAAAAATAAGGGAAGAACTAACATACAGAAATTAAATTGGAGATTGTATAGTCTTGCAATTGAGCCATAACGAAATACTTGACCTGCTAACTTTCAAGATTTGTATTATATTTTGTACATAGAATCTTTCAAACTGCTTGAAATTTTATTTGTATCAATTTCACTCGTCAGGATTTTAATATTTTTTTTGAAAAATCCAGCGACATTTGTAATACCAGTTTAGGGAAAATAAAAATAATGCTTTATAGAATTCTTTTTTGCATGTACAAATCAGTAAAAATGTTGTAATTAGGTCTTATTTTGTTAAGTGTAATCATTTTTGTTTATGTAGGCCTACAGTCCTATAGTGGTATATACCTGTACCACAAGGTTTATTTCTGTGTATTTAATGTTTAAATATTTCACACAAATTGCAGGGCAGTTTGTGACAGTACTTTTAGTACATACTCTAAGTTAAATGGTATAAAATAACATTTAAAAATTTAACTTCATAGTTTTATCATAGATACAAATTATGATATATACACTAAAAAATGTTATTACATATTCTAAAATGTTGCAGTTTTACAGTTCGGCAACTTTCGTATTTAAAATCTACACCCTTGAAACTTTCTATATGCCAAAATTCATGTGGTGCATTATAGTGGGCATCAAGGGCATTTTTAGCCATCATTCTATGGTTTACTTTTGTTTGCTTTCGAATTCACCCACCTGCTGATTATTTTTTAACTCTTATTAAATGTCAAACGTATGATGCACTGTTACACTTTAATGAAAGTCGTCATTGGTTTTTGTCCGCTCCACGTACATCGCACAATCTTCAGTTGGATTGTGAAATATTTCAGACAACCTGAGACTTTGTATACGCTCAAGATACGTGTAATCTCTGAATAGTAATTAGTAATTAAGCATTACGTTTTCCGGTTATTCAAAAAACTATATATCACAATTCATACCTAATTTGTTTAATTCATCTGTGGAAAATGTCTCACACGTCTTTTGGTATCAGTCTTTTACCATAAAATATAAAGCCTTGTGAAGACGTCGACAACAAAACTGATGTCTAGGTAAAGCTTCTCCTGTGAACTCAGTCAGTTGAAGCGGTGAAGCCCCAGTTGAAGTTCCCGAAGCCTCAAGAACTGCGCCATAGCCTTCGTGCATGCCTTGCTCCAATGATGCTCTCCAGGGTTCCTCCAGAGAACCACCGGGCCTAACTGGCAATGAGAACGGTAGCTTCTCAGCCGGAGATGTCAGCAAGGGGACGAGCTCTCGATGCTCCGGACGCCTGCTGCAGTATTCCGCGAGTGTCCGAATCTCAGTCCCGTACTCTGATCTCAGTTTGCTTATGGTGTGTTTTTCTAGAATTGCCCGGCCATATTTGATCTGAGCGTTTTTCAACTCCTCCACCATCTCTTCCATTAGGGGTCTGTCTACACAAGCATCTGGTTGGCGTAATAATTGGAGGTACGCTTTCAGTAGCTCACTTAAGTTACCGGAGAATGCGGTTATTTGGGGTTCGCACTTGATCGCTTTCTTGAAGTATTCGATTGCGCTGAGGTACTCTCCCATGTCAAAAAGACAAAGTCCCTGCTGTAGATGTACCATGATTCGTTTCTCCCCGTCTTCGCAATCAGCTGCTTTTTTCAAGTAGAGCAGTGCTTTTTCTAAGTAACCTCGAATCACCGCATTCTTCTCGTTTTTGGTCTTGGATTGTTTGGCTAGGAGATAATAAATCTCGCCCATGTAGGAATAATCCCAAGGCGTTTCTCTCATGTTAAGAGCGGTTTCAAAGTCCTCCTTTGCTTTCTGCAAATGCTTTATACCTGGCGGGTACATATAACTTCGATTGCCACTCTCAAATTCTCTCAAGCAAACTCTGTAGTTATCCAAAGTTATTCTTCCCCTTGTGGAAAATGCATAGAAGTTATTGTCACTTCTGTCTAAATCAATAGACCGTTGGAGCATGTCCAATGCTCTTTTGTGGCAGCCCTTCTTTTTTAGGGAGTGAACAAAATTGGCATAACGTGCCAACATCCTGGCATTCTCAGGGGCAATTTCCTCTGCTTTTTTCATGCACTCTTCTGGATCATTTACATTTAATTCTGGGCGAAATGTATAACTCTTAAATTCCTTTTTCTTTTTGGTGGCCCGAATGAGGTCGGCCAAGTTGCGCCAGCTTTCCCATTTGAATTCAACGTCACCGGGAGTGCTTTGGGCAACTTCTAAGAACAAGTTCTCCGCGATCTCCAAGTTGGCTGCAGCTTGAGCAAACTCACCTTTGTAAGTCATGAAATTGAAAATTTTGTGGGCATTTTTGGCTTTGCAGAACTTCCAGTTATCCCTTTCCAGGGGATCCACCAGATCTCCTCCGAGTTTGAATGCATCGTCGTACAGGTGATTTGCTTGGAGGTACCTAGTCTCTCCCCTGTCAACGTGGATATCGCACGCAAAAGCAAACGCATGCTCGGCCAGGCAACGTGCCTTTCGACGGTGGCGCTGTTTATTCTCGTCCGGTGACATTGCATCACCAACTTGCAACAACTTGTCAAGTTTGGCTTTGAGGAGCTCTGCATCTGCCCTTCGGACGAGCTTCTTGAGAACATCCCTGCGATTCGCTAGAGCATTCAAGTTGTGGCAATCCTTCGCCAACACGGCTTCAAAATGACCGAGAGCGCTCTCATAATCTTTTATACTGAAATATAGCGCCCCCATAACGTTCAGAATGGCCAATTCTTCCGGACGGCCGAGTCTTACCTTTAGGTCGTACCCTAGCTCAGTAAGTTTTTTCTTCAGAAGATTGTGGTCAATATTGTGTTCGTTGAATGGCAGTGGCAGAAAGAAATGTCCTGGCACGACATCTCTTTCACATCCCACCACCCGTTCATCACCCACTCCTGCTTCAGCCATGTCTCCAAAAGTTAAACCTTTGGTAACAAAATTAAAAACTAGAAATTAGGATACAAATCAATGCATAGACACTAAAATGTCTTTATCAAGGTTCTCATTTTTAATTCAAAGTCTGACACACACATATAGCCATTCTACATGTACATGCTCGGATAAAGTATACTTGGTTGCATAAAGGTTCTCTTAATAATTTGTATGGGCTTGGCGAAAAATTAACGCCATGCGAGTTCACTTTGAATGAGTACAGCAATCGTAAGTCATGATAACATTTTAATATGGTAACAATAATGTTTTATGTACAGGACTGCATTCTGATACCCTTATAAATTGCCAAATACAATTTGAATTAGACGAATTTTATACAATTACGAGCACTGAGAATAAGCGAGGCTAGTCTCAGTAAATTTTCCATTGTATCAATTAAGGACTCTCGAAAGCAAGACAGCGCACTGGGTCCCTCATGATCATCACCTTAGTGAGCTATATTTCCAAACAATATATAGTCATGATTGTAATTTGTATAGGCCTAGCACTATGTTCTATGGCTCCGAGCTCTGTGTGTGAGGAGCCCGTAATTATTAGAATAGGGCTATAGATTGTGTAATGCATAGTAAAATTGTATGCATTTGTTGCTGTCATAACAAAATGTGATTTTGTTTTATACACGATCTTTAACATTGTCTAATAATAACAACGTTATCATAGATATGAATGACTTGTGGATCAAAGATAAGCCTAGTAAAACGTTTGTTCTAAAGTGTAACTGAAAAGCCTACCTGGTGAGTTCTATTTTCTCTAAATAAAATGAATGGGAAAACTGGAACAAGATGTGTCTACTAGTACATGTACCACCACCAAAGCTTGTTGTTGTGCCCAGCCCGTATAACGTAGACTAGTCTATTATCCGATAGCAATAGGTCTGCGCCATAACCACTAAAGTATTTGCATATGAATACGATAATACGATATTACTCATCAGTGGGAATTCCCGCGATGAGAAATTCTGAACCTGAACTTCCTCGTACTCGCCCCAACTTACACCGCGAGGCGCGCGTAAACCGAACACGTGCAGTTGGGTGAGATGTGATCAGAATACGATATCGTGATTGGATGACAATCTGTGACGTCTTGTCACAAGTCGTTCATTCGCGGATCGTGTGCACATCGGTCATAGGCTTTCCCACAATCCTTTGCGTATATACTCACATGATTTATTACAGTAAACGGTCGGCCTGTACTGAATGTTTCAAAGGGCTCGATGAAAATAATATAATTTTCCAGGCGCACATTACATTTGCAATAAACACCTCTTTGGCTCCGGATATTTGTATACACAAATTATGAACATTGTTGTTGTTGGAAAACAAAATTCAACGGATTAACAAAATCCAACATCCTTTGCTCCTGATTTTGTTTGTCCAAACATTATGAATAGAAGGGACAAGCCAACCTTTTTCTTTGGAAGTCGGTGCAATGAATAAGCTTGTACATATTATGTATGTAATTACAAGATTTAACGGTCGGGGCCTGTTCAAAGTCGTTCAAAGTCCTTGCATCTGATGGACCGGCGGTTGACAATTGCTATACCGAACGATCGATATACATGTATACCGAACGATCGATATAGGCCTACATGTATACCGAACGATCGATATACATGTATACCGAACGATCGATATACATGTATACCGAACGATCGATATACATGTATACCGAACGATCGATATACATGTATACCAAACGATCGATATACATGTATACCGAACGATCGATATAGGCCTACATGTATACCGAACGATCGATATACATGTATACCGAACGATCGATATAGGCCTACATGTATACCGAACGATCGATATACGTGTACATGTAAATGTATACCGAACAAAATATGTGGATTCGTGGTGTTCGTTATAACGTCATTCCACTGTATTAACATTTATTAAGATTTATGGGTTATAATTTTGATTCGTTTGTATTTAAAATCTACACCCTTAAAACTTTCTATATGCCAACATTCATTTGGTGCATTATAGTGGGCATCAAGGGTATTTTTAGCCATCATCCTTTGGTTTATTTTTGTTTGCTTTCAAATTAACCCACCTGCTGATTATATTTTAACTCTTATTAAATGTCAAACGTATGATGCACTGCTACTTTAATTACATGAAAAGCGTCATTGTTTTTGTCCGCTCCGCGTACATCGCACAATCTTCAGTTGGATGGTGAAATATTTCCGACAGCCAATACTTTGTATACGCTTTGTATACGTGTCATCTTTGAATAGTAATTGTCAGCGTGTGCATGTGTGACAAAAGATGGTACGCGACACATTGATTCCTTCCCCTGATGTTTATTACTCGGCCCAATTATAGGGCAGGTGAAACTGAAAATTACATACACAAAAATACACTAAATTATATTAAAAAATACAATCACACAATTTAAACAATAAATCTACAACACTGGTAAATCATTTACAATTAACAATCGGCTTCTCCAATTCACTTATACAGGCATAAGTCTCCATTTTATAAATACAGTTCAATTAAATTTATCTCAATTTGCAACTCACAAATCGTATGCGGGGTTGACATCCGTCAATACACATTACACACACTGGGTGTTCCACAGGTCTTCCAATATACTACAGACAGTTTACCGGGGTATACAGGGGGTATTAATTCTGGGTCATCATCAGCGGCATTCTGATGCTGTAAATACAAGCACGAGTTAACAGATAATACTAATTCATTACCGTAAGCCCATATCGTAACTGGTAAAGGTGAAGTACGCGACCAAAATACTCGCATATGAGCACCCCAAAACACACACAAATACACCGATACAATAATTATCATATAACCAAGAATCATGGATAGGCACAAAGACCCTAATAAATGCATGTTCCAAACTATACAAATATAAATTAAACTAAGAAAAGTACGAAAGAAACTACAGTCTTCCCAGCTTTCGGCGACGTGATGACGAAGACTAAATCTTTACCCGATGTTTTCACGCGATGTCGCGATCTGCAATACTATTGGATAAATAACGCCCCATGACCCTCGCATTCCATGAAAATTAAGTGATCATGAATAATAATATTTTGGGCGAATAAATTAGAAACACCTGACCGAAATACTATAAAAATTAAACAAGGATGAATACATTGATCTCCATGATGAATATTATTAAAGCCCATGGCAGACATTTTATATAAATTTAAGCAGTCCGATAGAGGACAACAAAAAACTTATCGTCGGCGATAGCAGTAATTAATTAAGTATCACGTTTTCCGGTTATTAAAAAAACTATATATCACGATTCATATCTAATTTGTTTATTTCATCTGTAGAGAATGTCACACGTCATTTGGTAAAATCATTCTTTTACCATAAAATATACAGTCTTGTGGTGACGTCGACAACAAAACTGATGTCTATGATTTAAAGCTTCTTCTGTGAACTCAGTCAGTTCCAGCCCGAAGCTCCCGATGCCTCAGGAACTGCGCCATGGCCTTTGTGCATGCCTTGTTCCAATGATGCTCTCCAGGGTTCCTCCAGAGAACCACCGGGCCTAACTGGCAATGAGAACGGTAGCTTCTCAGCCGGGGATGTCAGCAAGGGGACGAGCTCTCGATGCTCCGGACGCCCGCTGCAGTATTCCGCGAGTGTCCGAATCTCAGTCCTGTACTCTGATCTCAGTTTGCTTATGGTGTGTTTTTCTAGATTTGCCCGGCCATATTTGATCTGCGCTTTTTTCAACTCCTTCACCATCTCTTCCATTAGAGGTCCGTTCCAACAAGCACCTGGTTGGCGTAACAATTGGAGGTACGCTTTCAGTAGCTCAGTGAAGTTACCAGAGAATGCGGTCATTTTGGGTTCGCACTCGATCGCTTTCTTGAAGTATTCGATTGCGGTGAGGTACTCTCCCATGTCAAACTGACAAAGTCCCTGCAGCAGATGTACCATGCGTCGTTTCTCCCCGTCTTCGCAATCGGCTGCTTTTTTCAAGTAGAGCAGTGCTTTTTCCAAGTACCCTCGAATCACCGCATTCTCCTCGTTTTTGGTCTTGGATTGTTTGGCTAGGAGATAAAAAATCTCCCCCATGTAGGAATAATTCCAAGGCGTGTCTCTCATGCCAAGAGCGGTGTCAAAGTCCTCCTTGGCTTTCTGCAAATGCTTTATACCTGGCGGGTACTCATAACCTCGATTGCCACTCTCAAATTCTTTCAAGCAATATCTGTAGTTATCCAAAGTTACTCTCCCCCTTGTCGAAAATGCATAGTAGTTATTGTCACTTCTGTCTAAATCAATAGACTGTTGGAGCATGTCCAATGCTCTTCTGGTGCAGCCCTTCTTTTTTAGGGAGCGAACAAAATTGGCATAGCGGGCCAACATCCTAGGATTCCTAGAGGCAATTTTCGCTGCTTTCTTCATGCACTCTTCTGGATCATCTACATCTAATTCTGGGCGAAATGTATAACTCTTAAATTCCTTCTTTTTTTTGGTGGCCCGAATGAGGTCGGCCAAGTTGCGCCAGCTTTCCCATTTGAATTCAACGTCGCCGGGAGTGCTTTGGGCAACTTCTAAGAACAAGTTCTCCGCGATCTTCAAGTTGGCTGCAGCTTGAGCAAACTCACTTTTGTAAGTCATGAAATCGAAAATTTTGTGGGCATTTTTGGCTTTGCAGAACTTCCAGTTATCCCTTTCCAGGGGATCCACCAGATCTCCTCCGAGTTTGAATGCATCGTTGTACAGGTGATTTGCTTGGAGGTACCTAGTCTCTCCCCTGTCAACGTGGATATCGCATGCAAAAGCATACGCATGCTCGGCCACGCAACGTGCCTTTCGACGAAGGCGCTGTTTAATCTCGTCCGGCGACATTGTATCACCAACTTGCAACAACCCGTCAAGTTTGGCTTTGAGGAGCTCTGCATCTGCCCTTCGGACGAGCTTCTCCAGAACATCCCTGCGATTCGCTAGGGCATTCAGGTTGTTGCAATCCTTCGCCAGCACGGCTTCAAAATGACCAAGAGCACTCTCATAATCTTTCATACTGAAAGATAGCGCCCCCATGACGTTCAGAATGGCCAATTCTTCCGGACGGCCGAGTCTTACCTTTAGGTCGTGCCCTAGCTCAATAAGTTTTTTCTTCAGAAGATTGTGGTCAATGTTGGGTTCGTTGAATGGCAGTTGCAGAAAGAAATGTCCTGGCTCGACATCTCTTTCACATTCCACCACCCGTTCATCACCCACTCCTGCTTCAGCCATGTCTTCAAAAGTTAAACCTTTGGTAAAGAAAATTACAAACTAGGAATTAGGATACAAATCAATATAGGCCTATAGACTCTAAAATGTCTCTATCAAGTTTCTCATTTTCATTTCAAAGTCTGACACACACATATAGCCATTCGACATGCTCGGAAAAAGTACTTGGTGGCAGAAAGGGTTCTCTTAATTTGTATGGCGAGAATTTAAAGCCATGCGAGTTCACTTTGAATGACTGACATAAGTAGGCCTATACAGGACTGCATTTCGATACCCTAATGCCGAAAAAAAATGGAGATAGACGAATTGTATACGATTACGAGCACTGAAAATATAAAGTGAGACTCTCTGTGAATTTTCCATTCTGTCAATTGAGGACTCTCATAAACAAGACAGCGCACTGGGCCCCTCATGATGATCACCTTAGTGAGCTATATTTCCAAACAATAGTATTCACATGATTGTAATTTGTTTAGGCCTAGCACTATGTTCTATGGCCTTGAACTATGTCTGTGAGGAGCCCGTAATTAATAGAATAGGGCTAGATTGTATAATACATAGTAAAATTGTATGCATTTTGTTGCTGTCATCATACACGATCTTTAACATAACATTATCATAGTTATATGGATGACTTGTGGAAAGATAAGCCTAGGAAAACGTTTGTTCTAAAGTGTAACTGAAGCCTACCTGATGAGCTCTATTCCCTCTAAATAAAATGAACGAAAAAACTGGAACAGGATGTCACCACCACCAAAGCTTGTTGTTGTGCCCAACTCGTAACGTAGACTAGTCTATATTATCCGACAGCAATAATAGGTCTGCGCCAAAACCACTGAAGTATTTGCATATGAATACGATAATACGATATTACTCATCAGTGGGAATTCCCGCGATGAGAAATTCTGAACCTGAACTTCCTCGTACTCGCCCCAACTTACACCGCGAGCGCGCGTGAACCGAACACATGCAGTTAATTGGGTGGGATGATGTTATTAGAATACTATATCGTGATTGGATGCCAATCTGTGACGTCTTGTCACAAGTCGTTCATTCGGGGATCGTGAGCACATCGGTCATAGGCTTTCCCACAATCCTTTGCGTATACTTGCATGATTTATTATAGTAAACGATCGGCCTGTACCAAATGTTTCAAAGGACTCGATGAAAATAATATAATTTTCCAGGCGCACATACATTTGCAATAAACACCTGTTGTGGACTATACCTAATGAAATGTTTTAACGATAATTGTTTTAAAGTAGTCATTGGCTGTTTAAATGTAAGTCATTCTTGTATGTGATTTTAAATGCAACTGAAAACCTTCAACCTTTAACACGGTGTTTGCACCAGTTGGGAAAATCCTACTATTATAAATGCATGACTATATTTCGCAATCGTACGAATGACGCATACCCCATTCAAGTCGCCGTTCGACTAGACTGTGGATTTTTATCATAATTTGTGGGCGGGGTTTTGTGAAGTCGGCGGGGCTGAGCCTCCGTGCTGAAGTCGGTCCCTCCGTCAAAATTCAAGACTGAGCTTCTGCAGAAATGTACTATACTGCTGATGTCGTCCCAACTATGTGCAGTGTACATGTACATGATAACGACGCATTATAATAAAGGACATCAAACCAGTTTTCATGTTCAACTTCAAGGTACGTACATGCACTACGTAGGCCTACACGGCGTTTGCTTATACCGTGACATACATGTATAACTAAGGGCGTAACTATATATATAATTTAGGTTAAACTACTTGGGGACACGCTGTGGTGCACCACATTTTGTTTCAAGGGAAAACTTAAGTCAATTAACTGATATGCCGGTTGTATACTGTCTTTGTGTAAGTCATTTTAATTTAGAAGATGCATGGGGGGGGGGGGGGGGGTGTACTGAAATCCTCTTCCATTATAATATTGTAATGAAAGAATTATGTAGGCTAGTCTTTTAATTTGAGGTCTACAGACGTGGCGAAGGAAACAAATTGTATCACCCTTTGGATATAAAATACTTGGTGTTGGCGTAATGATATAACATATATAACATCATCGCCATAATCCCCATGATCACCACAAACCATCCCCACAAACCACGATCATCAAACCAAACCATGATCATCACCACAAACCATGATCATCACCACAAACCATGATCATCACCACAAACCATGACCATCACCACAAACCATGATCATCACCACATACCATGATCATCACCACCAACCATGATGCATCACCACAAACCATGATCATCACCACAAACCATGATCATCACTGAACCACGATCATCCCCACAAACCATGACCATCACCACAAACCATGATCATCACCACAAACCATGATCATCACCACAAACCATGACCATCACCACAAATTATGATCATCACCACATATACCATGATCATCACCACAAACCATGATCTTCACCACAAACCATTATCATCACCACAAACAATGATCATCATTATTGACTACACCCGTGAGCACAGTACACTTACAAGGACAAAGATCCCATTCATCACCCTTCACCATCTTGATCCAGCTAACCTGGACCCAGTGAAATTATTGTATCAACTCCAATAACCTTATGTACCACCCCGGACCCATCCGTCATCATCATCATAATCATCATCAATTACTTTATATAAAATGAAATAAAAGAGGTGGGTAACTTACTATTAAAATCTTGTATGGCCTTGGTCTGTTTTACCTCTCCCTACTTTACAAAATAATTTGGAAGAAAGATTCTTTTCTTTTTTTCCTCACCCCAAAACACTTTAATGTCCCCTCATTTTTTCCTAGAATTTATTACTACATGTATCAAGGATTGATGGGACACCTATTATCTTGAATTTTGAAATGTTTATATAGGCCTTTCAGATTTCTTGTAAATTTGCCCGTCCCCAACCTCCAGTAATAATGGTGGCTTCAAATTTCTCTAATTTCTTAACTCTAATTGAAAACCTTTTATTTCGTACTGCCAGCGACGGGTTTAGGGTCTGCACTTCTGTTTGAAACGTCACCGTCGGCACATGCCACTATGCGAAACATATTTTAAAATTCTTCACTTTGTCCATAAAAATAATTCATAATCTCTAGCACTTTGTTGGAATTTTCGGTAACAAACCCTCTTACATGCACATGGTTAGATTTGTATTTGTTTCTTCCCCACAGGTTACTGTATAGCAAGTTGATCTGCCTTCTGAAATTCGCAATTCACCGTGATCACCATGGCAACGAATATCTCACCGGGACTTTTTCATTTAGATCTGCCTTTCAACAAATCAGACTTAAAACGAGACGCTTTTAGGATGAAGCTGCTCGACATTGAGGCGGACTTGAACGAGCGAAGAGGCCAGCCCGAGGAACTTGCCATTTACAATATGATCGGTGTGTTCAATTACCGACTCGAACGCTACAAGGAAGCCGAAGAAAAATTTGGCTACGTCCTCTCTAAAGATGAACACAATCTCAACGCTCTTGCTAACATGCAGTATGTGTTGAAGAAACTTTACAGGACAGTAGACAGTAGAAGTTTCAAAAGCAAACTAGACACGCATCTGAATGGGTCGACAGGAGAGGCAGACAGAATGAGAGCAAGATGCTTAGCAGAGCAGGCATGTGCTTATGCTTGCGATATGCACACAGATAAAGACAGCACCAGTAAAGAGCGGTTCATTGAATCCAATGATATCTTCCAGAGAGCACTGGGGCTTGGCGCTGATTCAGTAGATACTGCTGAAAAGGACTTTTGGAAATTCTGCATCGCCAAAAACGCGCATAAAATCTTTGACAGGTTAAGCTACGGTGAACATCTCGGTCAAGCCACAGACTACATGGACATAGCTATCGAGACCTTCTATGAAATAACACAGGATCTGGGGGGTGGCAAGTACCAAGCCGAAAGTTGGCGCCATTTAGGAGACATCCTTCGCAAGGTTGATCAGAGGAAGCACCTTAGCTCTGCCCATTTGCCGGACGAACTGAAAAAGTACGTTGCGGACCCGGAGCTGTGCATGAAGAAAGCACTCGAGTGTGACCCGCACAATCCGAGGATCCTAGCTCGCTACGCAAACTTCGTGTATCACTCGAGGCTCAGGCAATTCACCAAAGAGGCACTAGATTTACTGGACAGGTCGACCACCCTAGACGGCAGTGACTACAACTTCTACGCTTTCAGTACTAGTGGAACAGTCCGGCTAAAATTCTACAAATGGAAAATGAGAATGGCTGAGAAAGATAACAAACGACACTCTAAACCAGATCGAAGCGTGCTAGAGCTCGCAATAGTCGATACGGAGAGGGCAGTTGGCATACGACATGCTGTTTGGGACTTACAGAATATCGCGGAATTGTATCACCTTTTGGCCCAGTGTGACCCCGATGAGCCCAAGGAGTCAAAACGACGATATCTGGAGAAGGAATTCGAGTACTTGAAACAGGCTGCAGATTGTGAAGACGGTAACCGTCTAATTTCAACAAAACGCTTGCTCGGGCGCTGTCTTTACGACTTGGGCCAGTATCGCGAGTCAATTCAGTTGTATGAAGAAGTTTTGGATTTGCAGCCAACCAATTCTCAGTACACAGGCTACTTCTATGAACTAATCCGCAGTTACCTGTGCATACTGCAGAGCGATCCGAATGATGATTCCCCCTTGGAGGAGATGGCTCAATCCTTGAGGCCTGCAGTTACAAAGTACGGTACCAGCGCCCTCATCAAGCACGGCTTTGGCACATTGAGAGCAGACTACAAACACGAACTTCAGGTCTTCGCCGACTACTGTGAAACAATCCCAAACAACGAGGGTCTCCTGACTGTGCTGACTTCTGACGAACCGCCGTCCCCTCTATCTCCACCTTCCCGCCCCGGTGGGTTACTTAAGGAGTCCTGGGAAAGCCCAGAGCAAGAAGATCGCGGTGTAGTTAGAGAGCCAGACAAGGAAAATGTCAAGACCTTGGACAGTCTGTCTCCGGATGATGCATCATCTCACCCGACTCCAGGGTTGATTGAGGCATGCAGTGGCGATGTAGCCTCCTCACCAAGTAGTGGTCTCGTGGCATCCAACCAAACTCGAGATAGACTAGAATCTGGGGGTGCTGCATCACTAGTTGAGGGAATTAGAGGAATGGCAATTAAAGATTTCCCGACCGAAAAGAGCTCTAATCGGACGCTCAAAGGATTTGACTTCTTTGTGGTGCACACAGAAAGTGACACAATGTGGGTGCACAATGAATTGATTCCTAAGTTAAAGATTAGAAAGTTAAAGGGATGTACAGGCCAAGAAGATTCCGTGGCAGGTTCTTTTGTCATTAGCAGTGAGTTAAATTTGATGAAAAGCAGTACTTGCATTGTGTTCGTCCTTACAAATGGTTTCGCTGCGGACTGCCGCTGCCAGTTTTCCATGCATCACGCTTTGGAGGTTAGGAAAAGCGGTCATGTCATTTTCCCAATTCGCAGGGATGCCTCTGCGGTGCCGGAGGAGCTTCGAAATGTAGTTAGTTGTTTTGATGCTTATACTCATGAGAGAGTCAATTGGGATAAATTAGCTCAAGACATTAAGCGTCAGATAGATGTGGCCAAGGAGTCGATCACATCTGCTTGATAAGGTAAAAGCACCCCAGTGTTGTTATTGGGTTCTTGTGCAGGTGCCGGCTTTGTTCATCCTAAGCGCAGACACTAAAGCCGCGTTCGCATTGGACTTTTTTTGGTAAAACCTACGGAGACTGTTGTCAAGTTTCATCACTGAATGATGAAACTTGAGTCTGGAGTGTGATGGTACTGAACATAACAACCGACGAAAAATGGTGTTTATGGGTAGATGTTTTCATCGGATGATGTCAGTCCGCATCACCTATGTGCTGAGGCTGGCCTAATTAAGCAAGTGGGACTCAACCCACAGCCTACTGCTTAGTGCATGAAGACGTCTTAATACTCGGCTACCGAGCCTGCCCGGTCGGCTAGCTGGTTCGAGTCTAATGATGAAGTATAGGAGTTGGAGGCAGGTACCGCAAATTTCATCTTCTAACAACAACAATGTACGCTTGAGGACAATAAGTCATCACTGGACAGTCGAATTTTGTCAGTCGGTGTAACCAATATCTACTCACGCGACTGTGTAAATGTATTAAGTTTATTATTGCGATCGGTCATAGTGTTTTTTAAAACGTACAACCTCTTTTCCGGGTTTTGCGGACGTTTGCCAAACACAGTGACTGGTACTCAGCTCAGTCAGCTGATTAATTCGTGCTTACTAACATAACAGAAGCAAGTCAGAGCGCGAGGCATGAGATCAGCTGTGTATTAATTGGTGAACATACATTATGTATGAACATACATTATGGTCTAAGTGTTGATGTCCGGCTATTTGACGAGCCTAAAAAGAGTAAATATGGGGCAATGTAGAAAAATGCTCCATTGCTTAATTTGTTACCGAAACTAGAAAGGTCATTATTATTGTGGGTGTTAATAGGCTTATAAGGTAGTCGTAGAAAATATATAGGTTGTTAAAACAAATTTAAACAATTGTTTAGCTTTCGTCTGCCATCTTGTACATAATAAGGCCAGGTACCCGGAGCATGATGACTTAGTGGAGGATCTAGTAAATCTGTAAAAGACATGATTATTTGCATGATCTCGGGTTGAAGCATGGAGCTATGAAGAGAGTAACCCACCGAAATATCAAAAAGCTTACTTGGATTTAAGACCGTACTACTACTACAGTACTAAACACCCGATAATGAAATCAATGGGAGACTTTTGGGACGAGTGTAGTAGCCGCAAACAAACAGTGCTTTCGTTGCGTCATTTCAGTTTGAACATATGTCAATAATTTGTTGCTGCCACAAATCGTCACTTAAGCCAAGTCTAGTCTCATATTCATTATTCTGTCTGGCTTGCTGTCGTTTAGAACAAATCAAGAAATATATGTAGGTGACTGATTTTCAACAATTACTTAATTGACCAAATTTCGGAACTTAACTGTATATTATGTACGAAATCGTGTTTCATGATAAAAAGTTTTACTTTTTTATATTTTATGTTTTAAATATTTTTGTAAATATTAGTTTTCTCAAAAAGTGTTATCTTTGACATTTTCAACGTGTTAGGTTATACTCTTAGGTTTGTAATGGTGTTTATGGTGATTATTAAAGCAAACAAAATAAAAATGAATGAAATCAAAATAATAGGCCTATTCCTTTCAGAACGCCACTCGTTTTGTGATTTTGATGTCAAAAATCCGTGACTGAATTAGGTGATTAACATGTATTACTAGCTAAATAGTCAATGTGTAGGATTTCAATACGTAGAGCATACATCTTCCTAAAATTGCTTTATCGTGTTATCTCTGAATTATTCTATCATAATCAATACGGCGAAGTTCACTATAGCCTAGTGCGATGGAAAACTAAAAAATTATAATCCCAGCTCTATAACAATTCTACTTAACTAATGGACTGCTTATATTTGAGTACTTAATTAATTAACTACTGTGTACTATTGAGAATAAACAAAAATGTTGACGAGGATTTATGTACAACTAGTCTGCAAAATGTGTCGATTTTATTTGGGTGGGGGGGCACAGGGCCAGCCGCCTTGCAATGCTGGGTTTATATGAAGGAAGTTAGTTCACATATCCCCGGTCGGTGCATGTTTCTGTGGACAAGACAAACGCAGTGTGCCGATGAACTTTGAGATTTTGCACAGTGGGTACTAACAGTTCATCTATCAACCCTTAATTGTTGAAAGTTACACAATACAGATACCCAAATACCCCTTTATTTTGTTTATACACTCGCCGATTTGAAACATTATTTTGAGGGTACAGGCCATATAGTACCAATTAAAACCCGCGCGCTGTTGCTTCACATTTGAAGTGCGCCCTCAGGGGATATGATATAACGTAGGTGTGTACACGTACACGTATCCTACTCTACAAACTGGTTGAAAAGTCGGGCACCTTTTTCAAAATGCTTCTTTTTCAACCACATTTAATTGCCTGGGTTGAAATTTCGACCCAATATACCCTATATTATACCCTAACCCAAACACTAACCCTAACCCATATCCTAAATCTAGTTTTTTGAGTAATTTGAGTACAATCCAAAAATCTATTTCGTGAAATTCCCAGTGGAGACCTAGTACTAGTAGCCTAGTGATCATCTATAGAAATGTACCTGCATCTGACCTTTTGTCTCCATTTTACACATTGTGTTCAGGTCTCCACAGGGTACCGAATTTCGGATCGTACGTCGTGGTAAATTTTGTTATCGACAACTAGAACTGTGGAATGAGTAAACGCAAAATTTTGACGCAAAATGTAAATCTGATTATGGACTTCCTCTAGCTAGGGTTGTGTACTTGTGTTAGCCCAGGGGCCAATTTCATACAGCTGCTAAGCACAAACATTTGCTTAGCATGACAATTTGTCCTTGACAAAAACAAGGTTACAGATCAAATTCGCACGTGATCTTATTGTTTTGGATTGATAATCAGCTGTTTTTTTGCTTGGCATGAAAAACACATATAATTTTGGCTGGTAACCTGTTTTTAATGAGAAAGACTTTTTTGTGCTAAGCAAATTGTTTTGCATAGCAGCTCTATGAACTTGGCCCCTCAGGTTGGACGACGTTCTTCATTGCATTACGATTACACAACGGAGGAGTCCAACCTGGGTTAGGCTAGGGTTGTGTAGAATTAGAGAGCGACCTATACTAGCCATACAAATAGGGTTGTAATTGGCTATGTTTGTACATGTACTGCGTATTATTTTAGTCGACCTAGTCACGTGCCTGTCTATTTGTTCAGTATTGTTTTGTGAAACTCTATCATTTACAATTATTGCACAAAATAACAACCACAAAAACCTAAATGTTTATACATAGTGTAGCTGCAAGTTTTTGATCATGTTTTAATAGTTTTGTTTTTCAATGTTTTGTGTTCAAGTACATGTACTGTAGACCACAGCATTAACCCGCCATGATTAGGATTATGACGATGTCAATAGAAATTCCTTTAGCAAGTGTTGTTTTGAAGATATCGTACGTATGACCACACATGTACAACAGCTATGAAACTGAACTCGGGAACCACTTCAAAGTAACTTCAATCATGCTTAAATGTATTTCCTTGACTTTTTTTCAGATATGTTTTTGAGATCAGCTGTCACGTGCAAGAACTTGATAAAACTGAGTGCAGCTGTAATAACAATAGGAGACCAATAAAACTGGTTTCATGAATATCCATGAATATCCCAGCTAAAAATAAATGTTGTGCTGAACTTGGGTGGTTTTTTATTTTCGAAGTGCTGAACTGACTGCTAAGTTTTGAACCAAAAAAATCCGACTCTATTTAGGAATTTTTGGTGAAAAGGAAGTGAAAGTGGAATGATCTTGTTAGGAGGCAAGGCCATATAACTCGCATTCTGCAAGCCAGGATGTTAAGTCTGAAGGGTGGCTGGTAAGCACGGGATATTGCAATCTGATACATGTATGTTTTGAGCAGTTCCCATGATTGCATAATTATTTCTACTTCCGCATTGTACACTTAATTTGGGACATGTACAAAAGAGTCTTTGCGGCAGTTTGCCCTTTGGACATTACCAATACCAGATTTAGTTCTCTCGGCAGTTTCACGACATAACAATTAAAGATCTCCATGTAGTTATGGATCTGCAAGGTGCATTGTAAGAAACCACGAATGTCTAAATTGTGTGTATTCGCAAAACAGTGAACCAATATACCACGAGGTATGCCCAAAAAGTTGGCATACTATATTTGGTCGGACAACTAAAAACTCCTCTTGATTGCACTTGGTCGTCATGGCTTCCCCGACCCTTGATCTGGTGTGCTGCCTGTTCCCCAACCTGAGTACCCCTGCCACAGTTGAAACCTTGAACAGCAGTGCTGTGTACCAACACGACGAGAAGTTAACCTTCATTCGTGTCTTTGACATCTGTGCCATCCTCTCTTCTTGTCTGAGCATCGTGGGCGCGGTCTACATCCTCCTCCCTAAGAAGTCTTACCTGTACGTGCCGAAACAGCGGCGGTCCTACCGAGCCGTAGAGAGACAGAAAAACATCCTGACCTGGCTGTCAGTCTCTGACGTCTTGGCATGTCTTGGTGAGTAAATGTACACCAGGTTTACAACAATTCCGACTTTCTAGTAATTTTTCACCTAGTTTTCCTACTTTTTCTTGTAATTCCTACTATACGTTTTTCTTCTTTTTTGTCCCACAACGAAAACAGAAGAAATCTCATTGAATATTTAGTAGGAATGTTGCAACCTGTCGTTGTTTTGTTCATGTATATCTTCAAGGTCAATCAGTGCCAAAATGTTGAAAAGACATGAAATTAGGCTGAGTGAGAAACATTTCCAATTTTGTAAGGAAATACAATTTTCTCGACTCTCCATTGACTTTATACACAACTGCTGAAGTAGCGTCAGAATACTACACATTATTTCCAATATTTTTCAAAACAGAGCACGTACCAGAGAACCTAATATTAAAAAAGAGAAGAACAAAATCTAAAAGGCTTTTATTGTTCTTCTCAGGTGTGCTAGCCATAGCCATTCTTGGTTTAGTCGATGCAGGAAGCATTGAATTTTATATCAGTGAAAGTAATCCGCTGCGATGGACTTGTATATTGGCTACGGTAAGAACTCATTTTGATTGATTATAAAAATGATGTGACGTCTGACGAGTACATGTAGAACATAATTTCAGACCAAACTAAGGTACACACATTCTACATGTTACTGGTTAAACTTAAAGGGATCGTATACGTTTGGTAATTGGAACCCATTGTTTGTTTCAATCATATAGTTATAGATATACCATAAAACTAACCTGTAAAAACTTCATTCCAAAAGGTGGTAGCGTTCTACTTCTTGAGATATTGCCGAAAATCTGGAGCGGTTATGTCCACGCAGGAAGAATAATCTGCATTGGAATACACAATCTGAGAAATGTCACTGCAGTAACGCTTCTCAGATTCAATTTTTGGGGGATAAAAAGTGATATATCTTTCTTCATAACCGCAGTACTTCAAAGTGAAAAGTTTTTAAAAATGCATTATACTATCAAAAGCTGCTTACCCAGTAAGTTTCAATTGCTATTAATTTTTGGAGTAATTACCAAATGTATACGATCCCTTTAAGTGGTTATAGATGTATATAGTATTGTACAAATTTTCCCGCAATAAAGACATTTTTTTAAATTAATTAACCCTAACCCTGCCAGATCCAGCACAGTCGATCTGTGGTGACTGCTTGACCTTGCTGGACTCTGCACACAAGTCAATGTGACAAAGTATGCAATCTGTTGCGTCTGGCAGGGTTTTCTAGCCAAACTACCCTGGAGGGTTAGGGTTACAGATTATATAATTGTTTTTACTTGAATCATTGGTCTCTTGTTTTAGGCCTGGATACAGTACTTCTATGTTGCCACTTACTTCTGGACCTTCTTTTATGCCCTTGATGTTAACTTGATGCTAAGAGGTAACAACAGGTAAGAGTTGCCATCTCGCATCGAGAAAATCAATGACCAAATTTAAAACAATAATTGTGCGCTTTTGTGAAACCATAGAACTGATTTTCCCCAATTTGTGAGTTACGGGTAACCCTTTCTCGAACAGTAGTTCAAAATGAGGAATTTTGATAGCAGTTTTTTTTTTTTTGGACAAAAGTGTTGCCTTATTGGCTTTACACAAAAACTGATGCAGCAAGATCAGAAAAACACACCACAATAACACTAAAAGGGAGCTTACAATGTCTGACCTTACAAAATTGAATTAATTGAAAATCCTTACAAAAGTGTTTTAATAATGCGTTTTTTAAACTATCCTTTAGGCGACTGTTTCGTTTCTACCTGGTTGTGGCCTGGCTTGTCCCGGCAATAATGGTAGCTTCTGGGCTGATTGTTATGTACCGGTCGTCTGTAAATGAGTAAGCAAATGTTAACCAGTTCGTGCCGGGATTATTTTAACATCACCGAGCCGAAGCGCCGGATTATTTTTAAACGAAACGCGATCCGAGGCGGGTTCAGGCTGATGGTACCGGGAAGCACACCCATGCATTTCTGGCCTTGCTCGCTGCTGACAGACATTTTCGGCCTTGCTCGTGACGTGTTTATGCGTCATCCGTTTTGAATCTAGGGAAAACCTTGCATTTTTATATATCTTCCGGCGCGAACTGGTTAACATTAAATTTGTTAAATTCCTCTCATGAATTCTCGTGCCAAGAGGAAAACTCTCTCGCCCAAGGACACACCCTTTCTTTATTCTTTATTATCCAGTGCAGGAAAATTGTTTTGTTTTCAGCTCATGCACTGGTGTTGACAGCCGATTTTTGCAAAGTGTAGCAGACTTCTCCCCACCTGATGCACTGTGCTGGGTCTGGCAGCGTTACATGCACAAAAATGCAAATTTCGTTCATGTAATAGCCTGAAACTAACCATGATTGGTCACTCTGTTCGAGCAGTTTTATTTTGGGAGGGTGTCTGATTTTCTGTATTCTTTTCTTCTTTGCTTGCAGCTTACAATGTGACCCAACATTTGACAGATGGCAAAGCCTTTTGCCTCACTACCTAATGTCCTATATACCTATGTTGATTGTGCTGGTTGGCAATCCTTTCATGTACGGCTTCTCTGCTATGAAAGGTACATCATGGCTAGGGTTTGGGATTTCAAATATTCCTACTTTTACTACAGTAAAAGTAGTTGCTCCTACCTGGTACACTATACAATTATTTTGCATATGAGTCAACAGTTTTGTTCTCTCTTAACAATATGAAATAAGTTAAGAGGGCCTAATATTTCGATCTTAACAAGATCTTCAGAAGAGACAAAATATCTTATTGTGTTTGTTTCATGTACACAGCCGGCCATTTTGTCTCTAAAGAAGGTCTTGTTAAGATCGAAATAATTATAATAGGCCCTCTAATATCTTAAATAATAGTTTTTAACAAATAGCTATTATAAAATGACATCTTTCATGCGAATTCCCTTTGTCACAATTTTTAGTTTTGCCAGGCATTAAAACTCGTCGTTTGCGTTGTTGCTCTTGTTAGTTGGTCCGTTGCTGATGCGAGGTAACATGTTCACGGACCGGGAACGCGAGATCCAGAGGCAGGTTCGGCTGAAATTCTTTCTCATCGTCCTCGTCTTTACCCTGTGGTAGGTTTAAATAAGATGATGGCATAACAAACAAAAACCAAAAAACAGTGACCTTTAACCTTTGACCTTGAGCTGTTGTAGACTGGATTCCAGCTTCATGGAATGAGGACAGACAACAGGCTTCCCCAACTTCTACAATTTCATTGGTGGATATGAAGCAATGACTTTTGTGTTTCGTGCAGTTTTATTAAAAAAATAATTTTTAATAAAAACAAAATCTTGTTATGTATGCTTATACCAACAATGTTTTTACAAACTGGCCAAAAATTAATTAAAAAAATAAAATAGTGAGCCGATTTTAAGAAGATGCTAAGCACATTACAAATTAACTACTTGACAACAGGTTATACACTGCCAAAAACACATCATTTGTATTGCTCCTCGGCACAAAGGTCTGCTAAGCGTTATTTTGCTGCTATACCGGTGAGATTTGGCTTTGAATAACCATTTATTCTTTGTTGTGGTTATGGTTTTTACTTTTAGCTGGTTACCCAACGTCATCAATGGTTGCCTACTCCTGCATAACCTGGTAACCCATCAGAACTCTTGGGTTACGTATTCAACCTTCTCTGAAGTCATCTGGATCGCTATGGTGAGTACTTTAATTGCAAGCATGTAAATCTTTCGTGAAACAAACGCAACTTGTGTGGGAAGTCTACATCAGCGTACGGATGTTTCCAGTCTATTTATTTAGAATTTTGCTAGGATATAGAAGTTTTAATGATTTCAAGTCTGAATCAACACCAGCGTATAATCGTCACATCTGAGACGAAGAGAGCTAGTCCTCATTGAACAATGACAGAGATGGATCCTGCTGCATTCAGTGACCACAAAATCTGAGGCAGTTTGGCCTTGGATTTTTTGACCCATGGATCTTTCTGCACTGAGCAGCCATGCTAGTGTTGCACATTGGTGTTGCACATTGCTATTATGTGACACGATCAAGCGAAATCAGTCGGATGTCGGCCCCGGTAAAAAAAATGAGTGTTCATGTAGTTTCAAAGAGGGCATCTGTACGTTTTAAAAACTGAAAACCCCATGTTGATACGATGTTTTGTTGTCGAGTTATGTAAATTTGTTTAAATACCAACGAAGAATACCGTGAGTGCATTTTTGGGATTCGCCGACATCCGACTGATTCGGCTTGATCGTGTCACATATATTCAGCAGGGTTAATATCAAGTGTTGGAAATTTATTCATTATCTGTCACATCACAGCCATAATTGACTTTGCTTTTTCTTCATTTATCCCCGGTGATGCAGGCAATCATGAACCCCTTACAAGCCTTCCTGAACGCACTGATCTACTGGGGCCCTAGGGGATGTACTCCAAGCACCCCCTCCCACTTTGAATCAGACTATAACATCTACGACCGCAACCTTCTTAGCAACAATCGTCCTGATCAGGACTCTGCAGATGAGAACACCCAGCTGATTGGCGGAACCAGGCGAATAAACAGGACTAATTAAGAAACAAGACAAGTTTTCAGGTCTGATAAAATGAACCTGCGATTTATAGATGTATTTTGGCAACAAATCACAAATATTATGTAAATGCAGGGGTGGATCCAGGATTTTCCAAAGGAGGTCGTGGGTGAGGCGGTAGTGTAGTCTGGTGGATGGGTGGGGTGTGTGTGGTAAAGTCCAAGATTCTTAAAAGAGGAAATTAGGGAAGGAAAAGAGGAAAGGGGTTGTTGGGGGAGGGGGCAGTGTAATCTTAAAAAGTCAATGTATAAGGGCTTTTAATCTAGTTTTGAAATACTGAGTACTGAATTGTTTTCAGTAACTTTTATAAAGTGAGATGGTTTTTATTGTTTGCTGAATATTAGTTAGTTGCTGGGATAGAGGGAAACTGGTTCTCCCCCCCCCCAAAAAAAAAAAAAAACCCTCCTTAAAATGATACCAGTAATGGACATTTCACTTGCCACCTTTAAGCATTTTTTTTAATGGGCTCTTGTGCCTTCTAGAAGAACTCTCGCGCTTCACTGAGTAATTTGGATATTAAACTCCAAATAAACCAATTAACAAAAAATGATTATTCAAATTACTGAATAATTCAGGGAATCCAACTCAATGAAAATCAACAATGGCTGGGCCCGCTGGGGCTTCCTGAAACCTGCAGTATCCTACAAAATCTGGAGGATTTTAAAAGATCTATTTGCTATGTACTTATAACTACAGGTTTACAATCCTATTTTGTCGGAAAGTACTAACTTATGTTTGATATAGTTTGTATTCCTTATAAATAAACATTTCTTAAGGAAACTAGGAAATACTGACAATACAATTGTTTATTAAAAATTGTATTTTTTTATGGTGGAGGGGTGTGCAAAGGTTTCCTTGAGTAGAATAATGGTTTTATTAAAATATTTATTCCATATTAAATATCAGTATATTTAATTTAGCTGCTTTATAAGTACTTTATTATCCGTTGTCAAGCAACCCATCATGTTATACATTAATAGTATACATTCCTGGCGAGGCAGCAAAGCCAGCAATACTGCCTTGTTTGTTTGTTTTTTTAATTCTGTGACGAAAGCATTGTATTATATTAACCAGTTCGCGCCGGATGACATATATAAACGCAGTTTTCCCCAGATTCAAAACGGATGACGCATAAACACGCCGCGAGCAAAAAATATTGTTTGTGGTGGTTGAGGAATTTGAACAGACTTGCTGCAACACATGCCCCTATGGGAGAGGCAGAATGCACAGTCGTAGCCAAAAAAAGTTTGAACGCAGTCTTAAAAGTAGGATACACCATTTGCAGACATCGAACAATTTTACTACCGAATTACGAGGAAATATCTTACTTATTTAAAAGTAAAGAATGATTGTAGGCATCCAGCAAAAGGATTGCGCTAGATAGTACATATCCTATAATTGTTCCGAAAAATTAAATTTTATAAAAACAAATTCGCAATCGCCGTACAAGAACAACATAACAACCACTGCCTGAAGCCGGTTGAAAACTAACAGGTCAGTTAGTTACTATTAAATACAACCCCCAAAATCCACGATTATTCAAGCAATTACCAATGGTATATTCTACCTTTTAAAACAGTTAAAGCCTTGATGATACAAAGCGAGGTATTTTTATAGTAATTTCTGTAGACCATTTTCTTAACCTCAAATAATATACCATGCAGGAATCTAGGAATAGAAAACATGTCAATAGTTTGAGAATTTTTTACCCCCCCCCCCCCCCCCCCCCCCCCCCGTAACATTGTGAATTGTAAAGAATTTTTTACCGGAAAGTGAATAACAAACTATTGTTGTTTACTTTAAAAAGTTTGTATTTAAATACAGTATTACAATGACACATTTTAGTTCTAATATTCATATTATTTATTTAATATAATTGCAATTTTAACATCCAGAAGTGGCTTACTTAACAGAAATTGATGTCAAAAGTACCAAGGTGACAACTTAAAAAAAAAATACGATTGGTGTAATACATTTTTTATATAATGCAAACATGTATGGTCGTGCACAAAGCATCTCTCTCGCTTATTGCTTATTGTGGGGGGGTGTGTCTTGTGCATGGAACCCATAGAACAACAGTTTCTTAAAACAATCGCATTGTATATCAACACAATGACAACCATCTTTGGTCTAGTTTCTCGAAGTCATTGTGACTAAACACCAGATATATATATTTTTTTATCACCTCATCCAGGTTTGTACATTCACCTAAAAGACTTTCGTGATGTTAAAAAAAGAAGTTGGCCAGTAACTGTTCACCCCTCTATCTCCAAGAAAAGTTGATGAACACAACTGCTCAAATCAACATTTAAAAACGAACTGCTCCACATGGTAGAGTTCCATTTCAAGCCAGCAAGCTGGCCCAAATACTGTCGGCTAGGCTGAGCATCTCCACAGAAACACCTTGAAATAAAGACAGATGATTCCAGGAGGTCCGACATCACTAGCTCTTCTTCTCTGCCCCTTGCTGCTGAGAGACCTGCAGTTGCTGGTCTTGCATGGATTTCTCAGTCAGTTTCTTGCCCAGGTTGTCGTGCACCTCCAGATATTTGGCCACGCAGCGATCCAGGCAAACTGATTCACCTTTGGACAAGTCCCCCTCTCCGTAGGATGCAGCTATGCACTTCTTCTGACAGGCTGTGGTCATTCTGGGTAGAAAATGAACATTTGTGTAATTGCCAAATGACAACTTAGGGCATATAGGCCATATAAGTATAAGTACGTTTTATATCTTCACAAATTTAAGAGTCACTCTTTTACTTTATATTCATATTCATAAGGTAATTAATCATTGAACTTTGATCAACAGAGTCAAGGATTTTTTTTATCATTCCATTTCCAAAGTAACTTTTAAGACCTAAAGCAAACTTCACTTAATTCTTATGTCATTTTGTATGAAATAATTTAGAACAATTTCTGGCACTTGTTATGTTTATACATTTTTTGATTCCACACGCCGGTTTGGTGCCTTTTTTTTACAATGATTGCAACTGAAATTGAATAGGAAAGACTAGAGTTCAGGGTTGCTTTTCAGGACTATACTAACCTGTTGTACATATCCGCCATCATTTCGATTTCTAACTCTGCTAAAAGCTGCATCTGCTGCTGCTGATTTAAACCAGCCATTTTCAATATTACTTATGTTATGATACTGATTTGATGGGTGTTTTAAGGTTTCTCGTGTTGCTTTACGTATAAAAATCGCACGCACTCACGTGTAGTACTGTGTACTAGCATGGTTCCTTATCACGTCTGTAGACAATCGTTTAGCTAGCGCAATATGGGGAGTGGGTACTATACTTCAGCATGGGCTTTACTTGCTGCTAGACTTGACTCAAGTCGGACATAAACAAAATAAGTCGAAAATTCATTAGCCATGGAGCAATAAGAACTCAAAACCTTTGAGTTGTTTCTTCGTTTATTAAAATATACGTCCCGCGCACACAACTAATTTGTCCAGTTTACAATAGATGAGCATGTGCGTTTGTACAGCTTTTGCACAGTATTACTACTCAGCACGACCGTCCAAATTATTCCCCCCAAATGATGCACCATAAACAAACAATAAACAATAAACCATGGCAACCTGATGAGTCAAGTTTGCTTGAAAATAGTCTGGCAGTGGTATTCCACTCGGTAATGCTGCGCGTCAGCAGTTTCGGCCTCGTGGTCGCGACACTCACGTGGGACATGGCGCTCGTTTTACATCGTGTTCCACTGATGATGACCCTATCTAGCTAGCCCCACAATTACAAATGGGGGCTGTTAGCTCTCTTCTGTCCTTTATCCTGTTGCTATTTTTAGTGGCAGGATATATAAACAAAAGAGAGCTAATTACAGAATACAGGCCTATTTGTGGGGCTAGACTAGAGCTTCATGCCTCATGGAGTGGAGGACCGGCCGGGTCGTTTGTCCCCATAAGGCAAATACTTTGTTGACTTTGAGATATAATTTCTTCCAGTTTCTTCTCACGTGCATGTTTACGTTCCAATTAGCTGTATTTACTTTACTTCGAACATGGTGAAAATATTTATCTCTCAGTAACTCTAGCTAACTCATCACATAGTCATAGTCGTACGTCGACCATACGACCTTTAGGTCGTACGTACGACTTTTATGTTGTAGGTCATATGTATTCGTAGGCATACGACATTTATCTCGTACGTACGACTTTTATCTTGTACGTACGACGTTTATGTTGCAAGTCATACGTACTCGTATGTAGGCATACGACTTTTATCTCATAGTGTACGACTTGTTTACAACTTGTATCATATGTCGTACGTACAACATATATCATATGATGTACGACTTGTATCATGTTGTACGTAGACTGATATGTACATACCTCTTAATTGTATCTCGTACGTACAACTTGTATCTCAAACGTTCGACTTGTATCTCGTACGTACAAAGTACCTTGTACGTACATGTACTATATACGAGTTATATTAAGTTTTTCTGTCGTATATTTTGCCAACCGTTTATTAGGTGATTAAAATGAGATGACTCGGCTTAGACTAAGTTAAGTCGTCATATGAGATACAATAGTACGATTCATAAGTCGTATATAGTAACTATTCAGAAGTCGCACGTACGAGGTATTATTAGTCGTACGTACAAGATATGTCGTACTTACGAGATATGTCGTACTTACGTTTTAGCTAAAGGAAGAGAGTTTTTTTTTACCATGTCCCTATTATTACAGCTTGGTATAAATTTTACGTAATACAGCTATTACAAAATACTTCCTACTAATACTATTGATGTGAATGATAGTGAGGATTTCCGATTCGGAAGGACATTGGCGAGCAGCAAATGGGAACAGATTTCATTGTCCATTCAGCCGCCCACGAACCTATAAAATAAAGTCAAATAGACAACATGCCAGGCTATTCTGCTCCATGGAGTAACCACAAAGCATACATGATGCCATCTGACATGTCTGAGAAAAATTGATGGGTAAGTTTCTTCTGTTAAATTTCTTTAATCCTAACATTCCTCAATCTTACCCGTTGGAGGATTGAGGAATGTGAGGGTTAATTCAGTTAGGCCTATTTCATTTATCAACGGATTGCCCTTTTTAGGCTATGAGTTATAATAAATTGATAATGGTTTGGTTAATCTAATCCTGGAACTTAGAAAGAATGAATGCAGACAACACATTTTCAAGTGCGTCTTTATTTACAGGCAAGCATATATACTGAGCTTTTAACAAATAGATTTTCCGAAAGCACAATTAATGTTAAAGTAAATTACTAAGTCTACGATATAATAATGTTCATTGTTCATTCAAAAAGAATAAAAAGGTAAGTAAATCATGGAGAAAGGAACATTTTCTTTATCCATGAGTAAATTAGTCTCTTTTTAGTTACAGATATTTTTTGAGTATATTATATTGCATAAAAGTTACTATGAATAATTTCTGAACGAAAGCTATATAAAAAAATCAAGCGATTGTAAAAAACCTGTCTTGTCTTACATCTAAATATACAACTTGTATCAACTTTATGTTTGTCCCAATTATACAAACTATATATCAAAATTTACTTCCTTTATGCTTCAAACTATGTAACCAATTTGAAAATATTTATACGAACCAGATTGGCCCAGCAATACACTTAAACTGAACAAGATTTGCAACAAGACAGATTTGCTCCTTTGTGTTCCTGACACTACAGACTAAAGTCACACTGCAGTAGGCGTGTTTTATTGACATAAATACAATACTATAGATTATTGCATTGAAATCTACATATTTGCAACAAAACCTGGTAAATAAAAAAAATAAAAAAAGCTAGTGAGCTGTTGATCACATTTTTACTTAATGATTTCAGCTCGACATAAAAACTTACACTTGTAACCTACTGTATTTGTGTCCCCATCTATTGCAAAGTGTATTTAGCAAGAGGCAAAAAGTTTATTTGTTCGAGTGGTATCACTGTCACGTCAACGCATCAGAAGACATACAATGGAAGTTTCAAAGAATGCTGAGAAGTTGGTCCCAAAGTTAAGATGAATGAATGTGGTCCAACTGGCGCAAAAAACTGTGTGCATTTAGAACCGCACCAAGGACTCGATAATGCTCAAGTAGTGTCTTCCAGGTGACATGACTTTGCAGGAGATGCTGATTTCCTGCAGGATAAAGTTGGAAATGAAGTCAAAAAAAGAGCGTGTATAGCTTCTGCAACAGGGTGGGCACAATTACTGTATCGATGTCTGAACAGTGTTAAAACAATACTGATGCTTTTGGTTTTATAACACCAACAAAAGTGACTGAGAGACCCTCCCCAACACCCACCCTACTGCTAAATACACTGGATTCTTGCTAGTATGGAAAAGAGAAAACCGAAAAACTCTGTTTCGAATTTAGGTCCAAAATTTTGGATATCACGAAGGACCCTTTAAGAGTCACTGCTTGTGAAGGCCTTGCCATCTTGAATTTGAAAGTGACCAACAGATTCAGACTCCTCCCTCGAGTATTATGCCAATCTGCTTGATAAACTAAAGCTTATCTCTCTTAACATAGAGAAAGGAACAATGCTCTTACCAACAATGATCAAACCCTTTCTGGCTCTAGTCAGGGCAACGTTGATCTGGTTGTCATCCATGATGAAGCCCAGGTTGCGACTTTTCCAACCAAGACTAGGCTTCTCCTCAATCTCTTGCCTCGGCAGTGAACGCACAGTGGAGAACACTACATAATCCCTCTCCCCGCCTGAAAAATCAGACAAAGGTGGAAGTTTTGTTTTGGGTGTACCGGTAAATATGCAGTGACCAATGAACTTAAACAAAAAAGACAAGGGCAAAGTTTTCAGAAGAGTGCTTATCATCTATAGTGAGCACCAACTGAAGTGGCAGCCATTTCTGTTCCAGAGATGAAGAGATACTAAAGGCCACATTCGAAACTCTTGTCTAGGGCTATAGTCTAGGTGTGTGCCCATTACAACTACGTGGGGAACTGCTGATAATACTGTAGCTGTAGCCGTGGCCTGTAGTCACCGTGGATTACTCTCTTGATGCGGTGACTTAATATCTTGCCGCAGCAAGAAATAAATGTCGCTATTATCTTGTTGCGGCAAAATGCAGTGGCAGCAAGACACTACCGGTATATTGCTATAGCAAGACATTCTTGGATAGAATGATACAGGACAATACATGTAGGAACTTCTGCTCACCACTCACCTTGACTAGTAATGACAGTACTGACCGTCACTTTCTTGAGATCACTATTGTTGAGAGTTGCGATTTTGTCTCTTATCCTGGTACACTGCAGTCGATACTGGGACAGAACGAGTATCTGTTCTGGGTTTAGCTTGCACTCCGTAATCAATTTCTTAACTATCTGTACCTGAAAGAAGATTATAAACGTACATATTTTAATAAAAAACAAAGTCCGATATGCTGGAATTGGGGGATACATGTACATCCATGTACATCCATACTGAATACCTAAGTAGCATTTAACTGAAAAGAAATTTGAGAAATGTGAACACCATCTGATTGATGAGTAGCTGACAAAAAAGATATGTGATTATATTTTTAGCCGTGTCACAGACGGCGACTCTGTAAGCTCCTAGCGTTGTTGCTGTTCTTCTTCTTCATAATAAGTTCAGTGGTTAATGCTGTTAGAAGTCCAGGAATTACACTTACCACGCGATCGACTTCTTCGGGATTTGCCTTGGAATTCTCATTGGCGTCTGTGGCCTTGACACTCTGTGTTTCCTCTGTGCCGTCAACGTGGCAAAACACATTCCGGAAGTCTTTTCCCCCAGGCCAGATGTGTTGCACTGCTGCTGGTCCAGGCCATCTTCGTTTTACTGCTTCGGCTGTCTCCAGCTTGCTCTTGTAAAACATGTCGGACGGGAACTTGCAGATGGACTCGTGCTGTGTGCATACGATTACCAAAAAAGTAAATCAATTAATTCAATATTATTATTTTTTAAGGTTTAAGGTGAATGAAACTTTCAATTAGTGCCGAAAATCGTACATGCACATGTACAGTGTAGACTTCAGGCAATATATTCTAAAGCTGCAGTGCCATTGCATGTAACCAAGGCAAACTGAGAGGAGAAGGTGGGGTGCTGCATGGGTGAGCTCTTACAAGGCAATTGCACACCACAGGTACAACTACTGGAATAACAATTTCTTTAATACAAAGCCACATATTGATAGTGAAGGAGGCCTAAATTATTTAATCTTTTAACTTGTTGCCATTGTCCCATACCATTCTGTACTGTGTAGTCAGCATAATGGCATGGTCTTGGTACTCTTCTAGCAGGGAAGTTTTCATGCCGAGCTCCTCTGCTAATGGTGCCGTTATGATTGGTCTAAAAAATAAATAAAAATAACAATGATCAGTCAAAGCACCCTTTGAACAAAGGCATTGACAAAACAGTGAGCTGCAGCTCATTTGGTAGAGCACCATAACAGCAGTCCAGAAATAACAGGTTCCAACCCTGCTCCAGTCAATTTCTTTGTTTAACCAGTTCATGCCGGAGGACGTACACACGCAAAGTTTTCCCCAGATTCAAAACGGTTAATGCATTTACACGTCACAAGCAAGTTTAGAAATGTCTGTCAGCAGCGAGCAATTAGGCGGAAATGTGTGGGTGTGCTTCCTGGTACCATCGGCCTGAACCCGCCTCAGATCGAGTTTCGTTTAAAATAATCCCGCTTCGGCTCGGTGATGTTAAAATAATCCCTACGCGAACTGGTTAACTTAAAAATAAATAAAGTTCTCAACATAGAAAACAATAGTTTGACAATGACAGATTTTGCCGTTTGATTTTTGGTGTCGTCGCCAAATGCTGGAACTTTTCCTCATTAAGTACAATGTACATGTATTATTTCAGATGCATGTATTATTTAAATTGTACTCCAAGAAAGTCCCACCTGAGCTGCATGTGATCACCGATCAGCACAATCGTCTCAGGACTGGTGGCAACCAGAGGGATAAGTGTCTCTGGCTGGCTGCACATTCCTGCCTCATCAATGATGCACTGCACTGCCTTGACATTCTCCTTGATTCGACGGCTCCCGGATACACTGCAGGTACACAAGATGACGTGGTACTTCCTCAGTTCCTCCTCCTGGAGAAGGCGAGAAAGACAAATGTGTGTTTGTCTTAGCTTTCAAAATGAGGAGGGAACTAGTCCTTAGTCTTGAAAAGGAACAGAAATCCTAATCTTCGGTGGGAAAGTAGTCGAAACACTAACATCTAACCTCAGCTTTGGCAATTTCCTGCCTGTAGTTCCAGATTTCATCCGCGGAAGCCTTGTGATTAGGGTCACTGAAGACTTGGTCAAACTTTTTAATCCTCTTGCTGTGGCTGTTAGAGCTCTTCCGGATCAGGTTATGCAGTGAAATGTCGCCCAGCTGACGATCCAACTTGTTCTCTTTGTTGGCTCTGGGTTGACGGATTGTAACAGGGTCTCCAGGGATGGGGAATTCCTGGCGCTCGATTGTTTCACTGTAGACTCGCACCGCTTTCAATTGAAACTTCTTCAGATAATCTGAACATAGACAGCCAAATGAACCAAGTGAAAAAGTAATGCAATTCTAACCAGGGAAGAAAAAGAATTCCAAGATGAAATCAAAGCTCTGTTCTCTTTAAAGGTGGACTGGAAAGTAGGTATTAGTGGGATTCTACAGGAAACTCGGGGCATGGATCGATCCAATTGTCACGGACTGGTGCGCTACCGGGAAGTGGCATCTAAGGAGGCACTGAAGGCACCAACACATTACACCAAATATGCCAACCCTCCCAATATCGCCGGGAGGCTCCCGGAAAATCAAATAAACTCCCGACCTTACGGGCACATAAGATATCCTCCCGGATTTGCAATATTAATGTGCCTATATTTTTTGTAGCCGCATTTTTGCAGCGGCTTTCCACGCACGCGCTGCCGTTCAATGCATTACAGCATGCACAGTTACCGTACCAAGCCCGCCGGCCTGAAGCATGCACTCGGTACATGGCTAGCTGCAGCGTGCCTGCATACTTCTGTATCAAGCCATTATCGAATGCATGGTGCACAGTGATTACAATGAATGTACATATACATGACATGACATGTGGTACACGTACGCAAGTCAAGTCACAAGACCGGCGAAAACACCATTTCGCGACTTGACTTTATGTGAAAATCGAACTCCTTTTCCCAAGCCCTATTGGTTAATCCTTCTCATGTGACCAGTCGCTGTCATAATTATCATACGTACGCATGCGCAATACTACCAATGAGTCCACATTTTTAGAGTCAGATATTTACGAATAAAATCTGTCAAATCTATTTCGTGAAAATTGTTTTATTGTTTTGTTCGGTGTGTATTCGGTTGTGTGTTAATGTGCGTTGTTTTGCAAGCAACTCTGGTCAACGTGCAAAATGACGGAGACTACCGTTAAAGCAACAAAAAAACGACCAAAAATGTACTTTACAAATCCTCCCTGACAACAGGATTCAAAAGTTGGCATCTCTGCATTACACTTGTAGTGCCTAAAAAAGTGCTTTTAAAAAAAGTGCTTTTAAAAAAAGTGCTCCAAAGCCCCACCGGAGCTTTGCCCCTCAACCTCAACAAGGGGGGCATATGCCCCAGTGGCTGGGACACTCGACCGATGAATATTTGGGTACGTGCCACTATAGTCCGACCATGAGGAAAATCAAATTATCTACATCTTATCTAAATCTGTACTTTCAAGGGTTCAGAAGCACTGACTCACGGCCAACAACGTTCACCGACTCGTTTGACGGTCCACAGTACAGAACCTGGGGTGTTTTGTCTGACGGTGGGCGGTGTTTGTTTCTTTCCATGAAGAAGAACGCCAGTGTGGCACCAACAATTGTCTTTCCAGTGCCTATATGATATACACAAATGTAGATAAAAATGGCAACAATTGTTGATTCACATGGCCGATATAGGTAGTCTATAAAACAAATTTGTGTTTTTTCTTTCTTTTTACATAGTAAACAGCCTGCCTGTGACAACAAATGGAATGGAGTGGGCAGATGTTAAGGCAGCACAAGTCCAACAAGCAAAATTACAAGCCTCGTTCATAATCTCTTGAGATGTATAAAAGACTGCAATTACAAATCTGCAATTGCTAGAGTCCAGTAAGAGAAGGAAACCGTTAATTTACCTGGAGGTCCCTGGATAATGGTAAACTGCTGATGGAGAGCTAGAGAAACTGCAGTTTGTTGAGATTTATTCAGCTGACCAAATGGCGTGTCCATGGCCGGGCAGGGCTTTGGATTTTCTGTTGGGTAAATATAGTGAAGCTCTAAAATAATCTTTAGATCATTTTCACTTAAGTTTTTATTGTACATTTGTTTAGTTTATCATGCAGATTACGAGTGGCTTTAAATCGTTGGAAAAGTATAGATCTATGTCATGAGAAACTTTGAAGTATTTGGCGGTTAAGTACACGTGCCTTGATAACTTTCAGTCAACATGTGAAACATTGATTGTATTAATTTAAAAAAAATCTTTGGTCTTTAGTATGGATTATCAATGTTGTATGTATCCTGTAAATGATGTTTTTAGGGCCATGTAATCTTGGGCAAATCTTATATTCAGGACTGACATGAAATAAATTAACAATAAATGAGTCTAGGAACTGTCAAATCTTTCATACCGATGGGCCTTTCCTTCAACAGGCAGATGTTTCTTATTAGTTGGCTGGCACAGTCCAGATCCCTTACAGCATTTTCAAGTCGCCTATATTTAAAAGAAATTTGTTTACATTAGCACAAACAATTCTAGACATCACTTAGCTCCATGTAAATTTGAAGTTTCAAAATTTTAAAATGTTTATCACTTGAATAATTGTCGTGGAAAGTTGACTTGCCTGTCTTGCTCTAGTTTGGGAATCACCTCAACTGTGCATGGAAACATCTCACCAGTAGGCTCCAACAGAATCCTTGGAAAGGGTGAGCTCATCTTCTTCACAACAAAGTGGACTCCCTGATTTCCTTTGTAACGCCCCAAATCTGTTACTGTTGCATGTGCCATGAAAGGAATCTTCTCTGGAATGCTGGTACTTCTCTGCGACGGCATGCCTCTTGACTTGTACTCCAGCTCTCTGAGAACTGCCTTTGTCTCATCAGGTATCGGCAGATCAGTGTACCGTATGCACAGGTAGTCCAAGTAAACATCTTGGTCCTTCGCCTCTTCATCATCAGACTCATCTGACTTATCTTTGTCATCTGATGTGTTGGGAGGGCTGAACCTTATGTGGTTCTTCTTACAGAAAGAGGTTGGGAGATCGATTCTTCCACACCAGGCATCTAGTGATTGTCTGTACTCCCAATAGATATTCACCCCTCGAATTATAATGCTTTCATTGCTGTGGACTGCATTGTGAACACTCATCATTTCCAAGATTGGCAGCCAGATCTCTTTGTATTTCTGAATGTTTTTGCATCTAACTGCCCGTTTTTCAGCCACCACGTCAAAACTCTCTACAGGTTTCATCCTATGCTCTATACAAAGACCAAATGTGGGAGTCAGACTAACAAACTGGACACAAGGCTGTATCAAGCCCTTGACCTTGGATGCATGGAGATGCACTTGCAAGACATTGCTCTGCTTAAAGCTACAAGAGAACTCGGCAAAAGGGGAAGGGCTCCCATCAGAGTCGAGTGTCTGTGATATTTCTTCTACTGGCTGTGAATTTTTTCCTGCTGCCCTTCGTTGACGTCTGTCTTCCTCTAGCTGTTTGTGGCCTTTATACACCCTTTCAATGATACCCTTGACAGATTCCAGATTGTTGTTCTTGATTCCCTGCAAAAGATTATGCCAATTCATTGCCGAGAACTTCATGACCAACTGCTCTGTGCAAAGTGTCGATGGAGCTCCTGTAGGCTGGATTGGTGGCGGGAGTACATCATATAGCCGCAGCTTCCACGCGAGGTTGACTTTCATGTCGTCTTCAAACTCGATTTTCTTAACGAGGTTCAGGTGCTGAAAGGGAACAGTTTGTGCAGCTCTTGAAACAAAACTACGATATGGATAGACCAGCTGCAGACCAGACTCCCCAATGGCATCAACAAATGCTTGTAACAAGAATGGTGTCTCCTTCAGCTTGAGAGCGAGGTGAAAGTTTGCACTTTCTTTCTCAAACCGTTTTGCTCTGATGCCTTGATTGGTGCAGTGATGGCAAATCACTGATATTTCTTTGGGCGAATATGGCTCTTC
This sequence comes from Crossaster papposus, assembly GCA_037893245.1. Classification (NCBI taxonomy): domain Eukaryota; kingdom Metazoa; phylum Echinodermata; class Asteroidea; order Velatida; family Solasteridae; genus Crossaster; species Crossaster papposus. The sequence continues at coordinate 305,958 of JBAIAA010000072.1, read as the reverse complement.
CCCTGTATTTCGTAATGCAGCTTTGAGCAGCCTCTGAACCACAACATCAATGTACCGTCGGATCGGTGATGTAAAGTTTGTGTAGGAAAGTTTTTTCAAGGAGTGGTGCTTCAATTTCTGGGTATCTTCATACTCACTGGAATTATTGTATGTTGCTCTTTCCTGCAGATGGTGCAAATCAGTCTGAGCTACTGCCAACTGAGGATGGTTTTCATCAGAGCATATGATGTCGGTAATCTTTGACATTTTTTGGGATGGCTCATCAGGTGAACTGATGATGGCCATTAACTTTGCCCCCATGTATTTCAGGATGCTGACGTCTTGATCAGATGTTGTGGCCCTTACTTCGCCCACTAAGGTGGGCTGAGACTGGAGGTAGAAGCTGTTTGGTATGTCCTTTCTGTGGTTTTCAAGCCATGCTGCAACTTTATCACTGTCTGGTGCAAGCTGGCTTCTTAGAGGAGTACACTTGGGATATCTGTCGAGGAGGAACTTTGAAACCTTCTCATTGGCAATCAGCATAATTTCTTCTACCATGGAGGATGCCAATGGATGACAAAGCTCTACTTCCTCTGGGCCATGGGAGTGAGCAAGACAACCATCAGACAGACGATCACGTCGTCGCGTTTGGGCTAAGCAGCTTAGTTGTCTAACCTTCTCCGCAATTGCTCCTCCTTGTCCATGTGTGGCCACGATCATCTGTTCTGCCTCTTCATAAGCTAGTCTCTTATCAGACCTAATGACAGACAACTCGTGCTTAACCTCTGTAACTGATGCACCTTTGCTCATGGTGACTAAGACCGAGATGGCAAGCCTGTCTTGGCCAGGAAGTAGACTGCATAGATTTGTACTCAGATGGGGAGGTATCATACCAACCGGCTCAGAAAATGATGGATAAAACGACACAGCTCTGTCTCTAGCTTCCTGGTCCAATGCCGAGTCTTTCCGAACAAAATAATCAACATCTGCAATGTGAATGCCAACCTCATACCCACCATCCTTCTCTTCTATGCTCAGGGCATCATCAAGATCCTGTGTGTCAGGATGGTCCAGAGTGAAGATTAACTTGCTTCTTAAATCTTTTCGAGCTTTCAACTCCTGTTCTGGTATCTGCCAGCCTTCTGGAAATTCGCTCCTCAGATCTCTGATGATGGAGGATGGGAAAGCATCTCTTATGCCATGGGTATGCTTTAAGATGAGCAAGCCATCTTCTTTGTTGTCACCAACAGGAAGCTCTTCAGTGACATAACCCACGGGGTAGCGATTGTTGTCCATCCACTTCAAGTACTTTACAAGAAAAAGTTTGCTTTGTCTCTCCTTTCTGGGAACTTTTACCACTCGATCAAAACCGAAGGCTCTTCGTCTCCTTTTCTTGAAAATTGAAAGCAGGACAAAGTCAGCTGAGAGACCATTGCTCTTGAAACCTTTACCTGAAATAGCATAAATTTTTGGAAATGTGCGGTCTATGGGCACCATCAGGTTGTCAGTGTATCTATCCAGGGTACAGACGATGTTCTTCCTTTGGGGGTTGGTAGTTCTCTTCAAGATGCAGATAACCTTGCCATAGTTTTTTTTCTCTGTAGAGCCATCATTGCTATACAAGTGATCATTTTGAAAAATCTCAACCACAACCTCATCAAGGTTTAATGCCTGCCCTCTGTTTTTTGTGCCACTTATGCAGATCTCTTGGGAAGAGTTTTCACCCTTTGGAATTGCAAATGTTCTTGTAGACTCAAATCTAAATGAACATATCTTGTACTTGTCTGGCTCACTTTCCACACGTTTAAGACCTTCCAACTGTGTTTCCTCATCCATCATTTTGAAATACTCTTCCTGCTCTGTCTCCGTCCCATCATCCTCAAAATCATCTGCACCTTCAAGATTTGAACGGTCACTCGAATCTTTGAAAAATAGATTCAGAAGATGCTTTGCAGGTTTCATTCTAATTTTTCTGTTTCTTCTGACGAATTTGTGCCCTGGTCTCATTTTTATGTCTGACAGCGCTTCATCCTCGGATTTAACAGCAGGTTGGGGCTGGACTCTGTAATGAATGTTGCTACCTGAAGGCTTCTTCTGGTTTGTCTGGCCCTCACCAATGCTCTGTGGTTCAGCTGGTACCCTATCTCGTGGCCTGGATATGTTTACCTTTGCAATGCTCTCTGGTTCAGCTACTGCACCTTGTGTCCTGGTCATGTGTACCTTGGCAATGCTCTCTTGTTCAGCTACTCTATCTTGTGTCCCGGTCATGTGTACCTTTGCGATACTCTCTGGTTCAGCTTCTCCATCTTGTGCCCTAACCATGTGTACCTTTGCAATACTTTCTAGTTCAGCTTCTCCATCTTGTCTCCTGGTCATGTGTACCTTTGCAATACTTTCTAGTTCAGCTTCTCCATCTTGTGTCCCGGTCATGTGTACCTTGGCAATGCTCTCTGGTTCAGCTTCTCCTTCTTGTCTCCCGGTCATGTGTACCTTTGCGATACTCTCTGGTTCAGCTTCTTCTTCTTGTCTCCTGGTCATGTGTACCTTGGCAATGCTCTCTGGTTCAGCTATTCCATCTTGTCTCCGGGTCATGTGTACCTTTGCGATACTCTCTGGTTCAGCTTCTCCATCTTGTTTCCCGGTCATGTGTACCTTGGCAATGCTCTCTGGTTCAGCTACTCCATCTTGTCTCCTGGTCATGTGTACCTTTGCGATACTCTCTGGTTCAGCTTCTCCATCTTGTGTCCCGGTCATGTGTACCTTGGCAATGCTCTCTTGTTCAGCTATTCCATCTTGTCTCCTGGTCATGTGTACCTTTGCGATACTCTCTGGTTCAGCTTCTCCATCTTGTGCCCTAACCATGTGTACCTTTGCAATACTTTCTAGTTCAGCTTCTCCATCTTGTGTCCCGGTCATGTGTACCTTGGCAATGCTCTCTGGTTCAGCTTCTCCATCTTTTTCTCGGTGTGCTGCCGCCTTCCGCCTGTCTTCCTCATCTTCCTCTGCCTCCCTCTGAAGCTGAGCAAGCATGAAATCAATGACACTGTCATCGTCGGTGTCAGAGTCGGTGTCGGTGTCAGAGTATCTGTCCTGGTCATCAGGTACTTGCTCTGGTAGGACACTTGTCCCTTTAAACACGCCCTCTTTCTTTTGATGGGGATTAGGATTCTTGACATTGTTCCCTTGATGGTTGGCAGGCTGGAATGGCATGGCAGGCTGGAATGGCATAGCATTTGGATTCAGTGTTTGGCGATTCTCTCTGACCTCAGCGTGAATATCAGCTAATTTGGTTCCCTGTCAAATATAAATCAAATTATGCTCATTTACACTCGCAGACTGATGCAAATCCGCCCAGTGGGCGGGCTGTCAACAACACATGCGCCTTCTAATATCAAACTGAATGTTCCAGATGTCGTGCACCATAAGAAAGTGCACGCATGTCGTGTTAAGCAACAGCTAAGAATGGTAATAACCTGGGCATGGGCCTAATACACAGTTCGTTGTGTACATTCTCGCTTAAACTTGCTCTTGGCTGTTAAACAGCTACATGTACTCACCAAAGGAAACAGGCTGCTGTTCTCTTCGCAGACTTTCAGATACTTTGTCCAATTTGCCGAACAGCTACCCACGGAGCACAAAGCCGCTGCATCGCCAACAACGAGCAGCAGCGACCTGTTGCGGGTAAACGCTGTGTTAAGCACCTTTGGATCGGAGAGAAAGCTACTGTAGAACTCCTCCTTCTCAACAGACACTTCTGTGGCCGAGCTGTACTTTTGTAGGGTTTTCCGAGTACGCACTGTGCTGATGATAACAACTCTAAATTCCTTTCCTAAGGAACAATTATGAGATTGCGGAAAAATTCAAAGGTAAGCCCACAAGAACTATTTGTTTCATTTGCTGACAAATAGTCGGTTACTTAGTTATATTTTTCAGTTTCAATTATGTAGTTGCAAATCACTTTGTAAAAGTGATCGAAGGCTTGCTTTCAAAAGGAGTATATGTGACCCGCTCTGCAAAAATGGGTATTATGGTGCAAAATAATGAAATTGAGTTATATACATGGTTAGAATGCCTACAGCGTAAGCTTCCAGTTAGTATATAATAGAGCTCCATAGCTACTCCCGTTCTGGAGATATAACATGTTTGCTTTTGATTACTTCCCTGCAGTTCAAATTACACAACTGAAAAAACAGGCTTTGAAAAAGCCGGCTTTGTTGTAGAACAACAGAACGATGAACACAAAATGGGCGTGTATTCCACTTTAAACATCAAAATCAACATTCCTTTGAATGAAACCTGAAAATATTGGTGTTAAAGATGTCATTAATGGCAAAAAATGTAAATCATATTTTGATGAAATGTTTATCTTCTCAACCTTGAGTGGTCCATTACATGATAGTGCACAGGGCGACTTAATACCCTTTATTGCAGAGCGGGTCACATATACAAGAGTGTGTATCTGAAAAAAATCACAAAGCCAAAACGTCAAAAATATGATAAAAATATGAAGCATTCAAAAAGGGAGTAAGAGAACCATAAGAATGGATAGAGAAATATTCTGACAAGGTGAGTGAATGATTGGGAGTTTTTTTACCAAAAACACAAACAATCGGCTGATTAATTTAAACCATTTACAATAATTTTAGTTGTTATACGTCTACTGGATTTATCAAAACTGTTGTCACTATTATCTTGTTTCTTCCAAGTTATATTGTTGTTCATAAATGCCTCTAAATGTATAATTTGAACAATCTTCCGACAACGTATTTTTTTAAAGATTTGAACAAAGAAATGAACAAAAGATTTAAGCAGCTTCAAAGTTGTACATTCACCAACCTTGGACATTGTCCACTGTTTCGACAGTGATGTGGCTTAATCTTTCCTTTCTCAAACTGTCACGAATTACACGGGCCTGCCAGACATTAGAAAAAGCTTTTATTTGCATTTATCCTTAAACACAGTAGATGGTTGTCTCCTTGTTATTTGGGGTCATTTTGCTTAGTGAGACATAATTACATGTCATTGATGATTATACATTAGAGTGAGTTTTTTGCCCAATTCTTGCATGGTACATGTATGTATTTGTTGGCGCAAATACATACATGTAGGCCATATATGTGGATTGGGTTTTCAGTCCCTGCCTGACTCCGTGGGTTTTTCCCCAGGATTTTCTTCTAGGGTTTTCCTCCCACCTCTAAAACTGTACCTTCTTCTCATTGTTCATGAAGGCCCCAAATGATCAGCTTCTGCTGGATGGGCTATCTTTGTTAAAGATGGTTGTAAATAAATAAAAATAAATTTGTAAATTTAATTTTAAATCTTTATAAAATAAAAGAAAAAATCCCATTAGCAGGGGCTGCCCCAGGAGAGACAAAAGTTCAGAATAACGGTCGTCAAAAGATGTGCCCTCCCAAACCCCTGCCAATGTGTATATGTATAGAGAAAATAATATATTAAAGGTGGTATACACCATTTGCAAAATATTTACTACCGAATTATTAAGAAATATCTTACTCATTTAAAAGTAAATAATAATTCTAGGCATTCAGCAAAATGATTGCGATAGATATCCTGTAATTATTACGAAAAGTAGAATTTTAAAAAGAAAAATTCGGGATCGCCGGACGGCGCTCGCGAAAAAAACAAAGATAACATAAGAATAACTGCTCGACGCCGGTTGAAAACAAACGCTGTTTTTCGTGTTTTTCTCGGTATTCATGATTGTAAATCCATGACAGGTCAGTTAAACGATATTTTCTATAAAATACAACCCCCCAATCTACTTATTCATGATAATTCGAGCAATTACCAATGGTGTATTCTACCTTTAAACGTATATAATAAGCATACAGCAGATAAACACTCAATGAAACGAGACAAAAGGATACAAAACAATGTCCAATAAATGTGTAATTAATCGGTGAGAGTGAAAAAAACAAATAAGGAAAAATCCTTATTTAAAGACATTTTTAAAAAGATTTGTTAAATAAAAGATAATAAACAAACAAAGACCTGCAGTTGTAAAGTTGTGTCCTGTGTCATCATGCTGACGGGCAACCACCAGCAACATTTAGGCATCTTTGGCATGTTTAAACAGTTTAAATCAATAAACTAACTATAAAACCAGTCATATATTTCAATAGATACACAGGAAAACAGTTCAGAAGATGAGAATGTAAACAAATATCTGAAAGGAGTTATTCGCAACTGACCTGCATTATGCATGGAGTTATTACCACGATACTGGTGGCATCGGTGAAAGGCTCCCACTTTGCGGGCCAATCTCGTTGCAGTTCTTTCACTCTTCTAACCACCTCGGTAACCTGCATCACATTTGTAGAAATGCAATTGAAATGTTTAATGTACCTGTATTACTTGTATTATGTTGAACAATAAATGGCAATGAATATTTCTCCAAACCCTGCACACCATGACTGTATCTCTTTAGGTGAGGCCTTGCAAGTTAACATTATAGATTTGAGCCAGGTACTTGTACTTGTACTTGTATGCGAATACAGAAAGCAGAAAAGTGCATTTATGAAGCACTATAGCCACCCTGCGTATGCAACCATTTCCATGCAAAGCAGCTAAAATCAATGGTAATAACCATCTCTATCCTCACAGGTACCCGTTTAGTCCTGAGTGGGGAGAAGCAGTGAGTCACAAGGTGCCTTGCCAAAATGCAAACACAAAACCTCAGGCTGGACTCGGACCACGAATTCATACTCCAGACCACGAGGCCACTCCACACAATTTGATGGTTCCTGTCCCCTGTACAGAAACATTTGTTACCATTAAATTATGTTCTTAACATCATTTTCTTCTATGACACCTCTTTGTTTTACATACCTCATGGGTGTTGACGTACGACTTCCCTTCTTGCTGATCCGTTCCCTTCACATCGCTGAACATCAGTGGGTAAAACGTTCCGTGCAGAGGCTGATCCTCATGGGCTTTGAATGTCTGGCCGTAGTAAGTATTGGCGATGAAATCCAGAATGGGCTGGCATGCCCGATAGTTTACAGTCAGGAAAACATTACAGGCCTTGGCCAGGAACAACCGTTCCAGGAGAGACTTGTTCAATCCGGCATTCCGGATCTTTCCCGAGAAAATCTGCAATCAAAACAGTCAGAATTCTGACTAACAAGCCTGAACCTCTCTGTACAATTTCAATAATGATTAGGAGAGGATATGTGAGGCTTTCTTGCAAAAAAAAAGAACTTGGCAGAGGTCGAAATGAGCATTTGGGAGAGATATGATTGATCACGTGGTACTTTGACATCAATGAAACCACCTTATTTTTCAATCCCTCTTTGTTGGACATGAATTACAGGATTGCATATTACTGCAAATTTATATGTACTATCAAATTGCTGAACTGACATTATGAATGAGATACAACAATGTCAGCTCACCTTGGGACTCATCTGAATGTGGTCGCCAGCCAAGACAATACAAGTGTCCTTGGTTGCGATTGCGAGGGGCATCAGTGCCTCTGCCTCCAACACTTGGCCAGCCTCGTCGATCAAGATGTGACTGAAGCATCCCCGCAGGCTCTCCTTGACCAGGTGAAGCGCCGAAGTCAGTGTCGTCACCACGATTTGCGACTTCTTGACATCCTCCTCGACGGGGAGCCGGATGTTGCCCGCTTCATCCTTGAGGAGGTAGGGGCGGACAACTATCTCGATGGAGCTGGTTTGACGGTATGTGGCATAGATACGGATCATCTTCACACCAGTTGTCTTCACAAAACTGTCGAGGTACTTGGTGATGTACCAATCTGCAGCGCTGCAAGGACGAAGAAACCAAGTCATTATGAAAAATTGTTTTCAAAGAGTGGCAAATACTTTTGATTTGCATTCGTGTCGGCAAACTTTGTGGAATTATGAAATACCACACCGGCCGTGCTCCCCCATCACTCGACTGTACACGAGATGTATGTAGAGTCTTCATATGCTTTATATAGTTAGCGTTTGCCCAAAACAAGGTTCCTCACTTAGTAAACATTATTAGCAACTGGATGCATTTAGTTTAAAATTTAAATCAAACTGAAAATCAATGTTTTGCTTAAATTCATTCATTGTGTTTTATAGTTTGGCTACAGTGCAGAATGTTTAGCCTGATTTACCATTAACACTGTTGGGCATTCACAATAGATGATATCTTTTTGCAAGTTTATATTGCAAAAGTATATTGAAAAATATTCTTGTTTAAAAAAAAGTGTTACCTGTTTGAGTGAGTGCAAATCAACACCTTGCACTGTGGCTGTCTCTTCAAGGTCTCCTTCACGGCTGCTGCCAACGTGAATGTCTTCCCGGTTCCAAAGGGTCCGCAAAGAAGCACGGGTCCTACGCCGGGCATCGAGGGGCTTCCCTGGCCACCGAAGGTACTGATGAAGTCCATGATCACTTTCTGTTTTGGGTTATCCGTCTCGTTCACCAATGGACTGCGATGATCTTGCAGCCTGACAAAGATCAACATTTGATACATAATATATTTAATCAATATTAACAAATCAACAATAACAGCACAAATCCAATTGTTCTACTTACCGCTGTAGCTTGTTTGGATCTGGCAGCACCATGTCCATATTCTGCAGTTGGTCGACAGCGAAATGCTTCAAGCAGAACTGTGTCCGGTCCAACTGGAGCTGAACTGTGACTTCTTTTTTAGACCCATCGTCAAGGAGTCCCTGATCATGAACACACTGTCTGCTCAGCTTTACCCAGACGGTATTCTGGGATCCCCTTCCAAACGTCTGATTGGGAAGAATGGCTGCTTCATATACCTGTCAAATAAAAAGTTACTGCTTGCAAGAACTCTTTTCTTCTGAAACATATTACCATTAGCCTTATGTCCAAAAAAAATTGTTTATTGAAATTGGCTGCTAAAAAAAATACTACAAGATATTTAACAAGTAACCATTCTAAAAAACAAACGATTTTGTTGCAGTTCGACTTCCAAAGGACTTGACCATTTCACGCCAGGATTATTTTGACATTGACCAGGCCTAGGCTTGGGATTGTTTTTATGAACCTCGATCCGAGGCGAGTTCGAGGTTGGCATAGTTAGGCATGAAGGTACATAGCACACCCTGATATTTCTGGCCTTGCTCGTGACGTGTTTTCCATCATCCTTTTTGAATTACAGAAAATGTTTGCGTGCAGTGTTAACCAGTTCGCGCTGAATGACGTGTATATAAACGCAACCTTTTCCCCACGTTCAAAACGGATGACGCATAAACACGCCACGAGTAAGGCCGGAAATGTCTGTCAGCAGCGAGCAAGGCCGGAATTGCATGGGTGTGCTTCCCGGTACTATCGGCCTGAACCCGCCTTGGATCAAGTTTTGTTAAAAATAATACCGCGCCTTGGCTTGGTAATGTTAAAATAATCCCGGCGCGAACTGGTTATTAATATTTAAGTAGCTTTATCAATCAGATCATACATTTGCTCATGATTCGCTACTGTCAATTTACCGTTTTTGAGGAATCAAATTTGAGCAGCATATTCTGAACGCTCTTGATAAAGATCTGACTCGTCAAGGAGTCGTCCATCAGAGACTGTTGGAGGTCGATGCTGGCAAACATGTGTCCTTCTGTAGCACAGTGCAGGCCGTCTGGAAGTTGCACCATAGATTTAACCTCGAGGATGCAGGATGTTGCAAATCTGATTTACAAAATGAACAATATTTCTTTCAAAAAAGAGAGAATCTGCTATAATTGTTCAGTGCTAAAGTCAGTTTGCACTTCACACAGATGTGTATGTAAAGTGACTTTGACTTCACGTAACATCCGTGGTTTGCCTTAGTCAGAATGTGACTAAATGTCATTAAAGTGCTAAATAACTTATCCATGTAACAATAACTGTTATCTTTTTTACTAAATCTGCATTGTATTTCACTCTAAATCGTGCTGTTCCTACATGTAGTTTCCATTTGACGGTGTGAATTTTTACTTGAATAGAGTAAAAATTTACTCTGGACATAAAAGAGAGTATTCACCAACCTGGAAATCTTCCTGTTGCATTCTTTCTCCTCCAAGTCCAGCATCCTGTGCATGACTCGCTTGTAGTTGTCTCGGGTGAGCTTTGCTGAGATGCTGCTGTTGTCATGGCGTCCGCTCTGTGACGCTGGTGGAGGGTATCGCTCAAGCAGTCTGTCCATGAGCTCCCGTTCTGCTTGTGTGATGGTCGACGTACCCACAGCATCAATGAACTTGACAATGTGGCTGTTGCTGGTGTTCCAGGGTTCAAGAGCCACTCTGCCAGGCATGTCTGGGATCTGTAAGTCCCCTGCTCCAACATCAACCTAATTTGTTTACAATTGTGCAAGAAAGCCATTTTAGTTTTTGCCTGAAAGCAAGTCTCAACAGTAAGTAGCGCATTAAAATGCCCTAAAAAAATAGAATTGGTTTGTTTTTTTACGCCTCTTGGATGACGCCTCATTTTGAGTAAAACGTGGATTTAAAATGATAGTGCAGGGTAATCAAGGACTGACGAACACATTCTCGTATGCTCTACATCCCTCCAACTTGAGCTTTTGTAAAGTGCTAATAAAGCAGCATCTTCTGTACATGCTTAGAGTTCTTATCCTACATTAATTTAAAATCCATGTTTTACTTTAAAAAGTTGATTAAATGTGATTTATTCTGACCGTACCCAACAAAATTAATGAAATATCAGAAAGCTGAATATGCTGAATATAACTGAAAAATAGCTACAAACCTGCAATCTTCGGTACAGCACCGGCTCATCACCGAAGTTGAACACCACCCACTGGCTGAAAGTTCCCAATGTCTGCGTTGTGAAGACAACTTGAACTCGGTAGCTATCGGAATTACCATCATCAATCAGGAAATTGCCAGGACAAACCTGCAGCTTTTCATCACCGGCTTGAGACAGGAAGAAGCTGACGTGGGGGTCGGGGAAGAGCAAACCCACTTCCTTCAAGATCTTCTGCTATATTTTTAACAAAACAAGCATTGGAATATTGAATAAATATTTGGATTACATCTACATGTACATAAACAAAATGTCAACATTTTACCAACAAACTTTACCAGCATCCCCCTTTCCTTTTTTTTTTTACTACGATGCGTTGCAACTTGAGTTACGACGTGCAATGCGTCGCAACTCCCAACACATCGTATGATCATTGCGATGTGTTGAACACATCCTACACAACGGTTTAAAACGCGTCATAAATTAAGACGCGTCTTTGGGTCGTCGTAAAATAAGGATGCGTCTTTTCATAGCTGGTTTGTGACGAAAATAAAATAAACGACACTGGAATACCGATCATTACTAAGAATTGCTAAACTGTCTCGGGTATTTATGTTTTTCCCCCCTCCAGGCCATGTACAAATAAAAAACAAACCTTATTTGTGGATTTGATGACAAACGTCCATCTGAAGGAATACTCATGAGATCCAGGGGTGCTGTCAAATTCAAGATGTTTGTTCAAGTCCTCCAGACAGTCCACATCAACATCGGGTAGTTTTTCTTTAAACTGAAGAAACAAAACAGGAAAAAATTGACCCTGTAACTTTCTGGTCTTTCTTTACTAATGTGCCAGGGAAATACAAACATTATTAAAACACACGGTAACTTGAGGTTTACCTTGAGGTTTACCTTGAGGTTTACCTTGAGGTTTACCTCGAGGTTTACCTTGAGGTTTAACCTGACAGGATTTTACGGGGTACCTCGAGATTCAACCTCAAGTTACTACACATTTATTGTTGCTCAGTGAATACAAAAGGCACGAAAACATGAATGTGAAAAGGGAAAAAATGGAAAATGGAAATCATTGGCAAAAAGGAGGGATTGTTGTAACCCCCACCCCCAATCTCAACCCCCTGTTGGCTCGCCTACCACATTCATTCCAGCTTCGTGCATCGACAGCAAGTCGCCCATGTAGGAATGAAGTCGTCTGTCCCTGGCCGTCTTTATCTTGCCCATACGATACTGGTGGCGCTCTTTCCATTCTTCCAGCTCCTCGCGACTGTGGGCCTTGGTGCAGCTATTGTTCTTGAGGGTAGTGCTGCTAAACAAGCATGTGCCGTCCGCGACCCTACCAAAACCAAAACCATCCTTACATTTATTAATCTTGGTGTTTGTGGCTTCTAATTCTCAGCTGAATATTTTATGAATTTTAAACGATCATGTAGGATATTCTACGAGTTTAGTTTAAACGTGACCTAAATTAAGAAGCCTGCTTAACGTTTATCATTAACATACATGTACATGGACTCACCCTTCACAGAGTTCATAGTTTCCATCCTGAACATTCAAGGGGGGTTTGCGATATTGCCAGTCTTTCTCCCGGTCTGAATTGACCCTTGACCTGTGGCCGGCAGTTTGCAGATGCTGTTTGAGCTGAATGATTTGCTCAAAGTGCTGTTTGCAATATGTGCAGTAGTATCGCTGTATCTTGGGCAGTTTGGACGAAGCTGTTTCCGTGCCATTGGCTGCTGCTGCTGCTGCTGCTGCTGCTGCTGTTGCGATGGACATAACTTCATTCAATGTCCTAACTGCATATCCAAAGAAGAAAAACATTCAAGAAAACTTAATAACATGACTTTCTTCATTCTTATCATATTAGACTTTTGCTTTAGTTAAAATGTACTCACAAAGACTTAAGCATTGATTAAGGAACATGATTGTCATTATTAGATTTTTGTTCTGTTTTGAAGAGTTGCTCGGCATTCACTAGGCCCCCAGGGAGAACATTTCTTAGGCAACTGATGGGGCAACCCTGGTAAAATATACCACTCAACATTCATGTATACGAGAACTAACAATTGGAGGAGAGGAGAGGGGGGGGGGGGGGGGCGTCATTCATTAGTCTGCCCACATAAATAAGGGGTCTAAAATGGGGGGGGGGGGGGGGGGGCGTCATTCATTAGTCTGCCCACATAAATAAGGGGTCTAAAATGGGGGGGGGGGGGGGGGGGGGGGGGGGGGGGGGGGGGCGTCATTCATTAGTCTGTCCACATAAATAAGGGGTCTAAAATGTGAAATTTTTTGCCCCTGAATTTAAGGACTGATGCCCTCTACTTATTTGTTTTTCCTCAGGTAATTTTGAATCGTAAAACAATTAACCCAAACTCACGGTTGTGTTTCCCCATGTAAGTCCACAGCTCGACTTCTTCAGGAAAGTGTGGGTGTGTGCAGGAATCCTTGCCACAATTATCTTTATCTCTACACAGAACAGGTGGCGTCCCTTGTCTGAGAGAGGAAGGGCGCCCTTGAACAAAACGCCAACTTTCTCTCTTTTCTGAATACAGTACGACTTCACTTGATTTGTGTGCTTCAGCATACTGCATTCTGTGGATGAACGCTGGTACGCAAAGCTTTACAATCGCACAAAGCTTCACAATCACTTCCTGTCTGACGGGGCATTCCCACACCTCAATTTCCACCTGTACAATTCCGGATCGGGAAAAACGATCAAAGCCACTGCCCAGAATAGTTCATATACCTTCTATTTATGATTATAAACTGCCCAGTGTAAATAAACTCGTATCAAATACAATGGAAAGTTATTCTTCAATAGGAACAACTCAAAAGCTCATTAATTACAGCAAAAGCTATAATTATGTCCATACCTTGTTGTGGGCAAAACGACATGCGTCACCTAGCCAACATCCAAACCGTTTTACGATGTAGTGGCAAAGACCTTTGTTGCTACATTTACGTGATCCTGGTCGTATCTTTAGGTACAGCTGTTCTCCCTCTGTTATTTGAGCATGCACCATCACTTGGCTCCAAGGATGCTTCTCTTCGCCGGTGCAATATTTGCCTTTTGTAGAATTTTCACTCAAGACCGGAGGGGCACTATCAAAGCACTTCTCGCAAAGATACAAGAAACGGCCCCCGCCGACCTTTGACATCAAATCTTTGTGGGCTTCCAAGTTCTTATCAGTGATGATCGGAGATTCCTTGCATTTTGCAAATTGCCTGACCCTTTTTGCACTGTTTCTTGTTTGAGAGCCATTGCAGTGAGGATTTTCTTGACTGTCGACGCTAGCCGTATCAGAAGACTTTCGCTTTGCGTTCCGTGTCTGGATCTTCTGAAACCCATTATCATCAAGAAGCTGGTGCTGTTGTGGTCTTGGAGGATTATAGGGAAGATTCTGAGTATAGCGTAGGTATCTGCAAATCTCTAATCTATAAAACGTCCCGCTTCGTTCAGCATTCAATATGTTCTGTTCCTCGGCACTGTGACAGTACCAACAATCTTCCCCTTTTTCACAGCAGTTTATTTGGAAAGGCCTGCACAGTTTGTAGAACCCTTGAAAGTTGGTACTCTGCGGGCGGATGATGACCCAATTCTGTACCAAACCAAATTTGAGTTTGATCAACTTATGAATACTGAGGAGCTTAATTGTAACAAATCTACAGTAGAAATCAGAAGGTACAATTACAAAGAATATTGGAACTGTACCTAGATGTATTATTTTACACAAATGGAACCTAATTCTTTAACATTAAAGATCTTACCTTATTCCCATTTTCTGGCTGTCTTTGACAAAGGAGCAAATCTGCCCGACATGAATGTTCCTTTTTCGAATCATATCCGTTTCTATCATAGCATTTACGGCAGGCCACCCTATACACGTACATTCAAAAAAACAAAAATACTTTAAAGGAGACTTTAACCAAACATCTTTGCTTCGTCTTTGGCTTCAGCTTTGCCTCCGACTTCCAAATCACTGAGAAGCGAATGGAAATATACAAACTTTTACATTCATATCAATTGATTGATGTTTCTAAAGCACAACAGGCACTAGTAATATAGAATGTGGCTGGAGTTCTTGCAGTTTAATAGGAGCCAAAATTCAAAGACAAAGCCAGGGATTCAAAAAAGGCCCATAGGTGCCTGTTTAATATAAAACAATGTGTTGTCACAGTTCATCTCCTTCAAATGCACTTTGATTGATCACATGAACTTGTAAATTTAAAGCTCATATCCACATGAAACTGTTCAGTGATCAAATGGATAGTCCAGTTGGTAGAGCACCGGAATGGCAATCCAAAGGTCGCAGGTTCAAACCCTATTCAAGTCAATTTCTTTGTTCAGATTTTTCAAACATCATCTTGCACCTATTCAGTGTCCCATTATGGTCTATTTGAAAATTTAAAACCCCTTTAAAATTAAGTGGAGAGGAGTATTAATATAATCTGCCAGTCCAGTACGTAGGTGATTATTTTTATGTGCGAATGTTAAAAACCAGGAAAATATTGGCACACCTTAAAATGAATCTTTTCAAAAATTGTTGACTTTCTTGCGACAAATACGGGGCAGTCACACTCGCCGACGAAGTTGCGGTTTCACCGTTGGCTCTGCTAGGAAGTTTGCAGTTTCCACTTTCAACCATCTGTGATGCTGAGCCGTGTTGAGGTGAACGTGGTGATAGGCTTGGCTGTGACCGTAGCGGTTTGGCTGAGGTTTGCCTTGAAGAAGGCTTCCCAGAGACAGAGTCCTCTGACAAGGCAGCAAATCGATTGCTGGTCGGTACCCCTGAATGGATTATTATCAAGAAACACATTCCAAAAATACCTGTAAACAACAAATTTATATGTAAACACATGTAAACAAAGCATGAAGTCATTACGTCTTAAGCTCATTAAGCAATTTGCAGCAGTCGCTTTATTTTCATCTTTGAGTATTAAGCATTTTGAGTCTTGTTACTTACCATCGTGGCTGCGCAATGGTTGATTGACCCGTTGTATCTTTCTCATCCACCTGACAGGCCTAAACAAATTAAGACAGGAAATCAATCGGGGCTTTCTGTTTATCAATCTAGCTATTTGATGATGTCATGTGATTAGGTCAAATTGGGGTCAAACAGGAAAGGTAACTTGAACCTTTACACCTCCCATGCCCACCAGTCAGTTCATCTTTAAAAGAACGACAGACCAATATTGTTAGTTGGCATTTTTATCGTTCGAAATCAGTTTAAAGCAGAAAAAGTGCTCAAATTCTAAAGAAAGGTGACTTGCACAAAGATAATTCTCACCTCTGTCTGAGTTTCTGCCTCACCATTTTCACAATCCATCTCCTGTGGTGAGCTCGTTTGTCTTGATGTACGATCACTGACGGTAATCGATCCATCATCCTTCAGGGCTCGTGACGGGTCCTTGTTGGAGGCGGATGAGCCTGGGCCTCCCTTTGTGGCCTGACTGCTGCCCATCTTGCCTGACATCTTGCCTGGCATCTTGCCTGGCATCTTTGTAAATTCGAGGCCTGTGCCCCTTCTAACTTCCTCTCTCCTTCATAAATAAAACAAAGTTGTATATTGTATGCCCTAGAATTAGAGTTTAGTGGGTTTGGTGGTTTTTTTTAGGTTTTTTTGGGGGTGGTGGTTTTGGGGAACGGATATCTATCTCCCCCCCCCCCCCCCCCCCCCCCCCCCCCCCCCCCCCCCCCCCCCCCGCGGAAATAGCACCTTCCGTTCGATGAAAAAAGTGGAATCTGATACGTGTTGCCTTTTTTGTTCGTGGGCGATTGCCAAGGGATCTTTGCATGGTGCCCCGAATCCTTCACCTTTTCCTGATAATTGGCAAATTGGATACCGGTTGTGTTTGATACAACGGCCGTGTAAAATCATCACAAAAATAGATATGCAGACTGCAGTTGACAAGGAAAACAGGGGGATATAAGTTAATATAAGTACGAACAGGCAACACATTTCAATTCACATCGGATATCGGCATTACTGTACGCGTTGACGTAGTGCTGCACACACAACCTTGGCTCAAATAATCAGCACAAAAATCTGTCAATCTCGATGCAAAGTTCGTGCAAGATAACGAGCACATTTATATCCTAAACTTACCGCCACCTGGCTTCACTCAATCGCCGCGAAGAGTATAATTAACGATCTCAAATCCTTCAGAAAAACATGTTCCGACGCTTAGAGTTAGAACGCCGTTGTCTAAATGTCAGTGGTACTGGTACTAATAATAGTGCCTTTTTTTAATTTTCACATACGCCATACGTATGTGTACATTGCGTGGAAAGGGGATTCCCCATTTATTAACACATTGGTACAATGCGATAAGGTGACGTGACGACGGGGAATTCCCGTAGGAATGTCGCAATCACAGACCTCGCCCAAGTCAGTGGTAAACCCCCATTATATCATAATGGGGCTATACATAGCAGCCGTGGGGTAATTTTGGGATGCGATTGGGGCTCGTGGGGTTTGATCATGTATTTTTCATCCTCATTTTAGCTCTTTTGTTCCCCAATTTATTCTATGAAACTTACTCATCTAGTCTGAATGGTTAGATCCTACGTAATTATGAAGCAAGATGTAAGCCGGAGAACCCCCCCCCCCCCCAAGTTCGTTTGTAACGGTCATTGTGTTTGTGGAATGTTGTGGTTTCTCAGGAATTCGTTTTAGGTTTTTAGGGGGGTGCGTTAGGTAACAATAGTCTAAAGAGTGTAGGTATGGGGAACTAAGGGGGGAGTCCCTCGGTCTCATATCGTACTGGATAATAAGATCCCAAACATGAGCGAGGGGTGTTTTTGCACTCATTTGACCTGTAGTGGGGGGGGGGGAATGATATGCCAATAAGCTGAACTTTGCCTTTGGTTAATATTGTACATCATGGGGCAAATATTTATCTTGTTTGTAATTAAAATGTACCCTAGGTCATTGGTAATATTTGTATTTCTCGGGCGTGTAAACTACACTGAACGACATACATATTATAACCCACAGCAAACAACAATAACAATATCAATTGATTTGGGGGCCAGAACGGTGTCTACGCTTTCGTATAAGAGGAAAAACCCATTTCGTGTTAAATTTGGAATCGTAAATACGGAATCATCGGTTGCATTGTACATGCCTCAGTGGACAGAATTAAAATAGTGAGAAGTCACATTTAAAGGTAGGATACACCATTGGTAATTGCTTGAATTATCACGAATGGGTGGATTTGGGGGTTGTATTTTATAGTAAATCTCGTTTAGCTGACCTGCAGAACTTTTACAGTCATGGATGCTGAAAAAAGCACGAAAAACAGCGTTTGTTTTCAACCGGCGTCGAGCAGTTATTCTTATGTTATTTTTGTTTTTTTCGCGATCGCCGTCCGGCGATTGCGAATTTTTCTTTAAACAATTCAATTTTTCGGAATAATTACAGGATATCTAGCGCAATAATTTTGTTTGACGCCTAGAATCATTATTTACTTTCAAATAAGTAAGATATTTCTTAATAACGCGGTAGTAAATATTTTCAATATCTGCAAATTATGTATCTTATGTTAACAGAAGTCAAATTTCATACGACTCCAACGTTAGTAAGATAATATGCGCGTATTGTTTTGCCCTTGTTTGTTATTGGTGGTATTCGATGAATGTCGATTATTCTAAACATTGCATCAGGACAAACGGACTCAATTTTCTGGTGGTTATTATTCGATGGGCCAAGTTCCAAGCAATAAAAAGAAAACACATCCGCTTGTTTTTCGATTGTTGCTTGCGTTTATTTGCTAAAAAATAATTAAAAACTTTAAGACTTTAGGCCTATACAAAATCTTGCATATAGGACCTCTATAGAAGTTTCAAAATAGAACATAAAAACAAGAATGTTTCTGTAAAAAGTACTCAAATATTCAGAATTACTTTTCCAAAATTGTACACATAATAATAATAATATTTAAAATGTATATTGCGCCCCTTGCATACAAAATGATCAAAGGCGCAGAACACATGTTAAAAAGCACAGGATGGAAGAAAAAGACAAAGAAAAAAGACTGATCACCAGGCCAGTGCCCAAACAAAAGTATGGGGATACGTCTGTCCCGCCAACAGAGAACTAATAGGAAATTAGAAAGCACATTTTCTCGTCTTTCATAATCACGATGGAAGGGTTACGCTTGACTGAGCAGGAACAATGTGTCCTTGGTATGGCATATTGACATTTCGTCACCGTTTTCACGAAGAGGCGAATTTAGCCACGGTCACGGTCAGGAAAACGCTGCTGGAAAGCCCCAGTAACTTGCTGTAGGCTTCCAGAGCGAGCCCATTCAGTGATGAGAAACACTCTTTGCTCTGTTGTAAGCTGCATGGTCAGGCATTTCCTGTCTTTTACAAACCATAATGAACCCCATGCAGCAGCCATCCACTTATATCGAACAATTGGGTTTCTGACATTGCCACTTCCTTTTTTTTGCAATCGTCATGCGTGATTCATTGATCACGTTATGGTGTCGTGTGTAAGAAGCAAAATGAGCTTTCCAATGATGTGTACAATTTTTTGGGGGAAAATCTAAATTGAGTAATTTATCTGAAAACTTGGGTTTTCTTTTTTTCTTCAGGAAAACCCTTTATATTGGCCTATTTGTTCTTAATGTGCACTGCAGATTTCTGTAAAATTATTGTTCTTACGAACAAATTGTTGTTGTTGGAATCGGCGCCACGACTACTGCTTCTTGATAGCAGGCAGCATCATGGAGTTAAAGATGGAGGTCAGTTGCATTACCTCCTTGTGATCATCTGAGATCGGAACTGGGGAGCGTCGGAATCTGCCGAACCCACTCTGTGTACAAAGAAATAAAAAGAATTATAATTACTTGCGGAATTCACTGTACTCAAATCGAACTATTAACCGAGTTGAAATAACTCTTTTGATATGGCTATTATTTTGCCCTAAAATAAGAGTGAGTACAAGTAATATTATTATTATTAATTATATTAATTAAATTTGTTGACGTAGGTTCAAACCCAATACCTCATGGCAGATGGAAGGTATATCGAACCATCTAGAAGGATCGCTGATTCCCTTCGTGAAGTTGCCAAATCCGGTGGAACTGACCAACGGGATTGCTATGGATAGAACCAAAGTAAATACTGTATGCAGAATTGCACCCATGGACGCCCTATTTAAACCTTTAACCGATATCATTGTTGGCGGCATGTTGATAGCACTACCAGTCGCTTTGAGCAAGGTTTCTGCCCTTAAATCGGTATGCGTATTTTGATCTTTATTTACTTACGTGGAGAAGTCGATTGTGCCTCGCCCACCAGCGCCGCGCCGACCAGGACGCAAGACCCGTGGGTGTACGACAGGGTAGCGTTCCCACGGAAAACCCGAGGCACGTCCTGGTAGAGCGAAAATGTGTCCATGGTCAACTCGTTGTCGCCAAGGTAGACACTGCCAGTGTAGTGAGCGGTCTCTATATGTACAGATATAGAAATGAAGCTGATTTGTCACTTTTATTCTGTGTAATAGTTTTGTCGTTGAAGTTGGGGGAAAAAACTCTTGCAAACGTACGTACGTATGTAGGTTGAAAATGCCCATTCCAATTCTTGTATTACGTTATCGTATATCATTTTTCCGCATTACATTTCTTCTTTTTTCTGAAAAAATCGCCGAGGTCGCTATTTAAAGACATTAATTAAACTAACAAGAAATTTAAAATGTTGACTTTTGGGATTGTGGATTTTGTTTTTAGTGATCCAGGTGTTCCCAGCAATAAAAAGAAAATGCTGTGTTATTTCACTAAATTAAAGTGGTGTGCCAAGAGTTCTGAGTACCGTACTACATACAGTATACAGTCTCGCCGACGTACACTTTGCCACAATGGCACGCCTTCTGACAGTAAGCTAATAGCCTCTTTACTTTAGGCTTGTTATTCTGTAAGATTAAAGAGGATCGTTTGTCTTCTCAGGGCAGCTGTATAAAACGTGGTGCAAACTTACTCAGGTTGCATGATGCTCAATTCATTCCACAAACCTACTTATGAACTTACTTGGAACGCACTGCTCGAAGAATCCAGACGGTTCAGACTTGGTGCAATTTTGGCCAATGATGGTGTACATGACATTCTGAGATACGAAACCAAAAATAAACACTTAAATTCTATATATTCTTTGATTTATAGTGAAAAAGCATGCTACACGAATAATAAAGGACGTTGTGTGCCAGACAGAAGGGCATATATGCGTATGCCCTTATGCGCAAACGCGTTATCACCAAAATGTTCCCAGCAAAAGGGCATATGCAATAAAGCTGCATACAATTTAATGAAATTCAAACATTTCCGTCAGATGTTAACACAGATTGCTTCCAAAAACTGATTCAGACTTGCGATAAATGTAGAGTTTGTACGATTTATGATAAGTGTGAGAGAACATCGGATTCATATTACGTATGGGGGAACATTGGCGCATTTCGATGCAATGTTCATGAAAGTGATTTTCACGTCAGAACGCTCATTATGCACACTTTGCGCGTGGGAAACTGATTACTGGCGCGTCCGTGATGCCTTTGACCAATCACAGCCTAGATTGATGTCTAGGCGCGCGCGTGCACGCGTAATATGATGCGCGTAGTCTAGAAGTACAAGATCATTGATGCGTTTCATTCAACTTCCCCGTACGTCCCTACACTACGGGTTACACAATTCACACCGGGCGAATTATCGGAAATATGTCATCCAATTGAACACCGTGAATAATTGGCAATAATTAATTGTGCCATAAATCTATCCGATATCGTTTCATATCCAATTATTTCCCGCCATCTCCAATCTTCCTATCGACGAAATTATTTCGGTGACGTCATTACACCTAAGCAGCCTTTATCAGCTAACGCTGGCTCTGTATTAAAGTTGGGTCGCCCGTGCTTTTAAACATTTTGATTTTCCTTTCTGAACGAATTTTGAAGAAAGACCATGTCTATACCATGTACATATATACGAATAAATTAGATTGTTTGCCTTTACACGTTGTTAAGTGGTTTTTATCATTGCGCCATTTGCGCGCTTCAGTTTAGTTGTACATGTACATACTGGGACCCCCACAAATTAAAAGCGGGACGCTCCTAATTTAAAATTTTAATTTAATTATTTACTCGCCGTTGGCCGATTTTTGTGTGTCATGTCTCATTCCAAAGGTCATAACCAATACAATGCTAGAAAATGATCAATTTCAAAAAATTTCAAGGTGCAAACCCCCCCCCCCCCAAAAAAAAAAAAATAAATCACGGACGCCCCGGCCCCACGCGCACAGTGGAGTGGGCGGGGCATATGGATCGTTATTGCATCGAGGGGTTGAATTTGAGAATAGAACATCCAAACCTTCTTATAGTCGATGATAACCTTCAGCTTTGTGATCACACCGAGAGTGATTGATGTGATTTCCTCTCCAACTCTATCATTTGGAAAGTCCGCGGCTAGTTCCAAGCCGTTCACCTGGGCAATTGCTTTACCGGAGCCTGGTAACTGGAGTCCCTGTATCTGGCCTGAAACATAAACGTACGCGCGGGCGTCAATCCACACGTACACACATCAACCTTATACCATGGAGCTATCCCATGCTTATACATAGTCATGTACGTACTGTTGACATTTCTTTGTCTTCGTGTAGTTAAGAAAACATTGGGTAAATACTCATTTTTCTCGCTTCCTCCAAACAAAATTACCCCTCAAAGTTTGGTTCTGTGCCTCTCAGCTGTTCCTCTTACTTTTCTATATATAGCCTTAATCCGTTTTTCCGCTAAAGCTCTTTTTCAGAGAGGGCAAAACGGACTGTGGATCTGTCTTATTTCCTATTGGAAATAACCCGCTCACATAGCTATAGACAAGCGCATTTTGAGTTCGTATTTCGTAGTCTGAAATTCATGCTAAACTGGCCTTAGAAAAAAACTTTTTTTATTTCAAACAAGGAGAATAAAGTCCAAAAACCGGAATTGCCACTTGCATGTACTGAAGTATACGACCCCAGCTCGTTAGAAATACGCATATCTGGGCCAGGAATGCATACGTACATAGGCAGTTGCCTATGTACATGTACTTGTGTGTATGCGCGCCCTTTGGATAGGCCTAAATAAATATACGCAGCAAGATATGGGACCTGTCGACGGACTCCCCTACTAGACTTATACACGATCACCCCCTAAACTAATAAAAGGAAAAGTCGTCGATGCAAAATTATTATGTGTGCCGTGCTTTTCCTAAATAATGACCTTTAGCTTTCAACCTGTTGCGCTTTTGTAGTTTCGTTTTATCCAACCTGTAAATGTAGTACGTGCGCTCATGGTCACGAGATAGATATAGGTATCGGTATCGGTGTATTCATGAGATGTTATGGAGTTGTTCGCGCCCGATACGTGTTATAACAAACTACCTACACAAATTAGTGTTACAGCTATCTAGCTACACAATTAATAACTTCTGTCACATTAGAGAACTATAGCCTATACGGTATAATATTCATTTTCAGCAGAGACAAAGGCATATTGCTTGACCTCTAGCACAAAATAGGGACATTAATTAAGAGAAAGATAAAGAAAAGTATGAAAACTGACATATGTTGGCTCCATGGTTTAGGGGCCTTGACAGGGTGAACGGACTGGGGTGGGGGGTTACCGTCTCCGGCCTAATTTACATTTTGCAGTCACTGCAGTTAATATACAAATACGAATACGTTTCTTCATTCGATACATCATGGGAAGGATGAGAGATGAAATCAAGTGCCCCCCTCTCTCATACTAACCAATTACGTATCGGGAGTATTGTGCATAATTATAATATACTTTTTGCTCACACACAATAAATGGCTCCAACCCATAACATGGACGTTAAATGTCGATTTTAAATGTTACCTGCTGAGATTACATATTGCGGTGCTGTGCAGCAGTAGTTATCAGCTTCTGCCGCCGCAGCCAAGATGACCAACAAACTCAAAACAGAGACGGGAAACATCTTCATAAATATCAGTATCAATCAACCGTTGAATTGAGACAAATTACTGATCATCCAACACTGTAGTCTAACCAGAAAGCAAATGCATTCAGTGTATTTACTCGACTATAGCTGTTGTCAACCGTGCCTTCTTTTGTCTGCGGCTAGCCCGCGAGCTGATATGACCTGATTTCGGCTTCACGTTCGAGCGCGTGATGTTTGTTGAAAGAGATGCCGAGATTGCCGAGCGCGAGCGACGTACTGTTGCAAAACGGAACTGGAACCGTAAACTTGGTAATGACGTAAGCAAACGGTCACATGTGACTGACGCCGTAATTGCATCATGTTATTATCCTTTTTTCAGGCGAGGTGCGAAGCTTTGAATGGAGGCTTATGTTATTGTTGGGATTTTAATGACCCACCCTATCCCCTACATCATATGTTGTTTGAAAGCATATATTTCTACTATAGGCACGCTGTGGATCGAGCTGCCATGGGGACGAATGTGTTTTAGAGGCCATTGTTGTCATTTTTGGTAAACAAAAATTATGATTTTCAAAAAAAATTAGTATTTTTGATATCTGTGGGGAAAGCCATCCACGTGTGTAAATACACGTGACGACGTGCGATCAAATTCACGTGGTGTTCCAGAACTTGTTTAAGCGATTTACATCACGTGATTAATTAGGCCACGAAATTTAAAAAGGGGGGTCAATTTTTGGACGGCAAATTACCACAATAAACGTACACTAGAACTAGTTTTGCTTTTTAGTCACATTTAATACACATAAATTTAGTATTAATTTAAAACAAAAATTGCGTAATGAAAATGTTAGACTGCATGTTTCTATTAATATGATTCATTGCCGTAATTTGTTCGTTTCCAATAACAAAACCGAATCGAAATACAAATTTAAAACCCAACCTGTTGAATGTTTAGCTCACGGATTATAATACACTCGTTGATAAAACATTAATTGGCTTTTTCGCATTTTGCACACAAAAAAATTGTTTTTGTTCTGATTCTTTTTTTCCCTTTTTTTTTTTTTTTTTCTTTTTTTTCCTTTTTTTTCTTTTTTTTAGAAACCTATGTACACGTTGTTTGTGCACGTCACTTTTATTAAAAAACAAAGTCGTATTTGCATAAAAGTTATAATTTAGTGCCTTAAAAATAAGTGCCTTATAACATAGTGCCTTATAATTTGAAAGTCAAAAATGCTATGAACTTACTTTCAACGATGTTAGTGTGATATTTCTTACGTGGTGGTTTTTGTTCCTGCGTTTGGTAAAATACATTTACACTTTGACGCTGGTTTTATGCATGATTTCACTTATCATTCTAATCATTTATTAACAATTAAATTATTTAAAATTCTTTTTGATCGGACATTGCGCTGTATATTCAGTTGATTGGTCCATAATAAACGGTTGATCCTCATAGAAATGCAAGTTGCACTTACATTGTTTTTTATTGGTGTTTATACCCCTGGTGACCTTTGACCCTTTCTTAATAAGGGACGGCAGCACTTTCTTTTTTAAGTGGTGGATTTTGCTCCAGCAATGTGTCAGCTACACATTGACAGTTACTTGCACTCAAAATTATGTTTAAACGTGTAATTGGCACTAATTAAAAACCTTCTTAAGTGTACATAGCACAAATTATATTTGTCTTAAGTATACAAATCCTATTCAGTACACGATAAACTTTCGACCCATAAAGAAATTAGATTTCCACTCAAGATTATGATTAAATGTAAATCGAATGGGGGTCTGTCAGGGGCTCCCCCCTCCCAAAGCACCACTCGCATTAAGAAAACCCATTTTGCAGTTGTCCCAGTCACCCCTACATATCCCACGCTTCAAACCTTTTGCACTCAAAAGTTTGATTAAACTTGGCTGGACTCCCGGACTATACCTTCTTGTTAATATTTTTCAAAATTGTGGACTTCGCGGGAACGTCACGGTCAGGAAAACGCTACTGGTAAGCAGCAGCAATTGCTGTGGGCTTCCAGAGCGAGCCTATTCAGTGATGAGAAACACTCTTTGCTCTGTGAGCTGTATGGTCAGGCATTTCCTGTCTTTTAAAAACCATAATGAACCCAATGCAGCAGCCATCCACTTATATCGAACAATTGGGTTTCTGACATTGCCACTTCCTTTTTTTTGCAATCGGTCATTCGTGATTCATTGATCACGTTATGGTGTCGTGTGTAAGAAGCAAAATGAGCTTTCCAATGATGTGTACAATATTTGGGGAAACAATTCTAAATTGAGTAATTTATCTGAAAACTTTGGTTTTCTTTTTTTTCTCAGGAAAACCCTTTATATCGGCCTTTTTTATCTTAATGTGCACTGCAGATTTCTGTAAAATAATTGTTCTTAAGAACAATTTGTTGTTGTTGGAATCGGCGCCATTTGACGACTACTGCTTCTTGATAGCAGGCAGCATCATGGAGTTAAAGATGGAGGTCAGTTGCATTACCTCCTTGTGATCATCTGAGATCGGAACTGGGGAGCGTCGGAATCTGCCGAACCCACTCTGTGTGCAAAGAAATAAAAAGAATTCTGAATTCACTATACTCAAATCGAACTACATTCAATCGAGTGAATTAAATTTTCCCTTTGGAGTTGAAATAACTCTTTTGAAATGGATACTATTTTGCCCTGAAATAAGAGTGAGTACGTGCATTATATTATTATTAATTATATTAATTAAATTTGTTGACGTGGGTCCAAACCCATACCTCATGGCAGATGGAAGGTATGTCGAACCATCTAGAAGGATCGCTGATTCCCTTTGTGAAGTTGCCAAATCCGGTAGAACTGACCAACGGGATTGCTATGGATAGAACCAAAGTAAATAATGTATGCAGAATTGCACCCATGGACGCCCTATTTAAACCTTTAACCGATATCATTGTTGGCGGCATGTTGATAGCACTACCAGTCGCTTTGAGCAAGGTTTCTGCCCTTAAATCGGTATACGTATTTTGATCTTTAATCACTTACGTGATGGCGTCGTTAGTGCCTCGCCCACAAACACTGCGCCGACCGGGACGCAAGACCCGTGGGTGAACTCCAGGGTAACGTTCCCACGGAAAAACCCAGGCTTGTTCATGTAGAGCGAAAATGAATCTACGGTCAACTCGTTGTCGCCAAGGTAGAAACTGCCAGTGTAGTGAGCGGTCTCTATAATGTACAGATATATAGAAATGAAGCTGATTTTTCACTTCCATTCTGTGTAATAGTTTTGTCGTTGAAGTTGGGAAAAAACTCTTGCAAACGTACGCACGTACATGTACGTTGAAAATGTTCATTCCAATCCTTGTATTATGTTATCGTACATCATTTTTCCGCATTATATCTCATTTTATGTTCTGAAAAATCTTCGAGGTCGCTATTTTAAGAAATTTTTCGGAGATAAACTCGGTTGACGCAACTTAACTACGCTTGCTTCGTTTTCAACCCAAACACGCACAGCCTTGTAATGTACTCTTTTGGTAAGAGGGCCCTAATTATCACTGATAATTAAACTAACAAGAAGTTTAAAATGTCGACTTTTGGGATTGTGGATTTTGTTTTTAGTGATCCAGGTGTTCCCAGCAATAAAAAGAAAATGCTGTGTTATTAAATTAAAGACTTAAAGTGGTGTGCCAAGAGTTCTGAGTACCGTACTATATACAGTCTCGCCGATGTACACAAAGGTTTGCCACAATGGCACGCCTTCTGATAGACTTGACTTAAGTCGGACTTACCATGGAGTTAAGACTACCAATTTGCTTTCGTCAATCCGGCCGAATAATGAGCATGCTTTGTTGGCCTTAGATATAGGGCGCCCTCATCTGGTTGTCGTTCCGCGATCTGCTTCAACGTGATGTCATCATTATGCCAGTGCAATAAATCCACACAGTTTCTGAACCACACATGAGCATAGGCGGCGCATGAGGGCGCGCTACTGATGAGCGTGGACGTGACGCGAGGCGCACGGTGTGGATGACCATGAGCAATGTTACCACAGAATCCCGACTTGGATCAAGTCTAGCCTTCTGACAGTAAGCTAATAGCCTCTTTACTTTAGGCTTGTTATTATGTAAGATTGCAGATGATCGTTGGTCTGCTCAGGGCAGCTGTATAAAACGTGGTGCAAACTTACTCAGGTTGCATGCTCAATTCATTCCACAAACCTACTTAGGAACTTACTTGGAACGCACTGCTCGAAGAATCCAGACGGTTCAGACTTGGTGCAATTTTGGCCAATGATGGTGTACATGACATTCTGAGATACGAAACCAAAAATAAACACTTAAATTCTATATATTCTTCGATTTGTAGTTAAAAAGCAATGCTACACGAATAATAAAAGGCCGTTGCGTGCCTGGCAGTAGGGCATATATGCGTATGCTCTTATGCGCAAACGCGTTATCACCAAAATGTTCCCAGCAAAAGGGCATATGCAATAAAGCTGCATATAATTTAATGAAATTTCCTTCAAAAGTTAACACAGATTGCTTCCAAAAACTGATTCAGACTTGCGATAAATGTAGAGTTTGTACGATTTATGATAAGTGTGAGAGAACATAAGATTCATATTACGTATGGAGGAACATTGGCGCATTTCGATGCAATGTTCATGAAAGTGATTTTCACGTCAGATCGAACGCTCATTATGCACACTTTGCACGTGGGAAACTGACTGGCGCGTCCGTGGTGCCTTTGACCAATCACAGCCTAGATTGATGTCTAGGCGCGCGCGTGCACGCGTAATATGATGCGCGTAGTCTAGAAGTACAAGATCATTGATGCGTTTCATTCAACTTCCCCGTACGTTCATACACTACGGGTTACACAATTCACACCGGGCGAATTATCGGAAATATGTCATCCAATTAAACACCGTGAATAATTGACAATAATTAATTGTGCCATAAATCTATCCATTATCGTTTCATATCAAATTATTTTCCGCCATCTCCAATCTTCCTATCGACGAAATTATTTCGGTGACGTCATTACACCTGAGCAGCCTTCATCAGCTAACGCTGGCTCTGTATTAAAGTTGGGTCGCCCGTGCTTTTAAACATTTTGATTTTCTTTTGATTTGGTTTTTTATAATTTTAGTTTAGTTTAGTTGTACATACTGGGACCCCACAAATTAAAAGCTAGCGGGACGCTCCTAATTTAAAATTTGAATTTAATTAATTAATTACTCGCCGTTGGTTGATTGTTTTCATCATGTCTCATTCAAAAGCTCATAATTAATACAATGATTAATAATTAATTAAGCTCATAATTAAATCCAAAATTTATTTTTCGAGGTGCAACCCCCCAAAAGCACGGACACACGAACTTTAATGTTGTCGGCCCCGGCCCCACGCGCACAGTGGAGTGGGCGGGGCTTATGGATCGGTATATTGCATGGAGGGGTTGAATTTGAGAATAGAACATCCAAACCTTCTTATAGTCGATGATAACCTTCAGCTTTGTGGTCACACCGAGAGTGACTGATGTGATTTCCTCTCCAACTCTATTATTTGTGAAGTCCGCGGCTATTTCCAAGCCGTTCACCTGGGCAATACCGGAGCCTGGTAACTGGAGTCCCTGTATCTGGCCTGAAACATAAACGTACGCGCGGGCGTCAATCCACACGTACATGTACACACATCAACCTTACATTCATCATGGAGGAATAAGAAGGAATCCTCCATGCATTCATGTAGTAATGTGGACATTCCTTTGTCTTCGTGTAGTTAGAAAACATTGGGTAAATACTCATTTTTCTCGCTTCCTCCAAACAAAATTAACCTCAAATTTTGATTCTGTGCCTCTCAGCTGTTTCTTTTACCTTTGTTGTTGTTGAAATATAGCCCAAACCCGTTTTCCCGCTAAAGCTCTTTTTCAGAGAGGGCTGTGGACCTGTCCTATTTCCTTGGAAATAACCCGCTCACATAGACATGCACATTTTAGTTCGTATTTCCCTCCATGATGGTATTTCGTAGTCTGAAATTCATGCTAAACTGGCCTTAGAAAAAACTTTTCTTATTTCCTTGAACAAGGAGAATAAAGTCCGAGAACCGGACTTTGCAACTCGCATGTACTGAAGTATACGACCCCAGCTCGTTAGTGGTACTAGGGAAAATACGCATATCTGGGCCAGGAATGCATATGCAGTTGCCTATATGTACTATGTACATGTACCTTGTGTCCGTTTGTATGCGCGCCCTTTGGATAGGCCAAAATAAATATACGCATCAAGATATGGGACCGATCGACAGACTCCCCCTTTAGTCCCCTAGACTTATACACGCTCTAGACTATTGTTACCCAATCACACCCTAAACTAATAAAAGGAAAAGTCGTCGACCCAGTCAACAATGCAAAATTATTATGCGTGCCGTGCTTTTCCTAAATAATAACCTTTAGCTTTCAACCTGTTGTGCTTTCGTAGTTTCGTTTTATCCAACCTGTTTATGTAGTACGTACGCTCATGGTCACGAGATAGCATAGGTATCGGTATCGGTGTATTCATGAGATGTTTTATGGAGTTGTTCGCGCCCGATACCGTGTTATTACATACTGCTTATACTTTTAGTGTTACAGCTAGCTAGCTACACATTTAATATTCTTTTAGGCTGTCACATTAGAGAACTATATACGGTATAATATTCATCTCCAGAAGAGACAAAGGCATATTGCTAGGCCTCAAGCACAAAATAGGGAATTTAATTAAGAGAAAGATAAAAAAGTATGAAAACTGACTTATGTTGGCTCCATCATGGTTTAGGGGCCTTGACAGGGTGAACAGACTGGGGGAGGGGGGACCTAATTAGTTGCGTCTCCGGCCTAATTTCCACCTGCAGTCACTGCAGTTAATATACAAATACGAATAAGTTTCTTCATTCGATACATCATGGGAAGGATGAGAGATGAAATCAAGGGCCCCCCTCACTCATACTAACCAATTACGTATCGGGAGTATTGTGCATAATTATAATAACATTTTCGCTCACACACAATAAATGGCTCCAACCCATAACATGGTCGTTAAATGTCGATTTTAAATGTTACCTGCTGAGATAACATATTGCGGTGCTGTGCAGCAGTAGTTATCAGCTTCTGCCGCCGCAGCCAAGATGACGAACAAACTCAAAACAGAGACGGGAAACATCTTCATAAATATCAGTATCGATCAACCGTTGAATCGAGACAAATTACTGATCATCCAACACCGTAGTCTAACCAGAAAGCAAATGCATTCAGTGTATTTACTCGACTAATATATAGCTGTTTTTAACCGTGCCTTCTTTTGTCTGCGGCTAGCCGAGCTGATATGACCTAATTTCGGCTTCACGTGCGAGCGCGTGATACTGTTGAAATAGATGCCGAGATTGCCGAGCGCGAGCTACGTACTGTTGCAAAACGGAACTGGAACCGTAAACTTGGTCATGACGTAAGCAAACGGTCACATGTGACTGACGCCGTAATTGCATCATGTTATTATCCTTTTTTCAGGCGAGGTGCGAAGCTTTGAATGGAGGCTTATGTTATTGTTGGGATTTTAATGACCCATCCTATCCCCTACATCATACGTTGTTTGAAAGCATATATTTCTACTATAGGCACGCTGTGGATCGAGCTGCCATGGGGACGAATGTGTTTTAGAGGCCATTGTTGTCATTTTTGGTAAACAAAAATTATGATTTTCAAAAAAATTAGTATTTTTGATATCTGTTGGGAAAGCCATCCACGTGTGTAAATACACGTGACGACGTGCGATCAAATTCACGTGGTGTTCCAGAACTTGTTTAAGCGATTTACATCACGTGATTAATTAGGCCACGGAATTTAAAAAGGGGGGTCAATTTTTGGACGGCAAATTACCACAATAAACGTACACTAGAACTAGTTTTGCTTTTTAGTCACATTTAATACACATAAATTTAGTATTAATTTAAAACAAAAATTGCGTAATGAAAATGTTAGACTGCATGTTTCTATTAATATGATTCATTGCCGTAATTTGTTCGTTTCCAATAACAAAACCGAATCGAAATACAAATTTAAAACCCAACCTGTTGAATGTTTAGCTCACGGATTATAATACACTCGTTGATAAAACATTAATTGGCTTTTTCGCATTTTGCACACAAAAAAATTGTTTTTGTTCTGATTCTTTTTTTCCCTTTTTTTTCTTTTTTTTCTTTTTTTTCCTTTTTTTTTTTTTTTTTAGAAACCTATGTACACGTTGTTTGTGCACGTCACTTTTATTAAAAAACAAAGTCGTATTTGCATAAAAGTTATAATTTAGTGCCTTAAAAATAAGTGCCTTATAACATAGTGCCTTATAATTTGAAAGTCAAAAATGCTATGAACTTACTTTCAACGATGTTAGTGTGATATTTCTTACGTGGTGGTTTTTGTTCCTGCGTTTGGTAAAATACATTTACACTTTGACGCTGGTTTTATGATTTCACTTATCATTCTAATCATTTATTAAACAAGTAAATTATTTAAAATTCTTTTTGATCGGACATTGTTGATTGGTCCATAATAAACGGTTGATACTCATAGAAATGCAAGTTGCACTTACATTGTTTTGTATTGGTGTTTATACCCCTGGTGACCTTTGACCCTTTTTAATAAGGGACGGCAGCACTTTCTTTCTTAAGTGGTGGGTTTTGCTCCAGCAATGTGTCAGCTACACATTGACACTTGTTTTATCAAAATTATGTTTAAACGTGTAATTAGCACTAATTAAAAACCTTCTTAAATGTACATATCACAAATTATATTTGTCTTAAGTATACAAATTCTATTCAGTACATGATAAACTTTCGACCCATGAAGAAATTAAATTTCCACTCAAGATTATGATTAAATGTAAATCGAATGGGGGTCTGTCAGGGGCTCCCCCCTCCCAACGCACCACTCGCATTAAGAAAACCCATTTTGCAGTTGTCCCAGTCACCCCTACATATCCCACGCTTCAAACCTTTTGCACTCAAAATTTTGATTAAATTTGGCTGGACTCAAAATTGTGGACTTCGCGGGAACGTCACGGTCAGGAAAACGCTACTGGTAAGCAGCAGCAATTGCTGTGGGCTTCCAGAGCGAGCCTATTCAGTGATGAGAAACACTCTTTGCTCTGTGAGCTGCATGGTCAGGCATTTCCTGTCTTTTAAAAACCATAATGAACCCCATGCAGCAGCCATCCACTTATATCGAACAATTGGGTTTCTGACATTGCCACTTCCTTTTTTTTGCAATCGGTCATGCGTGATTCATTGATCACGTTATGGTGTCGTGTGTAAGAAGCAAAATGAGCTTTCCAATGATGTGTACAATTTTTGGGGAAACAATTCTAAATTGAGTAATTTATCTGAAAACTTTGGTTTTCTTTTTTTTCTCAGGAAAACCCTTTATATCGGCCTTTTTTATCTTAATGTGCACTGCAGATTTCTGTAAAATAATTGTTCTTAAGAACAAATTGTTGTTGTTGGAATCGGCGCCATTTGACGACTACTGCTTCTTGATAGCAGGCAGCATCATGGAGTTAAAGATGGAGGTCAGTTGCATTACCTCCTTGTGATCATCTGAGATCGGAACTGGGGAGCGTCGGAATCTGCCGAACCCACTCTGTGTGCAAAGAAATAAAAAGAATTCTGAATTACTTGCTGAATTCACTGTACTCGAATCGAACTACATGTACATTCAATCGAGTGGATTAAATTTTCACTCATGTATTATTATTAATAATTATTTTATTTAAATTTGTTGACGTGGGTCCAAACCCATACCTCATGGCAGATGGAAGGTATATCGAACCATCTAGAAGGATCGCTGATTCCCTTCGTGAAGTTGCCAAATCCGGTAGAACTGACCAACGGGATTGCTATGGATAGAACCAAAGTAAATAATAATGTATGCATGTATCACTTTTTATCTCCAGAAATTTGAATTTGAGAAGCGTTACTGCAGTGACGTTTCTCAGACTGTGTATTCCAATGCAGATTATTCTTCCTGCGTGAATATAACCGCTCCAGATTTTCGGCAAGATATCTCAAAATCGCTACCACCTTTTGAAATGAAATTTTTACAGGTTAGTTTTATGGTATACATGTATATCTATAACTATATAGGAATGAAACAAACAGTGGGTTCCAATTACCAAACGTATACGATCCCTTTAACCAATACCATTTTTGGCGGCATGTTGATACCACTACCAGTCGCTTGAGCAAGGTTTCTGCCCTCCAATCGTGTGTATTTTTATCTTTATTGACTTACGTGATGGAGTCGTTAGTGCCTCGCCCACCAGCGCTGCGCCGACCGGGACGCAAGACCCGTGGGTGTACTGTAGGGTAGCGTTCCCACGGAAAAACCCAGGCTTGTTCAGGTAGAGCGAAAATGTGTCCATGGTCAACTCGTTGTCGCCAAGGTAGACACTGCCAGTGTAGGTAGCGGTCTCTATATGTACAGATATAGGATTGGAACAAATTTTTCACTTCCATTCTGTAATAGTTTTGTCGTTGAAGTTGGGGAAAAAAAACACTTGCAAACGTATACGTACATGTATGTTGAAAATGTTCATCCCAGTCCTTGTATTACGTTATCGTACATGTAGGCCTATATCATTTTTCTGCATTACATTTCATTTTTCGGAGAGAAACTCGGTTGACGCAACTTAACTACACTTGCTTCGTTTGCAACCCAAACACGCACATCTTTGTATGTACTCTTTTGGTAAGAGGGCCCTAATTATCACTGATAATTAAACTAACAAGAAGTTTAAAATGTCGACTTTTGGGATTGTGGATTTTGTTTTTAGTGATCCAGGTGTTCCCAGCAATAAAAAGAAAATGCTGTGTTATTTCACTAAATTAAAGTGGTGTGCCAAGAGTTCTGAGTACCGTACTACATACAGTATACAGTCTCGCCGATGTACACTTTACCACAATGGCACGCCTTCTGACAGTAAGCTAATAGCCTCTTTACTTTAGGCTTGTTATTCTGTAAGATTGCAGATGATCGTTTGTCTTCTCAGGGCAGCTGTATAAAACGTGGTGCAAACTTACTCATGTTGCATGCTCAATTCATTCCACAAACCTACTTAGGAACTTACTTGGAACGCACTGCTCAAAGGACCCAGACGCTTCAGACTTGGTGCAATTTTGGCCAATGATGGTGTACATGACATTCTGAGATACGAAACCAAAAATAAACACTTAAATTCTATATATTCTATAGATGTACAGTGAAAAAGCATGCTACACGAATTATAAAGGATGTGCATTTTCACTTCGCAGGTGGGAAACTGATTTATGGCGCGTCCGTGATGCCTTTGACCAATCGTAGTCTAGATTGATGTCTAGGCGCGCGCGTGCACGCGCAATATGATGCGCGTAGTCTAGTCTTGAAGTACAAAATCATTGATGCGTTCGATTCAACTTCGCCGTACGTTCACTACGGGTTACACAATGCACACCAGGCGAATTATCGGAAATATAATTAATTGTGCCATAAATCTATTCATTATCGTTTCATATCAAAAACATTTCCGCCATCTCCAAATCTTCCTATCGACGAAATTATTTCGGTGACGTCATTACACCTGAGCAGCCTTCCTAAGCTAACACTGGCTCTGTATTCAAGTTGGGTCGCCCGTGCTTTTAAACATTCTGATTTTCTTTTGATTTGGTTTTTTATAATTTTAGTTTAGTTTAGTTGTACATACTGGGACCCCACAAATTAAGAGCTAGCGGGACGCTCCTAATTTAAAATTTGAATTTAATTAATTAATTACTCGCCGTTGGCCGATTGTTTTCATCATGTCTCATTCAAAAGCTCATAATGAATACAATGATTAATAATTAATTAAGCTCATAATTAATTCCAAAATCTATTTTTCGAGGTGCAACACCCCAAAAGCACGGACACACGAACTTTAATGTTGTCGGCCCCGGCCCCACGCGCACAGTGGAGTGGGCGGGGCTTCATGGATCGGTATATTGCATGGTGGGGCTTAATTTGAGAATAGAACATCCAAACCTTCTTATAGTCGATGATAACCTTCAGCTTTGTGGTCACACCGAGAGTGACTGATATGATTTCCTCTCCAACTCTATTATTTGTGAAGTCAGCGGCTATTTCCAAGCCGTTCACCTGGGCAATTGCTTTACCGGAGCCTGGTAACTGGAGGCCCTGTATCTGGCCTGAAACATAAACGGTACGCGCGGGCGTCAATCCACACGTACACACATCAGCCTTACATACGTACTGTGACATTCCTCTGTCTTCGCAGTTAAGAAACAATGGTTAAATACTCATTTTTCTCGCTTCCTCCAAACAAAATTACCCCTCAAATTTTGGTTCTGTGCCCCTCAGCTGTTCCTTTTACCTTTTTTATATATAGCCCTAACCGGTTTTCCCGCTAAAGCTCTTTTTCAGAGAGGGCAAAACGGACTGTGGACCTGTCCAAGTCCACAAACCGTAACCTCTTCCCGCATCCTGTGGACGTCAATGTTCGGAGGTCCACATTTTATACGCACTGATATCAGTACTGCGTATAAAATACTAACTCACACTCTCTGACCAAGGTTGAGCGTTGAAACCCCCCCCCCCCCCCCCTCCCCCCCCCCCTTTCCCCTTCCCTCCCCTCCCTTCTGATTTCTTGTATTGTGTGGCAGTTTGTCTTATTGTTAAACTATGTTTAAAAACGTCATAATTATGAAAATCAGATTACCATAAAAATGGTAATCGTTTTCCTATTATTGGTTAACCCGCTCACATAGACATGCCATTTGAGTTCGTATTTCGTAGTCTGAAATTCATGCTAACCGGCCTTAGAAAAAACTACAATGTATTCCTATTTCAAACAGTCAGTCATAAGGTCATAATCAAGAGGTTTCGCATACGAACGTTTAGCTATCCGTACGCGTTTTATATTCACGTACGTGTAGCGAGCAAGATATTTGTGCCTTGCACACGACAAGCAAATAGTGAGAAACTGTGACTTCATAAGTCCGAAAATATTAATGACGTATCCGTTAAGCTAACCGTATTCATTCGCAGGCGAAACCTCTCTAATAAAGGAGAATAAAGTCCACTGCAACTCGCATGCAGGGGAGTATATACGACCCCAGCTCGTTAGTGGTATAGGGGAAAATACGCATCTGGGCCAGGAATGCATACATGTACATTTAATAAATACCTAGGAGAGTTGAAGGCTTCTGATTGGCCGAGACTCGATCACGTGCCGGTCATTATATGTAGTAACATCATGGGTTTTCCAAGGGCCGTTTTCTAAACCCCGGCTTTGGGCTGCACTCTGGCCACATTACAGACGTTTTCCTATAGTTCCGGATCGCAAAAAATATTCAGGCTGTTTTCGGCAAGTCTAATCCTCGAAATTTAAACGAAATAGATTTAGTAGTTTACCTTGAGTGATGGAGAAACTACAGTTTTTGTTTCGATATTTATGCTCTTCTTTATTTGAAAATACATACTGTACGACGTCAAATATATATACCGACATCCCTTTTTCTAGTTGTGGATCAGCCCATGGAGGAATAAGAAGGCTTCTTATTCCTCCATGATCAGCCTTAACCAATTCCGGATCGAGTAAAAAACTGCTTCGTACATGAAAAATTATCACGCTAGAACCAACCCGAATCAAGCCTATATTTCTGATAAAGTATTCATTAATTTATATAAATACAGTTTAAAATAAATGTCAAATACTTTAACTTCCAATAAAGTTTTAAAAGAGGACTTGCAAGGAAATGTTTTGAAATGTTTTGTCCGTGTACGTGTGTTGCGCGCGGCAACGAGCCGATAAACTTTGTCCCACCGACGTGGAGGAATAAACTCCATGGTCCATTAGAACACGTCATATGAAATCGCTTGCGCGCGTGCTGTTGATGCATGTATTTTACGGGCGATCCGGAACTAGGAAAAAATGAACGTTCAGTCTTTGGCAGATTTGAGACTTTTACTTCGACTTATTTTTACTTATGTATCAAGAAGCTTGTATGTTTCTTTTCCAAATGCACTTCATCTAAACAAATAGTATTGGAGACCAAGCCATAACAAGGTAGGTTTTTATTTGAAGCGATCTGGAACTAGAAAAAATCCGGAACTAGGAAAACAACTGTACCACTGCTAAACTACATGAATGAAGCCAAAATACGAAAACGAAGCTGCGTTTGTAAAACGGCCTAGAAGAAGCCGCGAAGTCGCGAAATTCGGAGTATTTTCACCATTTTTCTCGTTAAAAAGGTATTTATTAAAGGTAATAACAGTGCGAGAACCCGGTTATTACTGCGTGGTAATGACCGGGTTGGGGGATGACCGCTGGTAATGGACCTCGCCTTCGGCTCGATCCATTACCAGCGGTCATCCCCCAACCCGGTCATTACCACGCAGTAACAACCGGGTTCTCGCACTGTTATTACCTATGTACATTATAGGCAGTTGCTTGTATACATGTACATGTACCTTGTGTCCGTTTGTATGCGCGCCCTTTGGATAGGCCAAAATAAATATACTCAGCAAGATATGGGACCGATCGACGGACTCCTCCTTTGGATCCCTAGACTTATACACGCTCTAGACTATCGTTACCCAATCACCCCCTAAACTAATAAAAGGAAAAGTCGTCGACCCAGTCACCAATGCAAAATTATTATGTGTGCCGTGCTTTTCCTAAATAATGACCTTTAGCTTTCAACCTGTTATTTCGTAGTTTCGTTTTATCCAACCTGTTTATGTAGTACGTGCGCTCATGGTCACGAGATAGATATAGGTATCGGTATATCGGTGTATTCATGAGATGTTTTATGGAGTTGTTCGCGCCCGATACCGTGTTATTACAGACTGCTTATACTTTTAGTGTTACAGCTAGCTAGCTACACAATTAATATTCTTTTAGGCTGTCACATTAGAGAACTATATACGGTATAATATTCATCTCCAGAAGAGACAAAGGCATATTGCTAGGCCTCTAGCACAAAAGAGGGAATTTAATTAAGAGAAAGATAAAAAAAAGTATGAACACTGACTTATGTTGGGTCCATGGTTGGCTCCATCATGGTTTAGGGGCCTTGACAGGGTGAACGGACTGGGGGAGGGGGTACCTAATTAGTTGTGTCTCCGGCCTAATTTCCATCTGCAGTCACTGCAGTTAATATACAAATACGAATAAGTTTCTTCATTCGATACATCATGGGAAGGATGAGAGGTGAAATCAAAGCTCCCCTCACTCATACTAACCAATTACGTATCGGGAGTATTGTGCATAATTATAATAACATTTTCGCTCACACACAATAAATGGCTCCAACCCATAACATGGACGTTAAATGTCGATTTTAAATGTTACCTGCTTCGATTACATATTGCGGTGCTGTGCAGCAGTAGTTATCAGCTTCTGCCGCCGCAGCCAAGATGACCAACAAACTCAAAACAGAGAGGGGAAGCATCTTCATAAATATCAGTATCAATCAACCGTTGAATTGAGACAAATTACTGATCATCCAACACTGTAGTCTAACCAGAAAGCAAATGCATTCAGTGTATTTACTCGACTATATATAGCTGTTTTCAACCGTGCTTTCTTTTGTCTGTGGCTAGCTGATATGATTTCGGCTTCACGTGCGAGCGCGTGATGTTTGTTGAAAGAGATACCGAGAGTTGCCGAGCGACTTACTGTTGCAAAACGGAACTGGAACCGTAAACTTGGTAATGACGTAAGCAAGCTGTCACATGACTTGTGACTGACACCGTAATTGCATCATGTTAGTATTTGCTTTAAACTCTGTGCCATCATAGCTTCTTTTTCATGCGAGCGCATGCGAAGCTTTGAATGTAGGCCCTACCTCCATGGCCTATGTTAGGATTTTAATGACCCACCCTATCACCTACATACATCATACGTGTACGTTGTTTGAAAGCTTACTATTTCTACTTTATATAGGCACGTTGTGGATCGAGCTGCCATATGGAGAAGAATATTTTTTAGAGGCCATTTTTGTCATTTTTGGTAAAAAGAAATTATGATTTTTGAGAAATTTGTATTTTTGATATCTGTTGGGAAAGCCATCCACGTGTGTAAATACACGTGACGACGTGCGATCAAATTCACGTGGTGTTCCAGAACTTGTTGAAGTGATTATCATCACGTGATTAATTAGGCCGTCATTCGTCTTCTGAAGTCGGTCTTGTTAGCTCTCTGTGTAAAATTGTTAACTTCCACATACGCAACCTGTCAGTATTCGCCAATTTTTTACACAGGATGCCTGCCATCACGCCGTCAGAAGTCTGGTCCTGTCCCGTCTCGACTATGCGAACTCTCTTTTGCTAGGCGCTCGTGAAAAAGATCTCAAACGGTTACAGCGCCTACAAAACAAGGCTGCTCGGCTGGTTTTCGCATGCGGCCGGGACCAGCCTTCTGAGGGCCTGCTGGCAGAGCTACATTGGCTCCCTGTTAAACAGATGATAACCTTCAAAATCGTCACCGATGTGTACAAAATTCTCAACACTCAAGCTCCATCATATCTGGTTGACATATCACTCAAATATTCCTGATGTCTACAGACACCGACTCCGCTCATCATCCGATCAGACCCGGCTTTTTGTCCCTAGAAGTGGGAAAAAAGGCTGGAGATAGTTCTTTCGTTGTGGCCGCTCCTCGCCTGTGGAATGAACTTCCTATCTGTCTGAGAGAGGCGGTCTCGCTGCCTGTATTCAAGCGTCTTCTTAACCAGTTCGCGCCGGATGACGTAGGCCTATATAAACGCAAACATTTCCCCAAATTCAAAACGGATGCTGCATAAACACGCCAAGTTCAAGTTCGGAAATGTATGTCAGCAACGAGCAAGGCTGAAAATGCGTGGGTGTGCTTCCCGGCACTAGTATCAGCCTGAACACGCTTCGGATCGAGTTTCGTTAAAAATAATCCCGCCCGTAGGCTCGGCGATGTTAAAATCCCGGCGCGAACTGGTTAAGACATTCTTGTTTCAAGTCTAACTGTGACCGTATTGTGTCTGTTTCTCTTTCTGTTAATTTGTGTGTGGTTGTGTGTTAAGCGCTTTGTTCTTTGTAAGGCGCTATATAAATGCTTGGTATTATTATTATTATTAAACTGTGCAGAGTAACAAAACCAATCGAAATACAAATTTAAAACCCAACCTGTTGAATGTTTAGCTCACGGAGCTCATGGATTAATACATTCGTTGATAACTACATTAATTTTGTTTTTGTTCTGATTTTTTTCTTTCTTATTTTTTTCCTTTTTTCTTTTCTTTGAGTAACCTAAACCCCATAGACTTTGTACACGTTTTTTGTGCACGAAAACTTGGTAATGACGTAAGCAAACGGTCACGAGTGACTGACGCCGTAATTGCATCATGTTAGTATTTGCTTTAAACTCTCTACCCTTACATACCTTTTTTCAGGCGAGCTGCGAAGCTTTGAACGTAGGCTTATATGTTAGGATTTTAATGACCCACCCTATCACCTACATACATCATACGTTGTTTGAAAGCTTACTATTTCTACTTTATATAGGCACGCTGTAGATTGAGCTGCCATATGGAGAAGAATGTGTTTTAGAGGCCATTTTTGTCATTTTTGGTAAACAAAAATTATGATTTTCCCAAAAATTAGTATTTTTGATATCTGTGGGGAAAGCCATCCACGTGTGTAAATACACGTGACGACGTGCGATCAAATTCACGTGATGTTCCAGAACTTG
The DNA here is from genome assembly GCA_037893245.1 of Crossaster papposus. Taxonomy (NCBI): domain Eukaryota; kingdom Metazoa; phylum Echinodermata; class Asteroidea; order Velatida; family Solasteridae; genus Crossaster; species Crossaster papposus. The sequence goes on along the minus strand of JBAIAA010000072.1, from coordinate 264,528 downwards.
TTGAAGCGATTTACATCACGTGATTAATTAGGCCGACATTCATCTTCTGAAGTCGGCCTTGTTGAACTGTGCAGAGTACAGGAATCTCAAAGTCCCCCCCCCCCCCCCTTTCGACGCTTTGGTTTAGGCCCTAATTGATTCAATATGTGACCCAGTGCTAGTAAATGAGGCACTTTGAGGCAAAAATAAAAATTGAGATTTTGATTTTATCATTCAAAGCTTGTTTAGCTAAATCTCAATTTTCATTTTTGCCTCAAAGTGTCTCATTTACTCGCGCTGGGTCACTTATAATTCCTTGCCGTAATTTGTTCGTTTCCAATAACAAAACAAATCCAAATACACATTTAAAACCCAATTTTTGTTGAATGTTTAGCTCACGAAGCTCACAGATTAATACATGGGGTTGCACCCTAAAAAACAGATTTTCAAACTGAATTACAATTGTCTAGCATTGTACATGTATTTATAATGGGCTTTCGAATGAGACATCCGACGAAACACAATCGGCAACGGCGAGTAATTAATTAATTAAATTCCTATTTTTAATTAGGAGCGTCCCGCTCGTGGGGAGTACGTCGTGTGGGGTCAACCGGTCCCAGTGAGCACAACTGAACTGGAGCGCGTAATGATAAAACTACTAAGGCCTGCCAGCGCCAATGCGCACAAAAAACTGTCCAGGATATTATGACAAATTATCAGACAAATCTGTCCGGGTTACAGAATACTGCGTATAGCGACATAATCTTATACATGTACAAAGTTATAGTTACCCGGTGTGTTGGACTAAAATCACGCTTGGTGATAGGGCTTTTTAGTATGCTGCACCCAAATTATGGAATGCTCTACCATTAAATATTCGGAAGTCGACTGATCTTGCTGTTTTAAAAAAATCACTTAAAAACAAATCTTTTTAGTATGGCATTTTATTGATATTGTCCTTTCTGATGAGTTGGACTAAAATCATGCTGGGTGTTATGGCATCTTAGTTTTCTGCAAATTGTGGAGCAAAATGATGTGATGTAATGTTTGTTGTTATGTTAATGTGTAATTTTTGTATTTGTATATTTGTAATGCGCATTTGAACATCTTTTTATGGAATTTGCGCAATATAAGTTAATAATAATAATAATAAACCAAATCGTTCGAAGTATATAGCTCCCTCTGTCGCCCTGATGAAGACTATAGAATGCAACCAAGTGAATCCCATTTTGCAAAAGGGATGAATAACACGTAATAATTTCTTTAAAATTTTTGTGAGTTGACCGATGAGCTTCGAGAAATTCTCACCCAAAGAAGTCAGGTTCTTGGGCTTTATTTGTCCTTTTAAACAAATCCTCCAAAACCACAAAGTAGAGACAAACAATATTCATAAGGCCTCGGCGGGTGGATTGTTGGCCTATTTACTGCACCCTAAAGAAAACAATACCCTACCTACTCTCAGCACGACCTTCTAAATTCTCCCCCCCCCCCCCCCCCCCTCTTAACTATGTTGACCATCTTGAATTTGCATTGTGCGATGCCTGTGACGTCACAGGCCAAAGTACATGCCGACCGTACCGCTATACGCGGGGGTTGCTCTGCGATGTAACAGGTCAGTGTATCGCGTCACACGCGCGATACACACTGACCTGTGACATCACAGAGTCCCCCCTCGCGTACATTTTGAACCACATTTAAGAGCTGATCCGATTTCAATATTCTCCTGGCTCGGCCTCTAGTAGTAGTAGCGCAAGATAATGCCCAAATGTTAAAAAAGCGATAACTAGAGGCCAGTAAGTCGGTCTACGCTGGACCCATACACGGAACGGAGCCTAGCCCTAGGTTCCGGTTAACGGCTAAATGAACATTCATTTTTTGTATTTAGCAACAACTTCAATAAACCTCAATGTTTTCATTGCCTACCAAAAATAACATCACGAACAAACACATGTACATGTATTACTACTATTATTATCGGACTCGTCCCACTCCCAGGCCATTCCCATTCATCTTGAATTTCCATTCAAGCCCACAAATCAATGCCAATGCATTGGCAGTTAATACAAAGTACGCTGCTAGTGCTAGCTGAGTCGCTGACATGGGAGGCCGAGAGTAGAGTTTATCAGCTATTTGCATTAATTGCGTCATTGACAAATTTCATACCATATATCTGCTCACCAAGACTGCAACTTTGTGATTATAATCAAGCTTATGATTATAATCGTGGTTGACAATTTGTGAAGTCCGTCTCGAGTATTAATTTATGGACCGTAATTTCGAGAAATCTTCTCTTCGCAAAACGTCCGTAGATCAGTAGTAGCATTAAGGAATTTCGACATTATTTCTAGCACTGTTTATGTCCAGCACGTTGCTTGGAAAATTCTTCAATTGTTACCATTTCCTAGCTAAAAAGTAAAACAAGTTTGACACAAAGTCAGAAGCTCTCCCATCCATTCCAAACACACGAAACAACAATGGCCGTAGTGCCTTTCACTGGTACACGTCCAAATAAATACTGCGCCTATTCACTGAGCACTGGTACACGTCGCAGTATATGCGGGAAACCATTTTGTAGGACTGTAGGATCCTACAGATTATATGGGGAGATAACCGCTGCCACAAATGATGCACCATATGACGCAAAGGACTGTTAGTCTGGTTCCTGCACAAAACGATCTGAAGTCGCATAGTGTAGCCTGTCAAAAGAATCGTTAATCTGGGAACAAGACGGGTCTTCTGCTTCATTTGGTGTGTGGTTATTGCATTTACCGAGGCATTATTGAAGAGGATCGAACTCGAAGCGCTGTACGATACAGATATAATATTACTAGGGTTAAGCCGATTACGTGTAATTTCTTTGTGAAAACATTGTTTTCCACAAGATTAAAAATACTTGGTTATTCCATGGAGGAATTCCTCTATGGTTATTCTTAGACCGAGTTTATGGCCTCTAGTTTATCGCTTTTTTAACATTTGGTGGACATCATTCATAGGGCGCTAGATAAGATGCGCCAGATGATGCCGGTCCAAATGTTAAAAAAGCGATAAACTAGAGGCCAGTAACTCGGTCTAGGTTATTCTCTGGATCACTTTAATAAGTTCTAGACCGAGTTACTGGCCTCTAGTTATCGCTCTTAACATTTAACAGTTAACATTTGGGCATTATCTTGCGCAAGATAATGCCCAAATGTTAAATAAAAGAGTGATAACTAGGCCAGTAACTCGGTCTAAATAAGTTCATGATTTTATAGGCGTACTCAATATTTGTTTGCATTTTTTTATTATCTGAAAATATAGACACTTTTTCTGCAACATTTGGATCCCTAGCCCCACAAATGGGTCTGTTATTAGCTCCCTTTGTTTTTATTCTGATAGCGACAAGATAAAGACAAAAGGGAGCTAATTACAGCCTCATTTGTGGGGCTAGCCTAGGTTTAATTTATTGTAATATTTTTATGCAATTTAGGTCGTGTTGGTAAATTTCCGACCTAATTTAAATGATTTTTTTTTGTTATGACACGAAAAAGCTGGCCAATAGTTGCATATCCTTCTATGACTTCTAAAACCTAAACAAGTCTCGATTACTTTCTTAGGTGGGGAGCAGGAAGGGATTTAGTGTCGAACAAAAGCAACGATGCATCTAAATTGATGCTTGCTAGACGAGTACCATGGCATCTCAGTATAACTCTAGACGAAGTACAGGACACGGTCCTCCTGCAGCACCAAGCAGACGATGGTCAATAGTGGGTCAACCCACAGGAAAGGTACACCCTGCCTATCTTACTGAAATATTTGTATTGGAACCTATAGGGAGTCTTTCATTCAAGTACCCGTTACTTATATTGACTATAGCCGACTACAGCTATAGACTTGCGTTGTCGTAAGGTGTGAAGAAAAGTGTCCCATGGTACAATATACGCTTCCTTTAATGTCTTTATTTACAGTTCAATCAAGTAGAATCAATTGCAGAAATGAGGTTTTGATGTACAGATGTAAGATGGAAGTAATGAAGTACGGAAGTACGGTATAATGAAGGAAATACGGAAGGAAGTACGGAAGGAAGGTTTTGCTGGAAAACAACAAAATATAAGGGAAAATTATAAACTAATATAAATGGTAGAATAAAGTAAATTGGGTACACAAAAAGGAAATAAACAATTAGATATTAAACTAGTAATAATTAAACTATAAGATAATGGAGAAAAACTATGTACTTACTACGCTGGGGTTGTTGCCAAAATCGGGTATCTAACGGTGTGTAAAACTAACGGTATAAAAACAGGTGTGGTAGGTATGGACACTAGCAACAGAATGCTGGGAAAATGGGCTAAAACTATGGTCAATGCACAGACAGTATCCCAACAGGGTAAAATTATGGCACCTTGGGGAATGTTTTGCTCTGGAGTTGGGGGAGGTTGCTATGGGAACCGCCACCCAGGCCTGGTGGAGTTGGGCAAAACAAGGTCATGCAGGGATCGGGGACTGTGGTCAAGGGATCTTACACTAAATTGTACATCTAAATTGTACATGTACATGATCTAAGCTAGATAATGAGGATAACATAATTTCTAAACCTATAGATGATTAAATGGTATTAATTAAAGACAAAATAATAAGAAAAGGTAAATAATACACAACGTCCGCTACACCGACCCCGATGACATATCTGATTGTGTCATCCACGAAAGTCAAGGACAGTTGTGCTCTAAATCTCTCTATAAAATACTAAGCAGATTTAAGATGAAGAAGACTAGTTCCTAAATGTAAGGAAACTTTAAAAGCTGATTAGCTTCCACTAATAACTAAGTGTTATCATTATCGTCCTCATCCTGGCCGGTATCAGTCGTCGCAGTTGGTGGTGTCAACTCGGCTTCAAGAAGACAGATCTTGTCAGTCGGTCTAACATACACTCCGGCTTGGGTTTTGACACGAACGGAGCGGACATATCCATCTTTCCCTGGGTGCGTGGCCACAATAAGACCCAAAGGCCATTTGCTGCGTGGGGTGCTCTCGTGACGGATCAAAACAAGGTCTCCAATCTGAAGATTTCTCTGCGGGTGTAGCCATTTCTGGCGGTGCTGCAGTGATGGGAGGTATTCCTTCAACCATCGGGTCCAGAAGACGTCAGCGAGGTACTGCACCTGGCGCCAGCGTCTCTTATAGAGATCCTTAGTATCGAAGTGTCCAGGTGGTAGGGTCTGACCAGATCGAAGGAGTAACAGGTGGTTGGGTGTGAGAGGTGAGGCATCTTGGGGTTCCTTAACTGACAGAGACTTGCCAGCTAGGGTGGTTGTGTCAGTCAGCTTGAGAGCTCTCATGCGCAACAACTGTTTCACACGGAGGACCCAAGCCACTGCTCCCTTCAGAGCGTACCAGGATGAGTAGCGACCAATCAAGTCATCCATAGGATCGGACATTGGTGTGGTGTTGGTATTGGTCGCGTATACCAGTGGTTCCTTCTTAACCTCAGCCTCTTCTTGCAGCTGAAGGGACTTGAGGTCTGGTTGAACTGGCCAAGCATGTTCCTCTTTCAGTAGAAAGGCTGGACCATTCAACCAGCGTTCACAGTCGATAAGTTGTTGGGCTGCCATTCCCCTTGACACGTCATCTGCTGGATTTGAGGCAGAATCAACATGTCTCCACTGGTTTGGAGAGGATTGATCGTGGATCATGGCGATTCGATTGGCGACATAGGTCTGAAACTGCTTATCTTCATTGCTAAGGTATTGGAGGACAATCATGCTATCAGACCAGAAGATAGACTCTGCAAATTGTAATTGCATATGGAGTTTGATCATTCTGTCAAGCTTCACAGACACGACTGCCGCGGCCAGCTCCAGTCTAGGTATAGTAGCCGTCTTAAGCGGCGCAAGTTTAGCTTTAGCCATCACGAATGAGCAGTGATTTCGACCGTCGGTGTCGGTAAGACGTAGGTAGCTGACGGCACCGTAACCTCGTTCGGACGCATCTGCGAAATGATGTAACTGTGCCTTGACAATGGCTTCACTGTGGACAGGTTTAACACATCTGGGTACCTTCATTCCTTCTATCAACGGCAGATCTGTTAACCACCGTTTCCACTGCTCGAGAATGGTGCTTGGAATAGGGTCATCCCACCCTATCTTAAGGCGGCAGAGTGTCTGGAAGATCATCTTTGCCTTTAGGACGAAGGGGCTGACAAATCCAAGTGGGTCGTATATTGAGCTTGTGACGCTCAGCAATCCTCTTCTGGTATCGGGTTTCTCTTTTAGGTTGGTGTCAAATCCAAAGGTGTCAGTCTCGATCTTCCAAAGTACTCCCAATGCTCGCTCTGAAGGAAGTAGTTCCTTATCTAGGTCCATAGACATGACAGCCTTTGCACACTCGGCCTGGGGTAGTGACTTCAACACGGTCAGTCGGAATCCTCCACGGGCTAGCAACTCACGTAACTGACTGACTAGTCGAGTGGCTTCATCTTCGGAAGAAACAGATTTGAGGCAGTCGTCAACATAGAAGTTTTGATCTATGGTCTCAATGGTGGCGGTGTCGTACAACTCACGGTAATCTTGTGCTACACGCTTCAAGGTGAAGTTAGCACAGCTTGGACTCCAAACTCCTCCGAACAAGTGAGCTGTCATCCGGTACATCAGTGGTTGGGACTCGATATCGTCCCCCTTCCACCAAAGGAAACGAAGGGCGTCTCGGTCAGCCATGGACACACGAACCTGAAGAAACATGTCTTCAATGTCGGCCATGAGAGCTATGCGTTCTTGTCGGAAACGTAGAAGAACTCCGATCAGCTTGTTTGTCAGGTCAGGTCCTTGATAGACGGTGTCATTAAGTGAGGTACCTTGGTACCGGGCGGCGCAGTCATATACAATGCGAACCTTGTCTGGTTTACGCGGGTTGATCACAGGATGATGTGGGAGGTACCAGACACAGCCATCTCTTCGATCAATGTCCTCCGCAGAAACTGGCTCTGCATATCCCTTCTGAAGGAGATCATGGATGCCGCTGGTGTACTTCTCCTTGAGTGAGGGGTCCTTGGAAAGACGCTTACCCAACAATTTAAGTCGGTGTTCTGCCATCAACCTGTCATTAGGCAAATGTGGTGGTCTTTCCTTGAATGGAATGTTCATGGTGTAGTTTACTCCGTCACGGTGCAGTGAGTTCTCCCAAATAGAAAGAACTTTCTTTTGGCTGACAGACATCGTCTCGTTGTCACTGCCCACAGTTTGCACGTCATCAATCCTCCAAAATCTTTCAACCTGGCGCTGAAGATCCATGTCTGGTTTAACAAAGTAGGAGGATGAAGACTTGGGCCTCTTCTGGTGTGTTACTGGACCATTTAGGGTCCATCCCAAAGCGGTCTTGGTAGCATAAGGTTCGCCTTTTGAGCCAGCGCGAACCTCCCTAGGTATCATTATGTCTGGGACGTCTTGTCCAATAAGAAGGTGTACATCGTCAATGTCGACATCTGGTATCGGTAAATCACTGAGGTGTGGCCAGACACTCAAGTCTTCCTGCACTGCAAGACTGTTGAGGCCAATGTTCAGCTGGGGCCTTGTAAGAACAGCTGGCAACGGAAAAAGGTGAGTGTCGTCAAGGTCAGCCACTTCGAGGTGGACAACATTGGTGCATACTTGGACCTCTTTCTGGTCGAGTGTGGTAAGACGGATGGTATCCTCCTTCCCACAGACACCTAGGCGGCGCGTCAGGTCCTCAGAGCAGAAGCTCTGCGTTGAACCGGTATCTAGCAGGGCGTATGTTTTCACAAAGTGATGTTCTCCTTGACTCCTGACCTTGACAGGAACGATGGGTAATGCGACCTTTCCAGGGCCGACCCCAGTGGAATTACAGACGACCGTGGGATTATCTGCGGGTTGTACCTGGGATGAGCTTGAAGACCCACTCGTCATAGATTGGCCATAGTCGGCAGCAGTCCCTGTGGACGGGATGTTGTTCTGTGGGCGCGGTAGGTGCAGGTACTTGTTGTGTTTTTTGCCGCATCCTTGGATTGAGCACACATAGGGTCGTGGGCAGTCCTTACCCAAGTGCCCTGGCTTGTAGCAGTTTACACACAGTTTCTTGCTCTGCACAAAGGTCAGCCGATCCTTAACTCTGAGCATCTTAAATGCATCACATTGGTTAAGGTGATGGGATTGTCCGCAACTGGGGCAGGGGTCATAAGGTAATGATGAGGATGGCCTTGTTCTGGGTTTGACGTAAGCATTTGTTGCCGCAGATGTGGTTTGGACGCCAAAGTTCGTCCGTTGGCCGCTCGTCTTGTTGAACCTTGGCTTGGTGTCTCCTTTGGCTGATCCCCTCTGGGTGATTTTGCCAAAGACTGGGTCTCGAACCTCCTCAGCCGCCCTTGTAACAAACTGCATGACGTCATCAATAGTTGGGGGTCTTGATTTGGTAATCTTTATGTTGTGTACCTCTCGTAGCCATCTGGCTCTCAGGTGGTATGGTAGCTTGTCAACAATGAGAAGTAGACTGGTTCTGTTGTTCAATTCATTGAGATACCCCATGGTGTCAAGGGTCTCGCGACAGCATCTTAAGTCATCGGCGAGATCTTGCAGAGATTCGTTGTCTGTGACATTGGGCCTCGTTGTGACCTTGTCAATCCATGCTTGTGATATAGTGTGCTCATCGCCATATCTCTCCTTGAGAAGTTGGAGTGCGAGGGCATAGCCCTCTGTAGGTTCTTTCACGGTGCAGCACTGGAGAAGTTTCCTTGCTCTACCGGTGCAGTACTGGAGCAGGCGCGTCAATTTAGCACCGTCGCTTACCGTCTCTCTCGCAACAGTGTTCTGGAACGCTCGAAAGAATGTCCAGTATCTGAGGGGATCGCCATCAAACGTTGCGAGTTCCACCTTAGGAAGTTGAAATGCGTCCACCAGGGATTGTTGATGAACGCGCGTGTCACTGATCAGTTTGTGTAGTAGATTTCCCATGTCAGGTTGGTATGATGTAGCAGCAGCGGGTGTGGGAATGGAAAATGGTGTTGGCGTATAGCTGGGCTGTGCAGACTGGTATGGGGTGTGTACATATTCCAGAGGGCGCTTCGGTGTAGGTTGAAGTGTAGGGTTGGGTTTGAAGCACACGTCTGAAGTTGCATTCTCAGCCTCAGCATACGTCTGGGCCAGGGCATCGGCTCTGGCATATTTAACCTTCAGCTCGATTTCGCGTTTTCGTTGTTGTAATTGGAGCTGACGCTGTTTGATCTCCATTTGAACTTGGACCTCACGCCGTTGAATCTCCATTTGAACTTGAAGAGTTTCAAGTTCAAGGGCATTTTGCTCGTCCAGGGCCTTGGCCTCTGCCGCAAGTGCAGCTCTTTCTGCTCTGGCTCTTACGTAGGCACTCGAGGTCGACGACCTCACTGATGAAGTAATTGATCCGGCACGTGAGGGTTGGTGTGATCGGTAACTGTGCTGGCTTGCAGAGTCACCAACGTTTATTTCATCTTGAGTAAATTCCTCCTGTCCTTCTGGGGGATCTCCATTACCACGGTTCTCATTATTGTTATTCATAACGAAAAAGTCTCATAGAATTCCAGTTGAAACGTACAAAACTAATATAGCCGACTACAGCTATAGACTTGCGTTGTCGTAAGGTGTGAAGAAAAGTGTCCCATGGTACAATATACGCTTCCTTTAATGTCTTTATTTACAGTTCAATCAAGTAGAATCAATTGCAGAAATGAGGTTTTGATGTACAGATGTAAGATGGAAGTAATGAAGTACGGAAGTACGGTATAATGAAGGAAGTACGGAAGGAAGTACGGAAGGAAGGTTTTGCTGGAAAACAACAAAATATAAGGGAAAATTATAAACTAATATAAATGGTAGAATAAAGTAAATTGGGTACACAAAAAGGAAATAAACAATTAGATATTAAACTAGTAATAATTAAACTATAAGATAATGGAGAAAAACTATGTACTTACTACGCTGGGGTTGTTGCCAAAATCGGGTATCTAACGGTGTGTAAAACTAACGGTATAAAAACAGGTGTGGTAGGTATGGACACTAGCAACAGAATGCTGGGAAAATGGGCTAAAACTATGGTCAATGCACAGACAGTATCCCAACAGGGTAAAATTATGGCACCTTGGGGAATGTTTTGCTCTGGAGTTGGGGGAGGTTGCTATGGGAACCGCCACCCAGGCCTGGTGGAGTTGGGCAAAACAAGGTCATGCAGGGATCGGGGACTGTGGTCAAGGGATCTTACACTAAATTGTACATCTAAATTGTACATGTACATGATCTAAGCTAGATAATGAGGATAACATAATTTCTAAACCTATAGATGATTAAATGGTATTAATTAAAGACAAAATAATAAGAAAAGGTAAATAATACACAACGTCCGCTACATTGACAATGTCGTTATGTTCATCATCCCTTGCCATCATATTTTTTAACTGCTTTTGAAAATCTGAGAATGTATTTTTATATAAGCCTTATTGCAAATACTGCTTGAGTGAATTTGCATAATGAATAACAAGAATTGTGGGAATAAAAAGGGGCAGATACTGCTCCATTTTTCTTCCCACAGTTCTTTGTATCTATTGTGTGAATTCATTTAGGCGGTAGTGCGATAAGGCTTATTGTGTACACGGTGATTAAAAAAAAAAAATCACCTTGATCATAAGATTTTTTATTAAAAATCAATTGAATTTGACACCAATGAAGCAATGGAGCGTGTTCGTACACTCATATAAATTTAAATTTAAATAAATTACTGAAATTAATCCATGCTAAAAGTCATTTTAATAAAGAAATCCAAGCGGCTAGACACCGTGCTACATCGTCGTATTTGACGGGATAGGCCAGTAAATTGAAGGTGTTGAACTGAAAAAGAACCAGAGATTACAAATTGGCATTCAGATACAATTAAAAAACAAAACCCCAAAACAGATTTGTCAAGACTAAAACATTATTTTTGCAGTCAAATTTTGCATTTTGAATATAAGGATTTTTTTAGGGGGGGTGGGGGGGGGGGGGGGGAGAATGATAGCAAGTTTGTTTTTTGTTCATTCATTAAAAGCAGGGAATACCCCGTGTTTCACTTTATTTCCACAGTAAATTAATTGGTGGACATCTGAATTTTTCCTGTCCTCGGTGGAGACTAGGGAACTACCGCAGTAATTTTTTTTATGTGGCCTTACCACATATGTTGGTTGTTTGGTGTGTTTTTTATTCAGGCAAATTATCGGCCAATGACAAGCACGTCTAGAAGACCATCTAGACAACAACTGCCGAGGCCAACCAGACAGGGCAGCATCCAAGAAGTAGAGAGAAACAAATCAACGCACGAAGACAATGAGCAAGTAAAGACTTCCAAATATCAGTTTATCAATTAAAAGTGTTTCATGAGATGAAACTTGCGTCGGCGGGAGATGAAAACTCAAAACCAGGCATTTGCTTGCGGTACCCACTGCTAATAAGATTTGAACCACCCAGCTGACCCCGGCTAGCTCGCTGGTTGAGTGGTAAGACGTCTGCACTAGAAAGGAGGAGGTTGTGAGTTCGAGTTCCTCCCGAGTCGGTGATTTCTTTTTAAAGAATTTCTCGAGACAACACTAAGTATACAGTGTGCGAAACAGTATGAAACAGGTGTTTGAGTCTCTCTGCCCACTATTTTCTCTCCAAAACTGCAGCCAATTCACCCTCTTTCAAACTCCAAGAAGCGTTATTCCTACCGTCAGCCACCCGACCCGCGAGCAGCTGCCGAGATGGCAGTGTTGACCAAGTACGTTAAGGAGACCAGCCTCATGAGTAATATGATGTCGTGTTGCCAATCGGTCCTGCAACAAGACAGTCTACCGTACAACCCTTACCCTATATTTGTCAGCAGGATTCAACTTGATGCTGAACGGTAAGTTGTGGATTGAAGGCTCTGTGACTAGTCCGATTCCATCAAGACGATTGGTAAAATCCGGATCTCCTGGATCTCCCGGATCTAATGTTAACAATAGTCAGACAGTCGGACCTTCCCGAATCCTAAATAAAACAGTTTCACCTTCAATGAAATAAAAGAAATTGCATTTCAAAGTAGCCTTATTTGTTTGGGACTAGAGTTAGGCCCAGTATTCTTTGAATGGGTTAGGGTTATAGCATTAGGGTTAGGGTTAGGGAAGGTCCGAAGAAGTCCGGAGGATCCGACTTTCACCCACACCCTTCCATCAACAGACAAGATTCCATCAACAGACAACGATTGTTGGCCGACAATCCGCTGAAATTGATACAAAATTTCACTATTTACAGGATGCTTGAGACTGTTATTCACTTGCAGTTAAATAAAGGTATAAACATTTTAGCAAAAGCAAATGATGTACAGTCCCTTTAACGAGTTTTATCATGCTCTGAATATTGACTCGGTGACTTCCAGCGAGTATTATTTACAGTAATTGTTTTTTGCCTTCTGCAAACTCTCCTTTTTTACAAATAGCTTCCACATGTTTGCCAAGACAACAAAAGCCATCCAGGCATCACTTACCAGCAAGCTGCAGTCGACAACGACCCAGCATATATACGGTGTCAGAGGTCACAGCAATGCTTGGGGTCTGGAGGCCGTGATCAATGCCGTCGACCCGCAAGCTTTGAAGCGATACGATTGGCTGGTTGAGGACGAGACCCCAACTAAACTGGTACTAACCGACGAGCAACAGGAATACAGTGTAAGTTGTTTTATAATTTGTTTGGGTAATCATAACATCTAATGCAGAATTTCCTTTCTCCGTTCATTCAAATTGCTTGAGACTTTACTTAGGATTGGATAACAAGTGTTATAGCCGTGTGAGGAATTGTGATAAAAACAATGAAATGAAAATTAACTTCTTCTTTTTTCAAATTAAGGGTCAGATTTTGGTTGCCTTGGTGGGGCCGGCTGCCTTCACAGGAACGATGTATCGCGAAGCGCCCTCTATTGATATTCGAGTGGAGTATGTCATCTACGGCCCGGATCTTCAAACGGTAAACTTGAAATTCATTTTTAAAAGGGACCCAACCCAACGGAATTATCGAGCCACAAAAAAGTTGGCAATGTGGTTTTGACTAAAAGGCCTTCTACAAATTTTTGTCAAAATTAGATTTTTAGTTGCAGTCAAAAATGGATGGAAAAAGTTAGCTAAACCACTGGAAATGGAATTGATTTTGTTTAAACAAAATATAGGCTGATCTTTTATTTCAGGGTCATAGTGTGTCACTGTGAACAAGTAACAATGAATTTAAGTGCTAATTTATAATTACCTAAGACAGTTACCCATTCCTTTTGTTGATTTTCTTTCTATTTAGGCATTGTTAATCTTCAACAGCTGTGTATCGGAGGATATCCGACGGCACATATCTGAATACTGCCCTCACAGGATCTTAGGTAATTTTCACAAAAGTACTTAATTATGACTGTTTAGAGTTCAGATTTGTCCAAAAAGTAAAATACTAAGAAAAAGCGTGAAAATTAAATATATTTTTTTTTTTTACTTTCTAGGAATTGTTGTGCCGGAATCTCAGCCTGGCAACCAGTCGGCCAATGAGAATAAGTTGTGGACGATGGAGCAAGCCAGAGACAAGTGGGAGGAATTCTGGGAAGCCGTGAGAAGCTCTGTACTACAAAAACGACCAATCGTATTGCAGGTATGTCTGATGAGCCAGTAAGGAGAATTTGTTACAGATTGCCTTGTCGTAGTATAATTTTCTGTAGTAAGTTTTATGGTTCGTTAATGGCATATTAGTTAAACTGGTGTCAGCATATCAAACTGTGATTTGCTTGCATTGCGAGGGATACATTACTTTGGCATCAAACAGAAACTGAGAAATCATGTCGTTCTCGTGGAACAAGCAGCATCTTGACACAAAATAACCGCAACTGTTCTTGCGTCACCCACACTGTAACGACGATTTTCTTTTACTAAGACGTGACCGTGTGACGATTTTTTTTTACTAAGACGTGACCACGTGACGTTTTCAAAACTGCAGTGTGCGCGTTATTAACAACGAAACGTTCTTTTACATTCACATCTAGGGCCAATTTCATGGCACTGCTAAGCACATAAATGTGCTTTGCACAAAAACTGAAGTCCTGCTCAGTAAAACAAAGTTACCAGCCAAAACTGGGTTTTCATGCTAAGCAAAAACCAGCTGAATACTAGTCGCAAACAGTATACATCACCTGAACATTTGGTTTGTAACACTGATTGGTTAACCAGTTCTCACCGGAATTATTTTAACATCACCGAGCCGAGGGGCGGGATTATTTTTAACGAAACTCGATCTGAAGCGGGTTCAGGCCAATAGTGCCGGGAAGCACACCCATGCATTTTCGGCCTTGCTCGCTGCTGACTGACATTTCCTGCCTTGCTCGCTGCTGACAGACATTTTCGGCCTTGCTCGCTGCTGACAGACATTTCCGGCCTTGTTCGTGGCATGTTTATGCGTCATCTGTTTTGAATCTGGGGAAAACTGCGTTTATATACGTCATCCGGCGCGAACTGGTTAAAAAATTTAAAATTATAATCGGGATGTGTGCACCTGATTGTCTTAACATCGTCACAGCTATACTCAGGTCGCATAAAATCGGGTCATAGCTCAGACGCGCAGCTTGGTCCTAAAAGGTCACAAATTAAAATAGAAAGTCTGTGTGAACAATGCAGCTCTGTTTTTATTTCAGTGTATGTTTCTTCTTGACAAAGACAAGGATGAGTATCGCATTGGAAATAAACAGTTCATTCTACACTTTGTGGAGACTTCAGACAACTCGCAACAAGAGAAGTAAGTTACAGCGTGAAGCTGTGAAATTGATTCCTCAATTCTTTTTTCTCTATATGTGACAGGCTCATTTGCATAGTACCCTGGCACAGCGCCCTCGCTTGATATAAGATATAGATCTCAGTGCTGGTACATACAAGTGGGTCATTCACCCATCAGCATTGAGATGGACAACACATGCATGCACTTTGCAGAGCAGTCCCAAAGTTAAGGCCATCGCCTCATTAGGGCTACAGAGTAACTTGGCTGGGGTAAGTGTATCTTTATATTATATTCATATTGTATTAAGAAGTTATTCTACTTTCCTCAGATTCTTTATGTTAAGAAAGTTACTTTGATTTTTTACTAGTTGTTAATTCAACAGCGATAGTAGAGAATTCCTTATACATTGTACTTACTATAGTTTTATCTCAAGTCTCTGCAGATTGTGTTATAGAAAATGTTCATGCAGATCATTCCTTTTCTTGCTTAGAATTAGAGATTTTTCCATTTCGTGAACTTGGGAAATTGAGTTTACCTTACTTTGATTTATACTATTACTAGTACATGTATTCACTTTATCTTTTAGTTCAAGTTATAGTTAATCCCCTAAAAATAGGTAAAGGATAGTTTTCCCAGTTCTACTGTATTTATGCCTTTTCTAGTAATTTACCACTTTTATATTTACACTCTTAGATTCCTAGTTTTAGAGTATAAATTCATAGTTTCTTTGTCCTGTACAAACTCTCCATAGTGCACTGTAGTATAGCCCCTGTGTAACCCTTATTCCCTTAAGTTGCTGCATATTTAATGAGGTGCACACAGTTTCTTAGAAGTGGCCTATACCCCAGTACAGCAGGGCAGGAAGTTGACCATGAGTTTTATTGCCCTGGCATGGACAAGCTTTATTGTTTATTAGACTTCATGTGCTGGCAGTTATCTTACTAGACTGGCCCACTAGTCCTTTAGGGTCTGATTATATTTATTAGTGATACAGCATATACATGTAGTTTCATTTATTTTGTTTATTGATTATCATCATTACTTCATTCTTCATTATTATCATAACATATTAGATTTACCTTTTTCTTTACTATGTTTTGATATATTCTTTAGTTTTATTTGATCATTATGTTATAAGGATGAGCGGACTGATTTAAGTCTTTGATTTGTCAATTCCATAGCAACAGAGGTCATTGCACTTTTACTTAGTTATTTCTTTTCTTGACTACGCAAGTTAAAGCATTTACATGCCTTGTATTTTCTTTTAAGGACAATGACAACTTTACAGTTAGAGTAAATTGTGTGATTCGCGTGCAAGACATTTCCCTTTTATATTTCTTTGATATTGTTCTTTGCTCACTTGGTACTTTCCAAAGCATAGTACAGTGTACATGTATTTATATGGAAATCGTATTTTGTATCTTTTCAGGTTTTTTTTGCGTGTTAACACCATTAAATGAATCAGGCACTGAACGTACACCATCCTGTAGATCGTGATTTTCTCAGTGTCACATTTGGCGTCGTAGACAGGATGGTGTGCTAAACACTGCAGCCCCAGTCAAGTGAGGTAAAGACGAGCTAAAGAGCTACGATGGAGGTAGAACAGCTGCGAGCAGAACTTGAAGAGTTGAAGTTGGCTCTGCAGAAGAGTCAGCAGGTGCAACAGGTCCCCACCAGTAGTTCTACTGCCCCAGCCGCAAACACGGTGTACATGGCGTCAGGGCGGAGGCTAGACCGCTTCCGGGGGAAACCAGAAAAGCCCAGCGATCCATCTGTTTCGGAATGGGTCAGCGATGTCAAAGGTCAACTGACGGCGAGACAGCTGAAGGGGGGAGACGCGATTGCCTTCATTGTCGACCACCTGGCCGGTAGAGCGAGGCAGGAAATCCTCGGCAGAGGGCACAATATCGGAGGCCAGGAGGAAGTTTTTCGAATCCTGCTAAAAGTGTTTGGAGAAGGGGACACGCTACCTCAGATCCAACAGAAATTCTTTTCCTATCGTCAGGGACCGACTGAAGATCTGTTGGGCTGCTCCCTAGAGCTGGTGGAGTTATTTAACTCCATGATCCGTCACGATGAATCCTTCGATGCTGTAAGAGAGAAAACACTCAAGGGGAGGCTAGCAGAGGCAGTGCGAGACGAAGGTTTGAAGAGGGAGTTGCGTCGTCTCAACATTGAATCTTCAGACCTGAGCTTTTTCGATGCCAGGGATCGTGCCATCGAGTGGCTCGGTACTAGCCACGTCAAATCTCAGAAGGAAGCAACCGTACAAGAAGTGAAGGCTGCCGACAGCGCACATGATGTAAAGGCTCTACTGGAGAGGCAGGGTCAGCAGCTACAGCAACAGCAGCACCAAATAGACACCCTCATTAAGGCACTCAATGATAGACCACAGGAACGCTGGGGTCAACCGCAACCTCGTAGGTGCTATAACTGTCAGTCAACAGGACATATCAAGCGATACTGCCCCAACCCCCCACGAATCAATCCCCATGATCCGCAGTTTGTACCAGAGCAGTCCGCTCCCCGACAGTCAACCCAGCAGCCTATCCACCAGCGATTTGCCCCCCGACACCCAGCCCCCCGACAGCCGTTAAACTAGGACGGCCTGCCATTGTGAGTCAAACGACAGGCCACCGGGTTTTACAAGACAGCGGCTCAATTATTGAGAAGATAGTAGGGGACTGCCCAATAGCACAGGTGAAGATTGGAGGTATCGAGGTGACATGCCTACTTGACACGGGAGCCCAGGTATCCACGCTGACTGAGTCTTGCTTCAAAGAGAACTTCTCCCAGGAAGATTTAGTTGACATTCATGCCTTGCTCCGCATCTCGGGTGCCCACGGTGCTGTAATCCCCTATCTGGGTTATATTGAGCTATCACTCCAAGCGTTGGGGCAAACCTTCGACAAAGTGGGTTTCCTAGTAGTAAAGGACCCGGTAGGCACAGCGATGGTCGAACGTAAACGAGAAGTACCAGGAGTTATTGGCTCAAACATTTTCAGAGATATGAGAGAAACTCTGCAGCAGACGATTGGACCAGGGTTCCTGAACAGCCTGGAGGACAGCTCCAGTGGACCTGAGTGGGCCAACGTATTAGCCCTCTACGAGGAAGTAAGGAGCGCCTCTCTAGAACCAGACAAGCCTGGAAATGTTCGCATTCTCAGTCAGAAGCCAATTTTGGTACCAGCGATGTCTTTACTTGTTGTGCAGTGTTCTGTGAAGCCTGCAGCCGGCAACGATGTCTATCAAGCAATGGTGGAGGAGCTTGATGTACATACCAAACATCTCCCAAAAGGTTTGAAGATCGCCCCGACTCTCGTTAGTGTTGATAAAACTGGCAGAGTCCCTGTCCAAGTAGCTAACTTCAACGACGATGATTTGTACATTCAACCCAGGACCCCAATTGCAGTACACTCCCGTGCATTCCCCGAGTATTGCTTTCCCCAAACCCTTGCGACAGACTGTGAAGTTTCTGCACACAAAGACCCCGAGAGTGATGACGCCACATCCAAATTGATGTCAAGGATAACGATTGGTGAGGACATAAGTGACGAGCAGCGTCAAGATTTGAGAGAGTTGCTGTCTAGGTATGGTGAAGTCTTTAGCAAAGATGAGGATGACATCGGCTTCTGCAACCAGATAGAGCACCGGATCATCACCACAGACGACATACCAGTAAAGGTACCGCACAGACGCATTCCCCCGCACCTATGGCCTGAAGTAAGAGACCACATCCAAGCATCTCTAGATCGTGGCATAATACAGGAGTCTTCAAGCCCATATGCTGCACCAGTAGTTCTTGTCCGGAAAGGCAATGGCAAGCTGAGAATGTGTGTTGACTATAGAGCACTTAATGCAAAAACACACAAAGACGCATACCCACTTCCCCGGATTGACGAAGCACTCGACGCACTCAATGGAGCCAAGTACTTCTGCAGTCTTGATCTTGCACATGGTTTCTACCAAATTCCGGTCGAAGAGAGAGACATCGAAAAGACAGCCTTTCGTGTCGGTACAGGCGGTTTGTACGAGTTTACTCGAATGCCGTTTGGCCTCTGCAATGCTCCAGCAACCTTCATGCGTCTAATGGACAAGGCTTTTGGAGATAAGAATTTCCAGTCCCTGATTGTCTACCTCGACGATATTCTTGTGTTTGGCAGGACGTTTGACGAGACACTCGAGCGACTCCAGATGGTGCTTGATCGCCTGCAGAAGTTCAATTTGATGGTGAAACCCGGGAAGTGCCATTGGTTTGCCAAGAGGTTGAAGTACCTGGGCCATGAAGTATCAGCGAATGGAATTGCACCAGATGCGGAGAAGATCCGAGCTGTGGCCGAGTGGAAAAGACCGACCAATGAAGGTGAACTTCGAAGTTTCTTGGGCCTTGCAAGCTACTACCGCCGCTTTGTTCAAGGTTTCGCTAAGGTCGCTGCTCCACTCCATGCACTACTTGGTGGTCCGAAGAAAAAGAAGGGTAAGAGAGTTGTACCACCTCAGGGTAAATTTTCCGAAGCTTGGAACGAAGCCTGTGAAGTCTCCTTCAATCAATTGAAGTCGCTTCTAACGACCGCTCCACTCCTTGGCTATCCAGACTTCAAACGACCATTTATCCTAGAAGTTGACGCCAGCCACCTTGGTCTTGGTGCTGTTCTTTCTCAGGAACAGGACACTAGTCGTGTAGTTCTTGGGTATGCTAGCAGAGGGCTTAGAGGGAGCGAGCGGAACATGGACAATTACAGCAGCATGAAGTTAGAGTTGTTGGCACTGCGGTGGGCAATAACTGTAAAGTTCCGTGACATTCTGTTAGGGGCCGACTTTGTTGTCTATACAGACAACAATCCCCTGAGCTACCTCAAGACCAACTCTAAATTGGGCGCCATTGAGACCAGATGGGCTGCGGAGCTGGCACAGTTTCGGTTTAGTATCAAGTACAAACCTGGCCGTAACAACACAAACGCCGATGCCTTGAGCAGGAAGACTAATCATGGAAATGAACCACAGACGGTCCGGTTCGAGGAGACTACGGCAGACACTGTACTCCCCACACCCACTTCTACTTATGTCCCACCCGTTCTGAGGCGGCACATAAGAGATACCCTGGAAGAGGCAGGATTGGACGAGGTTCGGGCCAGGCCATCTGTGACGGCGCCCAAGGCAACAGCAACGCTGCCATCCATCCGTACCGAAGACCTCGCTGCACTTCAAAGAAGCGACCAATACATTGGACCACTCCGGCGCTTCTGGGAGAGACGGTGTAAACCACGACCAGACCAGATTATGAGAGAGGCCAAACAAGTCCGTAAGTTGTTGAAATTCTGGGATGTCTTGGAGTTGAAAGATGATGTCCTATACAAGAAGAGGATAGATGCTGGTCAGGAACGTCACCAACTACTTCTACCGTTGGCGCTGCGGGCTAAAGTACTCGATGCACTTCACGGCCAACTTGGACACCAAGACGTGGAGAGGACGACCAAGCTCGCCCAAAACCGATGTTACTGGCCTGGGATGACCACCGACATCGAAGCTCATTGCAGAGATTGCCAGAGATGTACACTTGCCAAGGCCGGTAGGAAGCTACATCCGACAATGGGGTCTCTGATAGCTAAACGACCACTGGAAGTTCTCGCAATGGACTTCACTGTCCTTGAGCCTGGGACAAACAACGTAGAGAACGTGCTGGTTCTGACGGACGTCTTTACGAAGTTCACCCAGGCCATACCCTGCAGAGATCAGAAAGCAACAACTGTGGCCCGTGTCCTAGTACGCGACTGGTTCGTTCGGTTTGGAGTGCCTCGTCGACTACATAGTGACCAAGGGAGAAATTTCGAGAGTAATGTTGTCATCGCGCTATGTAGTATGTATGGCATTTCCAAAAGCCGAACGACCCCGTATCACCCCGAAGGAAATGGCCAGTGTGAACGGTTCAACCGTACACTGCATGACCGCCTGAGAACACTCCCACCAGAGAAGAAGCGACGATGGCCGGAACTTCTTCCCGAACTCATCTACGCTTATAATGCGACACCCCACTCGTCGACTGGCTACTCCCCATATTATCTCTTCTTCGGACGTGAGCCCCGGTTGCCAATTGACCAGTTCCTCCGCGTAGATGACCAGGCAGAAGATGACAAAGCTCTCGAGTTAGATCAGTGGGTAGCCGACCATCACACCCGGATGAGACTTGCGTTTGAAATGGCTTCGAGCAAGACCACGAAGGAGGCTCTGAGAAGACAGGAGAGACACAACGAGGCAGCAGAAGATGTAGACCTTCTCATCGGAACGAGAGTCTTTCTTCGAAACCGGTCCATCAAGGGTAGAAACAAAATCCAAGATGTCTGGGACCACAGACCCTACAAGGTGGTAGGCAAACCCAACCCTACAGGGCATGTATATATTGTAGCTCCACTTGATGAAGATGGTCAGGATAAGACTATCAACAGGAGAGACCTGTTGGATGGTCGGGCCTTGGTGCAGGATGTTGCACCTAATGCAGATTTTCACCCGACAAACGAGGATGTACGTAGCTCATCAGTTCACACTGATGCAGATGGGAAGGAGGATGAACTTCTTTTCATAGTGACACATCCAGAGGAGGCCCCAGATATGCCAGTCATCAACCAGAGTGTAGAGCCAGAGGAGGAACCCACAGCTTCACACAAAGCAGGGGAGCAGCATCAACTAGCATCACACCCAGACTCTACAGGGCAGCTAGTTGATCCAGCTGATGTTCCGCCAGCACACATTCTGGAAGAGGACGAAATACCACAAGAGCCTGTCCAGGAAAACGACACCAGTGATGGTCCAGGTGAGCCACAAGTTGAAATTCGTCAATCCAACCGTACTGGAGCAGGCCATCACTCCAATCTCCATCACCTGCCCAAGTCTATAATCCAGTCGGAGGTACCCGCAATGCTCGCTCCAGCTCCAGCACTAGCTGTGGATCCTCGTGTACTAGCAGACATCAGCCGGACCCAGTTGCTGCTAGCACAAATGTTGGCAGGAGTCCAGCCAAGATAATGTTTTTTTGTAAGGTTTATACCGCTTTTATATTTGTATTAAACGTTTCTTATTTGTTATGTATAGTTAGTGGAGGTTGTCGGGACGCCAACCTTTAAGCAGGGGAGTATGTGACAGGCTCATTTGCATAGTACCCTGGCACAGCGCCCTCGCTTGATATAAGATATAGATCTCAGTGCTGGTACATACAAGTGGGTCATTCACCCATCAGCATTGAGATGGACAACACATGCATGCACTTTGCAGAGCAGTCCCAAAGTTAAGGCCATCGCCTCATTAGGGCTACAGAGTAACTTGGCTGGGGTAAGTGTATCTTTATATTATATTCATATTGTATTAAGAAGTTATTCTACTTTCCTCAGATTCTTTATGTTAAGAAAGTTA
This sequence comes from Crossaster papposus, assembly GCA_037893245.1. Taxonomy (NCBI): domain Eukaryota; kingdom Metazoa; phylum Echinodermata; class Asteroidea; order Velatida; family Solasteridae; genus Crossaster; species Crossaster papposus. The sequence goes on along the minus strand of JBAIAA010000072.1, from coordinate 242,407 downwards.
CTTTGATTTTTTACTAGTTGTTAATTCAACAGCGATAGTAGAGAATTCCTTATACATTGTACTTACTATAGTTTTATCTCAAGTCTCTGCAGATTGTGTTATAGAAAATGTTCATGCAGATCATTCCTTTTCTTGCTTAGAATTAGAGATTTTTCCATTTCGTGAACTTGGGAAATTGAGTTTACCTTACTTTGATTTATACTATTACTAGTACATGTATTCACTTTATCTTTTAGTTCAAGTTATAGTTAATCCCCTAAAAATAGGTAAAGGATAGTTTTCCCAGTTCTACTGTATTTATGCCTTTTCTAGTAATTTACCACTTTTATATTTACACTCTTAGATTCCTAGTTTTAGAGTATAAATTCATAGTTTCTTTGTCCTGTACAAACTCTCCATAGTGCACTGTAGTATAGCCCCTGTGTAACCCTTATTCCCTTAAGTTGCTGCATATTTAATGAGGTGCACACAGTTTCTTAGAAGTGGCCTATACCCCAGTACAGCAGGGCAGGAAGTTGACCATGAGTTTTATTGCCCTGGCATGGACAAGCTTTATTGTTTATTAGACTTCATGTGCTGGCAGTTATCTTACTAGACTGGCCCACTAGTCCTTTAGGGTCTGATTATATTTATTAGTGATACAGCATATACATGTAGTTTCATTTATTTTGTTTATTGATTATCATCATTACTTCATTCTTCATTATTATCATAACATATTAGATTTACCTTTTTCTTTACTATGTTTTGATATATTCTTTAGTTTTATTTGATCATTATGTTATAAGGGGGGAGTCGGGTTGGTGTAGCGGTTCTTTCCTCGCCTTCCACCACTATGACCCGGGTTCGAATCCGGCCTGGGCCAATATGTGGATTGGGTTTTCAGTCCCTGCCTGACTCCGTGGGTTTTTCCCCAGGATATTCTTCTGGGGTTTTCCTCCCACCTCTAAAACTGTAACTTCTTCACATTAATTGTTGAATGAAATAAAAAATTGTTGAATGAAATTTGTTCCCGCCGTGAATATGGCCATTGATGCTGGTACGGCGTTAAACCCTAAAAACTCACTCACTCACTATGTTATAAGGATGAGCGGACTGATTTAAGTCTTTGATTTGTCAATTCCATAGCAACAGAGGTCATTGCACTTTTACTTAGTTATTTCTTTTCTTGACTACGCAAGTTAAAGCATTTACATGCCTTGTATTTTCTTTTAAGGACAATGACAACTTTACAGTTAGAGTAAATTGTGTGATTCGCGTGCAAGACATTTCCCTTTTATATTTCTTTGATATTGTTCTTTGCTCACTTGGTACTTTCCAAAGCATAGTACAGTGTACATGTATTTATATGGAAATCGTATTTTGTATCTTTTCAGGTTTTTTTTGCGTGTTAACACCATTAAATGAATCAGGCACTGAACGTACACCATCCTGTAGATCGTGATTTTCTCAGTGTCACATTTACATGAGGCAAATTTGTCTGATATCTGAAATGCAGTGAAAGAAAATTGATATTTGTGCTTTGTACACACAAACCAGATAACAAAATCCCTGAAGCGATGTTAGGCGAATGCTCATTCTGCTCTTAAAGGGATCGTATTTGTTTGGTAATTGGAACCCACTGTTTGTTTCAATCCTATATAGTTATAGATATATACCATAAAACTAACCTGTAAAAATTTCATTTCATAAGGTGGTAGCGATTTTGAGATATTGCCGAAAATCTGGAGCGGTTATGTCCACGCAGGAAGAATAATCTGCATTGGAATACACACTCTGAGAAACGTCACTGCAGTAACGCTTCTCTGATTCAAATTTTTGGGGATAAAAAGTGATATCTGTTTCCATAACCGCAGTACTTTGAAGTGAAAAGTTTCTAAAAATGCATTATACTATCCAAAGCTGCTGTACTTCTTACCAAGTAGGTTTTTATTGTCATTAATTTTTGGAGTATTTACCAGACGTATACGATCTCTTTAATGAGCTTCTTGCGTCTGTCTTGTTGTACGTTATTTCATGCACCTTCAATGTGCGTTTGATGATCCTCAATGACCTGTGACACACATCATTGTGTATATGCGCAGTTGAAATACGGCGAACTAGCTTATTAACACGTGAGCATCATGCAGCTATATTCCCCTGCTGTGCAAGTAACATTAAAATTCACTTCAAAGTATTTTGCTTTGTTTGGCAGATGCTCTTAATAATCACTCTTGGAGATAGAAGGCATCAAAGAACGTGTCCCGTATTTACACAATCTTTTATAAAATACCTGAATAAATCTCTGTCATCTGATTGGTTGATCATTTGAACACTTGCATTTAATTATTTGTTCTAATGCATGTCACCTCCGCATTGCAAACAAAGTTCTTTTAAATGGTTCTATTAAACGGTGAATAGAACTTCCATTGCACGTTCGCGCTCTGACCAATCGGATGACGAGGATTTAATTATTCAGGAATTGTATAAAACAAATAATGAATGTTTCATGTTCGTGCAATGGAAAGAATAATCCCTTTTGGTGACAGATGGTATGTTCTATTTCACTCGGTTTCACCCGGTGAAACATTACATCTGTCACCTCATGAAATTATTATTACCATTGCACTCGCAAACAATAATTATTTTGTATAATATCAGATGTACTAGAGACACAAATAAAATGTAACCCCTAATTTATGAGATGAACTTTGTTACCATTTTGTTGACAGATTCCATAGTTTTGCTGAGCTTCCCTACCTGACCCTGTACGAGGGTATTTTCTTGAAGAAAGCCCATGCGGAGACTTACGTCATGACCTTAAAACGGCTGCAGGAGTCTACCGACCAGTCTGGTGTCAAGGCCAACAGGCATAGGCAAAGCATGGAAGACAGTCTGGCATCCCTACAGGAAGAGGAGAAGGATGATGGGAGTGATCTGGTTAATACGGATGAAGTCTGGGTACCAATCAGGTAGGCTGCTTGAAAGTTGCGGGTAGAATCATTTACTTTGTCCGGGAGAAGCTCTACATTTGTCCTGTACATATTCTAGGGAAATGTTCGTTAGCAACTGCTTGACTCACCAACACTGTAGCAGGACGATGCACTTTGAACCTTTACAAGACAGTGGTCAATTCTTTCCGTGGAGACACTTTCCGTTTAACTTTCCAAAAGTTATGTGTGGGGATTTTATTTGCAGAGAGAAGTTTCAGAGACAGATAGCGAAGTGCCACCCAGTCAGGGACACCTTTAAACTTGCTCATCTTACTCTTCTACTGGCATTGTCGGACAGGTAATTAGGTCACGGTCTGTTTTATTTGTACAAGGTCAATCTATGACCAGATTTCTTGAATGTGTGACAACTGCACTCGATTTCACGAAGCTATATGATGCGTCGCAGCTCGTGTAAAGCGTCGCAACTCACGACATGTCGTACAATTCATTTGACAACGGATTGCAAAACATCACAACTTAAGATAAGATGTGTTTTTTTCATAGCTGGCTTTATGCTATAGAAATTAAATTAACAAGTGTAAAATATCGAGACAATGTGTAATAAGTTTACGTGGTACCTTCATCGAATCAGTATTAATAATAGATCTGCCTGCTACTCCTTATACCACCCCAAACTGCCCCAGTTCTGTTCTTATGGTTTAAATACTCAGGACGTATGATAATGTCTCGTTGATGGTTTGCAAATAGTATCTTCTCAGCAATATTTGGTGTGTGTCTTTTTATTTTTGTTTTGATGTCTTAGGAGTGCTCAAGGCGCTGAGGTAAGGGTTGAGTTGTATCGATTCCTACATAGCACAGCAGCCTCATGGCAAGCAGCTCTAGTGCTTAACCCGGCCTTGCAAATGCTACTTACTACAATTAACCATGAGGTAATTAATAAGACCCATCGATGCACGGTGTGGAACAGATCCCCTTCCCGTCACTCTCAAAATCACGAAGAATCTTGAAAAAGTGTTTCAATTTTTCCAGTCGGGGGGCACAAAATCAAGAAATTTTGTTTTAAAAACCACACAAAATCAGGGCAAACTTTGGGAGTTCGACTTTGCAAAAAAAAATTAAAATAAAATGGTGCCACCACAAAAAACAACGTATCTTAAGTTTGACTGTAACTTTCAAATAAGGTTTCCCACTGCATAAGTGCTCATCAGATAAATTTTTTAAAATCGACAGAAAAAACACCAGAGCATGAAGGTGGAGATTTGGTTTTCACTTGAAATTAAAAATTACCTCCTTTCGGCACAATTTTCTGTTCGACGCATTAGACTCAATGTTGCCAACAAGTAGATTCTCACTCATTCAAGTGAAAATAACAAAATGAATTTGTGTGTGTATACATGTTCAGTTTAAATATTCCTAAAGTTTGGGATTCAAAGTGTGATGCTTGATTGTTTTTTGTTTTGTCCCCGTCTTATTTGCACTGACGCAGAGCGAAGCAGATCGGAAGTTTCTGAGCCAGCAGTTTTTGGAGTATAAGAACAAACTTCTTATTACCATCAATCCTGAGTTACACGCCAGGTCATCGGAGCTGCAAGTCGCTCACAGACTGCTGGGTAAAATACTGCAGAAGAGTTTAATACCGGATCCGTCAGATGCCAGCAACGTGATCTTAAAATCATTGGTGAGTATGAGGTACTGAAGGATCATGTTATAATGTAACATGGTGGCAAGTGTGTCAAAGCACTCGTCTCTCACCAATGTGGCCCGGGTTCGATTCCCAGCTCGGACCATATGTGACCGGCTCTACAAAAAGGTGTATTAAGTTGCACTATCATGTAATGGCCCACTCAATGTTGAGAGGGTAAACATTTCATCAAAATGTGATTTTCATTTTTTTGTCATGAAGGACATCTTTAATACCGTTTAAGGTTTCATTAAAAGAAATGTTGATTTTGATGAATAAAGTGGAAAAAAATACCATTTTGTGTGCATCGTTCTGTTGTAGTACAACAGAGCCGGCTATTTCAAAGCCCGTTTTCTCAGTTGTATAATTTGAACTCTAAGGAAGTAATCAATAAGTAAACACGTCATATCTCTAAAATGAGAGGGGCTATGGAGCTCTATTATATACCAAATGAAAGCTTATATTGTGGGCGTTTCAACCATGTATATAACTCAATTTTTCTTTTGCGACTTAATACAACTTTTTGTAGAGCCGGTCACATATGTGAGTAGAGTTAGTCGTTGATTTTCTTCTGTGACATGAGAGTTGTTTTTTTAAGTTTTCCTGTTTTCCTACCGCTGCAAAAAAAAAACATTTACGATCTTTGGCTGTGCTCCGTCGTCAGATATACCGACCTACCGACCCTATTTTGAAAGGCATGTAATCGGAAGCAGAAATATTTTTAATTTTTTTGCTTTATTATTATTATTAATACATTTTTTGCAAGAAACATTACAGACATATATCAATGCGTAATGAATATGATTGTAGAACTTTTTCATAACGGTGAGGGATATTGTTGACATTTTATTTTCACTGCTATTTCTGTAGGACCTGAATACTTTGCAATACGTACAGAATTACTGTACATCACTACAGCTGCTGATGACAGAAGACGCCATGTCTTTCTTCAAGCGCCTGAATTTTAAGGTATTTGGAAACACTTCAAATTCATCAAGTTAAAATTGCTCTTTAAACTGTACTTAAAAGTTCAGTTGATTAGACACTGAATTAATGTGCATAGGGTTGCTGTGATGCTCTAACATACATTCATGCATGCATCAAAAATACCTCCAAATAGGCACTTAGGGAGACAATCCCATAGAGATGTACACAAACTTAAAATAGTCCTAACTTGTTTACCCTAACCCTTTTCTCTAAGATCTTCGAGATTTATGCTATTTAGACCAAAATCTGTCGTTCTAGGACAAAAATAACTCCCAAATATTGTTTTTTAGGGTAGCTAGACACTTAGGGAGACACTAAAATGTCTCCCTAAGTGCCACTGTCTCCTTATTACCTAAAAACCTACGCTAATTTGACTCCCCAAGTGCCTATTTGGAAGAATTGTGCTTATAAATGCGCTTATAATAATTGTGCTTATAAATGCAGAAATTCTAGTGTGTGCACATTGGCTTATTTATGTGTGAAATCTGTTTCATGGTATTGCTAGCACATGATATAGTATGATTCAATAATTGTACAAATGTCATAATTATGTGACCTGATAATTTGTTACTCTCATCAAACACTAGATGCATATATTGGGTTTTATCTTTCACCTACACCTTTATAAATACTGATCACCGAGCACCATATATACTGTCTTTCTGCAAATATGTGACCTGCTCCTACAAAACCAGACAAAGTGTTTTTTTTTTAAAGTGAGATATTGTTATTTTCGTTTAGTACACTGTACTAAACGAAAATAACAATATCTTCAGCTTCCATTTATTACCCAAACCACCTTTATACCATACATATACTTCCAATTTTATGAGGATTTTAAGACTGCGTGGACAATTTGATGTACAATGTATTTGGGAGATAAATTACCACTTTTAGGACACAGTTTTCCTCAATAAATGCATGATTTTTGTACTTTCTCATCAATAAAGTTGCTTAACTGAGGGTTAAAGTATACATATTAAAGAATACAAAAATAACGAAAAACTAAAATCAATGTCCGCCAGATTTTTCACCCCATCTCAACTTTGACGAGCTGTATCTCGAAATAGCCTGTGCGACTTATGTCGGGTTTCGTAGGAGCAGGTCACATTTCAACTTCGGCAAATTTGACAATAAATTAATTCTGCCATTTTGCAAAAAAAAAATCTCGTAGATTATAAAGTGTGAATTACGTCACCTATCTTAATATTTTCCAACCATGCTGGGATTCTGCTCTGTTTGCTTGCTTGGCTGCTGTCATTGTTCTAGACTTTGGTGAGTGGGTGCAGTGAAGCATTCATCATGAACGTTGCCAAAGCAACTAACTTAGGCAAAAAGAAGGTATGTCTCACGTAAAAACTATTTAACAAAGACGAAAATGTTATTACTACACAATAAAACATTTCTGTTTGTGAAACTTAACAGTGACATTTATCATTTAAGACAAGGAAAACAAACTATTTTCTGTGGTCTTCTCCTTTCAAATTAATTATTCCAAATAGGCACTTGGGGAGACAAATTAGCGTAAGTTTTTAGGTAATAAAGAGACAGTGGCACTTAGGGAGACATTACAGTGTCTCCCTAAGTGTCTAGCTACCCTAAAAAACAATATTTGGGGGTTATTTTTGTCCTAGAACGACAGATTTTGGTCTAAATAGCATAAATCTTGAAGATCATAGAGAAAAGGGTTAGGGTAAACAAGTTAGGACTGTTTTAAGTTTGTGTACATCTCTATGGGATTGTCTCCCCAAGTGCCTATTTGGAGGTAATTATTTATTGCAATAATAAAATTAAGTCATTGATCATTGTTAAAACAAATCTCTATTGAGAGCTAGAAGGTCGTTATAGCAGTCAGACATTTTAAATCATAAAATCCCCAAATCATAAAAATCATTAATATTTTGGTTGGAAAAAAATAGAAATTAATTTTTAATATTAGTCATTTTTTTTTCAAGCAAATTTTGTAAATCAGGACCTTTTGTCCGGTGTCAGTTTTTTGTTTTGATTTATATCCTAACACTTATTAAATCCTCCAGAAAAACAAAATCGGTAGCTTTTGGCAAGTTTCATTTAGGTTATTATTTTAGGTCATAAACACCAAAGTTCCTGAATTGTCATTTTGTGGGATTGGAGAACAAATATTGCGTGAAAGCTGGTTGGTTTTTGCATTTCATTAATTTTTGGTAATGTATATTTAATTTTTTTCCTAGCCACAACCAGTTAAATCTACTAAGAGTTCTAGCTCAGTCACAGCACAGACGTCTAGCCCAGCTAATAAGATGAATCATGGAGTAGAACTAAAGGAGATTATACAACAGAAGAATATTGGTTGGTGTATTAAGACACAGTTTGCAACATGAGTAGGGGTGGGCATTAATGAGTTACATGAATACTGGGAAGTGATTAATAAACACGAGCATCCGGATATCTACTTGTTGTCCAGTTTGCATCGGATGACATGTATACAAGCACAATTGTTCTGGAATTCAAAACGGATGACAGATAAGGCATACAAAAAAATGTTATGTTGGCGTAACCCGACCGACCCGGCTAAAAATACGGCCGACCCTGGATATTTTTTTTTTTCAAGGGACGAAATTTAATGATTAAAATCTATATAAATCTAGTTATAAATACGTTTGAAATCATTTCTGACCGTTTCTCATTGTTGTGTGTGTGGATTGTGTATATATCCCGGCTAACAGTGAGACATTAGGTTGGTTTCCTTTCAACCAGATGTAATAGGATAAGTAAACAATCCAAAACATGACATTTTTGAAGATTTCACGACAGAATGCCCCCGCCCCTTTTGCAATGAGATTGAAGGCTTGGATTGTGCACTTTGATTAGCCCTGACACAATTCAACTTTTTAGTAGAGGTCATTATGTTGTTATATGGAATCGTTAACCAATTCAGCTAAATTGCTATCACTTTAGAATGCAATCTTTCTACTGTTCCATTTTCTGTTTCTTTCAGTTATTGATGTTGAAGAGGTTAAATCCTTCAGTAACTGGCCTCGTATCATGGTGACGGAGGCTGTCCTCATGCAGGTAAACGTTTCCCAAACACCCACTCCTAAAGATCTCACTTTTAAAATAATAGTTACACATTGCAAATAGGCAAAGAATTCCACTAGAATTTTGTTAATTGTCCAAAAATTACAGTGAAGTTAGAAAAAATAGTTCTGGCACATACCACTTAGTGCAATTCCGGGAGCTATGATGAAACTTTGCATTATTTGTAACCCTGTTTTTGCCAAGGAAGATTTTTCATGCTAAGCAAATTTATGTGCTCAGCAGATGAAATTAGTACCAGGGTGCTGGCTAACTCGTAAAAGTGTAGAAGGTTCTGCAAAACATTCCGTTCTATTCTGGTTTGTTTGCAGTACATGGTGGACATCAAGCTGGACCAGGTCTGGCACGAGTACCTACAGGAGCTGCTGACCGGTGACCATCTTCCTCCGAACCCCTACCCTCGTCTGGTCACCGTGCTACGCCAAGCAGCTCACAGGTAGAGCAGAAAGAAAAAGATTAGTGGTCAAGACAGAAAACAAACAAGTAACTGCCGTACATTTATAAGGGGTTCCCACCGCATCTTGGAATTTTTTTTCATGAAATGGTGGAAAACTGTTTATTGTTTTGTCGAAAGAGAAAAAAGGTTTCCTCCATTTATAATTTTTTTTCCCTTGCACCCAGAATGCAGCTCTGTGCGGAGACTAACACCTCCCTGTCCACCAAGCTTCTACGCCCAGATCAGACCAAATTGGTTGACCGTATCAACTCCATCCACCGAGTGTCCAGCGTAGGAGCCCACGGTCTTTCCCCTCGCACCCTTGCTGGGCTCGACGCTGACCCATCGGGTTTCATCAGGATTGCCAAACTGATGGATGGGTTGACCAATAGGGAGGTGGTGGCAAGAAGGGGACCTTTCCAGGTACCCAACCAGTTCGCGCCGGGATTATTTTAACATCACCGAGCCGACGCGCGGGATTATTTTTAAAGAAACTTGATCCGAAGCGGGTTCAGGCTGATAGTACCGGGAAGCACACCCACGCATTTCCGGCCTTGCTCGCTGTTGACAGACATTTGCGGCCTTGCTCGTGAGGTGTTTATATGCGTCATCCGATTTGAATCTGGCGAAAACTTTGAGTTTATATACGTCATCCGGCGCGAAGTGGTTAATCAGTTTGCATCGGATGACGTGTATACACGCATAGTTTTTCCGGAATTCAAAACAAATGACGGATGAACGATGAACACGTCATGAGCATGACCGAAAATATGTCTGCAACCGGCTCACAGCAACTGAGGCCGGAAAAATGCCAGCAACCGGCTCACAGCGAGCGAGGCCGGAAATATAAGGTTGTGCTACCCACAGATGACGGCCTAAACTCATTTCGGACTGAGGTTCGAGAAAAACAATCCTGCTCCTGGGCCCGGTCAATGTCAACTTCATCATGGCGCGAGCTGATTAAAAAGTGTCTAATCGTGGTTTATTTTTGCGAAGTACTGACGTAATATCATATACAGTCTTTGATTAGCATTTTTCAAGTTTTCCAAGAGCTTATAAGAATTTAAATCGCACGTATCCACGAGTGGGGGGTGTTTAGGATATACTTAGTTGTTCCACAGAATCTACTGCTAGCGTGGTCATCGTTAACTACAGTGGATAATCAATAAATTACAACTTAAAACACTTTTTTCTTCTGGAACTTCGATAATTAAGAAATAAATACTTGCAGATTGAGGTGAGTCTTGCGGTTGGCCAGGGCTGTGCATTTTATGGTCGTCTGGTACCCTATCTCACCACACTGCATCTGTATGAGCATTACTACATCAAAGGGAACATGGGAACTGATGGCGATGTCATCCAACTATACGCCAGACTACGTGAGTCGGAGATTGAGCAAAATCTGGGTTTTTCCTCTTTAAAATATTGTCAGGATTCTTTTCTACTTTTGCATCTAACTTGAGAACAGAATATTATGAGCACCTCATTAGCATTAACTTTAATACAAATCATGAGTGTTTTAGTGTGTTTGTGCTACAGCCTGCTTGTCAGAGACCGTCTGTGGGGGAATAAAATCCTAAATCCAGTCTTATTTTAGGATTTTAAAAGTCAGGGCCCTGAATATCCGCTGACAGCAAAATCTAGAAATTAAGCCAAAGTTTGTTTATACCCATTTACAGTATATGACAGTATCAGCAGCATGTCTGCCCGGAACTACTACGTAATCCTGGGTGTGTTTTTTGAAGACAGCGGCCGTTACATGAGCGAAGCCGATTTGGCGGATGATAAGGCAACGTTCTTCTCTCATGTGGTAGATGCGGCGAGAAAGAAAACAGACATCTATTTGAAGGTTTGGTTTTTGTAGTTTTGGGGTTAGAATGTACAAAAAGGATAGGTTCCCTGAACAAAAGGGCTGTATGCATGAAATTTGCTAGTCACCTCTTTTCCTTTGAGACCCAGGTTCGAATCCCACCTGGGTTAATATATATATATTTGCAGGATACATATACTATCGATTATACCTCGGAATATTCTTTATGGGTTTTCCTCCCTCATCTAAAACTGTATTTTCTTCCCATTTTCTTTTCTCACTTGCCCCACAGTTTAATTCCACTTAATGGGCTACTCGGTTAAAAAACAAAAATTTAAAGGGTTCTGATACTGTTGCATCCAAAACTGAAATTCACTATTCAGCTTGATGTCAAATATTGATGCACTCTATTCTATTATCCATGTTTGCTCAACCACCTGTTTGCTCAACCACCTGCCTGCATGGCATGCATTTATAACTCTCCCCTATTAATGACTTTTTATCTCTGCATGTTTGAGTTGTGACATCAACTATCTGTTGTTTTCTCTCAGATCTATCAGCCAGTAGGCTGGCGCTATCTCTGTATGCACAAACACTTTGTCCTGCACTATCTGTTTGTCGATAATACTGAAGACAGGTGAGTCGGTCATTCAACAAATGTCAGGATCTTTCGTTTGTCGTACATGCACGACCAGGGCCCAATTACAAGGCTCTGTATACCGTGAAAATCTAGATTTACGATAACCACTCTCTGTCTGCGCTTACAGTACTTGCAATGAGGTTAAAAGGTAAACAACATTTAAAAACAGCAAAAAACAAAAATGCCAAATTATTATGAATACCTTGACTGCAAGTGAATATTAGTCTCAAGCATCCTGTGAAATCATGGCATCTGCTGTGCTGTCATTTTCACGAAAAGTCGACTATCGTTGAAAGCTCTGGTACATCATTGACTACAGAATAGCTGTAGGGCTACTGTGGGTGAACCTGACGTGTCCCAATTTGTTGAATTTGATTAATTTAAACATTTGTAACTTAATTTCATTTGTAGGCACGAATGCTACAGTCCTGATTACCCATCATCTGTGTACCAGCTTGTCTTCTTATCGCAAGTACAGGTAGGTCCTCAAGTTTACAAGAGAAAAACCACCATTTTGCATGTTGTAGCAGTTTTGCTTGTTGGATGGAGCAGGAATCTAACCTGGGACCTCCAGACCACCATACTGGTGCTCGACCAACTTGGTTTAGGCAGTTGCCTAACTTTGAAAGGTCGTACGAAAGCGAGCCACCTGAGTGTTCTTGTATCGTATTACGATCGAGGATCGAAACACAAAGAAGAACAAAGGGAACAAAGGATCCTCGAAGGACGGTTTGCTTGTCTGAATTCGGTCCTCGATCGTTGGGGCAAGCGCTAAGTAATGTGGTTAGGGTATAGTAAAGGAACAAAGGAAAACACAATATCGATCCTCGATTGTTATGTGGTTTACGACTGTGTGTGCCATCTGGAGCGTGGTGTTTGGACCTGCTACCTCCAGATTGCCATTCCAGTGCTCTACCAACTTAGCTATCCAACCCAATGTTTGTGGTTACTATTAAAAAAACAAGTTTTCACAACTTGCATTTTTCTCGATGTGTTTAAAATGTCTGCGGTTTGTCTGTTGTATCTGCCTAGGCTTCTGCACACGCCCGTTGTGGCGGGGCCAAGCAGCTGGGCAATCTTGAGAGTGCCACCAACTTGCATCGCGCCAATGAGTCGCTCTCCACAGACATAGAGGCGGCTCTTGAAAAACACCGGGTGATGCAAGCATATGAGCTTATCCTCTCTAAAGCACTCATCAACAAGGTAAAACAAAAATCAGTTTTGGGAAAAAATACACTTTTAGCATAAAAAGTCACTTTTGGGGAAAAAGGCAGTAACTTTTGGCAAATTATTTGTAAAACTACAAAGTGTTGACACCTCAAAAATATTCAAAATCTCCCATTTTATTCCTGTAGGATATAAATCTGATTGTTTCTGCCTGGAGGGTTCTACACAGCGTAGCCTATCAGCTTCACTACATCCAGACAATCAACCGTGATCTGCAGGCCTTGGTCCAATTTGCTCTGGACTTCCCCAGTAAACTGAGCAAAGCTTCAGCATCCACACTGTCTCTAGCCAAGGGGTGGGGCAACAAGGCTAAGGGAGAGGCTGAACCAAGCAGTCAGGTATCAGCAGACATGCATGTGTGGCCCCTCATAATGGCCCAAAAATGACGTGTCAAAGAGAATAGTTAAGGACACTGGATATTTATAAAATGAAATTCAACATTGAGTTGTATTCGACCTCCTGCAAGTTGTTTCACAAGTTCAGTCACAAGTCCTTTCATAAAGCCAGTCACAAGTAACTGGATGAACAGTGACAAAGAAATGCTTTTGTCAAAGCTCGTTTCAATAGATTGTGATTTGATTAATTTAATTGGGACAGGATGACTTGTGACGGACTTGCAGGGACTTGTAACGGACTCAACCTCATCCCCGTCTGCAACTATCCTATAATTGATTACGTTTGCTTGTTTTTGTCATTTTTGTTTAAGAACCCTTTCACTGAAATGACCCTTAGCAAGTTTGTCAGCGTCTACTCTGACAAGCTGACCAGCATTCTACAGGAGCCTTGTGCCTTTACCGGCTCGTCTCTGCTTGACTTGATCCAGGACAAACTAAAAATGATTGTTGATGTAGATAGTCAGACAAATAGACAGAGCCTGCGCATTGAGCAAGAGGTAGGCAGTGCACTTTTTGCAGTTTATAAAATGTCTTATTCGTGTGTTTTGTGGTTTTTTTTACTATAAAAATAAGGTTTTGAGAAGCAACCTTGCAACCATGGTCTGGTCCAAATAGTTTACCCCACCGTTGTCAACTAGCATGGATTCTAATTAAATTGAGTTTAAGCTTCTTAAACTATGGTTAGTTACTACAGTTAGTACACTTTTAGTTTATTTTCCGAGTCAACGTTTTCTGTGGTTATTTTTTTCCATTTCTTGATTTTTCAGACTATTTCTACGCTGAAGGAGATCTACCAACTTGTTCGTCCCGTTGAGGACTGGACGTCGTTTGACGTTCACAAATCCATATCTCACCATGGTAACGGCTACACATCACCTCAGGAATGAAGCAGCCTTATCAATAAGACAAACGTTTCAAGTTGCTTTTGTTCATCCCAAAAGTATTTGATGCCTGCTCAAATATTCCATTCAAGTTGATTTTGTAGAAAACCTTCCTACACTTGTTGTTATCAACATTTTCAATGTTGCTAGTATCGTGACTTTGGGCATCTGACTAGCATCCCTGAACAAAGGTACTGACAAATTTTATATTTATTTATTTAAATCAACACTCAACAGCTGGGAGAAATAACCCAGAATATTCTTGAGAAAACCTACGGAATCAGGCAGGGACTGAAAACCCAATCCACATATTGGCCCAGGCGGGATTCAAACCCGGGTCATAGCGGTGGAAGGTGAAGAAAGAACCGCTGCGCCAACCTGACTCCCTTTGGAACCGCCAACACTTAGGGCTGGATAGCTCAGTTGGTAGAGCAATAGGACAGTAGTCTTAAAGTCCCAAGATGAAACATGTTGTAGCAAATATGCCTTTGAGATATTGTAATTAACGAGTGTTAGCATTCCCACTGTGTATAGGTGAGAATATTGATGACAATGTGATATAATTTGGCGGTAAAGAATCTCACTAAATGTTTATACAAATTGTTGTGCAATTTTAATTAGGATTTTCATATTGTCTATAAAATGTTTTGTAAGATACATGTAGTATAGAGTACAAGAGTGGTACAAATATTATTTAGACTGCCTGAATAAGATGTATATCCAGGCAGCTGAGCAAATGATTGTCAAAGATGGTATATATTCATAGATTTTATATTGCAGTTTATGCACTTTATTATCGTATATTTTTCTAGTTGCGTTAGGATAGTTGACTTATAGTTAACCAGTTTGCACCGGAGGACGTATATACACGCAGTTTTCCCCCAGATTCAAAACAGATGACGCATAAACACGGTGCGAGCAAGGCCGGAAATGCGTGGGTGTGCTTCCCGGTACTATCGGCCTGAACCCGCCTCGGATCAAATTTCGTAAAAAAAAAATATTCCCGCACCTCGTCTCCTTGATGTTAAAATAATCCCAGCGCGAACTGGTTAATAGGAAGTGGTGAAATACATCGGCTCAGTAAAGGTTTTTTTCTGGTTATTATAAATAGTTAAGACACGACCTTTCAAAATATTGTTGAAAGAATCTGGAATGAAGATGAATCAGGGGCCTTTACAGAGTTGTTTTCGAGGGAATGACTGTTCATCACCTCAAATGATACAGTAATGCAATTTTACATCTATATAGACTCACATAAAACTTCTAAAGTCTTGCAACTTTTTGTTTTACTTTTGGTAGTTTATTTAAATATTAAGATTATCTTTGTACACTTACACACAAACGTAATAGTATTCAAGTCATATTTTACAGTACATGTAATGACAATTATTATTAACTGTGCATCAGTGTTTAAAAACATTACTCTCAATAATATAATGGGTTTCCCCCATTTATTGAAAATGAATATCTACAAACTGAAGGTGTGTATATCGAGTCCGGCACAATTTAAAATTATCTACAGTTCTAAAAAAGATAAACCTGAAAAAAAAACTTTAGAAAAAATATTCTTTCAAGATAAGTTAGACACAGAATATTTTCTTCCTGTATATTAATTAGGGTACATTTTTAAATGTTTCACTCGACAAAATCAATTTTCTAGTGTTTATGCAATCCCTTGTCAAATAAAAACAAAAAAAGGTTGCCTTTGTTGTGAATGTTATTTGAGCAATGCATGAATACAAAGTTGGAGTTCTGCGATAAATGGACAACAGTCGACCAACATTGTCCTTGTGGTCTGAAGCTAAGTTTATACCCTGTACACAATGAGTACACACAGCTCAATGAGTCCATACCACCAGTGACTATAATACCAATCATTGATTATAACGCCTCCCCTTTTTGACACTGTCGCATGTCAATCATTGGGCAAGTCGATCACTAGCTCCTCCCCTTCCTCCTCCCCTCCAGTTGCTGCCGCCTTAGATTTAACATTCGTGGGAGTAGTCTGTCTTGCTCCTACAGGCTTGGTTTCTATCGTCTCCCTGAGAGGGGACGGGGAGGATTTACTGGTGTACGTAGGCTTACCCACTGCCATGGTCTGGGCAGGGGAGGTCTGGGTAGATGTGGGTGGGTTGAAAGGCGTGGGGTACACAGATGGGTGTAAATACGGCGTTGCCTTTTCTATATCCCTGCATAAACAAAGGGATGAAAACGATTTTCTTTTTACAAAATGGATGTAACATTGAGAGTTTTGCATATGAAGCACGATATGTGGCAGAGAAACCACCCCCCCCCCCCCCCCCCCCCCCCCACCCTCTTTTGTGTTGACCATTGTGTTCCCGGAATCGCAAGAATTCTTTTTAGGTTTCAAAGGGGGATGTGTTAGGTAACAATAGTGTGAAGTGTGTATAAGGTAAAGGGATAAAAGGGGGGTACCCCTCTGCCACATATTGTACTGGGTATAAAGTGGTGGGTTTTTTTGGGGGCGGGGGTTATTGACACGAGCTTTTAAACAAAATTTAAACACCATTTGGGCCATTGCTGAGTACTTTTTAAAAGTGTTTTGAGAAACCACTGTTAGCACCCACTGTAACAAAGTAATCTTGTTTAAAGCAAGGAGGTACTGTAGCTACACTGCATGAACAAAGCCAAAGACAGAGACGAAGCTAGGGTTTGGAAAATGGCCCTAGAATCTGCAGATTCTAATTGTGACCCAGCATGAGTAAATGAGACACTTTGCGGCAAAAATGAAAATTGAGATTTTGATTTCATCATTTAAAGCTTGTTTAGCTTTAAAAGATGAAATCAAAATCTCAAATTTTATTTTTGCCTCAAAGTGTCTCATTTACTCGTGCTGGGTTACAATTGTCAAATCTTATTATGCAATCGAAATACCCATTTGGTTTTATTATTGTCTTACTTTTTATGTTTCTTCTTGCCCTGTTTCTCCGCCTTCTCACCAGCAGCTGCCGCGGCAAGGCCTGCCATCATGAGCGCCCCCATGGCGCTAGAATCCCCTGAGAGCAGGCTGGAGAACTTAGAGGGATGCTGGGGGGTTAGGGGCTGGCTAGGGTTAAATCCTGGCAGGCCCATCCCTGGGAACAAAGACTCCTGAGAGTGCATCGGAAGACCTGAACGGGAAAGGGGAAAGCCTGGTAGTACGGTTCACCATCAATCTTTTGGTACAATTCTTGCTTTATTTGCCGACCTAGAGACACTCGTACTACAAGCAATTTTCAAGTTCCCACTTAAAGGTAGGATACATCATTGGTAATTGCTTAAATTATCAGGAATGGGTGGATTTTTTTTTTTTGGGGGGGGGTGTATTTTATGGTAAATATCGTTCAACTGACCTGTTCAAAATGTTACATTCATGATGCCAGTTTTTTTCGCGTTGCCATTCGACGATTTGGATTTTTTTTATTAATAAAAAATGTGGAAACAATTACAGGATATCTAGCGATATGTAACTGTAAACCTTACTATAAGTAGGACCCAACTTTTGAATCCTTTTTTTAAAAGCTAAATACAAATTTCCAGAATATATAATCTATGCACCTACCTAAACTGACCAGAGGACTCGCCGACATTTGCACATTTGGAGAACCAACTTTCATCAGGTCCATCAACTTTGAATTCTATAAGACAGAATATTTGAGTAAACAAGTAAATAAAGTATTCAATTTTTCAAGTAAATCAGATTTTTCAATGTGTACTGTACTTATTAATCACCGAGCCGACGCGCAAAATTATTTTGAACGAAACTTGATCCGAAACAGGTTCAGGCCGTCAGTACCAGGAAGCACACCCATGCATTTCCGGTCTTGCTCGCTGCTGACAGACATTTCCAGCCTTGCTCGTGGCGTGTTTATGCGTCATCCATTTTGAATCTGGGGAAAACTTGGCGTTTATATTCGCCATCCGGCGCGAACTGTTTAAGCCAAATGGAACTATTGGGAAAGGATCTTACATTGTGAAGTTGCAGCTGTTGTTGCTGCTGCTGGTGTTGTTGAGATGCTGTATAGTTAAGATTCCCAGGCAGGGGTTTTCTGTCCCCCGTTAGGAGCGACTTCAGCTGTCGCTGTTTCCGTTTCTTGGCCTTGACTTTGATTGGCTTGGCTTTCTTCTTTTGCTTCTTAGTTTCGGAGCTCTGGAAAGAAAGATGAATGCACGTTGAAAGCAGCAATCAGAACAAAATGATGCCAGCTTTACCCAAGATCAATTTCAAAATACAGCCAGGCAATATATGTCCCTAAGCAAGATACTTTAATACAAGTGATTCAAAATGGAGGTGAATATCCTGTCTTATCTTTAGTACATTGTGGGGCATTTGAAATGAGGCATCAAGGGCTATTTTTTTATTCATTTTCGTATTAATTTTGTTGCCACGCCTATCTGATTTAACGGCTAAACATAAACAATGCAGGGTAAAGCCTACAAACTAACTCTCCGTTAATAATGCTTGCTTTAAAATCAAAATACTTTTTTGCCATTCAGCCTTATTCCTCCTAGTCCTAAATTGTCTAGCTTGTTTTGGATTAAGTAAGATAAAGGTGTACCTTCTTGCTTTCTTTTTCGCTGTCTGATGACGCCGTGGAGCCGGAATCGGAGCTGGAGCCCTCCACCCGTTCGTATTGCAGGAGACGGTCCAGCAAAAAGCTTTTATCTCGGGAGATTTTCAGCAGTTTGCGCTGGGCCCGCCTGAGTTCTTCTTGAAAACATTCTTGTTCCTGGGAAATTGTAAAATTGTGAAACTGGCGAAATAAAATTGAGTTCAGAAAGGATGCCTTAATCATTAGGGGGAGCCGGAGGGGAGGGGGGAGGGGGGGGAGGGGGGTAGGGGGGTAAATCAATAACTTACATGACTGAACGCTAGTACAAAAATGACATATGTGTACAACTTTTTAGGTTTATATTAAGCAATATAAAATAAATATAGTAGTTTCTCGTCCTAGCGTGCATTTTGTTTTTTGCTGCCGCATCAAATAATTTTTTTTATTTAAATTTTGTGTTTATTAAAAACAAAATAATTAAGAAAACAGCGGGGTTTTCACATCAACCGCTGACTCAGCACTTTTCTTTCAGCGTATTCTGCTATAAACAAATTTAAATAAATATGTCAAGGGGGGAAAAGCATCATCCTCTTTTTTTCCCAAAAATTTGGACAAGAAACTTTTTTTATTTTTGCTTTTTTGGGGGTTAATAAGTCGAGTTGCAAAATTTATTTAAAATTAAAAAAGGAAATTACTTACATAAATCAGAAATCTAAGTTTTCTCTTGAGTGCTCTATACTTCGCTTTGCTCTCTGTCGACATTTTATTGAGAACAATTTTCGTAATTTTGCTGTAGCTTGTTAATGTTTACACTGTCACTAATTTACAATAGTTTTGTGTGCATAAACAACACGGCACGTATACACACACCGCAGAATGAACGGGGGCTTGGGGACTAGACAGTCGGTTATCTTCACTGGTATCCGCTCTCTAAACTGTTTTATAACGCAGTTTTGTATTGCAGGCCGTTTGAGGTTGACGATTACCAATCTCACAGTCACAGCAAATCGTTCGGCCTCTTTTTATCCTACGGGAATTTAATGTAAGCATGATGGTGATTTCGACTAAACTTTAATCGAACAAAATCAAGATTATTTAAAAATCATCAAGGGAAAAAAACATAGGATATGTTTATGGAAGGATTGACGGTTCCTAAAAACTTGTCTTTTAATTGTAATAATAGATTATAATATGGAAAGTGTTAAACAAAAATTGTTAAACAAAAATAGCTAGCACTGACTGTAGCACTGCAGTAGCCAGTAACGCAGTAACGTATGTAATGTGTGGGAAGTCTATGTGTATACTAATATTATCAGTAGGCCTATTTGCAGTAATATACTGTCCACATGTGCACAAGGGATGGCGCTTAAATTTGTAATAACGTAAAGATGACATTGTATTTACACGAACGCCATTTGTTTTTACGTTAATATGTTAATCAGGTTCCCTTCTTTATCTCTCTTTTTCTTTTACATTTCTGACTTTTGTTTTTTATCTTTCAGTTTCACCTAATGCTTATCATTATTTTTATTTTTAGCATGGGGGACGAGCAAGTCGTCAAGAAAGGGAAGCGTCACACGTCCCGCCAGAAATGGCTGGCGGGTGGCGTGCCACGCTACAGCCGTTCCCAGATGTATGAACGGGCTGCTCGCTACAAAAAGAAACATGTAAGTAGAATACTGTGAGCGGTACTCCTGGAAACGTTAACGTCGGGTTTTATTACCAAGGGAGCTTCGTTAGTCTGTGACGTGTGTGAAAGGGCCTAGTCTTATATTCCGTGACTTTTTCATTTCCAGGTGGCTGTCAAGAAAGACAGGAAGAGACCAGCTGCCATGGTAGAAAAGGACATCGGCGGGGAGAAGAATGGCGGAAAACGTCTGGTCCGAGTCCGCAGACTGGTAGGTGGACGGAAGATCTTAAAGGGTTAACATAAACTGAACACCTCTGGGGCCAATTTCATAGAGCTGCCTAGCACAAACATTTGCTTAGCACAAAAAGTTCTGTTATTAAGTAAAATGTTACCAGCCAAAATGCCATGTGCTTTCCCTGCTAAGCAAAAACAGCTGAATACCAGTAACAAAAATATACATCACCAAAATGTTGTTTTGAAATTTGTTTTAGCCAAGGAACAATTTTCATGCTAAGCAATTTTTAAGGTGCTGAGTAACTTCAGTAAGGGCAGAGTACCAGGCAAATGCGATATGTATTGCACGACACTGGTTACCAGCATATGCAAATAGTGTTTATGCTTATTGGTTTGTTGTTGTTGTGATGTGTTGATCCATTAAATTGACCTACGGCTGATTACACGAACAAGTGCATAACTTATGCCATCTGTAGAACATAACGCAACCATTTTGTTGCGCTGTAAACTCGATTGTAGTATTCTAAACAACGCATTTTAATAAATCTAAACATCTTTAAAAAGGTTAATGTCAGCATTTTCAACAGCTGTTTGTGTATGATTTTGTTCAGTAACAAAACTATTTTAAACCACCTCCACCAGAAAATGTTGGCATATTTAAGAGTTGTAAAAAAAAATGTTTTTCAGTGCAGGACAATTACATCTGGCAAGGTTAGTTGTATGATGGCATTAATACCACAAATTAAACCAGTATGTCAATCTGTGCATTTCCTAGATCTTCACCTTCATGTAGATTGTCCCATTTCATTGTCGCCATTCTTTTTGAATTGTCCAGCCCCGCTACTACCCCACTGAGGACCTTCCCAGGAGGCTCAACAGCCGCAAGAAGCCCTTCAGTCAGCACAAACGTAAGCTGAGGAGCAGCCTAACCCCAGGCACTGTGGTGATTCTCCTGCGTGGACCCTACAAGGGAAGGAGGGTCATCTTTCTCAAGCAGCTGGCCTCTGGTCTGCTTCTCATCAATGGTGAGTCAGTGAGACTTCGTATTAAACGTAGCCACATTCTGACAATAGACATAGGCCTTCTGTTAACCATAGTTCAGCTATTTTTGCTTGGAAAGAACGTTGCAACCTGACGCTGCTTTTTCCTTCATATACCCTCTCAATGAAGGTCAATCAGTGCAAAAAAATTGAAAAAGGACTGAGAAACATTTTTTATTTTGTTAGGAACTTGTTCTTGACTCTACATCAGGCCTTCATTTTAATAAATCTGAGGAGAGCTGTGCATCGCTCTCCTTAAATCAAAAGGTGAATTAAGGAGAGTGATTTTAAAATCGCTCTCCTTAAATCAAAACAATGAATTAAGGAGAGTGATTTGCTCTCGCTAACAAAACGCAAGTTTAACTCTATCAATACCAATGTCGAGTTTACTCGACAGCGCAACGCAGTGTGCTTCCGTACCAATGTCGAGTTTACTCGACAACAGAGTGCCTCTGTTTTCGAGAAGCTGCATTATTTTCGTTTGCTGCCCTCTGTTGTTGAATTTTATATAGTCAGGAAGTCAATTGAGCTAGCTTTACAATGGTGTATAACGCGTGTGGGGTTTCCATTACGATTTTCCGAGAAAAACACGCGCAACAAATCTTCTTCTGTTTTGGTTGGACAAAATATCACCATTATGGCTGATCGTAACGCGGAAATACTAGCATAGTTATTTGCTAATAGTGACTCCGATATAGATTTGGAAAGTTCTGAAGAGGAACTTAGTGAGGATTCCAATGAATCTAGTGAAGTTTCTTCCATGTCTACGTCGTCGTTTGACTTTGATATGCCTGGTCATAGTGCTACTACAACGGCCCGCCGTGGACGGGGTGCCGGTGGTGGACGAGGTGCCGTTTGACGCGCCGGGCCTTGGGTAGCTGGTGTCGCTGGTGTATTTTTATATAACTACATTTTGTTCTATTTGTATAACAACTAACAGATATGAAAGACCATTTCATTGCCTACAAATAATATACACAATGATTTTCGGTAAAACGAAGTCTTCAAATGGAAAATTGAGGTTTACAAATAGTAAACGCTGCAAGTTGCATAAAACAGTGCGTTGTGTGAAAGAATGCGGTACAGGGCAGTGTGACCCCATAAAACAATGCGGTATTGAAAGGGTTAAAGGCCCTGGACACTATCTGTAGTTACTCAAAATGACAACCAAAGGTGTCTATGCCTTTAATAAACACATACTCAAGAAAAGGAACACAACATTCACCAGTAGTTCAACTTTTGGTTAAGAGAATGATGGCGCTTTCCCATCCAGTGACATTTCTCTCTCTGTGACTTGTATGGCTTAATTAAGCGCGAATTAGTCTAGGCCCGTTATGTCCGAAATAAATGGAATGGGCGAACACGAAAGACTAGATGACCGTTGTTGGTATCTGATGTGATTTTATTTGGGGGTGCGAGGAGAGAATTGTAATCGCAAATTCTCTTGTGTTAGCAATAGCAATGCTTTCGTGTCTTTACTGTTATGACAGGCCTCAAAGTTCCCGGCGGCCACGACGGCCATGGCCGCCGGTGCCCTTCATACTGGCCGTGGTGCCTCGAGAAAATCTGACATTTTTACGGCCAAAAATGCCTTGCCCTTTTTCTCCGATGGCCGCCGTGCTCTTTTTGAGATCAAAATTAATGTTTTTATGTCGGCGATAAATGGCACACGGCGATCGCCGAGACGGAGTATTTTGTGTGCAAATAAAATTCCCCGCAAAAAATAACTGGATTATTTAAAACCGAACACGTACTTTGTACACCCACACATGTACACCCATGTATGCTCTGTATCACACACGCACACACAGAGCGTCAGTTGCTGCTTCATAGCTATTTAAAAACTCACGGACAGACGGGCGGGGAAGACGGCCGGGACACACGACGTACACACTGTACTAGGGCCGGGGGGGAAAGCCACGCCGCCAGCAGCAGCAGCAGCATGTGAACGATGCAGAACGACAGCCTTGCGTAAGAGAGACGCACATTGTTTATTCCAAATTTGTACACGGGCCGGAAGTACTTGCTTGGTCCCCCAACGACCGTTTGAGAACAATTGCACTGGTACTCATCTTGCAACACGCGTATCTACGCATGGTTGTCGAGGTTGGCGCCCGGCTAAATTGCACTGTACTGGGACTGTGCTTGTTCACTGATGTTCGTAGATGTTTGTGCACGTAAATCACGCATCATGTACATGTACACATGTATATTTGCACATGACATGTGCCCCTTCGGGATCAAAATGAAACCCGTTCAACTGTCACTCGCTTTATACTAGGGGTTCGGAAAACGTGTTGAGTTAAAACTCCGCGATGTTTTCGGGAAAAATCTGGGGCCGAACGCGTGGACGGGTGGATCGGTTTTTCTCGGGAAAAGTTTGGCGGAGCAAAAGGGCTTCATTCACAAAAAGTATGAGCTGTCGTACATCTACCCTACTGCTATTTTATGTGCATTATTCGATAGCTGAAAGTCAGGGGTTTCAAATGAAGGTTTTACTTGCAGTTTCTGACATAGAAAAGTCGTACAATTTGGGAGATAAACATTGGTTAGATTGGTTAGATTTTCGGCGCACGGACAGTCTGTGTGTGGATGTCTTCAGTCGCGGTGAGTTGGGCTGAATACTCTTAGGAAATTATTTTAATTTTACATTTTTTAATAGAATAATTAAAAAAAATTATAAAATTAATTAATCCCCCCCCCCCATTTTTAGATGGTGAAAAACAAAAAGGAAATCAGAGGGGGGCCTTGGTGCCCTTTCGTTAACTTGCAAGTTGGCCTTGGTGCCCTACCTCATGGCCTTGGTGCCCTTTAAAAATTTGACCAATTCAAGGCCAAAGTGGCCTTGCCCTAAATATTGCGAAGTTTGAGGCCTGTTATGACACTCATCAGTTGCAGGTAGGTGATTCCATGGTGAGGAATCGGTTTTAACTCGCAAGGTGTGTGGGTTTGGTGTGGTACAATCAATGAACGTGAAATCCAGGTATTTCGGTGATGTGCGGTGATGGAAAGATTTTTTTTTGGTTTTTGTTTAGTTTTTTTTTTTTTTTTGCTCTTGTTAAAATTGTAAGGAGCGCTTTTGTTTGCTCTCCTTAAATTTTTTAAGGAGCGCGGAGGAGCGCGAGCGCGATCGCGCTCCTTTAAAATGAAGGCCTGCTACATATACTTTGTACACAATCGCGGAAGTAGCGTCAGGATACTATGTTCTTTCCTTTTACTTGACCAACCTAGCCCACCATTGAAAGTAACAATCAGTTGACTCGTTTGCAAATTGCTCCTTGTGCATAGGCATAAGATGCATCAGGATCAAACCATCGCTCATCCAGTGGTCCTCGATTGAACTTAGTTCAAGCTAGTTGAGTTAATTCATGATGTACATGACTTTTCTTTTGTGTTTCTCACGCCAGGTATGATGTGCATCATGCTGCATGTTGCCCTATATATGTTTGTTTCGTGTACACATCCATTATGTCTCTGAAGAAGATCTTGTTAAGATCGAAATATTAGGCCCTCTTAACTTATTTGATTTCTTTCTTATTCTCCCGCACAAGGTCCACTGAAGATCAACGGTATCCCCATGCGTCGCATCAACCAGATCTTTGTCATTGCCACCCAGACCAAAGTGGATATCAGCGGCGTCAAGATCCCCAAGAGAGTCAACGACGAATACTTCCGTCGTAAGAAGCTGAGGAAACCAAGAAACCAAGAGGGGGAGATCTTTGACACGGAAAAGGAGGTGAGAGAGAGAATACACAATCAAAAAATGTTTTATTCGCAGATCCTAAAATCTTGACCTTGAATTAGTTTATGATTTGTGTCCTTTTACCTCTGTGCATAAATACGGAATGTTTGTTAGCCACTTTTTGATTGCATTATATATAATCCTAGGTTCTATTTGAAAAATGAGCACCAGATGGACCGGTGGCTGAAAATCACTAAACCAAACGATCGATATACCGAACAAAATCTGTGGATCCTGTGATGTTCCTTATTGCAGTGTTGCGACTGTACTAGGTCACATATTCATTAGATAACCCTGTCTTTTCTTTCGACCCTCTGCAGAAGTACGTCGTGTCCGACGAGCGCAAGGAGGACCAGAAAGATGTGGACGGCCAGCTGATTCCTATCATCAAGAAAGAAGCGAGCCTGAAGGGCTACCTACAGATGCCCTTCTACCTCAGCAACAAGCAGTACCCTCACAAGATGAAATTTTAGGGCAGCCCTGAACTCTCGACAAGCTTTTCATCATAAACATGTGTGGATTTTTCCCTAAAAAGACTAAAACCACCAATCTTTTGCACAGGTCAACCAATCCATCAAATTGTCTTTTTGATTTGAGGGGCACCTCAAACTGTACTGTTGAAGAAATGTTGCACTTGGAAATTGACTACTTGTCTGTCATTGATTAACCCCAAGAGGTTTAAATAAAAGTTTATGGGTTATCAAACCAAATGACCAGGTGAAGTGTATCGATTTTTTGGAGTTCATTGTTGATAAGATCAGGTTATACCCAGCAAGATACGAGACCAAGAGACCCCCCCTTAATCCCACATGCCTATCACTCCAGACTAATGTCGCCTAACGCAACCCCCCCCTAAAAAACCGAAACAGAATTTCTGAGAAACCACAACATTCCACAAGCACAAGGGCCAATACAAAGAGGTGTGGGGGGGGGGGGGGTTCCCTCCATCTTATATCTTGTTTCATATCGATTAGGTGTACGTTTTGGTTTAAACAATTGGAAAAGATGCAATATTAGAAGGATTAGCATGGTGAACTCGTGTAATACCTGTATACCCAGCACGATATGTGGCAGAGGGGTACCCCCCTCTTATCCCTATACTTTATACACACTCAACACTATTGTAACCTAACCCATCCCCCTTGAAACCTAAAAGGAATTCCTGAGATTCCGGGAACACAATGGTCAACACAAAAGAGGGGGGTGTTTTCTCTGCCACATATCTGCTTCATATGAATACCTGGTATCCCCAAACTGTTGGAGTTCTGATCATATTATGACACCAAAGTCAATGCGTAACCATTGCAGTAGACGAGCATTTGGCTAGCAACAACCCGTTTCCATGTAGATTTAAAAGGAGGCCCTTGTAAGAAAACGAAGCCTATGTGAATAAGGTGTTTCACGGTAATATGTGCCATCTTGTTAACGCGCGCACATTTTAGAATGAACACATGATGACTTGGAAGCGCAAACGTTTTCGATCGACGATGTGATGTGTAAATCGACACAGCAATGCATGAACAAGAAGTCGCGTGTTACCGTGAAAGCAAGGGCTACTTATGCATGTCGTTTCAGATTGCCTCCCTTTCTGTCTACCATAACGACATTGTGCATTTATAATTATCAAAATGAATAATGGTCACTAATTGCGCCTGTTTTATGCAAGTACTTGTACTTTTTATTTGCAATGTATCCGACTTGCGCCCGCTGTACTCCACCTGCGCCCAGTTTATACTTCTCTTTTTATTTCCAATGTACCCGACTTCTACCCGACATGCGCCCGATAATACTTCTATGTGGCACCACCGTATAGCCTCATAGTATTATACCACTGACAAAACAATACAAAACAATACAAAACTTGCAAAAAATCTCCAAAGAACTTGGGCAATAAATGACCGTAAAACGGCATAAGTATGGTCCTTCAACTCGGCCTTTCTTCACGACAGTGTACGTTTTGCCAAAACGTACATAACATTTTAGTATTTCTATTCCTTTGTTCGCTCATAAGCGCGCGCGCCCCACAGACGCACGCGTTTTATTGTTTCAAAATGTGGTTGTGTACAGCTAGCTAGCCTCGATCGACGCGTGCGCGTCCTTCACTAAGATCGCGCAAGGCATAATGGTAACAAGGTTCGAAGTTCCAAACAAAGAAAATCAAACATTTTTTTGTATCAAATGGGCTGTTTTTATTTGTGTTTATATTTTTTTTTAATTGTACATTTCAATAAAAACAAACGTTCGAAAACGTAAGCTATTTTTTTAATATGGAAAGGCATTTTTAACAATGAAAAACAAATGGGTGTGGATGAACTAAAATATTAGGCGAAACTGCTGTGTTGTGGATTCTATGGAACGTTTTGGCGCTTTGGCAACGGACGCAAGGCGCGGTACGTGTTTTGTTTTGGCGCGTGTTCAGTGTGATTTACATCTTTATTATTCCTAACCCAAACTTGAAAACGACCATCTACCAGATAAAATGAACCATAACATGTATCTCTCTTCTAAAAGGCTTAGCTGAATTAATTCCCACTGTTCAATTCACGAGAGAGCTGGTTTCAAACGCACATTTAGGATTTAAGGCCTAATCGGTTTTCTTTTAAAGAATGACCGAAGAAACTGCGGAAAATTCTTCGGAAGAAGCAGCGCCGTATTACGATCAGGAATTGCGAGTCTTGGGCCCGCCTGCCGTCAGCGAAGCTATCAAGAGACATCAGAAAGAACTACAGGCGGAGCCTAGGAAGTGGAAATCAGTGAGGTAAATAAATAAACCGTTTAAAATTGTGTTTTATTTATGAAAAGAAGGCCTATAGGCACAAGTGACAAAGAAACAACGAAAAAATTTTAAACAAACTTTTTAATTTCATTAGGCTATTGAACTTTATATCGGAATAGTTTCTATTCTTAGAAGAAGAAAAATAAATTTTATTTTAAGTTTAAGTTTTCGTGTTTTGATATGCCTAGAACTGAACAATACTAATGAGAGACATATACTTTCCAGGTAAAATGTTGTTGAAGTTACGAATTTAGTTTTAGGACTGGCGCCAGTCATGTAGTCATCCTGCGGCCACGCAGCGCTTTTACGCGCTTTCTACTAGAGCACTATATAGAAAGCGCGTAAAAGCGCTGCGTGGCTCAGGATGACATGTAGTTCGATCCTTGAAGTTGAAGTTGTTTTTAATCCGGCGGTTAATCGAGAACAACTCGAAGCTAGAGCGCGTGGGTTACTGATGTCAAATAATTGCGAATTACGTTTTCTGGTGTTGCTGGTTGGAAAGTTGCACCCGACCCCCCCCCCCCCCCCCCCCCCCCCCCCCCCCCCCCCACTCCCTTTTCAGCCTCCCGCTTTGCTCAATGAGATCGGAGCCAGTATTATATCTGCGAATGCTCAGAATGTGCGTGTGTTTACATCAGTGCTGTGTTTTTACATGGAGTTTTATAAGCCAGCGCGAAAGTGGTGTGATTTCAGTTTTCTGCACGGCTGCCGAGCTGTAGACCTGGTGCTTCGAATCACTGATTGTTACGATAAACATAAAAGTTGTTACGATAAGCTACAACTTTAAGACGCAAATGCGCCATCCATGCCAGAAACAAGACTATCCGAAAACAAATTACTTGAGTAATTACTCCAACAAACAAACAAAAATGGCAGATTTCCACATTGGCGGATGACACTGGTTAATGAAAATTGTTTATCCGCATATTGTTAAAAGACGCTAAACGTTCAATTTTGCAACACCTAAACAATAAATCTATTTGTATTAAAAAGGTACCAACCACAAATAGTCACAGTGATTTGTCATTAAATGAAGATATCATTAAATACAAAATCTGCACTGATTTTCGTACGCGGGCGGATTCTATTTCACGTAGAGGTGTTGCAGGGCATCAAGAACTGTGTTCATTTTTTTAACAGGTCATTTCTTAAACTTGCGACGTGACTGTGTACAATCCTTATGCCTACTTGGAAAACCACCACCCTTCATTGAAAAAAAACCACACAAAGAAGTCATGTTACAAGTGTTACTCTGGACTCTTAAGTGATAACAATTTTGCCTGTACTTATTTATCGAACGAAAGGAGTTGCTTGATGGAGCCTATGGGACTGGCAAAACTTGTGGGTGTGTGCCCGAAAGTGGGAACCAACAACCCGTACCTGTTCAAGCGGAGACAGCTGCCGTTGACAGCTGATGGCTCGCTTACTGTGAGTATTGATATGTCTGGGTTGTTTCTAAATTCTATTAAATTTATTGAAGAACTTGAAGAACAGTTCCGTTTTTTATAATAGTTTTTTCCGTCTGCCTGAATTTTGCAAGGAAATATCCTGCCGCCATTTATTTTTTTATTTTTTTATTTTAATCTTAATTCCTTTAAGTTGAAGGTCTTTTATTGCAAAAAATAATGTTGAAAATGAAATAGCATAAATTTTGGACTGGGAATTATTTTCTATTTTGCTTGAAAATACTCATTAACTCTTAACTTTTAAGTAACTGACGACCACATGTGTAACCATTTATTTTGCATCTCAATGTTTTTCAATGTACAGATGGTGATGGAGTTGTCGGACATCAAGTATGACCAGTGCGACCACAGTAAAGGAAAAAACAGAAACAGACATGCAGGAATAGATTCCTTTATTGAGGTAAAGTACAGATGCCGAACAAATATTCTGAAATCGGGCAGTAATTCTGAAGGAAACATTTTGACTTTTTGGTTTTTCTCATGCAGGCCATGTATGTTGTTGTATTGGCAACAGATTTCCAGACAAAATAGCCTGGAGGATTATAAATGTAGGACAGAACAAAATAACTTGGGGAAAATATAACAAGGATTTGTTAATGTTTTTAACATTCACAGAAGTATAGTGACTTAAGCCGGGACGAGCTGGCAGCGGCCGTCAGGATTCCTAGCAAGGAACTCTTTAGTCTTACCATGCAGGAGAGTGTTCCTTGTGTTGGCTGCCGGAGGAGGTAAGCATCCCACAAATCCCATCGAACAAATTCTATCAAAATGCATACTGACACAATCTTATAGGAGACACTGTCTCATTGAAGACACTGTCTCATTTGAGAACTCAAGTGTAGATCTTTCAAAACCCATCAGCAAAATTCTATCAAAATAAAGATACTGACTCATTGGAGAACTGTATATCCCGCTAATCCCATCAAACAAATTCTAGCCAGACACTGACACAATATGTAGAATTGTAGAACCCACTAATCCCATAGGAGACGCTGTCTTATTGGAGAACTGCAGATCTCTCAAGCCCCATCAATCAAATATAAGTGAAGGTACTGACTCGGTGGAGAAATGTAGATCCCACAAATCCCATCAAACAAATTCTATCAAAATGCACACTGACAGTCCCATAGGAGACAGTGGCTCATTGGAGAACTGCAGATCTCACAAACCCCATCAATCAAATTCAAATGAAGATAGTTTTGCGAGTAGTTTATTCAGTTCATTGCATCTTGAGGTAATGTTTTACTTGTTGCAGCATGGAGCAGATGTTTACGAGACTGCGAGACCAGCATCATGTGAGGGCGCTAGAACCCCTGGTCATCACTGGCCATTCAGAGCTGTCCCTAGTAACGGATCTGCTGTACGATCCCAGAAAAATGTACAGCCTCTTTCATCTACACGGGTAAGTGTAGAAGTGGAAGTGCCGTGGCCTAGTTGTCTAGAGCATTGAATTCATGGTCTGCGGGTAGTTTTGCAGGTTGGGGGTTCGAGCCCAGCATGGGCTAGGACACTTGAACACATAATATGGGTAGAGGCATTATTAATGCCTTGCTGTGAACTAGTTACCCATCCCAACCCTATTCGTGCTGTGAAGAGATCACAATGTCTTGTTTCAGTGTGAGGGGCTGGTTCTTCCACACTTTCCTCTAGTCTAGTAGCCCACAACTCGAGTGGCCTTTGGCCTTGTGATGGGCGATTTGCATTTGATAAAAATAGGGTGTCCAAATTGCCTTGGATTGAGAAAAAAATGGCCATCCAAAACGGATATATTTATGTTTTTAACATAACAATTGTATAACAAAAATGAATAATAAAAAAGAGCGAATTTGAGTGTCTGACCGTTCTCAGTGCTGTCATTTGTCGTCAGTTGATTTTGTAATTATTTGGTTTCAATTCACATTTATATTTTGTTTGGTAGAAACCTTTCTATCATTGGAAAGCTTACTCCGCTTGGAGTCCTGATGTCTGTAAATTAATAACTGGTTTGGTGTTCTTTAGGTCCAAACTCGACGATCTAGTCAACATGCTACACAAGAACAAGAAGAATCGACGCTGCTTACTCCATTCACTAGACAACCATAAAACCAAGCAAATATCGTAAGTATGCGCCCAGATTTCAGAGACCCTGAACTTAGAAGACCCTGAATTTAGGAGACCCTGAATTTAGGAGACCCTGAATTTAGGAGAACCTGAATTTACGAGAACCTGAATTTACGAGAACCTGAATTTTTGAGAACCTGAATTTACGAGAACCTGAATTTACGAGAACCTGAATTTACGAGAACCTGAATTTACGAGACCCTGAATTTACGAGAACCTGAATTTACGAGACCCTGAATTTAGGAGAACCTGAATTTAGGAGAACCTGAATTTAGGAGACCCTGAATTTCAAAGATTCTGAATTTCAGTTTTCCAGTAGCATAGTGGAAATTTCCTGAAAGTTTTGCCTTCATGGATGCTTCAGTTTTAAGAGCTCGTAATCCTCTGAAATCTTCCAATTTTGCAAAGAGAATTTTGGAGAATTGAGGAAGTTTGGGATTGATATCCAAAAGGTCCTTATAGGCGAAGAGTACGTCATTATTTTTTTTATTAGACACAGTGATGGTTGGAGATTCAGGCTTCCCAGCCAAATTTGAAAACGAATCCCCAGGAAGTAAGGAATTTCGGTGGCTTTGATATTGTGATTATATTGAAATTGCAGGACATGGATTGACATCTGGGACGTGATGGAGACACCTTGCAGGGAAGAGGTCACCTTGGTTATGGCGTCTAGTCTACACAGTACAACAGAAGCATACCTGAGAAAACACAGGTAAATTCATCAAGAGTCTCTCATTGCGTAAGCTGTATGCCTAGACATTTGTCCTCGATAAGACAAATTCTTTGACATTTGATTTTTGGGAATTGCATTTTGGAAAAAAAAAAAAATTTTGATTTAATTCTTCTATTTATTTGCTTGATTTTGTGGTTCTTTTATGATTTACTGAACTTAGCCTGGCTACACTTTGTACTTTTTGATTGCACACCATGAACTATAAAAAAATTGCACTGAACAAAAAAATACATGAAACTGAATTTACCAATCAATTAACGAATGGCAATGAGTATTTGAATACATTCAACCAACCCCATTATATTTTGACATATTGAATTAAAACAAATAAGGTATTTGACAACAGTTCAAAAGCCATAAAACCATTCATAAATTTTTTTTTTAATTGGGATTTGATTTTAGTTTTTTTGATGTGATTTAAATCGTGATTTAAATCAATCAACCCTGGTACTTGCTTGAATATCATAGAGTGATGTTTTAATTATGCAGAGTTTTATTTCCTCTGTCTGTTGAATGATTCTGTTGATGCAGGTTCTGTGGGGAATGCAAGATGAAGGTCATGCGTGCCTACAGCATCCTGGTTGGGGAGGTCCAACCTTGCGAGGAAAAGGGGTACTGCAGCGCACTCTATGAGGGAATACGGTGCTGTTCACGAGACAAACACATTCACCTGTTGTGCGAGACGGATTTCATTGGGCGGCTGATTGCCAGAGCGGAGCCAGAGCTTAACGGCATGTAAGTCCAAAGTTTGTCTGGGATTTTAGGGGGTTGCACCCTCAAAAATAGATTTTCAAATTGAATTGATAATTTTCTAGCATTGCATTTGTTATGAGCTTTCAAATGAGATATTGCACAATAAAATCGGCCAACGGCAAGTAATTAATTTTAAAATAATCAAATTTGGAATTATGAGCGTCCTGGGGCCAATTTTACGAAGCTGCTAAGCACAAAAATTTGCTTAGCACAAAAAAGTCTTGCTCTTTAAAAACAAGTTATCAGCCAAAATTCTATGTGTTTTTCATGCTAAGCAAAAAAACAGCCGATTATCAATCAAAAACAATAAAGATCACGTGAATATTTGGTCTGTAACCTTGTTTTTACCAAGGACAAATTTTCATGCTAAGTAAATTTGTGTGCTTAGCAGCTCCGTGAAATTGGCCCCTAACCGTTCTGACCGTCCTTGCTTAGCATTATTGTTTATTTATTATTATAATTTTTTTAAATTTTAAGACGGAGAGAAAGACATGCTAAGACCATCGATATTGCCCAAGAGGAAGTGCTAACATGTTTAGGGATACACATATATGAACGGCTGCACAAGATATGGCAGAGTCTACGGGCTCAGGAGCAAACATTCCTTCTTCTGTTTCACGTCGGGGTGCAGAAACTGGAGAAAGCACTCGAGGTGAGTTCTGGGCCGTTTTCCAAACACCAGCTTCAAGATGCGTGAAAATAAATTTGTATTGAAATTGAAGTAACTCCGTAAACGCAGTTTACATGCCACAGTGACCAAGAGGCTCGGTGTGATTGAAAATTGGCTGACTCGCTGACTCGCTGACTTGCTGACTCAAGGCTGACCACCAACAAAATAGCAGATTGATCAGAAATATGCAAGATATTGTTTGGTTTTAGTTGGTAAATATGCACGATGTAAATTTGTCTTTGCTTTTGTGAAATTGTCCTTGGGGCCAAAAAGCACATGTCCAAGCTGCAACAGGTCAGCAAGGAGATGAAAGTGGCATACTAGATCAAGCATACTGACCAATAGAGTGAGAGGATTGGTTCATGAATATGCACATTCTTTTGTTTCTGCTCATGAATATGCAGATGGCCCTGGAGGCCAAACAGGGTATGTCCAAGGAGATCGTGGAGGTGGACTGGCTCAAAACACACTGACCAATAATCAGACTGAATTGGTTTATGAATATGCATGAAAGGACTATCCATTCTCTTTATTTCCGCTCATGAATATGCAGATGGCTCTGGAGGCCAAACAGGGTATGTCCAAGCTGGAGCAAGTCTGTGAGGAGATAACGGAGGCCGACCGGCTAAAGCGGCAGAAACGAGACCAGAAGAAACAGCGGCGCAAGGCTCGCAAGAAGAACAAGAACACTGTTGATGGCGGGGAGGCCGAAGAAGAGGGACAGGGTCATCTTGAGGAGCTGGGGGAGGGGAAGGTGGAGCACAAGTGTCTTCATGAAGGGAGTGAAGGAAAATGCTTGGTATGTTGGGTTTTTTTTGCTGTTAGAATCAAGGTGCCAATGTAATAAATGTGTTTTTGACAATCCATAAAAAAATGAAACAATTTTGTTTAATACGAATTAAAAATTACAATTGTTAAAATCAATTTGAGAAATGTGTGTAACCAAATTTTAAAGTGATTACAATTGAATGTTGTTACTAGTCTCTGTCTTTGCTATGTTATTCCTCTTTACAATTGGGACATTTCTTCAAAATTGTGGCATAAAAAAAGATAAACAGTTGTGTTTAATGGCCATACATCATTACAAATTAAATCTTAGAGTGCTACTACCAATCAAAGTACAATTGCAGTACAAAGTACAGGTCAAAGTACAGGTCAAAGTGCATTTGTCAATTTTGTTATTTGTTTTTTAAAGTAACTGAATCGCAGAACTATTAAAAATATTTTGAGGTTTTTTCCCCCCACTATTGTTGACAGTGTGACCACGATGAGAACGACAACACAGCCGTATCTTGCAAGGCGTGCGACGCCCACTACAAGCCTGCGCCTGACGACCCGCGGCCCACAATACGCAGTGACCCAGACTACTCCAGTGGGATTGACTGCGGGGAGGATTGCGGCCACAGCTCGCGAGAAAGTTCAGAGGTCGCTTGTTCCGAGGGCATTTGCAACCACGACCTCGACATGGGGTCAATACAGGGTAGGGTGGTATTTTGATGATCTTGCTTGAATTATTACGACAGTTCAGAAATTGAAATCAAAATTCCAGCTACTTGGGAAAATCTTGTAGATATTGTAGGGAAACTATATATACAAAGATATTTTCTGTAAAAACCTCTTCACTTCATATTAACTTGGTTAGAGTGAAACATATTTCTCATCAAATTTTTGAAATTTCTTCTTTAAATGTCGAGGACAACTATGGGAAGTTTGTTAATATACAGTGCTGGAAAACAATTAAAATCCAAACAATAATTTTTGTTAAACTTAGTTCTTCTGGATGGCTTACTAAAAAAAAACCAAGGACATAGAAACTTCTAAAGATGTGGAAGTTTAGATAAAAACAGGATACATAAAGTCTGATTTAAAAAAAAGGAACTTTGTTGTTGTTGTTGAAGGTGAAGATTTGCAGGAAGACTCTTGCACTCCGGATATGTCTCAAGAACAAGATGAGATCTGCCTGGACAGTACAGTGTGTCATTCCACAACAGATAATACAACGTGTCATTCCGCGTCGAACAGCACGCTATGTCCTACCGACCATCGGTCATCTTCCCAGCATTCCAAGTGTGACGGGGGCCAACCCCTCGACTGTGTGCACTGCAGTGAGGAACAAGAGGTAAGAAGGAAAAACACTAGTTTCTCGTTCTCGTGCTCATCTTTTTTTTGCTGCTGCATCAAAAATAAAGAAAATTTAATAAAATAAAAAATCTGCATAACTGAAAAAGTTGTCCTTGTATTTCAGTCACAGGTTACGGAAGAAGTCGACCAGGTCAAGAAAATTTGCCAGTGTTCCACAGAAGCTCAACTTCGACGTGCCGTTGGCTGGACTTCCACACTGCTGGACATGTTAGAGGTAAGGCTTGAAATCTAGCACACTATTTCTGTCTCCATACAATCCAATAAGCCATTGCTAGGATACCATTGCAGGATATGTATTAACCAAGTTTGAATTTCTATCACAAGTCTTTCAGTCTCAACTCAAGTCACTAGCTATTTAAATGAACTGTTAAATGAAAAGCCTTTGTCATTGTTCAACCAGTTACTTGTGACTGGCTTTATGAAAGGACTTGTGACTGGACGTCCAGAGACTGGACGTCCAGAGACTGGACTTCCAGAGACTGGACTTCCAGAGACTGGACTTCCAGAGACTGGACTTCCAGAGACTGGACTTCCAGAGACTGGACTTCCAGAGACTGGACTTCCAGAGACTGGACTTCCAGAGACTGGACTTCCAGAGACTGGACTTCCAGAGACTGGACTTCCAGAGACTGGACTTCCAGAGACTGGACTTCCAGAGACTGGACTTCCAGAGACTGGACTTCCAGAGACTGGACTTCCAGAGACTGGACTTCCAGAGACTGGACTTCCAGAGACTGGACTTCCAGAGACTGGACTTCCAGAGACTGGACTTCCAGAGACTGGACTTCCAGAGACTGGACTTCCAGAGACTGGACTGCCAGAGACTGGACTGCCAGAGACTGGACTGCCAGAGACTGGACTGCCAGAGACTGGACTGCCAGAGACTGGACTGCCAGAGACTGGACTGCCAGAGACTGGACTGCCAGAGACTGGACTGCCAGAGACTGGACTGCCAGAGACTGGACTGCCAGAGACTGGACTGCCAGAGACTGGACTGCCAGAGACTGGACTGCCAGAGACTGGACTGCCAGAGACTGGACTGCCAGAGACTGGACTGCCAGAGACTGGACTGCCAGAGACTGGACTGCCAGAGACTGGACTTCCAGAGACTGGACTTCCAGAGACTGGACTTCCAGAGACTGGACTTCCAGAGACTGGACTTCCAGAGACTGGACTTCCAGAGACTGGACTTCCAGAGACTGGACTTCCAGAGACTGGACTTCCAGAGACTGGACTTCCAGAGACTGGACTTCCAGAGACTGGACTTCCAGAGACTGGACTTCCAGAGACTGGACTTCCAGAGACTGGACTTCCAGAGACTGGACTTCCAGAGACTGGACTTCCAGAGACTGGACTTCCAGAGACTGGACTTCCAGAGACTGGACTGCCAGAGACTGGACTGCCAGAGACTGGACTGCCAGAGACTGGACTGCCAGAGACTGGACTGCCAGAGACTGGACTGCCAGAGACTGGACTGCCAGAGACTGGACTGCCAGAGACTGGACTGCCAGAGACTGGACTGCCAGAGACTGGACTGCCAGAGACTGGACTGCCAGAGACTGGACTGCCAGAGACTGGACTGCCAGAGACTGGACTGCCAGAGACTGGACTGCCAGAGACTGGACTGCCAGAGACTGGACTGCCAGAGACTGGACTGCCAGAGACTGGACTGCCAGAGACTGGACTGCCAGAGACTGGACTGCCAGAGACTGGACTGCCAGAGACTGGACTGCCAGAGACTGGACTGCCAGAGACTGGACTTCCAGAGACTGGACTTCCAGAGACTGGACTGCCAGAGACTGGACTGCCAGAGACTGGACTGCCAGAGACTGGACTGCCAGAGACTGGACTGCCAGAGACTGGACTGCCAGAGACTGGACTGCCAGAGACTGGACTGCCAGAGACTGGAATAAAACTCTTGAAATTTATATGTCAATTTTTTCCTTTCCCTCAGGGTTCCTGTTCGTCAGATGACGAACCCGTCATATCGCCCGAGGAGATCCGGCGGTTCCGCGACAGCCACAAGTCTCTGGACAGACAGCGCAAGAAACTCCGCGCCAAGATCCGGCACCGCTACAACAAAAAGTTTGCCATGCGGCAGGGTGCAACTAGTCAGGGCGATGGCTTCACGGTCCAAATCCAGAGCCTCGCTCAGGAGATCGGTCGCGTCACCCTGGAGTAGACCAGTATTTACTGCTATCATTGCCATTATTTAAGACAACAGAGAAAAAAGGGCCTTGTTTTATTTTGGATCTTTTCTTGCTACCAGAGTTGTAGTTGAGTCGATTTCAAGTGAAATCACAAGCCGGGTCAGAAAGAGGAAGAAACGAATGATGAAAAGAGAATGCTTTCTTTGGAGTTCATTTGTATAGCTTGTCTTCATCATTTTCAATGGAATAACAAGTGACTGGCTTAACCAGTTCGCGCCGGAATTATTTTAACATCGCCGAGCCCACGGGCGGGATTATTTTTAACGAAACTCAATCCGAAGCGTGTTCAGGCTGATAGTGACGGGAAGCACACCCACGCATTTTTGGCCTTGCCCGCTGCTGACATACATTTCCGAACTTGAACTTGGCGTGTTTATGCGTCATCCGTTTTGAATCTGGGGAAATTTTTGCGTTTATATACGTCATCCGGTGCGAACTGGTTAATGATGGACTTGTAAAAGACTTGTGATTACCTTGCTCTGACTTCACTAAAACTCTGCCTGTCAATCCAGCAGAAAACAACAACAAGTGCATTAGTAAAAATTATATTAATACCCTCCAAAGGTTCTTATGTTTTAATACCCGGTCACATTATTTTGTCACACAAGATAGATTTGGGCTCAATTTCAACATTTTGCAGCGACCGTTTTCGTCAACTGTGGAACACATCAGTAAATGTTTGTCATGTGTTCAGAATTTTCTAGCATTTCCACATATTGGGTTTTATCACGACTGGCTTGGCAGAGGAAAGAAAATCTTTCAAGGAGGTTTGCAAACTTCAAGGGGGTTTGGAAATGAAACCAAACATCTTTGAGTATGCTGCACTTTCCTTTTCTAACCCAAACTCAATCATGAATAATATCTTTATAGTTTTCCCAGGGTTCAAAATAAGATTTCCCGTGTTTTTTTCTCTTCAGTATTGTTAAATATATGTATTAACAAGAAAAATATATTACTGATAGGTTTGGGTTATTGGGGCATTTTGTCTAAAAATCCGAACGTTTCAACAACGAAATAGTAAGACTTGGTTCACTTTTTCTTTATGATGCACTGTTCGTAGTGCAGGAGTTTGGGCCTCCAATGGCAGCTATTCTGTGTTGCAAATCATTTGTTTTGAAATCATGGATTTTTTTTAATGGCAGATGAATTTCTCTATTTTTCACAACTCTTTAAAGCCCTTCCATACCTTTTGGGGCACCTTTTCTCCATTTATTACATTTTATTTTTCAAAGATTGCTGCTGGTTCAGGAATGCCTCTTTTCCCCAGTAAATTTTTTCAAAAGTCCTAGTATGGCTTGAAACCTTTAAACCAAAGTGCTCCGGTAAACCAAGTGTTGCAAAACAATTAATAAGTCACAATAATGTTATTAAATAAAAGAGAATAACAAAATTAAAATGACATAATATGTCATAATTATTCATGTAAAGGACCACTGGATGTGCTTATTATTTAGCGACTGCTCTGTTGCTGATTTGATATATATATATGATAATAAAAAGCAGTCTAAAGTATATGTGGCGCTGTGGAATTCATTAAAACAAGCAATATGTTGAAGTGATTTTAGGGTGTTGGTGTGAATTTTTGCATCTCGTTTTGGGAAACTAGAAGCCACTTATGTACTGGGAACAAACTACTTGTTTATGTTACATTTTGATCAAAATGACACAATGAACCAATAAAACAACTCGGCTCCCTAATATTGATAGTATACGGTCATTTTGGCACAAAGCAGCTAAATAATAACCATCTCTGCCTATTTGCTCCCGGTTGAAGAAAAACACTAAGGGCTGTTTTCCAAACCCGGAGATAGACGAAGCTGACCCAAGATCAGTGTTATTTCGAGTCGCCGGTCACACACCATGACGCCCAAGCTAGTCTTGTCAACCAGCAGCGACACAGTGGTTTAATACTAAACACTCAATGGGCCTTTTCGAATCCCTTGCTTCGTCGTTGTCTTTGGCTTGAGGCGATTTTAGATTCCCAACTGCGAGATCCCCTGCCACATTTTGATGCCTGTTGTGCTTCAGAAACATTCAATCTACTGATATGAACCCAAAAGTTAGACTATTTATATTTGCTTTAATTTCTATTTGCTTCTCAGTAATTCGGAATTCGGAGGCGAAGCCAAAGCCGAAGACGAAGCAAAGGTTTCGAAAAGGCCCAAAGTCGTGAAAAAGACCGTTTGCTCGCACGCGCGAGGGCGCTGTTTCTACGACATTTTGAAGAAAATTTAGTTTTTTAAATAGAAAACATGGAGCTATAAAAAAGATAAAAGTACAGTTCCTATTAAAGCTATTTCAATAAATCTTATTTTGTTAGTTGGTGCCTAGAAAATACCGTCGTTATAGCGCCCTTGTGTGACTATAACAATGGTACATGTATATTGAGCTCATTGAGCTAAAAATGATTTGACATCAAATAATAATATAAACCGGCAAAATCTAAAAAATAAACCAATAAACTGAAAATGTTGCCTATAGCGCCCCCAAGTGTCAGAAAAATAGGGTGCCTTTTATTATTTCTGACCGGCCACGAATCGGATAATTTGTTTATTCCTGTATGACCATGTTTAGACTATTATCATAAGATAGAGCAATATATGGATGCTAATTTCAAGCAAAAATAGTATAGTAATGGCATGGTACATGTTGTGAAGCGCCAAATTGTAAACGAAATTTGGTTTCACCGTCTGTTACTGAGACTAGCAGAAAGGTCAAGTGAACTGTGGTTGCGTAAGAAAATAGTTCCCTGGTTTCTTGTTGATTTGGAGTGGAGGATTATTTCACTTCGATGAAACATTGATGTTTCCGGATAAATATTTTCTTACAGTGACTTAAGAAAATGTGGTACGAGATGAAAAAACTGTTAAAATGTGTTGACATTTCCTCACCAGTAGCTTCCTGATTGATTTTGGTGTTATATTGCAAAATGAGCCATACCCTTTTACGTACACCTAATTCGCGCACATGCGCATTATTTTTATAATACAGTGTACGTTCAAAAACATCTAACCATTGAGGATTTTCCTCCCGAAATTTTGAAGCTGCAAGATAACTCTTCTAAACATACTGTTTAAACATTTAATAAAGTGTTGTTAAAATGTAAAGTGGTTCCATTGAGAAAGAACAATAATTCTCAGTGAAACGCCTTTTTCTTCTTTTTAAATGTAACAAGAATGGGCTCTGAAATGTATAGAAAATAGATAGAAAAGTCAATAAATTGTAAAATTGCTGAGTTATGCAGAACTGGAAATGAGACTAATCTAATCGATAAAAGCAAAATAGGTCTTTTTAAAATTGCGTTACATGTTAACATGGAACACCCAGCAGGACAACCGGAACTAGGTTCATCGTTGGCGGGTCATCGTACACCCGGGTGTGGTTATCGATTCTATCTCGCAGCCGTTTTCAAATTTTGCAAAAAACAGCTGAATTCTTAGCGTTTTATTTTCAAAACTAAAGTCACGTACAAGTCATGGAGGACACAGAGAGAGAGGAGCTTGTATACACCGCCAAGCTGGCCGAGCAGGCCGAGCGATATGACGGTAAGGCTGAATAGAAAGGGTCGTGAATTTGAGAGAACGTGATTCCTTGCCCAGTCGCCTGTGTATTTTAACGTGTGTGACGTGTGTACGGTACGTCGTGACTGTGAAGGTTGCAGAGTGCAGATTATTTTCTGTCACAATTTAGCATGCCTGAATGCCGTGCACGTTTTCCATGCGTCGTTTCGTCATAATGCTGGGTCGGGAATAATTAAGTTGACATGACAGCCGTTATTTTGTTATGTCAAATCACGTTTGTTGACTAAACATTTTATTGAATGAGTTAACTTGAATTTAAAGCATTCCTCCATTGATACTTCAGAAATCGAACATTTTTAGTTTTACTATCGAATTAATTATTAAGAAATATCTTACTTATTTGAAAGTAAATAATGATTGTAGCATCCAACAAAATAATTGCGCTAAATATCTTATAATTCATTAATTGTTCCGAAAAATTAAATTATATAAAAACAAATTTGCGATCGCCGGACGTGTCATGTGCATGCGCTAAATGGAGCGAGTAAAAAGTCTGGTCCCAACGGGATGGTTACGTCTCTCTAGCCATACTACAGTACCACCATTTCCACGTAAAGGATTCGGGGCACCACGCCGATCTTCCGGCAATCGCGTGCGAACCCGATAAAAGCAAAACATGGGAACAGAAGGTGCTTGCAGAATTTGGTGTAAAAGAGCAAGAGTAGGTCATGAAAAGGAAAATGGTAACATAACAAATCTTCCTAGTCAAACTAAGGACATGGCGTATTTTGTTATCGATAAATTTCTCGTGTTTGAAAAGAATCAACGTTTGGCGTTGTATAACAACGCCACCTTCACGAGTCTATGACATGGCCATCATGGCATTGAAAGCTTGTTGGGCGAAATTAAATTGTCATCAAACCATGGA
Organism: Crossaster papposus; assembly: GCA_037893245.1. NCBI lineage: Eukaryota > Metazoa > Echinodermata > Asteroidea > Velatida > Solasteridae > Crossaster > Crossaster papposus. The sequence goes on along the minus strand of JBAIAA010000072.1, from coordinate 199,844 downwards.
GTTTTCTTACCTCCATGATCAAACGCAATCATTTTCAATGGTGGTACATGTATCAATTTCTAGTTATTAAAATAACTAAAAATCTATGAGAAACAAATATTTTTATTTCAAATTGAAATGTAAATTTTGAATAAACTAACATGACTAATCTCGTAACCAGCTATATACAGTATAACTTCAGTCCACTGAACTCAACTTCCAACAACCATTAGAGTACGAAGACCAATGCACTGTATCAAGTGACATTCAAGAGCAGGTGGAGCTAACAAAAGATATTTTGTTATTGCTAGTTAGTATTAGCAGAGATGGCCAGGTCTGAATATCATTGATATTTAAACCGAGCCCCCAAACTCTGCAACAGCATCTAATAAGCGTGTGCATGCAAATTGTATGTGACCCGGCCCCACATGCTGCCAATTGTAGTTGACTTCAGAAATTACGCTATCATCAGACATGGAACTTTTTCTTGATCAGCTGATTTTCGTGTTTTTTTACTTCCCTTGTACACTACATGTATATGTCGCGAGCCTTACATGCTGTGTAATACTTTTTGACTTTGTGGTCTTACCTGAGCTTTTAACCATAAGGATATTTCAACAGAACATTAAATTTATTGAAACATTATACAGGGTGCCCCCCCCCCAAAAAAAAAAAACCAAAAAAAACAACAAACGAACAACTTGTGTTCGGCTGCACAAGGCCAAAGTGGTACAGCGGGTGGGGAGTCTTTCTGGAATTAAAATGATACCAAGATAGGGTCTGGAGGCGTAGCTAAAACTACAAGACCAAATTTGGATTTCTAATACAATTTTCTTCTGGAAGGATTTTCCATCCATTGGTATAGGTAGTTTTGGTCTCGGGTGGTGGGGGTGTGCTTGTTCATTTTATGTATGGGCCACCCCGTATATCGGTTAGTCTTGGGTACTTTTTACATTCAACTGAATTTCACAATTTTCAGACTAATTTCTTACCCATTCTACAGAGACTGTTCTGTTGACTTGCACGTCATACAGTTCATGATGGTATTGAACAATACAATTCCTTCAAAATCCTCCAACTTCCTTTGTTGTGTAGGGAGTTAGGGTTAAGCAGTGCTTATACCATAGGTCATTTTGCATAACGTGCATAAAACATGAATTTTACAATTCTGGTGACTTGTTCATTATTGTGGTAAATCTATACACAGTACATGGGAGACAAGAAGAGTAGATAGTGTTGAGCTTAGTAATACTGGTGTTTTACCACACATAATGAATTAATGGCAGTTGACATGAGCCTACATGTACTACTGCCCATAGCAGTTGGGTTACTTTGTCCTCTTGGTTAAAGGAATGTCGTTTTGGTTCACCCTAGTTGAACTATCACCTGAATGGTGCATAGTTTATATGTCCCACTCCAAAAAGATATGTGCACAATTCAAACTGCCTGGGGGGTCAGTATTGCTGAACACAAATTCACAGCTTTTAGGCGCTATGAAGGCAAGACTATTACAATAGGGTTGATAATAATGCGAGGTAACAGGCATTCAGGTACATCATCGTACATGTAGTGTACTACTAAATAAATGTTTAAAGCCCTTTTCAAATTGACCTTTATGCCTCAACCTTCCCCACGGTGTGTGCAAAGTTGTATTAAATTTTGAGGGTTTGGGATTCTTAGGGGTAAATTTTATGTATAGTTTTTAGTGGCACATGTTTATGGAGAACACATTTGTATTTGGACCATCATGAGTACAGTTGCCTAAAATGGGGTTTAAATATTTGAATTTACCATACACCTGATATCACACAAATAGTACTGTAAAAGAAATCCCAAATTCAAAGTTATAATCGATTTACAATGAATTTAGGCATTTTACAGAGAACATTCCCAATCCACACAAATCTAGTGCTGCATAATTATAAGTGAAGGTCTTTAAAAAAAAAATCAAGTTAGATGTAGTCTGCATTCCCCACTGTAGGCTACAGAGTAAGTCGCTTGTAAAATGTACATGTTGTAGTGAGAAACGGTTCCTGATATGAACTAAAAAGTGCAGTGAGCGACATTAAATCTGAAAAGATAAAAGTTGCCACTCATTCCATGTTATCAGTTTGTGTACATGTATTTCCTCTTGCAACCCTCGGTTGATAAAACATTTCCTTTTTCAGTAGCAACCTACCAAACGGGCGTGTGTTTCTAACAGTAGTTCAATGCCATTCTTTCAGTTGTAATTTGCTTAAAGGGATCGTATACGTTTGGTAATTGGAACCCACTGTTTGTTTAATCCTATATAGTTATAGATATATACCATAAAACTAACCTGTAAACATTTCATTTCAAAAGGTGGTAGCGATTTTAAGATATTGCTGAAAATCTGGAACGGTTTTGTCCACGCAGGAAGAATAATCTGCATTGGAATACACAATCTGAGAAACGTCACTGCAGTAACGCTTCTCAGATTCAAATTTTTGGGGATAAAAAGTGATATCTTTTTCCATAACCGGAGTATTTCGAAGTGAAAAGTTTCTAAAAATGCATTATACTATCCAAAGCTGCTGTACTTCTTACCAATTAAGTTTTTATTGCCATTAATTTTTTTGGAGTAATTACCAAACTTATACGATCCCTTTAATCCTGTTTCACAAACCACACCAAAAAATCCCTTTCCTTTCAGTTTTGCCAGATTTCCCGAGTACACGCGTATAATTAATGCGACCGCTTCTCTCGGTGACTGCAATTTTTTAATTTGGTAGCAGTTGTTTCCTCCTTTTTTTATTAAAAAAAAGCAAGTCACCTAAATACAGCTATTGTTTGTTTTGTTATTGAGGAGGGTTTAGATTTGTTTCGCACATGGGTTGTCAACCATACATGTACATTTGTACAGCTACATATACAGTCTGTCAAGGTTTTGTGGTGAGAAATAATTGACATGCCTCCTGCATGACAAAAGGACATAATGCTCTGTGGGAATACTGTTTGGTTGTATTATGCTCAAATTCTTTTGTGGGATGCCTTGTTCTATTCAGCCCTGTCTCACTAGGCACAACTGACTGCTGACCCTTTTAGAAGATTCTGCACACTCTTCAATCACACTCGGTGATTGTTAGTGGGGCTTCACTAGTTTGTAATGTACAAGATAATTGTTCATTTCTTCCCCAACGCAACTAAACTAGGCCTATACAAGAAATCAGGATATATGTATAATTTAAATACACGTCTAGAATCGTCGTGTGCTTATTTTCTTTTGATTCTTTTGTCAAACATAATTTCTGGTTTATTTCCACACTTTTAACCCTAACTCGCTACTTATTAAGTAGAGGACCATGTTCCTCAAAATCCATCACTCACTTTGCTTCAGGATGCTAGTGTATTTTAGGTACACGTGGCTTATCTGCTATAATTCCCCAAAATGCAGGGATGTGTTTTGATATCTATCAGTGTCAGTCAAGTCATGGTAACCTCAGTTAACATAACTATCAAAGCCTATTAGTTTTACTAATATGAGGCCAATTTATAGAACTGTTAAAACCTACCTTTAACACTCCTATGGTTTGACAGCACAAATGTTCAAAAATGTCCTGAGCCAGCCGTTTGCATGCGTTACTATAGGGAATACAATTCTGCCCACAGCTTCAAACTTCAATGTACAAACTCCATACACAAAAAGACTGTCTGTGCATTTTTGTACTGCTGAACAACTGACCCAAATAGTAACTTCCGCATAGAATGGTTAATGGGGGAGTAAAGGCAGTTTGATTTATCTTGGGGCAAAAATAAAAAAAGATCACTCACATACATGTTCATAAGATGCCCCCCCCCCAAAAAAAAAAAAGCTTCAATCCTCAAATCAATATGATTTTGTACACACCCTAGGGTGTTAGGATCTTTACCACACCTAGACACCCACGATACGAAAAGAGCCCCCCAACAAATGTCCTATTTACCTACCCTGTTTGTGGGTGCATGCATGTATAGTAATGAGTAACAAATTTAGTATGCAACACTGGGACCAGATAACGGAACAGATGCAGAAGAGTTTCTTGTAGCTATCTTGAGTGTGTTGGGGTGCGTGTGTGTGGATGTGCATTATGTATGCGTGCGCTTTGGGATGGATGGTGTAACGTTTCATCTCTCTCGTAGTGAGTGCACGTGTTTATGCTGTCTGCAATTTTAATGAATTTACCATCAACTGAATGGCATGCAGACTACGGTCGGCTGGAGTGTATGTTTAGTCTCGGTTTTTAAAATAATTATTATCATATATAAATAACTATATTTAAACTTCAGTTTCGGGTCTTCTAAATGAGCTTTACAAGAAGTTTTCTTAGAGAGTAGTATCGGGGTAGTCTAATGTTTACTTGCGGCTTGCATGTTTGCAGAACCTAAAGATGTCAGTTTTCTTTTCCCATCAAGACTAAATATGTAGAATGTGAATCACAAAAATATATTCTGATGCCTAATTTCCAAATGCCAATTAACCCTAACGTCACCGAATACTACATAATCCTACTAGTAGTAAAATGTAGTATGCAGTACTCTCACCTACTTGTGTGCAACGCCTGTAGTATTTTTGTTGTTGCAGGCGAACCTTATTCTGCAAGTTTCAGTGAATTTTTGTTTGTTTTCCCATTCGATTAGCACAGTGTTGTTCAGACAACACACTTTGTCGCTTTGCAAGAAGTGCGTTACAGAAATCTGTGACGATTGTCAAGGAAGGTGTGACGTTATATAACATTGAAGATGCCATTTTGGCAAATGTATGTACACAGCCACGCTAATGTCATTAACTTGCCACTGTTCCAGTTATCAAGACATTGTGGCAGCAGTATAGGTCCTTGAGAAGAGGTAAAGTTCAGAAAATATTCTCATGGGGGAGATTTGTTTTTTCTGGCTAGAAAACAAAGTGGAATTTTGCCATGGAGCCCTTTTATAGCTTCATGGTCCACTCGATTATTACTTGTTTGGTTAATTTCAAGTTAATACATTTCTTTCAGTTTTTGGTATACATGTATACATGTACCTAATAGAAGTTGTCCCTATCTTCTAGATATTCTTTAAGCCTAACCCTCTAAGCTCTCGCACTAGAAAGCATACCAAACCTAACACATCAGTGCAGTGATGATTGGCCAGTGCACATACAGGGTGCATACACTTACAGTTGACCAGGAACTGTGACTTGACCAGCCTTTGGTCAGCCACGAATAAATGCCTGTGCATTTCCCCAAACTCCATATTTTAAAGTCTCGTGCCTTTCTGCCTGGAACCTCGCATAATTTGCCAGGGTCTCCCCGGGCTTTTACCGCTGTGACCCAGTTTCTCTCCCGTAAGAAAAGAAAGCTGGGAGAAACCACTTGAAGTGACATTCGAACACACCCATGCCAACGAATGTAGACACGAACGCGAAGATGCTATAAAATTACTGCAGTGTCGTGTCCAGAATGTCTTCTTAAAAAAGGTGCCTTCACTTATTCATGCACCGTCCATTACTACACACAACTCTCGTTATAAAAATTCCGCTTCCTTTTTTTTGTTTTTTACCAGACATGGTAAAGGCAATCAGCCAGGTGGTCAAGAAGGGCGGAGCCCTGACGGGGGAGGAGAGAAACTTGCTATCGGTGGCCTACAAAAATGTGATCGGTGCTCGGCGGTCAGCCTGGCGGACGGTCAAATCTGAGGAGGAGAAACATGATGTCAAGAACGAAAAGTGGAAAGCCCAGATGGCTCAAAACTACCTTGTTGAGGTATGAACTTTAACACAAATTTCTTTGCAAAGTTTTAAAATGGTGGTGTTATCAAATCAGAAAAATTGAAAAATTTAACTCATCCTTTCTTTTCTTCCTTTTTAATTTTTTTTTATTTTACTGCATGTGGTTAAAAAAAAAATTAAATGCTTTAACTGATAAAATAAGTCTTTATTTCATCTTTTTTTTTTTTTTTTTTTAAGAACCTTATTCGTAACTGAAATAAAACAGCGTAAACAAAAATACTGTCCCCTGTTCTTTGTTTTAAATGCCAAATTTCTCCTTGTATTTCTAATAGGCAATTGATTTACCGATTATCTAAATTACTTATTTTGACTAAACTTTTAGTTTTTACATTCACAACCCCTGCCTCTACCCCAACCCCAGTGATAAAAATGCTAACCCTTTGTTGAATGGAATTCAAGTGTCGCTTTGTTCGCTTTGTTACCTTCTCAGATAGAAGCAGAGCTGTCTAACACCTGCCAGGAGATTCTGAAGGTCTTAGATGAACACCTCATCGCCAAGGCTACAGAGAGTGAAGCTAGAGTCTTCTACCGAAAAATGTAAGGCTTTCTGTCTAGTGTTCTTTCCTAAATGCCTCTGGAAAAGCCTTTAAATTCCGATTCAAAAGCCGATTATTTATTTTAACTCTGGGGAACACAGTATGGTACTCGTGAATACGAACCAGGGAAAGCCGGGTTCGCTAAAAACACATTAGACTGGGCTTGGTCTGGTAATGTTTTGTGGTACTGTCAAAGGTGAAGTACTGAGGTCCAAGGTCACTTGAGGTCAAGTTGTAAAAGAGGCTGGAATTGTAAAATTGGTTTCATTAAAAAACTTCAAAGTTTAATTGCATGCTAACTTGGATCATAAATGCAATATGGAAACTTCCATGTAATGGTGATATTAGAGTTCGTATACTGCTGTCAAAGGTCATTTGGGGTCAAGTTGTAAAATAGAGTAATTGCGAAAGTGGACGAGACTCTTGGTTTGAGAACCATCCTTGTTTCTTGTTGATCTTGCAGGAAGGGTGATTACTACCGCTATTTGGCAGAGTTCGGTTTGGGTGATAAGAAGGAAGAGCAGGCTCAGAATAGTCTTAAAGCCTACGATGAAGCAATGGAGGACGCACAGCCGCTGAAACCTACTCATCCAATCAAACTCGGTCTAGCCTTAAATTTTTCCGTATTCTACTACGAGATCATGGCCAATCCGGTAAGAGTAAAAACCTTTGTGTGGGCAATTTAAAAAAATTACATTTTTGTTTGAATGGAAACTAACATAATGTTCCAACTATCCATTTTTATTTTCTTCGTGAAAGTTTGTTTTTCCATTGTAAAGGGTCTTTTGGTGCATTTTTGTTGTTTTCTTTTTTTATGCTTATGCAAATTTATATAATCATGAACAAAACGAATGTCATTTTGGGAAGAAACCTCAATATTACAGCTATTTGAGCACAGATAGTTGCTAGAATTGTTGATATTTCCTGACTTTCTTTTCGTTGGTGATCTAGTGTATGGCAGTCTACCTAATATGACATCCTAGCAACGCTGCCGGAAAAACAAGAAAACAATGTTTAAAGAAATGCACTTTTCTCTAGAACCAACCAAAGTGGGATGCCAAATAGTATCATACCTTTGAGTGGAATACGAAAGTTATATTGCATGGTGCTTTTTGGTGAAGGCAGGGGGGAGGGGCTCAAGTCTCCAAGCAAAGTTGCCACATTTCTTAACTACGGCTGCGTTACACACGAGTCTATGCAAAGTGGCTGCAGCCGTTCCCATAGACTCTTGTGTGATTCCAAGCCGTAGCCAAGTAAATCGGGCACGGCCTTATTTTTTTCAAAAATGTGCAGACAGCATTGAGTTTGCATTGCAAAGTTGTGTAAAGGGCCAAAACCAAGTATTGAAGACTACCGCTGGTCTTTATAAATGTATTTGTCCTGTGACCAATTTCGCTGACTACCACTGTTCTTTATAAATGTATTTGTCCTGTGACCAATTTCGCTCTGGCAGGTAGAAGCTTGCAAATTGGCCAGGAAAACGTTTGACCAAGCGTTAGCGGGCCTAGATAACGTGGATGAAGACAATTACAAAGACTCCACGCTTATCCTCCAGTTGCTAAGAGACAACCTTACGCTCTGGACAGCAGAGCGGGACAGTGAAGGTAAATGTGTACAAAAGCAAAATAAAGTATATAAAGTAATAAAGTATCAAACAAACCGAACAATAGGAAATCCTCCATTTATACCATACAGACATGGGTTAGTGATCCTTTACGACATGTGACAATGGGGGATTATGTACTTAACAATAAAAGAAAACAATGGGTACAGATTGTTAATTTGTACATGTTCACAGTCTATTTCCCCCTCTCTGAACTACACAAAAACAAAGGGATTTCTACAGTATGTATGGATTGTAAGACTGAGTGAGTATGTAAACACAGGCAAAGGGGTTTCGGGTTAGGGTTTCTGATTGACGGTCAATACACACTTGTTTGTTTGTAAATACAACAACAGTTTGGGGAAGGAGATTCGTTTCAGTCCAAAATTTAACAAACAGTTGAAGACTGAACGGGCGTTGTGTTAAATGTCTTTGATAAATGTCTTTGTCATTTTTTTTATTTATTTTTTCTCACACAGAGGCAAAAGTAGAAGACATTGAGAGTGAACAACAGGCAGTGGAATAATGACGAGACTAATTTAGTGTAAGTTGATACATGGTAATTGTAATCAACTAGAAAGGCAATCGACAAGCGTAGACCTACACCCAACAGTTCCGAATTCAGCCAATTGTTGTGTAGATAGAGCTACCAATTATACACCTTTAATGTTATGTAACTCGACACCTGATGACGTCATCATAAAATCAGATCAAATTTTGTCTGCAAAACTAAATTTGATAAATCTGAGGAATTATGGGTAAAGGGCCAGTCTTTTCCCCCAATGGTCAGTTTGCCAACAGTCACTGGAAATTGAAACAGAAATTCCACTTGAAAAACAAAATCAGCTTAATACCGAATGCTATGGTTTCACATTACGTTATTTTACAATAATTTGGTGGGTTGGTTTTTTTTTGGTTTTTTGGTTTTTTGGTTTTGTTTTTTAATGATTGCAAACGTTGTATATTGCCTTTAATATTGTTGGTGGGTTATTAATTTATTTATGTTTTTTTTTCTTTTTTTTTCTTCCTTTTGAAACAGAGGCAGAATTTACTGGGCTGTACAGGGCACCTTCCCAAATTACCCAGACATTCCCAGAGCTATGTTTCAAGGAATAACCAGCGAGCACTTGGGAGTTTCCATCAAAACCCAACAACGAGTAGCCCTAACAACGAGTGACCACATTAAAAATAAACCAAATTACACCCCAAGTCCTCTGCACTCACGAGTGTCAAATTGTACACCTACATCACAGTCACTTGTCCTCTCCATTGGCAAACGTCACTCTGCTTTGGTGTGGATAGAACAAGAAATTAGAAAGGGTTTGGGGGAATTTGTTGGGATTTGGAGGGAGGGAGGGGAGGGGGAGGGGGTGTAAGTAATTAAAAATAATGTAGTTATATATGTTCATTATTAAACATTAATAAAACAACAGCACACAGTGTTCTCACAAAATGTCTTTCAAAGGGTTCGTAGTTTGTATTTTTACTAAAATAAGCATAATGCAGGGAACAAATATGGCCGCTTTTTAGCATTATTTATGTTTTAAAATACCGGGTCGACCTACAATTTGCCCTAATATAATGGTGGAAATTATGGAGAACATAAATAATCAGGAAAACAGGTGCATTCTATGGTTATAATCAGGCACATTTTGTCCTGTTTAGCTATTTCATATTTTGTGGTTCACTCCTAATCTGTTCTGAATCTTTACAGGTATTCTAGACAAAGTTGACATGCGTTTGTTTTGGGGACCATTTCATTGATACTTCAACCACAAAGCCCTCGTCTAATAGACATTTGTATTTAAATTCTCTTGGATGTAGACAATACATGTGACCGGCTCTACAAAAAGGTGTCTTATGTTGCGAAAAATATGAAATTGAGTTATATACATGGTTAGAGAGCCCACAACGTAAGCTTTCATTTGGTATATAATAGAGATCCATAGCTCCTCCCATTTTGGAAACACGACGTGTTTACATATTGATTACTTTCTCGGAGTTCAAATTACACAACTGAGAAAACAGGCTTTGGAATAGCCGGCTCTGTTGTACTACAACAGAATGATGCACACAAAATGGTCGCTTTTCCCCACTTTATTCATCAAAATCAACATTTCTTTTAATAAAACCTTAAACTGTAGGTATTAAAGATTTCTTTCATGACAACAAACACAAATCACATTTTGATTAAAATGTTTACCCTCTCAACGTTGAGCGTGTCATTACATGATAGCGCATAGCGCGACTTAAGACACCTTTTTTTAGAGCCGGTCACATATGTACTTGTTGATTGGTTGATATTGTAATCATGATACAACGTATTCCCATATTTCTGTGATCAATTAGCCAAGCAACAATGCCGACAGGCTCCGGTCTAATTATGGATTTCACCAAAAACGAATCCTTTTACCTTTTGTGAGAACACTGAGCCAATGTGTGTGGAGTAGGCATTTGTGTTTCCCTGCCGATTAAACAACTACCTTTTTTATTTCTGTTTAACGGCAGCTGCAATATGGTGCCTAGTGTTAACATAAGTGTGGTAAAACTATGATTTATTATTTTGATAAAATGTGGCAAGTATATTGTGAATTTTTTTTTTATTATTATTAATATTTGAGTGATGTAATTAGTTTGTAGTGTTTTCTTTTTTAATTGAAATTTGATTTTCGTTTTGTTTTGGTGGTTTTTTTTCTTCCCAGGGTGGGTATTTTGCTGGAGAGGAGATCTTGTAATAACAATTTTTTTTAAAGTGCACTCGTGTATTAGAATAGGATAAATTCCATTTTCCTTTTTAATTAATTTTATTATTACAAGTCTTTTGCACATACGATGGAATTTCTTGGCATTTTTGTTTTACTTCTCTGCAGTCCCAGCATTGCTTCAGGTATCAAAAAAACAAAAGTGCTGCAAAATGTCTCTATAGCTCGCAAACAAATAAGTGTTTTTGAGATATCTGGCAACTTTTGCATAAAACACGTAAAGCAATGCCAAATTCTACACAGTTGGTCATCTTTGTTGTGTTGTTTGTACATGTATATTCCATCTCTCGTCACAACAGACATTATCAATAACATTGCACAATGATATGTGCTACACATTTCAAACCAGCTGCTGTTTAACATCCACTACAGTCTACAGATTTCTGGAACAATTCTAATTGCAATTTATTTTCCCTTAAAATGCAAAAAGGTGAACAAGAGAAACCCCAAGCAAAAAAGCATTTACCTTTGGAAGGACATGTAACTTGTCTATAGTCTCTGCAAGCCATCTTACTATTAATAAACATCCAACGAAAGAAAAACACTAAAATGAAAAACCATTGTTACTTGTACTAGTAAATACATTATTTGTTTAGTGTCTATTGCTTTTATTAATATAAAAACGTACAATTTAAAGATCCATTGCACACTGGTGGATTTAGGAAGGGTTGGGTTTGGGCTATGGACTAATAAATGTTCTTACACTACCAAAATGGGGCCAAAATTGACTCGAAAGTTACTTTTGTTTCCCTCTTAAAATTGGCCTTGAATGCAGGCTGAACTGAATGAAACCTTGTAGATTTCAAACGTGTTCGTGTTGCTCAACCCCCACGTTTGATTAAAGCTAGACTCGCCACCTGATGTACAAGACTACAATCTTTATAGAAAATGTACGTATAAATAATCGTATAATAACTTGGTCTCATAATCGTGTTACTAGACTAGTGTACATGTACATTGTACGTTGCAGTAGTTAATGTAGACTTGCTAAAACTCAAATCGGTGGTGTAACAGTATTGGTGGGTGGTGAGATATGGCCACGGGGTGCCCCACCCCATTTAACATGTTGAATTGCGCCTAAACAATAACAGTTGTACAATGTGTTTCATTCCCTTCAATCAGCATCTTCACAAACTGTACCCATTTTCTTTTACATTTAAAAAAGACAAATTGTGAGCTTATGTCATTAAAATATGCTTGTTAATGAAAGGAAACGCTCATGTGTAAAAGTGTGCATATATTATGTAATGACTTGGGTGTCCTGTAAGATAGACCGTGTATAAATTCAAATCGCCTGCAAATATATTGCATGTAATTACAGTAAAATGTTCAGCCCGATTATTTTGAAATAATCTGCTTTTTAAATCGAGGCATGGCTGTGAATAGTCTTTGCAAATCTGCTAAAATGGGGCGTGGCCTTTTTATGCAAATTCACATGAGTACACATAAGTACATAGCGGCATCACGAAAAAAAAATTTCGCGCGCGTGCATATAGTGCTCGATGCGATAGCAAACCGCCGTTCTGCGATCGCTGATTGGCTCCCTAGGAAAGCCTGCAGAGCTAGAAAGCGCATACCGGTACATGTATTTGGCAAAGAAGAGCTAGTAGCTTGGGGTTAGCGCCTGTTCTGATATTTTTAGTTTTTTTTTTTGTAATGGGGAGCTTTGTAAAGGGAGCAATGTGTGAAACTGAATTTAAACTGATACACAAAATTAAGTGGAAATCTACGACTATGTACTGTAGGTATATCTACGACTATGTAGTTTAGACCCTAAACATTGCAACATTTCTTGAGTTTTGTTGTGTTTTTTCAAGTTTTTTTCCTGGAGAATGTTGTGATATTAAATCAAAGTTCTTTTATTTTGACTCTGCAGCAGAACTGATCACAAATCACTAATGTAAATCCAAACCTATATACAAAATGGATAGTTTTGTTACTTATATACATGCAGCAATGCTATAATACAAGAAATTGTCTTTAACAAATTGGCTTTAAAAATATCATAAACGCGACCCCCCCCCCCCCCCCCCCCCCCCCCCCCCCCCCCAACCCCCCTGGGCCCCCAAACAAAAAAGTGGGTGTGGTCGATCCGGTCGATCGCATATCGATACACTGCCTGCCTTTCCCATGATGCAACTATGGCAATATGCAGTGGCATGTAATGTACATGTGCATTATGTATGGGGTACGAAAGAGTGGTTGTCAGTTATATTTCTGGGTAAAAACATGATATTGAGTTATGATAACCACCAGGCGGTCGTAGGTACAGACAAAATCTTCGGCCACATATCCCATCATGCACAATATATACTTCCGGTGAGGGAACATCCGCATTGTACCTCGTTCCCAACGCTTACGTCTTTTACGGGCACTGGGTAGAACAGTACGTGCAATTTGATCTGTGGCCTCGTTCATCGTGCATGAGGTTGTGCGCCGACTGGTCCCCCTTAAAACGTGCCAGTTTTTAGTGCGCAAAATAAATGAAGGGGACCAGTGTAATCCTGACAACTGCGCAAATTACCCGCGTTTAGCCTGACAAGCCGGTGTAAAAACTCAAACTGCATTGGAGGAAATTTTAGTGAACCTAAGGATTTTGAATTATTTAGGCATTACAAAATGGGAGAAAAGAGCCGTGAAGATCTGGCCTACATGGCAAGGTTAGCCGAACAAGCCGAGAGATACGATGGTAAGGAGAACAAAGACACTTTATTTCCGACTTGACATTTGCCATGAAATTGCACTCACTCGATCGAGTCATGCATTTGTCAATCATGATGTAGTGACGCCCCAACTACATGTATGGTATCGGTTCCAACTACATCATTAGTAGTTGGGACCGTCCCAACTATACTGCTGCAGTTGGGTTGGCCCAACTGTAGTTAGAACGTTTGAGTGAGCTCACGATCACCGCAGGGCGCACCTGTGACCTAACGTAAGTCTGGGCATGAGCGCTAGAATAAAGGGCCGGGGTTGCATTGACGTCAAGCGCTACGCGTACGCGCTAATCGCACTAGCAACCGGGCCGAGCGGCCATTATTGAGGTCAAACAAAGTGCAGACGGTACATTACCGTGAATACGCAACGACCTCATTGGGGGCGCTGTCGTAAAGTGCGACGTGTGTGTGACGTCATATGCATGAACTTTATACCCACAATTCTGTTGATATACAACGCCACGGTCTGTTACACGGAAAAAACTGGCGAAAATTTAACTTTTGCATCCGCTACGTTTAATATATTCTCGTGGTCGGCATGTTGTCACGAAATGGCGAACGGTCCATAGCAACATGCATTAATCCCCAAATTTGTCCCTTTAAAGTTTGAGTGACTTTGTGCTAAAGACAAAGTATATAAACAATGGGGCGATAAACGAGGTTCCCAGCTGTCCGACCGCGAGAATGAGATGAAATTGCACCAGGCGCAGGATTATTTTGAACGAAACTCGATCCGAGGCGGGTTTAGGCCGATGATACCGGGAAGCACACCCATGCATTCCCGGCCTTGCTCACTGCTGACAGATATTTCCGGTTTTGCTCGTGACGTGTTTATGTGTCATCCGTTTTGAAACTTTGCGTGTATATACGTCCTCCGGCGCAAACTGGTTAACCGTCAAATGCCGGTATGTGTATAAGACTGTAATTCCCAGCGAAAAAAAAAGGGAAAAAAAGAGTTACATTAAGTTTTAACACTTTTTGCAGGATCTTTGCAGAATTCAGGTTATGTTTAAGAAAAATAGGGTAGGGTGTTGACTGTTGGGGTTAAATGGGGTGTGATCTTTTCATGCCAATTCGATCATTTGAATCAGCATACCATCTTCACGCAGTCAACTACCCATTCAGCGGTCGCGCTGGCCTGTGTTGCATATCTAATATTTTAAGTAATCCAAATGTTGAGTTATCTGGAATTTACTGTAATTAATTAACCCTAACCCCCTCACTGCTTTTTCTAGAAAGTATCCTGAATCCGCTACAATCCACCAAAATTGATTTGCAAAAACTGCTGGTGTCCTGAGTCCATCAGACTCCACCAGTATGCATACTGGAGATATCCTGAGTCCTTCAATAATTCACCAGCAAAAGTTGATGGACTCTGGCGCATCCAGGATACCGTGGTGGCATACAAAAAATTGCAGTGTGTTTCTCTATAGAGTCCATCACAGTCCATCACCTAAATTTCTGTATCCTGAATCCATCAAACTCCTGCAGTAACGCTAGGCTTAAAATCCTCAATCCATCACACTCCTCCAGTTTGTTCAATATGAAGGTATCCTAAATCAGCTAAAATCCTCCAAAACAGGAAATGGATTTTGATGGACTCGGGGTGGTTAGGGTTAAAGTTTTGTTTGTCACATTCTGATTTTATTGTGCTTTCTGTTATAGATATGGTAAAGACAATGAAATCCATTGTAGTGATGGACCCTAACCTTTCCTCGGAGGAGAGGAATCTCCTCTCCGTCGCCTACAAGAACGTCATTGGGGCCCGGCGTGCCTCCTGGCGAATCATTCACTCCATACAACAGAAGCATCAAGATGGCAGCTGGAAGCAGCAAGTTTTGGAGTCCTATCGCGATAAGGTAAGGCCATGTTGAAATAACTTGGCTTGAAATGACACGCAAGTCTGTGGTAGCAACTGCAGCCATTCCTCATCTACTCAGGTGTAATTTTAACTATTTGACTAGCCGCCTTACTAGTGGAGCAAGATCCAATAGGTAAACAATCCCAAGGCCAAACTGCCTCATAGTTTTGTGGTTATCAAGTGCAGCAGGATCGACCTCTAGCATTGTTCAGTGATGACTACATGTAGCTCTCATTGTATCCCAAGTGGGCAATAATGCACTAGTGTTGACTGTTGACAGCTGAAGTTCAGTAGACTTTTCCTATCTGATGCACTGTACTACATCTGACAGGGTTAGGGGTTAAGATCCATACAGTTTAATTTGTTTCTAAATGCAGTCCTTGAAAATGCAGCTTTGTGTCCCTTTTAAGCTTTTTTTCAATGTTATTTTTCTACTTTAACCCTAACCCTCCCGGCTCGTTTGGCTAAGACATAACCTCAATCCTCCTATATCCTTCTGTAGTAAAGAGTTAAAAGCTCAAGGAACCTGGATCCTTCTAAATCCTTCTCAATTCTGCTAGTATGGCTATTGCCCTGAATCCTTCTAGACAGGCCTCAACCTTAAGCTTCAGAGGGTCAAGGCCACTTGGCCTCAAAGGCTCCAAAAAAGAAAGGGGCACCAAGGCCAACTTAAAGGGCACCAAGGCCATTGTCACACTGTTATTTGTTCATCTTCGGATCACCACCGCCCCAACTCCCCCCAAACTCCCCCCCAAAAAAAAAAAAACCCCCAAAACCCCCCCCCAAAAAAAAACAAAAAAAACCTCAAGGCTCAACAAAATCCGCTGTTTCAGAAAATTCAACCTTGAAGTTGATTATAAAATTCTTAAAAAAATATATTCTTAGAAATAAATATGATTATAACAATTTAAAACGACCCCCCCCCCCAAAAAAAAAAAAACCCCAAAACCCCCAAATAATTGGCCTATGTAAACGTTAATATGATTATGAAAATTTAAAACGAGTCCCCGGCCCTAAACGCCAAATCATTCGCCTACGTAACGTTCATGTTTATGCCTAGCCCAGTCTATGGCCGGCCGGCCCCGCGTCCATCAGTGCAAACAAAAAAAGGGATTTCATGGAATCATTCGGTCTCAAACTCAGCATGCAGGTTCATTTATTATAGCGCATCGATATTTCGGCATAATTATGACTTTTCCGTGGGTCCGTCTTGTGTAATTTGTCTCTAAATCTGCGTAAAAAAAAAATTAAAAATATTCGCGATCAACGCAAAACAGCATGGCGGAACAAGTCTGCGCAGGCGTGCACAGCTCGTCGCACCGAACAACAGAGGGCGCTCTGCTAGTGCCCTATGTTGTTCGGTGCGATGAGCTTTGCACGCCGCGCCTGCGCAGACTCGGTCCGCCATATTGTTTTGCGTTAATCGCGAATTATTTTTGGCCAGTCTATACATGAGTAGTCTGGTACCGTGTTTTTAGTTGTGAACAACTCAACTACGTTTGATATGGTTGCCATGCCACGTTCTCTGCAAGTACTTGCGCGATGCATGGCGCAAGCAGCATTTATGAAAACTAGTGTGCGGGAGAGCGTTCGCTACGTACGTCGAAACAATTTGATCTTCGTAATGGGTCACAACGTTAACAATATTTTTAATAACACTTTCGACTACATAATATAATAGAATCAATGAAAAGGGGCACGACGGCCAAGTGGCCGTAAGGTACGTGGTTTTTTTAAGGGGCTTCACGGCAATTCGCCGGGGCATCGCGGCAATGGCCGCTGGTGGCCGCTGTAGAGGTTGAGGCCTGCTTCTAGATCCTCCTGCCTGCTGGGGGATGTTTTGGGGGGTCTGTGTAAACTGATTACTTATCCAACAAATTACCCTCAAACAAATGGAAGTGCCCAGTACAATGACCTTTTCATACCAGGACAAGGGCCACAGAAATTCCATTGTATGCACATGTGTTTCCTATTGATGATACATAAACATTAATTGTCCAGGGACCTTTTCAGCACTGACCCACTGACCTTGCAGTATACACTTACCTTCCAGTACACACATTTGCCATGCACACAAATGCAAGCCCTAAAAATAACCAAGTCAGAAGCATGCATTCCCCATGCCATTACAATGTACACAAATGCAAGTCCCCTCCCCCATAACCTAGATCCTTCTGGATCCTATTTTGGGCAAGCTGCATACAACCTCAATCCTTCTCTTTCCCTTTTGTGTCAAATACTGCCCGATAACCTCAATCCTTCTCAATCCTTCTCAATCCCTCCCATAGCAAAACCCCATCTGCCCTCAATCCTTCTGGATCCTCCTCCACTGCAATGTCCTAATAACCTCAATCCTTCTAAATCCTTCATTTTGTACAAGAGGATTTAGAAGGATTTGGGAGGGTTAGGGTTAAAGAAGGGCTGGCAATATTTTTGTTATCGTTGATATGGCGATAAAAACGACAACAAATTAAGGCATGAACAAAATGTCGCCAAAGGTACGCTCCAACAGCTTTCGAACACCCCCAAAGCTTTCTTTAAGTACCGCCATTATCGTCCATCAAACACATCATACCCCCCCCCTGCAATATGGTGATAAAATCGTCTTTTTCCATTTTTTCTTTTTTAAGTCATTGAGTACAAATTACACATCACACTGGTCCGGGTCATCAGGCCACGCGCAGTCAGCTTAGGACCATGCGCGCGTTGGGTTGGTAAATGCCATGCCACACCACGCACGGCCGGCTAGGTTTATCCATGTGTTCTTATTCCTCCATGGTTTATCATTCATCAAGGCCAATAAAGGCGCATTGGGCACAATGACTGCCGGTTCCCTGCTTTCAGACCTATACGTGGATCAAAGTTTAAAACACAAGTATCGCCAATTTTTTTTAAAGGAAAATGCGATTCACACAAAAATCGCCGATTTTAAAAACGATATCTGCGATATGCTGATTTTTTTAATGTATTAAAATGTATGTATTAAAATGCTGCTACATGATGGCATTTCTTATTTCTTATTGTCTCTTAGGAAGATCTTGTTAAGATCGAAATATTAGGCCCTCTTAACTTATTTGATTTCTTATTTTAGTAAAGACACATTGAATTTGTTATTTGTGTTGTTTAAACAGATTGAACAGGAGCTGTTTGAAGCTTGTGACGACGTTCTCAAGATCTTAGATTCATATCTCATTCCAAGTTCTACAGGTGACGAGTCCAAGGTCTTCTATTATAAAATGTAAGAACCATGGAAGTGCCTTACAAATTGCACCGAAAAGTCTCAAAGTTACCCTGCTAAATGCAACAAACATCGCATTGTGCATTGAACCCTGAGGCCAATTTCACAGAGCTACTAAGCACAAAAATTTGCTTAGCATGAAAATTTGTCCTTGGTAAAAACAAGGTTACAAACCAAATTTTCACATGAACTTTATTGTTTTTGATTGATAATCAGCTGGTTTTTTGCTTAGCATGAAAAACACGTAGAATTGTTGCTGATAACTTGTTTTTAATGAGCAAGACTTTTTTGTGCTAAGCAAATTTTTGTGCTTAGCAGCTCCGTGAAATTGGTCCCAGTACACACCAGCCTTGGCACCAAGCAGTAAACATCAACAGCATCTGGTCTAGACCTTTCGAATCACTCTCCGACAACAACAGAGAAACGTTTCTCGATCCCAGATTCATGTTTTTTCAATATGTTTGCACTGATTGACCTTCATTGAGATGATATATGAAGACAAAAGTGGCGCCAGGTTGCAACATTATTTTGGCTCAACTTTTGGATTTTATGATTAACTTGATGCATTCTCTGGTTGACTCGTAAGCCTAGCTGTGCAATTAAGGCTGCCATTCCCTTTGCAACAAAACCAATGTCAATTATAAGAGAAACCTGTCAATATTGAAGTTCGCATGTCCCCCCCCCAAAAAAAAAACCAAAAAAAAAAAAAAAATGCCACCTGTTCCAGTTTGTATTGGGGCTGTGCATATAAAAATTAGAAGAGAAAACAACAACGATTGTGAACGGTGGACATTTAGGTGGTCAATAGTTAAAGCAATAGGTAGTGGCATGTCATTATTACACATGTAGAAGTCTGCATACAAGGTCACAATTTTGATTCTATTAAAACATTAGTGAACAAATTCATAAACAGAGTTTGAATGTTGTGGGCATGTAAACTTCACATTGTTAATTAATCACAATTTTATTGGGAAAATTAGAAAAAAGTGCAGAAGATAAACCACCTGAGAGACGACAATAGCTGCATCAGTGTACTCCAAGCTTTTCATATGCCTATTTTAAATACCCGTGCCATTTCTAATGCATTGCCATGTTTGTCTGTGTCTTGAAGGAAAGGGGACTACTTCCGTTATTTGGCTGAGGTCCGCCAAGGCGATAATAGAAAAGAACCAACAGAGAAGGCCCTGGAAGCTTACGAAAAGGCAGTCACAGAATCCCTAAACCTGTCGACTACGCACCCGATACGCCTTGGACTGGCCCTGAATTTTTCCGTCTTCTACTTCGAGATCATGCTGAAGCAGGTAAGAAGAAAAGCAATAGGCCCTGCTGGATCCAGACATTGTGGCTTTGCTTTGCATAAACAAAGAGTCTCAGGAATGGAATACAAAGAATGGTTGTTTGTTTTTGGCACGCCGCTGGATCTTATAATCTGGAATTCTGGATCAGAATCTGGAATGAAACAAAAGGCGTCTACATATCTCTCAGATGGCGAGTTGTAGAATGGCGAGCGCATGGTTGTCTGTATGACCTCTGGTTAGTTTCTAGTCTAGATGGAGACTGACGCATTAAATTTCTTTATTACTTCGGGGGAAATTGGAGTACCAAGGGTCGGGTTTGAAGACATCATTCAATACTAAGTGGTTGTTTTTGTTTTGCAAACTTGTTTGTGTATCTAGGATAAAGCCTGCGAAGTGGCAAAGCAAGCATTTGACGCTGCTATTGGCGAATTGGATACCATGCAACAAGACACCTACAAGGACTCCACTCTCATTCTACAATTGATCAGAGACAACCTGACCCTCTGGACGTCGGAGAGCGAGTCAGAAGGTAGGTCATACACAGTGTGACGGGGTTTGGGGGATAGGAGGTCATACACAGTGTGATGGGGTTTGGGGGATAGAAAGAGGAGGTCGTACACTGTGAGACATGGGTGAGGAATGGAAGAGTATGAGAGCTCTGGATGTCGAAGAGCGAATCGGAAGGTAGGTCGTACTCGGTGAGACATGGGTGGTGAATGGAAGAATGCGAGTTTGTCACCTGACAATGTGTTGAGATTGGAGAGTGAGTCTGAAGGTTTAGGTCTGAAATGATAAAAACCGGGTGGGGAATCGGAGGGTGAGGCAATCGGTGGGTGAGGCAATCGGTGGGTGAGGCAATCGGTGGGTGAGGCAATCGGTGGGTGAGGCAATCGGTGGGTGAGGCAATCGGAGGGTGAGGCAATCGGAGGGTGAGGCAATCGGTGGGTGAGGCAATCGGTGGGTGAGGCAATCGGTGGGTGAGGCAATCGGTGGGTGAGGCAATCGGTGGGTGAGGCAATCGGTGGGTGAGGCAATCGGTGGGTGAGGCAATCGGTGGGTGAGGCAATCGGTTTGACTTATTTAAAGACAGACTGATGCTGTTGATGTCAGGGAGTGAATCGGAAGGTCTAGACCAGATGCTGTTGATGTCATTGTGAACAATGTATTGGTGCTGAGCGTCTCTTACGTAACTATGCAAGAGCTTGCTCCGAACCATGTGATATAGCAACAGTGTCTTTGGTCTGGAGAATTTAAAGTTAAACTGTGCCAAGCTGTGTGAGAAAGTCAGTGTACCAGATGTTATTTTAAATTTAACTTGCAAATGGCTTATTAACCTTGGTTGTTTCGTTTTTGTTCGTAGAGCGAGTCGAGGACAATGATGACCAGCAGCAGGATGCATAACGTCGTACGACCTGACGCCAAGTCATTGTAGGTATGGACAAGATATCAACTTTCTGGAGAAAAGTGGGGGGGGGGATGGGGCTGTCTGCAATCTTGAAGTTTGAGGCAGAAATGTTAACTTTCAGCTGTAGAAGTTGTAGTTATAGTAAATGTAATTTACAAACATTGGCTTTGGCTGGAATTTTTCAGAAATTGATGGATAGGGGGAGAAGTATTTGATAGCAAATATTTGTTACACTGAATCATTTTAAAGTTTTCGTCATAGATGTTGAAAAATCTTAGCGTACTCTACAGATGAAACGGAGCAAAACTACAAACGTCAGGGAATTGTCAGGTCAGGGAACCAGACTAGCCGGCTAGCAACCTTGAGACCTTGGTTGTATTACCAATCACCAACACACTGTGTACTAACTAAATTTGGTTAATTGGTGGAAGTAATTTTAAAATTACAGAGAATCAGCTGTACCTCTTTACAGATGTGTAATCATTTGCAAGGAAAATGTGAAATATCTAAATATGAAAAATTAGGAGTAGTATTTAAAAAAGGTCATTTTTTTCAGTGTTGGTCGGCCGACCAGCAGTGGAAATTGACACAAAAATACCACTTTACTTGAAATGTCAGCACACCAGGAACCATTGTTTTACCGGGAAAGTATTTTGTAATAATTTGGTCATATATTTTGTTTGATGTTTGCAAATGTTGTATATTCCCTTTAAAGGTAGGATACACCATTGGTAATTGCTTGAATTATCATGAATGAGTAGATTTGGGGGGTTGTATTTTATAGTAAACATCGTTTAACTGAGCTGTCTAAAGTTTTACAATCATCGATGCCGAGAAAAGCACGAAAAACAGCAGTTTTTCTTATGTTATTTGTATTTTTTCGCGATCGCCGTCCGACGATCGCAAATTTTTCTTTATAAAATTATATTTTCCAGAATAATTGAAGGATATCTAGCGCAATCAATTTGCTGGATGCCTAGAATCATTATTTACTTTCAGATGAGTAAGATATTTCTTAATAACTCGGTAGTAAATTTTTTCGATATCTGCAAATGGTGTATCCTACCTTTAAAGAGAAGCAAAGTGTGTAAAAGAAAAAAAGCTGTTGAAAACTGCATTGATTGACGCAATGTGTACAGAGATATCACTCACTTCTATTAAAAACTCCTTTTTTCTTTTAACCCTATCAACATGCAGATTAATGGTATCCCTACCTGTATCAGCCCGAGCCCCTCTGGAAACTTATCGTGTAAAGGCACCAGTCAACTACTACCACAGTGGCATTTCTTTCTTTTTTCTTTTTTTACACCCTAGCATAAATGTTGAATTAGCGTTATTATTTAGATCTTAAAACACAATTGTAAACATCAACATTAAACATTATTTAACCCTGAATCCTTCAATTTGAGTATAATTTTGTACACACCCTCAGCCTTGTTACTCCCAATGATTCGACATGTGGTATATAATTGAAAAGCAGGTGCAGGATTTAAATGCAGGATTATACATGTCATGGGAAAATGGTATTTAACATGGAAACTAAGAGGTGTTTTTGCACAATCTGCCGTTATTAGACAAATGCATTGTACCGTGCTTCTGCCACTAGCCTACTGCATTTATAACTCAAATGGAGGCAGTGTGATACATATGTACATTGGCTGAAATTTGTCTCGCATTTGTTGGGAGTTGTCTTCCCCCCCCCCCCCCCTTTCCCTAACTGTTTTCCCTACATTTCACACAAGCCAATGTTGACATTTTTATCATGTGGCAGTGGGGCATCGGGTTCCCTTCCCCTCCTTCAATTGCCACAATTCGGCAAACATCTATGCTCACCCATCCACCCTATCCTGCCGTTAGCAGAAAACAAACGTTACGAAATATATTCGTAGAAAATTGAGTGTAATTTATAGCTGTTGTTGTGTAGTACTTAATGTTTGTTTTACAACCCAATTTATAATGAACAGTGCCACATGCTAGTGCCACGCCTTAGTGCCACATCCCACCAGCTCTTAAACACACTTGGATCAAACCCTACCCTAAAAAATGACCCACCCGGCCCCACCCAAACCATAACACCATGCCACCATGCCCCACCCAACTCCTCAAACCGCTGCCCTCTCTAAACCTTGGATTTACAGAGCTTCATGTTGAACCCATATTTAACTCTCCTTCCATACTTTTCCCCCATCCAACCCCACTCTCCCCATCCAACCCCGCCCTCCCCATTCAACCCCGCCCTCCCCTGCTCCAACCCCGCCCTCCCCTGCTCCAACCCCGCCCTCCCCTGCTCCAACCCCGCCCTCTCCCACCCAATCTCTAGAATTGTTAACCCTGTCCTCACCAACCCCATTCAACATTCACCAAAGTAGCAGTTGTGTAAAGCAGGCAATATTTTATGCGTTATTAGGCTTGAATCCATTCGGATATAGTAGCTAGTATAAGGTACTTGCTCTAGCCAACATTTTTAGTAAACTGTCAAAGATTTGTGCTAGCATTACAGCTTTCATCTTTTATGGAACAATAGAATATTTTGTGATTAGATACATCTTGCGATATAGCTGGCACAAATCAGCTACATATCGTTGCCTAGATAATAGCAATTACACATGTAGATGTGGTTACTGTAGATGTCTGATTTATTCTTGTATTATGAACACATTGGTAAGCAAATGATTGCTAATATTTTCTGTTTGTTTCAGTTATATTAGATTAGCAGTAATTTTTTTTTTTTTTTTCCCCAACAGGGCTACTTCTGTTTTATACATATTATTTAAATGTAAAGGTGGTACACAGATGACATTATGAGTGTGAAATGGTTATAAGTTTGGTACATGTATTACTGAAAGGTTCATCACGAAGTCGGGTACAATTTACAAGTGCTTGTATTTATCGATACTTGGTGTCAAATGTCATCGCTCAGCACCAGTACCAATGATGCACCGTAACATTATTGACTGATGAACAGGCTTAATTGATATCAGAAATGAAATTGCACAGCACATCAACCAATCCCGTTTTACGTTGAATTAAATATTTAGTTCTGGAAATGCACGAACAATCTGTACACAATATCTGGTCCTTTTCCTCCTTTCTAAGAAAAAAAAACCAATGCTGCATTCTGCATTTAGATACAAAATAACTGCTTCTCAATTTTGAGGTTTTATTTTTTAAATTGTCAAGAATAACGTAACTAAAGCTTAACTTTACAACAAACAATAGCAACAGTGGCTTTTTTATGTTTCGTGCAGTCTACGGGTATTGTTATAATTTTTATGAAAAAGAAAAGACTTTGTTAACTTGTACTGTAGGCTTGCTAATTGTAGAAAAACGAACAACGTACAAGGATTAAAACAAATAAAGCTCCCTCGTTCAATCAGGTCTTTACAGAAAACACTTGATATCCGGTATTGTTTCAGTTAATAAAAAAACCACTTTGAGCACTCGAGAATCCAAACTTTGCTTTGTTTTATTAGCTGATTTCGATCGGCAACATCTGGTTTTTGTTTGGTCCCCCTCTTCTTTTTTTCGCTCAAGGGCAAAAGAGCGTGGAGGAATACAAATACATCGCGTTTTTACTTTTGGTGCATTAATTATTGTCATTGCTCCAAGAAGATACTTGGGCGGCGAGTTCAACTTTGGTTTAACTTGAGCAAAGCATTATACGATGCCCGAAAAGAAAAGAGCTGATAAAGTTACTAGTCACCAGACCTACACTTTGAATTTTTGCCGCGCCAAAAAGAACACCATATCCCAGGCCAGAAGAAGGTAACTATAAAAGGATTTTAGGGACCGGTTGTCCGTTATATTCGGTTTTTGCAATTGCACGCGTAAGAAAAAATAGTTCCAGTGACTCGGTTTTGATCGTACCTCTTTTTAACCTAATATTTATGTATGGATTTACTTTCATTTCAGCTGGTCTGTATTTGAATTGATGTTGATATTAACAGAATTATGAAATACTAATGGATTTCAAATAAAAATGTACAAATTAGTCCGCCTAAATTGAACCCGTTGGTAAGGTTACCGGAACTACAAAAAAAAATCTCAATTAAATTAAAATGGTACCTGAACACGAGAACGCTCAAACAAACCAAGGTGGTGGGGACACCAGCGATTTGTCATTTTTCGAGTGGCGATTGCTGTGCGTTGGTTGGTACTTTTTATGCGCGTTCTAGCACAGTTCGTGCACATGTTCTATCAACGGTGCGGTTAGTGGAATATCGTCTGCACTTTGCACACACACACCCTATACCTCAAAACCATCGTGCTGAAAAGGGCCAACAATTACAGCATTTGTTCACCGTGTCACTGCAGTATAGTAGGGCCTATTCACTGATCATGGGGGACAGCGGGACACGAGAGGACTCGGTGTACATGGCCAAGCTTGCCGAACAGGCTGAGAGATATGATGGTAGGCCGACAATTTATTTCTGAAATAAATTTATTTGCATATAATCTCGGGCACCTATTGTTTGTGTACTGTACCATTTTCGTGAAAAATTATAATTTTGTTCTTGCTCCTTTTAAATAACCCATTAAGAAGCCTTATTTATAACAATGTACTTTCTATCGAATGCCATTATAAAAATGTTGACTGCCCCTCCCCTTTTGTCATTTTTCCCATTTTATAAAAAAAAATTATAAATATAATTTGTTTTCAAATGAACTATTTAACTAAGGCGCTATAACTTAGGTCCCCCCCCCCCCTAGTTTCTTGGAAACTAGCCTTAAAAAGTCATGGACAAACAAATGTTCTAAGTAAGACGCCACTTTACTGGTTGTGTGCAAAATACAGTCGAGAACATTTTAAAAGTATTTTCTAACAAAACAAATTGACATGTTTCTTAATCTTAGTCCAAAAATTGCCAAGATTCATGTCTGTTCAACATGTTTGCAGTGACATTAACCATATGGGCCAGGGCCTAGGCCAGGCAGATCTTTAATCCTGAACAAAAATGCAACATATTGATCACCGCGGACATACGTCACAGGTCAGCGCACCGCTGAAAACAATGCGCGTCGACACTGCACTGAAGCATACTGCACTGAAGCATACAAGACTGCACGCGCGATTATCGTTTTCATCGGCGCGGTGTACGCATTATGACGCGTTATTGTGAAGGTTCCCGGATGTCCGCCCCGACCTATAGACCATAAAAGGCATAATGCATAGCATCCATCTTGGAGGGCATTGCCTTCGCATGTCATTGAACCTGCTGTACAGTCATTGTAGTACACAATATGCCCTCTAACTTAGACGGCTACTAATCCATAAGGTCTATCCCGAACAACTTTACTCGCTCTTCCGCTGACAAAACTGTCCAGCCAAGTCTGGGCCACGACAAAAAAAGTATTTTCAAGGAAAAACGTTTTCTTAATCCTAAACAGCGTTCTCCATTTTCTCCAACTAACAACATTTTAGCATTTAAAAAAAGTAAAACTAGGACATTCTTCACACAAACATTTGTCTGATGTCTGCAACCCATGTGTAATTCTTTCCGACAATTAGTTTGCACCAGAGAGTGAAGCCACTTGGTTTTGTTTTGAAACCTAAGACAAGACTTGTGCATGTCCAACTGTTTGAAAAGATTGGCATCTTCAGTCATGTCGGTAGTCTGGTGGCAGACTATATAGAGAGATACATGTAGAAATAGAAACTGGTAACACATGTTTATTTTGGCACAGTTGACCGACTCAGTACTAAAGAGGTGTTGGACTGGTTGTTTCATGTGCCAGTCTATTTTTTTGTTTGGTGTTTTTGTTACACCCTATTTAAGACTCTTTCATCCACAGTATTGAAAGACCCAACATTTTGGACTAGCTATAATTATGTTCTACAAATGTACCTTGTCAAGAACTAAGGTTGAAAGGTTCAACGGGATGGTTTAGTTGTATACATTGCCTCTGTCTGAAAATAAAATTCCTTTGTTTAGGATCAATCCTCCAATCTGCATCTTGCCTTGATGAACTCTTGTTAGGTTTAGCTTGAGAAATCCTAGCTGCAAATGTACGTCATTGGAAATACAACGATGCATGGGGTCACCGTCATGTGATTTAGACGGTAGATTTAGACCAAGTACCAATTTTGCAGAGCTGCTAAGCACAAATTCACTAAGCACAAAAAGTCTAGCTCAGTAAAAGTAGGTTAATACCAACCAAAATTATACTTTAGTCTAAGCAAAAACCAGCCGAATACTAGTCACAAACAATGTGCATCACCTGAAAATTTGGTCTGTAACCAAGTTTTTGCCAATAATTTTTTTTTGTGCTAAGCAAATTTGTGTGCTTAGCAGCGCCATTAAATTGGCCTCAGGTGTCATGCTGACATCTGTGAGATGTTTTCGGTATTTGCTGTCATTGTTGTCATGCCAACCATACATGTAATTACACCTCTGATGAATGTATGAGGCAATTGGAAAATTTGTATGAACCTTGTGGCAAGCTGCTTATTGTATTTACTGTGGTATGGTACATGTACATGTATAAAAAAAATATTGGGAAAAAAAATTAAACAAAATATATTCTGCAACATGGTTAAAAATACTTTTTAAATTTTAGCCTACCGGTAAGTAGACCTCCAAAAACTACTAGGCGTGTTTAAACAACAAAAACAAGAACAAAACTACTGTTTACATTTGTTCCCGACAATAACCAGCGGATTTGATTTTATACTGATTGCTGTTTTTATGTTTGTGGATTTTTAGACTCTTCTACAAATATACATTTTGTATGTAATTCGTCTCAGTTCTGTGAAGCAATTGTTTTGTTCATAAAATTGTGTAGCCTCTTTCCTTTTCTACATCCGTGCGAATTATTATGTATTACTGTACTGAATGAAAAATAATTGCTAGACTTCCTACAATCACGTATGTACATACTGGCCATTAACCATAATTATTTGTATGAAGTATGAACCTATTTGATACCGTTCTCGTTCTGTCATACTATACATGTAAGTGCATGTGACAATGCAGAATAAAGTGTGCCATAGAACATGTGTACACGGAGGGCATTTTTGTCGGTGCTTTGAGTTGAATTTCAACCTCTAAATTATACATGGCACTTGCGTATTGGATTATAATTTTGTATTCAATCTCGCACTTCTGTTTATTAAATCACAACCATTTCAATGTTTATCATCTATTCTGTTTTGAACAAGTTTCCATTTCCAGGCAGAAATGTTAACGAATGTGTGGGATTCAGTTGTTTGCAGAGGGCGGAATCTGACAGTAATTTATGCAATTTGTAAGCTGGTCAAACCTTGATTTAATTAACCCGCCTAGACTTTCGAGACGACCTACATTTACAGTACAATCAGTAGGAGCAATTTATTCTCATAATAGATTCATTTTTGGTTTCGTCCATAATTATAAGAACATCATATTTTTATGTACAACCAACCAGTTGGCATACATTGTTAAGAAATATACCCTAACCCTGCTGAATCCAACAGGGTCTAACTATTTTACACAGTCTCAAAATCCAGTTGGACTATCAGTATAAGCCTCTGTCAAAGCCTGTTGGGTCTTGCAGACAACATAAAATCAAGGCAAAATAGTATTTTGTTGGATTGAGCATGCCAGTAGTTATATTTTTCCAGGTACTCAACAGCTTGGAAAATCATTCAAGTCTCTGTTGGAACCTGTTGGATTTAGCAGGATAATAAATAAACAGATTGGACATTATCTGGTTACATGTATTGTACATGTATGAACACACACCCTACAACCTAAGACTACAAGTTAGATTTATTAAGCAATTTAAGCAGAATTTGGCTTTTGACATGCGCATGTAACCTGCAAGTAGTCATACCGTATCAGTACATGTATATGTTAAAGCCAGCCTGTGCCCTCTGGCAAAGAAATCGGTTTCATTTCCCCTGAAAAAAACAACCCAGTATACAACACAGCAAGTATTACCAAATACTTGTAATTTTATGTGTGTACACTGTATGTAGAACAGTGCACCACAGGTGCATATCTTTCCTATTTGGCCTTACTGTGGTAGTCACGTGACATTCAATGATAACTTGGTGAGTCACCTCCATGCAAGATACGTCATCAACTGATATTAAATATGGAATATCCAGATATGAACACACTTATCACACGCATCGTATGTACATGTAGTTAGTTGAAAAATTATGGTTGGACATTGGACATTTTGCTGTATTTATTGGGGTAGGGGGGGGGGGGGGGGGGGGGGGGAGTGGGAGTGGGGGAATCCTAACTTGATTTTTAACTGTAGTGTAGGCATGCATACAGTGTTTATTTAAATTGTCTGTGGTTAGTAATTCCTACATGTACCGGTAGGTATCTAAGCTCATTTTGAGTCTGATTTCAATATCTGTAGATTATACATGTACATGTAGTTCATGATTGTAAATTCCTTTGTGATTTTGTTTATTTTGTTTAAAAAAATATTATAATTTTTGAGAGAGAGGGATGGATTATTTGCAAATTTCTAAAAGTGAATACAGGACTAAGTATCAATTACCCTGTTAAATGTTTTGGCCTAAAACACAGGCACACTTTTTTTCTGTGTATTAGGAATGGAATCCAGTTGAGTCCCCCAAAATTGTATTGTTCGTTTTCTCAAATGTATAATGGTCACTGAGCTCAAACGTCAACAGGCTAGGCTACTGGAATTAGTTGCCCTGTGGAACAATTTGTTGCTTGTAGGATGTAAAGATAAAGAAATTCAGAGTCAAATCAATCCTGTAGAACATTATGCCGATTACCCTTTCCACCACATGTACAGTACTGCAGACGTCATTACTCAATGCATGGGCTTAAAGGTCCATTTGCAGATATCAAAAATATTTACTCCCGAATTATTAAGAAATATCTTACTTATTTGAAAATAAATAATGATTCTAGGCATCCAGCAAAATAATTGCGCTAGATATCCTGTAATTATTCTGAAAAATTAAATTTTATAAAACAAAATTCGCGATCAAAAAACAATAATAACATACAAATGCTGTTTTTCGTACTTTTCTCGGAATCCATAATTGTAGAACTTTGGACAGGTCAGTTAAATGACATTTACTATATAAATACAACCCCCCAAATCCACCCATTCATGATAATTAAAGCAATTACCAATGGTGTATCCTACAGTACCTTTAAGTGTACATGTACAATACACGTGTCTCTGTTAATGAACCTCCAACACCTTATTATGCGCCTCTGAGTCAAGGGAGATCTCATGCATACATGTACGCTTGGAGAAAACTATAACTTTATAAGAGATTTTTTTTCTGTGTTGCAGTCATTCATGTGTGCAGTTACATGTACTGTATCACTAAATGAACTATTGGTCGCTTGATGATAATTAATTGGAGGGTGCATGTATTTTTTATAAGGAACTATCTCCAGATTGACATATTTTTCAAGAAATTTGATTTTCATGTGTCAGAGTACGTGTGTGGATTAAAATGTTGTGCCCAATAAAATAGTAAGCCCAAAAGATTATCTACCAGTACATGTAGGTGTGACAATAAACAACAATTATATTTGCTAACATTTTTACATAGTTTATCAGTTGGTCTTTTTGTTTGCTTTAGTCATTTGTAACAGTATTTTCTTTAAATTAACTTGTTTACATGTATTTGTTAAAAGTTGAACCAATAATGCAAAGTACATGTACCGTACTTAGCTTTTGCTGTTAATTTTTTTTTTTTTAATCTTCAAAATATACTTAATTTAAAAAATGTCAGCAGTTTTGCTTACAAAAATGTTCGGTACATGTAGGTTAGGCAACCATAAAGACACAATTTTTTTTTGGCCTTGCCTTCTTGAAAACCTCATTGTAAATGTTCATCAATAGTTATTATTAATATACGCATGTACATCATACATGTACCTGTTGTGTCTACATGTACTTCTATACCTGTGGGGAAAATGCATACCATTACCCATGTAGTGTACTACGTATACAAACCACACATTGCAATTTTTCCCTCGCATAACGAGTCGTGGATCTTACACTAATTTACATGTAGGGGCACGACTTGGTCATGTTTTTTTTCTTTTTAGTTACATACAATGTATTACAATTCGTCATTGCTTGTGATGTTGTGATGCTATTAACCCACCTAATTGAATTCCAACATTGTTGGAATATTATGTGATATGGATTAATCAATCAACCAGTGGCTCGCTGTACAAGAATGCACACTTTATGTACAATGTTTACATACTTACTGTACATGTACACATTTACATAAAACTCCACATGGGTAAGTCTTGTTGAAAAAGTAAAAATTATTTATAAATGGTTGAAGTGGATCTTGGGAAGTTTATTTTGTCATCCTCTTAACTGCATTGTATTCTACACTTATTCACTTTGGTTCAGTTAGGCCCTTTGGGTTACCCTTTTTTTTAACTGAGACCCACATGCTACAATTAAACCTCCGTAAATATTTATCGATGCCATTACATGCACATGCATTTTTCATCTTTTCCATACCATAATTAAAATATGGAAAAAGGACAAGAAGTCAAGAACTGCATGGTTCATAAATATTTAACTAGGCATTATTACCGGTAACCCTAACAGTCCGGAATTCTTTAATTATAATATGATTTTGCACAAACCCTAGGGAGTTAGGGTTAATTAATCGTAGAATTTGTAGGTGGCAGGACATTTTAAAAACTGTTCATACATGTACATCGATGCATCATGCATGCACTGGTACGTTTGTGAAATGTGACCCGCTCCCACGAAACCAGACATAAGTGTTTTTTTTGTTAAAGTGAGATATTGTTATTTCCATTTGGTACACATCTTCAGCTTTCATTTTGTACTAAAACCACATTTATACCATACATACTTACAATTTTATGATGATTTTAAGACTGCCCTGTACACGCGATTCTATGGGAATAAAAAAATGGAAATAACAATATCTCACTTTTCAACAAAAACACTAATGTCTGGTTTTGTGGGAGCAGGTCACAAAATTATCTTAAATGTGAAAAAAAAATTGCATTATTTTCTTTTTTGCGGCTGTCCACATTTAGTGCTTTAAAAAAAATGCTTTTTGATAATTTACACTTTGACTCTTCGACATCTAAAATGTGGTGATCCGATTAATATTACATGTGCCGGCCCTAAACTGCCTATCAATAAATGTTGGAGGGTGCAGTGTGATTATGTCTAGCCCTGCATAAATTGAGACCTAGGCAATACTTGAAATCCTCCACACTGCTTCTAGATTATCATCATCACTGCCTCAACATATCAACAGCACTAGTGCTGGAGGATTTTGCAGGATTGAGGCAGTAGCCAACAACCCTCCCACTGAACAAATTTAAGAAATAACAGGGGATCTTGGAGGTATAGTTGGAGAATTTTGCGAGATTAAGGGTGCATCCTAGCAAAAATGCCATGGGGTTTGGGTTAATTAAGGTTACGCTCTAGGTGCACACTGAGTGTGTGTACACGTGTACGAGCCTCCACCTAGTTATGGGGACAGGCTCTTTTGTTTGGAAAAAACAGACCGAGTAGTAGGGACATATTCGAGTCCCCGTAGCGCGTTGGGTCTTCAGTAAAGGTAGAACAAGGTAAAATTGGGTTAGGCTTTAATGAAAGAAAATGTAGAAGACAAATTAGGGTGATGTTGAACATTTTAGAATTTTAGAGTGTTCCGAGTTTGAGATTAGAGAGATTTCACTTACAGTAGCACACAAACCCTATGGATTGTCCCCATAACACAATGTACCAAAATAATCTGTGCACATGTTAAGTGTACCACTAATGAACCGCAGTTATCTGTACATGTGATGTCACTTCCTTTTGCCTACTGATGCAGTACCGGTATGACTGTATATATATGCACAATGAGGGAACTCCTCACTGACAATTATATTGGACGTTGGGGTTAGTCTATGGGGTTAGGTTATAGTACAGGAACAAAGGGAAATACAATGGGGTATCTTCGGTCATTGAGGTAATTAGATGTACTTGTAGGCTTTGGTAAATTCCAACATTTTGTTGATAATACAATGTACCAAGTAACGACGTACAAGTACCAAGTTCCAGACCATGTTGACAGCAAGCCTCGCCGGACAGTTTCAGTCAGCTTACAAAAGATACCACAGTACGGAAACTGCTATCCCTTAACCAGTTTGCGCCGTATGACGTATATAAACGCAAAGTTTTCCCCAGATTCAAAACGGATGATGCATAAACACGCCACGAGCAAGGCTGGGAATGCCTGTCAGCAGCGAGCAAGGCCGGAAATGCGTGGGTGTGCTTCCCAGTACTATAGGCTTGAACCCGCCTCGGAATGAGTTTTGTTAAAAATAATCCCGCGCGTCGGCTCGGTGATGTTAAAATAATCCCGGCGCGAACTGGTTCAAGTGGTGGGGTGGGGCTTTTTTTTGGGGGGGGGGGTAGTATTTGTTTGGTTTTTTTGTGTGTTTTTTTTTAATTCCAAGTTGAATTTCTTAAAGTTACGTTGCTGTTTTCATACTCGATATTCCACTGACATAATTGTTGTTATTTTTTTTGTTTTTTTATTAGAAATGGTGGATTACATGAAGAGGGTAGCAGAGCTGAATGTAGACCTGAGTGTGGAGGAGCGCAACCTGCTCTCTGTAGCCTACAAGAACAAGATTGGTGCCCGACGAGCATCTTGGAGGATAGCCAGCAGTCTGGAGCTATCGGAAGAGAAGAAAGACGACACCTCACCCAAACTAGTAATGATGAAGAAATACAGAGAGGAGGTAAGACTAGCCGCAGCTCAGTCACTAG
Source organism: Crossaster papposus (assembly GCA_037893245.1). Classification (NCBI taxonomy): domain Eukaryota; kingdom Metazoa; phylum Echinodermata; class Asteroidea; order Velatida; family Solasteridae; genus Crossaster; species Crossaster papposus. The sequence continues at coordinate 165,916 of JBAIAA010000072.1, read as the reverse complement.
GCTATGCGAGCCGTGGAAAGGGTCGTATGACGGTAGCCGCAGCTCAGTCACTCGGCTATGCAAGCCGTGGAAAGGGTCGTATGGCGGTAGCCGCAGCTCAGTCACTCGGCTATGCAAGCCGTGGAAAGGGTTGTATGGCGGTAGCCGCAGCTCAGTCACTCGGCTATGCAAGCCGTTGAAAGGGTCGTATGGCGGTAGCCGCAGCTCAGTCACTCGGCTATGCAAGCTGTGGAAAGGGTCGCATGGCGGTAGCCGCAGCTCAGTCACTCGGCTATGCAAGCCGTGGAAAGGGTCGTATGGCGGCTGTCTACATTCTTGTGCAACAATTGTAGGGACATTGACGTAGTCGTTTTTGTTTTTTAGGATGATTCTGTTTTCTTTTTTGCCAATTTAGATCGAGAAGGAACTCTCGGATGTATGCACAGACGTTCTGCTTGTCATCGACAAATATCTCATTCCATCAGCAGGCAAATCACCCAGTGAACCTCGCGTCTTCTACTACAAAATGTAAGAATTGCCACATCTGTGAACAATTGAGATTGTTACTTGGATTCACCCCTCCTCTACCACATCCACCCCTCCTCTACCACATCCACCCCTAACCTCCACCACATCCACCCCTAACCTCCTAATCAAAACCCCGTATCCAACCCCTTCCCAAACCCCTTCCCCCTCCCCCTCCTCCTCCCACCCCCTCCCCCTTCCTCCTGCCCCTCCTTCCCCTAACCCCCACCCCTAACCCCCACCCCTAACCCTAACCCCCACCCCTAACCCTAACCCCCACCCCTAACCCTAACCCCTAACCCCCACCCCTAACCCCTAACCCCCACCCATAACCCCCACCCATAACCCCCACCCATAACCCCCACCCATAACCCCCACCCATAACCCCCACCCATAACCCCCACCCATAACCCCCACCCCTAACCCTAACCCCCACCCCTACCCCCCACCCCTAACCCTAACCCCTAACCCCCACCCCTACCCCTAACCCCCACCCCTACCCCTAACCCCTACCCCTAACCCCCACCCCTACCCCTAACCCCCACCCCTACCCCTAACCCCCACCCCTACCCCTAACCTCCACCCCTACCCCCATCCCTAAACCCCTCCCCCCATCCCTAAACCCCTTCCCCCCCCATCCCTAAACCCCTTCCCCCCCCCCATCCCTAAACCCCTTCCCCCCCCCCCCCATCCCTAAACCCCCTCCCCCCCCCCCATTCCTAAACCCCTCCCCCCCCCCCATCCCTAAACCCCTCCCCCCCCCATCCCTAAACCCCTCCCCCCATCCCTAAACCCCTCCCCCCCCCCCCCCCCAATCCCTAAAGCCCTCCCCCAACACAGTAACACATGCAACACTCAAACGAGATGCACGATGCCAATTTCATAGCTCACTTATTCCTTTTCTTTGTTTTTTCTCTACATTTTCTAGGAAGGGGGATTACCATAGATACCTAGCGGAATATGCCGTGGGCAACACGCGCAAGGAAGCGGCTGAGAACAGCCTGGTGGCCTACAAAGCAGCCATGGATGATGCCACAGAGCTAGAACCCACCAACCCCATCCGGCTGGGCTTAGCCCTCAACTTCTCTGTCTTCTACTATGAGATCTTGAACTCGCCGGCCCGAGCGTGCCGGCTAGCCCGCACGGCGTTTGATGATGCCATCGCAGAGCTGGACACGCTGAGTGAAGAGAGCTACAAGGATTCCACGTTGATTATGCAGTTGTTACGAGACAACCTGACGCTGTGGACGAACGACACCTCGGTGGAAGAAGCAGGTTGGTAAATTTCCAAGACGCTTGAGTCTCAAATAATTCACTCCAATTCAGTTGGAGTCATTCAAGGGTCATTCTTAAGGCTGGTGCATACCTCAACGCGAATGCGTAGCCTCAGCGAGAATGACGTCATGAAACATTCGTTGTGAAATTCGTTTGAATTACAATGTGTTTAACTTGACATACATGTAGTCACATCAAGGTAGTCACTGAAATGATGTTCTCAATTTTTGTTAAGGACTCCAGTCTCACATTGTTGAGCCATACTGGCTTCAGCCAGGTCGAGTATTTTTCTATCAGTGACATAAATTGACATAAGTCATTATGTTGTCAACATCCTGTCAATGATATAAATGCTGCAATGGGATTACCTGACTCATTATGATAGAGGTAAACATGGGTTGAAAGGACATGACAGTATGTAAGAGGCAGACTTTAAAGGTTGTATACACCATTGGTCATTGCTTGAATTATCATGAATTGGTAGCTTTGGGGGGTTGTATTTTATAGTAAATATCGTTTAACTGAGCTGTCCGAAGTTTTAGAATCATGGATGCCGAGAAAAGCACGAAAACAGTGGTTTTTTTCAACCGGCGTCAAGCAGTAATTCTTATTTTTTCTCGATCGCCGTTAAAATTATTTTTTTAGGAATAATTACAGATGAGTAGGATATTTCTTAATAATTCGGTAGTAAATATTTTCGATATCTGCAAATGGTGTATCCTACCTTTAAAGGTAGTATACACAATTTGCATATATATCGAAAATATTTACTACCAAATTATTAAGAAATATCTTGCTCATCTGAAAGTAAATAATGATTCTAGGCATCCAGCAAAATGATTGCGCTAGATATCCTGTAATTATTTGGGAAAATAGAATTTTATAAGGAAAAATTCGCGATCGCCAGACGGCGGACGGACAGTTTTAATAGGCTATCCAATATCCAGCTACATGTATAGCCAAGTTATTAGGACACAGTCTTGGTTTTATCATTAGCTATGTTATGATCTTGATTCTTGTTTTGGTTTGTTTTTTCTGCCAACAGATATGAAGAATGAGCCTGCTGTACAGGAATGCCAACCAACTGTGGAAGCTGCCTCCTAGAACCCCCCTCCCCCTCCTCACTACCCTCTCCTCCTTACCCCCTACCCCCCTCCCCCCTCCATCCCTACCCCCTCCTCCCTACCCATCCCTTGCGCTTATCAGCTCTGCATGTATCCTGAGCATTCTAAACAAAAAAATGACTCCCTCCCGCCCTAAAGCTACTCAAGAAAATGCACTCAGACACAATACCAGTCTAGGGAGCCAACCTCGTTCCCAGGGGCACGTACCTTTCCTGCTGCAACAAAGGCAACTTATTGGGAAGGAAATTGCAAGTTTCATAATTGTTTTCTTTTTATAAATATATCCATGTATATCTCAAGTTTAGACTGTTTGGTCTGTTTCTATCCGTTTGACTTGCCAAGCCCTCGCATGCCTCAACATTGTGTATTCATTCATATAATCAAACAAATTCTGGTTGTAATCTCATAACTTGTAAAGGCTCATAAATCAATCTCTGCAATGTAGGGCTGTGTACGAAACGGGCTTCCAGGGCTACGGCTAAGGCTCTCGTCAGCATTTTCCCATGTAATTGTAATGGGCGCACATCTAGACAATAGCCCAAGACAAGAGTTTTGGGTGCGGCTTTCGGGATTGAAAAAAAAAAAATAGCACTACATTGTATTTGGAAATTTTTTGTCTATAGTGGTGATGCATTTGTATGGTTTCCAGGTTACAATTGAAGGCCTATTTCGTTGCTACGTACATTATGCAAATTTTAACATTTGTAGCCTGGACTCCAGATCATTAAGAAAGGATTTGTTTTTTTACAAATTGCATTTTGAGTTTGGAAGATATGGTTCAACAGTGGCGCTGCTGTACTGTGATTTACACAAATTGTAAAAAGAGAAAATAATTTAACTTTAATAAATAAGCACATGAACTTAACTTTTTTTTTCAAATGAAAGAAAAGTCTTTTTTACTTGGTTCATTGCTGTCTAGTTGACCTACATTCAACTGTTTTGATTGTATTTAAAAAAAAACTAATTAAAATAGGTGCAACGCAAAAGCACAGTCTACAAACTGTTACAACCACTCACAGCATGGGCCAGATCACTTTAATCGCTGGCTGGGTCAGAACATTTTCATGAAACATCCACAAAGCAGGTTGGTTTTTTTTTAAATAGTAAGAATGATGCTTGCTTGCTGCCTCGTGAAATCCAGAGGGAGGTACCCCGATACTTGAAATGGCTTTGCTTCATCAGTGGGTGTTTCAGTCACAAAAATCCAATAATGAGTGTTCAAGATTAAATGTTTGTTTGGTGTGTGTTTGGGTTTTTTTGCTAACTTTTCACCCTTTTAGATAAAGGCCAAGAAAGAAAGAGATAAACCTGAAAAGGGAAGGCAATTTGTTTGGTCCGAAATGTAAGAAGGAAAAACAACCTAAGAATTCTTAACTAGTGATTAATAGCACACTAGTTAAGGGTCAAAATACAACGCAAATATGATATGGCTGATGTGTTACAGGTTTTGAGTTTTATTCAGTTTGAGCGATCTGGTCAATGAATGAAGCACTCCAATTGCTTATTGCGTATTCCATTGGTCAATGCATAATGGGTGGAGCTCGGTTGATCGATCTATTCTTGCTTTGGGTTACAACTTCTAGTCCAGCTCCATTGTTGATGTGGTGAGACATTCATAAGGCTTTACTTAGTGCCGTATATCTGTCAAAGGCATAGATGATTTTTTCTTCAAATTGCGCTACTTTTGAATTAACAAGTCCTACATAATGTAATTATGGTTGCATGCGCGTTGCATGAGCGTTACTTTTCAGCTAGTGTTGTGCTTACTTAGATAAATGTTGCCAAAATAATTGTAACATTTTGTGTTTATGTACAAGTTTAATGATGAATTATGATTCACACGTATACATTTCTTTTGTCCAACTAAAATTTTAAATTATTTGTTTGTTTTATATGCATGCTGCTCCTCATACATAGTGATATGTAGTTAAAAAAATTATAACTACTTACACAATTTTAAGAAAACAAAGCCGTAATTTTGCCAAGTGATTCAAGACTGTTTTTTGTTTTTGTTTTAACATATCTACTTTTACACTGTAAAGTATTAAATTTTGTTTGTAAAATCTGATTTGTTGAAGCATGGAAATAGGAATTCCTATCTTCATGGTTGAAGTATGTAAACAATTTTAAGATATAAATCGTAGTGGTAGATACATGTAGCATTTAAAAACAAAACAAAATTGGTTTACTTTTTATTCTTTAAATGGTATTTGCATATTCGGCCACTAATTAAGCATGTGACCATTTAGTGTGGCCTGCATTACCAACTGTATGGTGCCCAATAGCCAGCCATTGCCAAGGTGTGGTTACAATGATTTAGTCGGGCACTTTTTAACGTTGAAATGTGATAATACTAACCAGTGTAGCAATTCTTGTTGTACCCTAACCCGGTTTTCCCTTCAACCTTGTTCTATGGTTAAAATAACCCATGAGAAAATTTGTCGAAGAAAAAGACAAATGTTAACGATAGTCGGATTCGAACCACAGACCTTTTGATCCAAAGCTCTCTGCCAACCATGCTATTGGTGAGTTGGTTGAGGAAGCCGTTCCTAATAATTCTTTATAGTTCTTTAATGTATATGAGTTGCCATTGGTCTTTCTCATGAATATACATTCATCCACCACCCAGCTCCTGAAAAAAACATATCGCAAACCGCTACACCGGTAAGAGTGTTAAGTGTCTTCCGATAATACTGGCCTATGTATGGTATCCAATTGCCTGCTATTGGTAAAGTGTACATGTACATGTGCGCATATGGTATAAATCCTTTTGTATCTGTCTTTATACATGTATGCAGTGTTAAGTGTGTCGGTACAGTGAACACATTTCAACTATCCATTGGCAAGTTAACCAGTTCGCGCCGGAGGACGTATATACACGCAAAGTTTCCCCCAGATTCAAAACGGATGACGCATAAACACGTCACGAGCAAGGCCGGAAATGTCTGTCAGCAGCGAGCAAGGCCGGAAATGCGTAGATGTGCTTCCCAGGACCATCGGCCTGAACCCGCTTCGGATCGAGTTTCGGCTCGGTGATGCTAAAATAATCTCGGCGCGAACTGGTTAAATCATTATGCAGTCTACATCTACCAAATCATTCACACAGAAAGCCAATTTCATAGTGCTGCTTAGCAGTTAGCAGAAAAGTCATGTTTTTGTATGGCATGAGCGTGCTAAAGGTTAAACTTACATGGAGATGTCTATATATAAGTCGCTGATTTAAGCAATTTTTTACTTTGGGCTGCATGTTTTTCCTGTGCTTACTTTGTTTCTGTGAATTAGACGGGAGGCGCGGTAAGCACAAAATTGACTGCTAAGCAGCACCACTATGAAATGGATCTCTGTCTCTTAGGTAAACTTATAAGCAAAGCTATAAACAGTGATTAAGAAAGTGGCAAATGCGATTAATTGTTGGAATTCTCAGTAAATTGCAATTCCCATATCGAACACATCCCTGTAACTATAATGTACTTTGTCAAGCCATTGCAAATGACTTAAAATTCAACAACTTATATCAGTTATATGTATTTAAAAAGGCATCAATGGTTTACTACATAGACTATAGCCGCATACAGAAATACATATCTCAATAATGATTTCTTGTTCCGCAAAATTACTTCTGCACATTCTCTGTGATTTGAGAAATATTTTTTTTTAAATGTTGATAATCTATCATGGAAATAGTTGCTGGGATCATTTGATCAGACTTAGTTGTGGAGTTGTTCTTCCGAATGCCATTTTGGAATGACAAATATGTTTTGGACATTCGAAGATCACATTATTCTTTTTACAAATTTACAAATTGAGCCTAGGGCATGTTATTGTTAATCTAGTTTTAATATTTTTTTCCTTCGACATTTTTGTATTCCATGTTTTAAAAAAAATGTTCACTCAATGTCTGTTGAAGCAATTTACATTTAGTTGAAACTTGTTGTTTTGTATTCTAAATTTTTGTTTTGACTGCAAGTATGAGTAAAGTAGATCGTTTATTGATGAATATAATGATAGTAGAATGATATGTAGAATCTAATGCATTTTTATCTGCACACAATTTAAAAAACAATACAAAAATTATACCATGTTTTAATTGGGTTTGATTTTACACCATCCATGATAACATGAATGTAATTTATATTTAACCCGTTTTGTTTTTTTGTAGTTCTGATCCTATCAAATGTAGACTATTACACACAAGTTGTTACACTAACAAACAATTCAATAATTAGAGAGTTGTACATGTATATTGGATAATGTCACTTGTATTATGCATTAAGTGTATGTATTGTGGACACATGTATTGAATCAATTATGACCAAAGAGAAAGCCCTGGCATTGTACAAATGTTCTTTACTTCTTAAACCGTTATTGAAAACAAGTCGCGCATATACTTATTGAACTTTTATTTGTAATCCACAATGTAGAAAATGTTACAGTTGGTGTCGAAAATAATAGACAATAAAAAAACAGACTCTTGACCTAATTATAACAAGATGACAGTATGAATTGTGGTTTGTTTTTGTTGCTGTTATATTTCTAGTTTTAATAATTGTTTTGACAAAAACCATATATTTGACCTCATTTGCATAGAAATGCAAGGCTAACTCCTTACAAATTAAATTTAGTGACATTTGAGACTTTTGATATCATATTTTGACCTCATTTGCTCAGCAATGCAAGGTTAACTAACCCCTTACAAATTAAATTTAGGAACAATTGATAATTTGTTTTGGTAGAATCATATTTTGACCTCGTTTGCATAAAAATGCAAGGCTAACTTCTCACAAATTAAATTTGGAAACATTTAAGACATTTTTGGATAAAATCATATTTTGACCTAATTTGCATACAAATGCCAGGCTAACCCTTACAAATTAAATTTAGTGACATTTGAGACATTCTTTGACAAAGGTCATATTTTGACCTCATTTGCATACAAATGCAAGGCTAACCCCTTACAAATTAAATTTAGTGACATTTGAGACATTCTTTGACAAAGGTCATATTTTGACCTCATTTGCATACAAATGCAAGGCTAACCCCTTACAAATTAAATTTAGTGACATTTGAGACATTCTTTGAAAAAGGTCATATTTTGACCTCATTTGCATACAAATGCAAGGCTAACCCTTACAAATTAAATTTAGTGACATTTGAGACATTCTTTGACAAAGGTCATATTTTGACCTCATTTGCATACAAATGCAAGGCTAACCCCTTACAAATTAAATTTAGGGCCATTTGAGACATTTATGGAAAGTAATATTTTGACCTCATTTGCATTTAAATGCAAGGCTAATCCTTACAAATTAAATTTAGGGCCATTTGAGACAATTATGGAAAGTCATATTTTGACCTCATTTTGACCTCATTAGCATACAAATGCAAGGCTAACCCTTTACAAATAAAATTTAGTGACATTTGAGACATTCTTTGACAAAGGTCATATTTTGACCTCATTTGCATTTAAATGCAAGGCTAACCCCTTACAAATTAAATTTAGTGACATTTGAGACATTCTTTGACAAAGGTCATATTTTGACCTCAATTGCATACAAATGCAAAGCTAACCCCTTACAAATTAAATTTAGTGACATTTGAGACATTCTTTGACAAAAGTCATATTTTGACCTCATTTGCATACAAATGCAAGGCTAACCCCTTACAAATTAAATTTAGTGACATTTGAGACATTCTTTGACAAAAGTCATATTTTGACCTCATTTGCATTTAAATGCAAGGCTAACCCCTTACAAATTAAATTTAGTGACATTTGAGACATTCTTTGACAAAGGTCATATTTTGACCTCATTTGCATACAAATGCAAGGCTAACCCTTACAAATTTAATTTAGTGACATTTGAGACATTCTTTGACAAAGGTCATATTTTGACCTCATTTGCATACAAATGCAAGGCTAACCCCTTACAAATTAAATTTAGTGACATTTGAGACATTCTTTGACAAAGGTCATATTTTGACCTCAATTGCATACAAATGCAAGGCTAACCCCTTACAAATTAAATTTAGTGACATTTGAGACATTCTTTGACAAAAGTCATATTTTGACCTCATTTGCGTACAAATGCAAGGCTAACCCCTTACAAATTAAATTTAGTGACATTTGAGACATTCTTTGACAAAAGTCATATTTTGACCTCATTTGCATTTAAATGCAAGGCTAACCCCTTACAAATTAAATTTAGGGCCATTTGAGACAATTATGGAAAGTATATTTTGATCTCATTTGCATACAAACGCAAGGCTAACCCCTTACAAATTAAATTTTAGACATTTGAGACATTTATGGAAAAGTAATATTTTGACCCCATTTGCATTTAAACGCAAGGCTAACCCCTTACAAATTAAATTTAGTGACATTTGAGACATTTTTGGACAAAGGTCATATTTTGACCTCATTTGCATACAAATGTAAGGCTAACCCCTTACAAATTAAATTTAGTGACATTTGAGACATTCTTTGACAAAGGTCATATTTTGACCTCATTTGAATACAAATGCAAGGCGATATAACCCCTTACACATTAAATTTAGGGCCATTTGAGACATTTATGGAAAGTAATATTTTGACCTCATTTGCATACAAACGCAAGGCTAACCCCTTACAAATTAAATTTAGTGACATTTGAGACATTTTTTGACAAGTTATACTTTGACCACATTAGCATAACAATGCAAGGCTAACCCCTTACAAATTAAATGTAGGGCCATTTGAGACATTCTTTGACAAAGGTCATATTTTGACCTCATTGGCATTTAAATGCAAGGCTAACCCCTTACAAATTAAATTTAGTGACATTTGAGACATTCTTGGACAAAGGTCATATTTTGACCTCATTTGCATACAAATGCAAGGCTAACCCTTACAAATTAAATTTAGTGACATTTGAGACATTCTTTGACAAAGGTCATATTTTGACCTCATTAGCATTTAAATGCAAGGCTAACCCCTTACAAATTAAATTTTAGAGACATTTGAGACATTTTTTGACAAGTCATATTTTGACCTCATTTGCATAAAAATGCAAGGCTAACCCTTACAAATTAAATTTAGTGACATTTGCAATTTTTAATTTTTAAATACTGGCCAATTGTGCTCAAGAATTCTTTGCAATTTTTTTCCAAATTTTTTGTTTGTAAATTTTGATAAAAACAAGACATAACACATAAATAATACACACTGAACTAAAACAATAATTTGCATTGAAATTTAGCCATAACTCGTGCTTCTTCAATTTAATACCTTGCTTGTAAAATGCCCATACAACTTGTCTCCACATACATAACTTCTTTTATGTCCAAAGGCTTGTTCTATGTACAACATTGTCATATATTAAATTGCAACAAATGTTACATTGAAAATCAATTTGTTATTAAATTTGAATAATATTTTACAAGTATATACATTGTAATTGATAACCAGAGATAAAGTTATAAGAGAAATCTTGTAAATATTTTCTTTTTGTTTCTTTTTAATGCAGTCCTGAGCATGTTTTGCACACTGTACCTCTTTATTTACAAGCACTGCTTCGTTTATGTTTAGGCAGTGATAAATTGTATTATATTTTTTTCTTTTTGTGCAATTAATAGTTTAATGCAACACCAAAAAAAAAAAAAAAAAAAAACCCCTTTAACCCTTTGACACCCAAAAATCAGTCCAGAATGCCGTTGTCAGCCGTGCTACGGCCTTTGTGACAGCTACTGAACAAAATGCTGTGCAGTCATGCATATAATCCAGTGAACTGATCAATTAATATTGGCGTCAAGAGGTTAAGAAAATGAACAAAAAAAAACACAAACAAAACTACAAATAATAAAACACTGAATCTCCAAGGTTTGGGTTCACACAAAAGAAATCTGTTATATAAACTTAACTCCGAGTGCACAGATTATGCACAGCCTGTTAACACATTTTGGGCGACCACTAATCCCTACATTATGCACAGAGGGTATGAACAAAGCATGGTTCTTTCATGTGGAACCTTGTAGTTATTACAATAAATAAATAAACATGCACACAGTTTGTGATAAATAATAATACATACATATACACACAGTGGTCAACCACATAAACACCATTGTGTTTTCCTTTGTTTATGTACTATAACCTAACCCCATTAACCTAACGCTTACCGGAACAATCGAGGACAAATTTGAACAAAGAAATTGCCATTGAAGGATTCTCAGGAGATATTTTTTCTTTTTTTATGTTTCGATCCTCGGTCGTAATACCATATAAGAGAAATAAAGAATACACATTCATGAACCACATCTGTGAATGACCCAGCATTCCACACCGACACTGAACAATCCTTTTCTAAAAATTGTGTAGTTGAACAAATAAAAAAAAAATTCAAATGAAAACTAGTTTTACTTTTGTAATTCTCATGTAATTCTATAATCTACAAACTTAAATCCTTTTCTTCAAATTCCCTCAACGATGGTCTGTAATGGACCTTAACACATTAAGAACAACGAAACAAAAAAATCACTCAATGTGACAACTCCTTCCGGCTGTAAAGCACCATTCAATAACATTTATAAAAAAGTATTTCAAAACGATTAAAAAAAAAAAGTTTTAATAACAAATGTACGAATTTTTTTATAGGAATTTCCAAGACAACGTGTGGAACAATTTGTGTAATTCTGTTCCAGTTTTTAAAAGGATTTCTTTCTCAACTTTTCATTTTTGTTTGTATCATTCATTGTCTACTTTGTTTCAATGTGTTCTCAGAATAATTGTTTAGTTTGACATAAATCTACGACATTTCTACATTGGTTAATAATTAAGATATTGCTTGAAATAGAGTGTAATTATTTGCAACACCTTTATAAAAATCAAAAATTGTAAAAACTAAGTTTGACGATCCAATTTGTAGACCTGCTTAAAAGAAAATACTTGTTAGCAGATTGTCTTTCCAAGCAAACATGTCAGCTGGTGACCGCTGTCAGGTAATTCACATTACATCACAAGTTGGTTGGTATCCTGTTTTATTCAGGTTTTCTGTGCCTATAAGTTCGTTTGCATAGCAGATTTCAAACCCAAAACAAATTGCCCTTTTTGTTTAAGGTACAATGGACCATTTGTCATTCGTGTTATTTTGTTTTTTAAAGCTACAAAAGTGCTGACAATCTAGAGAGTCATTTCTTGGAGTTTTCCTGATTTTGGTTCAAAAGTTGCCATGTCATATTTTTGAATTGCACCTGTGAATTCTTATTTAGTCCAATAAAGTTGCGTGACGTCCCACACCGAATTGAGGAATAATAGTAGCCGCATGCGTGTGTCCATGTCAAGATTATTGCAAAGAATCCACTAAAAAATGCACTATAATTAACGTGGTAGGATCCCACAAAGTTGCCATAATAATCAACAACATTGACAATTTGCATCAACACAAGTCACGTCGCAAGTCAAACCTCAATTCAAATCACGAAGCCGTTCAAATAAACCGCGATAAAAACACTGCTCTGCCGTTGATTGTACCCCGGTAAGTTGAGATACGACTACAAGATTTAGCTTGAGATGGACTCGATTATAAACACACAAGCTTATTGTGTTATGGACAAAATGTAAGAAGAATGAAGTTAGTATACATGTTTTGGGTGTTGTTTTTTTTTTTTTTTTGAGGGGGATCAGTTTAAGTCTGGTGACCCACTGGCTGGAGGGAAGACCAGTATGTGATCCATGCTGTGAGCCGGGGAACCATGTGCCTCAAAGGAATGCATGGCACTATCTGCCGACCCGGCACTGGAGCTGAGCTGGTCAGGGTTGTCTAGAAGTAACTCCCTCTCTGGTGGAATAGAATATCACAACATCAAATTCAGAACTAGAAGACAATATCTTCAGGAGTAGTTTTTATTGATACTCACCCATGTCCACAGCATCATTAGCCTTATTTGGCATGTTCTGCACTCACAACGCTTGTGCTCCATCCTCAACTATGGTCTTGGAAGTACAGTTGAAGTACTCCTGAACCCGAAGCCCTTAATTGTGTGATTTACATATGACAATCACTATAAACCAGAAATATCTGAAACGCTTTTGTTAGTGTCTGAACAATTGGCTTACGTTTCTGACTATGAATGTCTGAAACGTAAGTAGAGATTACGTTTCAGACATTTCAAATGTCTGAAATGTAATCTCCCAAATCGCCAATTACATTTCAGACATTTCCAAACCTCAAAATGTCTGAAACATAATCAGGGTATTCAGACATTTTTAGGCCAAGGCTGGGCCAATGTTCTGAAAAAAATACCAAGATTATGTTTCAGACTTTTAGAGGTTTTGAAATGTCTGAAATGTAATTAGTGATTAGGAAGCTTATGTTTCAGACATTTGAAATGTCTGAACAGTAATCTCTACTAACGTTTCAGATATTTAATGTCTGAAGCGCGATTAGACATTTTTCAAAATGGCTGCCAATGCTGGTAATTTTTTTTAATTTTTTTTATAAAGGTCAAATCTGTGATGGCCCTATAGCCAAATATCTTTCTTATAGCTGTGTGTCATGTGCTTGTATCATCAAAGGCACAATTTACCCAAATATTTCCTCTATTTGCCCCCTTATAACCAATGAACTGTGACCGAGTTTTAATATTCCGCCTGTCTGCCACCACCCACCTTTGTGTCTTGCAGGTGGTGTTCTGCTCATCATTGGCGATTCAGCCATGGCGTCAGCGATGGTCTGTCGAAGTCTCTCCTCTACAATCTCTGAGCCTCGCTGGTAGCTATTCTCTGACCAGCTGCCGCAACTGACCTCCAGAAGATTGACCGCCTGGTCAAAGGCTCCTAAGAACAAACAATGACCGGTCATATCAAACTTGTATTCAGAGAACATGAGTAATATTTACCATAGGTCTAATGAGGCTGATAGTCAACGGATGTTTGACCCTAACCCTGCTAGACTCAACACAGGAGAATCAGGTATAAATGTCTGTGAAACCTCGCTGCAACTTAAAACAGCTAATTCCGTGCCAATCACAGCTAGTTCCATTAAAAAGCTATAAATGGAAATGTCTACAAATTGCTTAGTGCAGATAAATGTTGCTTAGCAAAATAGATTCCCAGCTATTACCATGCAATGGTACGGCTACTTTCTGCTCCACTAAACACAAATAAAATTACTGGACTAAGCAGATTGCCAGCTTTTTTTACCTTTTTGTCATCGTGTATAAAATCTGAGTACATTTTAAAAGGTCTTGACATTTTGCCTTGTGGGAAATACTTCAAACATAAAGCATTGTGCACCAACAACCAATCATCAACAACTGGCATTGATATTACCAAAGCCCTTTTTTTGCATCACTGTTAATCATGTTAATATTTTCAAATATTGTTAACAGTTTTAACAGCATTCAAGTACATAAACACAAGTAGTAGTCGAAACGAATAAAGCAACATTTTAAAAATCCAAACATTCTATACATTTTGTTATTACTGATTATTTGAAAACCACAAATGGAATAAACATAGAATTAGATAATTAAACATTGGACACCCAAACAATTGATGGGGTTTATCGCAACAGGCCTACAGAATCAGACCTTTTCAACAGACTAACAAAGACCTAATTTTAGTGCAGCCATTTAAAGCATTCAGTGTAGGCTGTTTAACCAGTTCAAGCCAGGATTACTTTGATATTGACTGGACTCGGGCTGGGCACGATATTGTTTTTCATGAACCTTGCTCCGAGATGGGTTGCACACACCCTGATACTTCCAGCCTCGCTCGCTGCAAGCTGGTTGCCAACAGATCTGTTAATCTAGTTAATCAAAGCATTTGGTTTCGTTGTTGGAAGTTGTAACTGTAAATTGTCCATTTGATTGGAGAGATTCTTTTCAGACCCTTGTACAACTATAGTCACTTCTAAAACCCTGCAAATGTTACTGCACATGTTGGATGTTAACTGGAGTTGATGGGTTCCAGTCGGTTCTATCTAAACACTCCTCATACCAACAAACTCCCAACGTTAACACTCTGCAATCAACGAGACTTGTTTATATGTCAATCTACCCTCCTTAGTCCTACCTTTGCGTTCTACCCTGTTTAAATCCCGTTTTGTATCTGGATTGAAAGTCTCTATTTTCTCTTTGATCTCTTGCTGGAAACCCTCTGGTCTTGTTAACTCTTCTGCGATGTCCCCCTCTGCCGTTTGCCTGTCCTTGGCCGAGTTTTTCCTCCTCTTTCTTTTTTTCTTGCGCCTGCCCTTACTCTGCGCCTGCCCGTCTGTCTCAGGATCTGTCTCCGCGTCTGGCTTTGGTGCTGCCTTCTTGTCCAAAGGACCCAGAGCTTGGCCCAATCGGCTACGCTTTTTCGCATCTGCAAACACAATTTGTTCGGCGGGTTTCGGGTGAAAAAAAATGGGTCACTGCTTTTAGAAGCAAAATGAAATGAGTCGGCAGGGAAGAGCTAGCAGTGACTTTGCGCCTTTAATCAAAAATTAGAATGAGAAAAATTAGGTAGGGCGGGGCCAGGGAGTAGAAGACAGACAGACAGACGAGCGGGCAGGTTTATTCCAACGAAACACCAACCTCTTCTTCTGCACAACTCCTGTACACACCTTTTTCTTTCGACATCTTCTGTTAAACCCAATAAATCGACAATTCTACCAGTGAACATGTACACTTTCCACATATATTGCCTACATCTGATCTTTACATCAGCCCTTGATCCTGCTGACAATCCTTCCTTAACCAGTGAACACAGATGCCTATACAATCTGGGCTTTGTCTTTCTCAATTCTGCTAAATTCTCCCAAATCTCCTGGTTGGTTATAAAGTATCTTGGACTTTGCAGAGCTTGATATTAACTTGCTATCTAATCACCACAAGAGTCGTTTCCTGAAGAAGGCAGTAAGAAGAGAGTAAGGAGAAAATAGAAAGAGTAGAATCCAGCCGCCTCTACAAAGAATTCAAGAAACTTTGGGCTAACCCTTTTTTAGTTTTTCAGCTAGGATATCTTAGTTAAATAACCTTTTACATCTTCCAATAGGGCACCACGGGATAGCCAAGATTATATGGGTGGAAATACTCACAGTTTGTTAAAAGAATGAATTAAATTAGTACTACATTTGAAGAAGTAACATGAATGAATATTCGTAAACTGAGGGAAAGAGTTCCAAAAACCCAGTTTAGAAGATCACCAGGGATTGGACAAACAATTCCTAGCATTGATGACTGATTGTTAATGAGGCACCATTACGGTCCAGGTTACAGAGGAATTGTACTGTTTGGGTAAATTGAAGGAACTTAGCATTTGACTGACGTTTGAACACAATGTGCGATCGATTTGTGAGACTTGACATACCTGAGCCGTACTCTATACACGTAGGCAAGGGAGAGACTTCCTGGCTGGATGCTAAGGGCTGAGTTGATCTCTCTGATGATCTCAGCTGTGGCGTCGGGACTGGATCTGACCTCAGAGGTTGAATCCTGTCCAAAAACAAAGAGAAAAGAGAAATCCTGAAATAAACGACTGAGGCAAAATGTCATCCTTAACCTTTCCTTTGTGAGACTTCTTTATGGCAAGTCAGTGTACATGCCAAATCACTCCAGCTGCAGTGCCTTGAACGATTCTTTTCATGTATAGTAAATTGCACTTCTGTAGTTAGTGAATGGGCATGTGGCTTATCAGTATGATACACAGTAGACTCAGCATAGTTGACCTGCAGTTTCCTATGGCATTTCTTGAAGTGATCTAGAGTGCCACGTAACAAAATATAGGCCTTTTCTTAAGTGCATTGAAGTGTAAACAAGAACAAGGGTTAAAGGTAATGTCTAATGTCATCATGCTTAGAGTGTGTATACCCTGCGTGTACAATGTGGCCAGAGTTTAGGGCCAAAGTAATCATTCTAACTAGTTTAACAGTGCAGACACTCAGGGAAAATCTATTCCCAGGTGTAACAAACGGGGTCCAAAGAGTCTGTCTTACCTTAATGATTTAAGGTCCATATCATCTTGCGTCATTTCCATGGCAGTCCGATTCGTCTCCACACCGTCTGAAAGTAACGCGGATGATGTCGAGGATAGTACAGTAGTGCTGCTAGGCTGGGGTACCGTCTTAAACTTAAACTGAGGACCCATCCAGAGGCGTCTATGAGGACCAGCGTGGGTCACCATCTCCACCTAGTAGGTAAGACAGGACACACACTCTCTGCAATAACTCCTGGCTGATTGATTGTATCATACACATCAAGCCTGGCTCATACTGGCTTGGTTTTACATCTTTGTTTACAACTTTGTCAGATTGTTAGTCTTTTCATTCTACAGTTTGTTTTATTAGCAGGCAACTTGACCAACAACTACAAGGATCTGTAATATTGCGAGGTTTTATTGAAACCCAGTAGATTTGAATTGCTGTTTGTTTTATTATTAAGAAAACAGTTTTTTGGGGTTTTATTCTAAATGGGAACAAGGTCTGTGTCGTCTGTCTTGACGCTAACCTGAGATAACCATGGCTCGTCAAAGTCACTGTCTGGACTGCTGTGGGCTGAGCGGATACTGTCGTCTGTCTTGACACTAACCTGAGATAACCATGGCTCGTCAAAGTCACTGTCTGGACTGCTGTGGGCTGAGCGGATACTGTCGTCTGTCTCGACACTAACCTGAGATAACCAAGGCTCGTCAAAGTCACTGTCTGGACTGCTGTGGGCTGAGCGGATACTGTCGTCTGTCTTGACGCTAACCTGAGATAACCAAGGCTCGTCAAAGTCACTGTCTGGACTGCTGTGGGCTGAGCGGATACTGTCGTCTGTCTTGACACTAACCTGAGATAACCATGGCTCGTCAAAGTCACTGTCTGGACTGCTGTGGGCTGAGCGGATACTGTCGTCTGTCTTGACACTAACCTGAGATAACCAAGGCTCGTCAAAGTCACTGTCTGGACTGTTGTGGGCTGAGCAGATACTGTCGTCTGTCTTGACACTAACCTGAGATAACCATGGCTCGTCAAAGTCACTGTCTGGACTGCTGTGGGCTGAGCGGATACTGTCGTCTGTCTTGACACTAACCTGAGATAACCATGGCTCGTCAAAGTCACTGTCTGGACTGCTGTGGGCTGAGCGGATACTGTCGTCTGTCTTGACACTAACCTGAGATAACCAAGGCTCGTCAAAGTCACTGTCTGGACTGCTGTGGGCTGAGCGGATACTGTCGTCTGTCTTGACACTAACCTGAGATAACCATGGCTCGTCAAAGTCACTGTCTGGACTGCTGTGGGCTGAGCGGATACTGTCGTCTGTCTTGACACTAACCTGAGATAACCATGGCTCGTCAAAGTCACTGTCTGGACTGCTGTGGGCTGAGCGGATACTGTCGTCTGTCTTGACACTAACCTGAGATAACCATGGCTCGTCAAAGTCACTGTCTGGACTGCTGTGGGCTGAGCGGATACTGTCGTCTGTCTTGACACTAACCTGAGATAACCATGGCTCGTCAAAGTCACTGTCTGGACTGCTGTGGGCTGAGCGGATACTGTCGTCTGTCTTGACACTAACCTGAGATAACCAAGGCTCGTCAAAGTCACTGTCTGGACTGCTGTGGGCTGAGCGGATACTGTCGTCTGTCTTGACACTAACCTGAGATAACCATGGCTCGTCAAAGTCACTGTCTGGACTGCTGTGGGCTGAGCGGATACTGTCGTCTGTCTTGACACTAACCTGAGATAACCAAGGCTCGTCAAAGTCACTGTCTGGACTGTTGTGGGCTGAGCAGATACTGTCGTCTGTCTTGACACTAACCTGAGATAACCATGGCTCGTCAAAGTCACTGTCTGGACTGCTGTGGGCTGAGCGGATACTGTCGTCTGTCTTGACACTAACCTGAGATAACCATGGCTCGTCAAAGTCACTGTCTGGACTGCTGTGGGCTGAGCGGATACTGTCGTCTGTCTTGACACTAACCTGAGATAACCATGGCTCGTCAAAGTCACTGTCTGGACTGTTGTGGGCTGAGCGGATACTGTCGTCTGTCTTGACACTAACCTGAGATAACCATGGCTCGTCAAAGTCACTGTCTGGACTGCTGTGGGCTGAGCGGATACTGTCGTCTGTCTTGACACTAACCTGAGATAACCATGGCTCGTCAAAGTCACTGTCTGGACTGCTGTGGGCTGAGCGGATACTGTCGTCTGTCTTGACACTAACCTGAGATAACCATGGCTCGTCAAAGTCACTGTCTGGACTGCTGTGGGCTGAGCGGATACTGTCGTCTGTCTTGACACTAACCTGAGATAACCATGGCTCGTCAAAGTCACTGTCTGGACTGCTGTGGGCTGAGCGGATACTGTCGTCTGTCTTGACACTAACCTGAGATAACCATGGCTCGTCAAAGTCACTGTCTGGACTGTTGTGGGCTGAGCGGATACTGTCGTCTGTCTTGACACTAACCTGAGATAACCATGGCTCGTCAAAGTCACTGTCTGGACTGCTGTGGGCTGAGCGGATACTGTCGTCTGTCTTGACGCTAACCTGAGATAACCAAGGCTCGTCAAAGTCACTGTCTGGACTGCTGTGGGCTGAGCGGATACTGTCGTCTGTCTTGACACTAACCTGAGATAACCATGGCTCGTCAAAGTCACTGTCTGGACTGCTGTGGGCTGAGCGGATACTGTCGTCTGTCTTGACACTAACCTGAGATAACCATGGCTCGTCAAAGTCACTGTCTGGACTGCTGTGGGCTGAGCGGATACTGTCGGATGACTCGCTTCTCGGAACTGAATTGAGCATCGATTCTAACGAAACAAAACAGACAGAAAAAAAACATTACTTGTCTACAACGCTGAAAGATTCAATACTTAGCAGGATAGAGTTTGGTCCATCTAGCAAAGTGGGTGGGGAGACATGGTGTATTTCATCGATCTTCTAAACATTACGATGCCTCAATAATAAATTGCCAATAATAGTTATCAAATGACAAAATCACAAATGACAACATTGGTTTTCTTTAGGGGTTTCTGCTCTGATTATAATGCTGTTGCTTACCCGTCGTATTCGCTGCTGGGTGATTGCTATCATTGGTCAGTAGAAGATGATTAAAACCACTCAATGGAGGACGGTACTCTGACCAATTCATGCCTCTAAGACAAGCAAAAGAAACGCAACACAACTCAACCATAGAGTACCCAGGTCAATACGTCATCTTTAGTCTGTTGTCAAGACAATTGGCTCCACACAAAAGTTAATCAATCATTTCCTGTGCTTTTGCAATAAACGTTTCACTCAGTCGACGAGTCAATGTGTGGAGCCATTACTACGACAACTGACGTCACACTGCGGTATTCAAAAACTAATTTCATCGATCTCATCTTTTGATATTTCTGCATGTCAGTGGTATTCAATATCTGTACTATCTATAAATGCGCTACGGAAATAAAAAAGCCTCATTTTCAATAGCAAACCATGCTTTCACACACGAATATGTCAGAAGTAAACATTTGGCTGCCAAAAATGTCATCAAAGGATGTTTTGAAGTCAGCTGACCTCTGTAGGCTCCAGTGAGCATGCTCAGTGACGCCGAGCTCCAGCGCACCATCCTCACTCTTCTTAGCGCTTGCTTGTAGCATCTTAGGCTCCAGCAGGTGTTCCACTAAGTTGCCATGGCAACCCATGATGAAGAGGGAGTCGACCGACGTCTGCTTGCTTCCGTCTTCGAGAGACGAGAGAAAATGTCTCACAATGTTAACCTTTCTCACACGAATGTTAGTGAATAAGATGCGTTGTTTGCGGTAGCACCATGTGGTAATTCTCTTTAGTGAGTTGTGTGTTCTGAAAAGAACTGAAAAAAACTCAACGTTTCGGACAGTATGCTCTGCCCGTCTTCAGAAGACGTTGTCAGGAGACAGACAAGGCAACTGTCTGAAACGTTGAGATCCCTTCGGTTCTTTTCAGAACAACTCACAAAAGAGATTAACCACATGGTGCTACCTCAAACAACTTATCTTTTTGCCCGTTCACCATGCAAACCTTCAAATCTCATCAAGTTAGTGAAAACGTCAAAAACAATTGTGGGTGAAACTCTGAAAGGGTTTGAAATGTCAAACTACACTTTGATTTTTAATTGGAGTTTTTTTGTCCGCCAAATTTCTTACCGTTTTTCTCCCTAGTCCCCTTTGAGCTGGCTACGAAGTGTCCCCTGGAGCTCGCGAAGCAGGTACTGATGCAGACGTAGTCACTGACAGCAGCGGTCTGGGAGGACGCACTGCGCGGCCGGGCAGTGTTACCCGTCATGCCAGCCACAGCGCCTCCTACCGAGGCTAGGATAGCTGGCTGCTTGATCTGGACCAAGGGGGTGACGGTGACAGGAGGAGGGTAAGGGGTAAGGCGGGGGTTGCTGATAGCTGCGTTGCTGAGAGGGCCGGAGTGGGGAAGAGAGGAGATGGGTTCAGGAGAATGGAAACCTACGGCGACATAAAGAGGAAAAAGTCATCACATAAGGATGATGATGCAGTAATGCAGTAATAACTATGTGGAAAGCTGTGGTTCCCGCATGAACACTAGTTTTTGTCAGGGCTACCTCTCCCCGTATCAACCAACTCATCTAGCCCAGCACTCTTTTGCAACCAACTTTCCTTGTTGACTATCTTGGCAGGGGTGTGGGTTCTTGGGCTCACAGAACCTGACTCACCTGAGGATGTGGGGCTCTCTGACAGCCCATGAACTGGGCTACCTCTCCCCGTATCAACCAACTCATCTAGCCCAGCACTCTTGTGAAACCAACTTTCCTTGTTGACTATCTTGGCAGGGGTGCGAGTTCTTAAGCTCACAGAGCCTGACTCACCTGAGGATGTGGGGCTCTCTGACAGCCCATGAACTGGGCTACCTCTCCCCGTATCAACCAACTCATCTAGCCCAGCACTCTTGTGAAACCGACTTTCCTTGTTGACTATCTTGGCAGGGGTGTGGGTTCTTGAGCTAACAGGGCCTGAACCCAAACAAAATGTGTAAAAAGAAAATTAATTTTACTCGCACAGTGAAAAATCTTTCCACCTGATTTTTGGATCATGCTTCCCTTGTGTGTTCCTCTTCATTTTGCCAAACATAACTCTAAACCAAAAAGAATGCCTTTACAACTTTCTTGTTTTCATCGAGGAGGAAACCTTGTGGTTTTCCCATCCTGAACCGTCTTCTCAACCTGGACTGTGTGGACATCTTTTGTCCAGAGGTCCACGCAATGACTGCAATGCCCATCCAAGTGGACATCCAAGACATATGTCAGTTGTAATGTTCCAGCAGTTACTTACCTCCGTAGGGCGTGATGGGGAACACGTGGGTAGTCTCTCTCATTGTACTGACTGCTACCCAGCGACTGTCGTTAGTGAACGACACATCTTGGACCTGAAATTACAAACCCAAAGAAAGCATAAAAGGCAGGAAAGAATTCCATACATGGACATCACTTACTTTGACCTAACAGCCATTACAAAACAATAACATGTCTAAAAAAAGTCACATTTATCTCAGAAAAACTCAAACTTAGCATTTACTGGAAAACACTGGAAATTGTTCAGACCAGTCTCATAGGGTTTGTGCACAGGGTCACAAGTGATGTCCAGGTATGGAACTATTTCCAAAAGGCATATTCGACACTTAAAGCAAAATTTGGTCTCTACCCTCACATATTCATACTCCTTGGTGGTGAGAGGCAATTGCAGTAAAGTGTCTTGCCCAAGAACACAAGCACAATGCCCCCTGTAAGGGTTAGTACCACGTACCACTGCACACAAGTCGAACACTGCAACCATTGGACAACGGCGCCCCTCAGACATTTGAGCAGTTGATAAAATTAAGCGGAACAGGATTTCAACCAAGGACCCCTGGAACAAAAGCAATGAATAGGGGTATCCCATACCCAACACTCCACCCCTCCCTCCATCCCTCTCTCTCCCCCGTGCCTGACATTACCTTGGCCGCAGTGTCTCCTCTGTACAATGTGTAGAGGTGATGAACAGCGCCTAGGCCAGAGGAGCATGGGTGACTCACTAGGCGGAATAAGTGAAAGCTGTGACCCTGTGACCCGGCCGTGAAGAGCAGGCTGCCGCTGGGGTCAAAGGCCAAGGCCGAGATGGACTCGTTGATGTGGGCTGGGAAGTGGGCCACTATGCCATCGCCGCTGGTATCCTCTGTTACATTAAACTGACAAAAAAATTAAAAAGATGCGACTGATGTTAGAACTTACACAGATTTTTCACAGTAAATTCACATTAAACTATTTTCTGCCAAATTCAGACGCTTCTGGGAAGATCATTAAATTTAGGGGAAAAAATGTTAACAGTGGGTATAGCAAATGCTATAAAGTAGACTTTATGAATCGTTTATACCACATAAATTTGTTTTGGGCAGTAACATAAATTGGAACAACACATCATGATGTGAGACGCTCTTAGGCAAATGCATTTGTGGGTGTACCTATTAATTGATCAGTTAAAAGCAACAGGTAGCTTAGCTGTTAGAAATACTTTATTTCAATTATATATGGACATCAATCAATGGTCAAAATGACATGTTTACATAGTTGGTTTTGTTTTGTTTTTTGGGCAGCATTTTGTTGCATTGCGGTAAATAACTCCATAGAAATGACCATATCCCAACATTTAAACTGCCATCTTCTCTAGATTACTACAAATACACTTAGAACATTTCATTAAAAAAAACACCATCTATCATAAACTAAATCTGACGGAATAAAATGACAACAGTCAATTTTATAAAGACTTTTGGGGGAGACTGCCTCACCTCTCCTTCTACTGAGACAGTGTCGATGACAGTCACCACCCCAGGGGTGCCGTGATTAGCGTTCAGAGGTGCGGCACAGGGTTTGTCAGTGGGACTTTCCTGTCTGGGTGGAGAGGTCGAGAGTTTGGAGGTGGCCAGCTTGCCTAGGGATTCACTGAACGCCGTGATGCCTTTTGTGATTGCCTGAGAGAACAAAAATCAAACACGGAGAGAAGTGGAATGGGTTACTTACTCTCCTTAACCAGTTCGCGCCGGATGACGAATATAAACGCAAAGTTTTTCCCACATTCAAAACGGACGACGCATACAAATGCCACGAGCAAGGCCGGAAATGTCTGTCAGCAGCGAGCAAGGCCGAAAATGTCTGTCAGCAGCGAGCAAGGCCGAAAATGTCTGTCAGCAGCGAGCAAGGCCGGAAATGCGTGGGTGTGCTTCCCGGTACTGGCGGCCTGAACCTGCTTCGGATCGAGTTTCGTTAAAAATAATCCCGCGCGTCGGCTCGGTGATGTTAAAATAATCCCGGCGCGAACTGGTTAACACCAACTCAAGTATTACTTGGCTATGACTTGAGATTATACACAAGTCTATGGCAAGTGGCTACAGCCGCTACCACTATGGCTTGAGATTATACATAAGTCTATGGCAAGTGGCTACAGCCGCTACCACGGACATGTCTGTAATATACCAAGCCATAGCTATGTAATATAGACACGGCCTTAGCCAACAGTTTTGACTTGAGTCTATCAGCAAATACCTTGCCTCGATTAAAGTCACCGATGTGTCAATACTCAACATGTTCACTTCAAGTTTTATACTTCATCTCAAAACCTGCCGATTGGCATTATACACAGAGCCATGTCCAGATTGGCAGATTAATACAAACGATAGATTAGCAAACTCGGCAGTGTTTTCCCAAATGGATTAATGCTCGCCTACATTTGTGCCTGGTTAGAAAATTCAGTCAACGGAGTGACAGTACTACTTCAGAAGACCTATACGGCTTCACTGGGTAAAAATCAACCAATGGAATGACAGTACTATCAGTCAGGTGACCAACCTTGGCTGCATGGATGACAGTCGCTTTGTACGACTGGCTAGATTCCCTGCACACTCCACCACCACTCTGATGACTGGGTACCAACTGTGGTGAAAACAAAAACCAATTTAGTATTAGGGTCACCGTGGAAAAGGGGGTCGTAGCTGACTAAGGTCGTGTTTGAAACAGGCTTCCACAGCTATGGCTAAGGCCGTGTCCGAAACGGGTGTCTAGAGCTACAGCTACGGCTATTGTCTGTGTCGGCCATTTTGTAGCGCTGTCCGAAATGCTGTCCGAAATGCCGTCTAGAGCTACAGCTACGGCTACAACGTCACAAAAATCTAGCCGTAAAAGAAGTTGTCTAGCTCAGGCACAACAAAATGGCGGCAGCACTAACGTTAATTTTGGAGCAAATTTTTCGTTTATTTTTCAATGATAGTGCATTGAATTGAAACTAACAGATCGACAAATACGTCAATATCATCAGGTATTTCGACTGGCTGTAAACAAACATTGCGTAACATCTAGCAGACGATAATTGTTGTAAATTCTTACATCGTAATTTTGCAAACACTAATTCAAGCATCGCTTGGGTGCGCAATAACTAGCCGTAGGCTCTACCGTAGCCACGTCCAAATTCCATTTGCCTTGGTGCCAACGTAGACGTAGCTGAAGCTGTAGATGTAGACCGTAGCTCTAGACACTCGTTTCAGACACGGCCTAAGTCTAATGTCAGCCTGCTCACATGCAGTTGTAATGGGTGAACACCTAGACAATAGCCCTAGACAAGGGATTCAGACGCGGCTTGGGCTGTAGTCTAGTTGATCCCAAGTCCATTCAGTGGACTAAACTAACAGTGGATGAACAATAGCAAAGAAATGCTTTTGTTAAAAGCTTGTCAGAATAGCTTATGGTTTGGATTGAAACAATTGTCAAACTGGGATTGAACGTACCTTCCTATCGGCGTAGGCTAGCCACCTTGTCCCCAGGGCTAGCGGGTTGAGATTGGGCGAGCTAGCCGGGTAACAGCTGGTGATGCAGAAACGGCTCTTGAAGGAAACCGCATCAAATGCCGCCACTTTCTCCTGTAGCGTCACCACGATCAGTCTGGGTTAAACAACAAGGGGTCAACAACCTCAATACAATGCTGTGATGTCATCATTGATGAGTCACCCATAACAGGCTCAGGACAAATGACAAACCGCAGACAGCCTTATAATAAATGTAACCTGTCATCACAAAATGAGCGTAAAGTCGGCAAAATCTAAAATTGAGATATGGGTATTTCTAAATTCTGTGGAAACAGAGCTTTCCAATGAGTATAAACACTTGGAGGTTTGATACTCATTTTTTATTTTTTTTATTGTTTAGTCTAGAGTCTTTATACAGATATTATAAGAAAACTGGCATTTCTTGCGAGAAATTGTGTGAAAGGCATAGAAAGGCTAAGTCAACATTGTCTCAAAAACTAATTTTGTTTTTATCTGATCGTCCTGAAAAATTGGGAATTTATTGTTGGGGATTTAGTCTTTAAAAAAACCATATAATCTCAAAATTGACCACCCCTTCAAATTTTGACTTTAACTGGCCGTACTGGGAAATCACTCCGTGCGACTTTACGCTCATTTTGTGATGACAAATATGAAGTGCTTCCTACCAAACAAGGGGCTAATTTCACCAATTGCTAAGATCGTAGGAAGAGTAACTCATCCTAACTTGCAATAGACCAATGCAAATTAGGATGAGTTCGTAGTCCTCCAAAGATTAATCTTAGTTTTTCGTGAAATCACCCTAGGGCAAATTTAGCTCCGATAGCGCTACGGATAAAAAAAAGTGAAAATAGAACTACCGACATTGACTGCGGTGAAACGTGGTAGTTACTACACAGAAACTTCAGTTCGACCATTGATTTTTTGCTTTATGTTTAAGATCATTTGTCAAAATGCAATGAGAGGTGATCTACACAGGCTGGTTAATGTTTCGGGGGAGAATCCATTCTTTTTAGAAGATTGTCGCTCACCGCACGCACTGTTTATGCAATTGTTTGTTTGTGTAAAATGCCTCACTTTTATTTCCAAGATGGCGGGCCGTGAAAACTGTCTGTGATACAATTCTGTAAGCCTTTGAAAAGTTTCTACTAAACACAGTTCCAATGTAATAGACCGGACTGAAGTGTTTGTACCTTCTGTTGCAGAGGACATCACAAACCGGCGTCTTGAAAGCGATGTTGTGTACCTGCTCGCAAGTCTTGAGGGACAAAAGACTCACCGAGCAGAACGGCTGGCTAGAACTGTTCGGTCAAAACGAGAACAAAATACGCCATTTATAAGCATATCTTATGCACTGCACTTAGTGAACTACTGTTTTAAAGGGAACATACAACATTTGCAAACATCAAACAAAAAAACTACCAAACTATTATGAAACACCTCAAGCGGAAAATAGTCTCAAGCACCGTGTGAAATCATGGTACCTGGGCCGAGTCCTAATCACGCGAACAATACAAACATTCGCCAACGCTTGCTAATTTTGTGTGCACGTCCAATGGAAATTGTTCGCGTAGTTGGCAAACGTTGGCAAAGTTCGCGTGAGTTGAACGCACCCCTGGTATGCTGTAATTTTTAAGAAAAGTGGATTTTTTGTATCAATTTCCAATAAAATGACTTTGAAAGATTACTATCAAAGTCATACAATCATAGCTAATGATAATCATAGCTAAAAATCAATCATAAAGTCGGAAAATCATAGCTAATGTGGTTAAACTACAATAATCTCATAAGAATGTTCTTCTGGTGATTTGGACCTAGTACCAGGACAGGTCATTTTTTTTTAATCAGAACAAATATTTGAAAATGGCCATCATGTACAAAATATAATCATTTTTTCTAATAAGACACTCCCGGCAAAAATCTGATTATATCTCAAAACAGTAAAATAACATTTTAAAATAATGTTTATTTTATACCTTGCCCCATCACACAGTGCTATCAATGGTCGTTTTTCTTTTTGATGATTCCGAATGCTGTTAACGTATGGTGTCGGCAAAATACGTAGAATTCTAACAGGACCCTGACGTAACGATAAAACCTCCTGAGCGTCACCACTGGGCTGAAAGATTACAAACATCAAGCATTAAACTATGTATCTATAATAAAACTAATCAAATAAGTTATTAAAGAGGGCCTAATATTTTGATCTTAACAAGATCTTCTTCAGAGACATAATGGCTGTGTACAAGAAACAAACATATATAGGTCAACTAAGTAGGTCAACTAGGCCCCTAGGAGGTTAGGGTTAATGAACACATTAATTTATGTTGTGAATATTTATTCTACTGATTCCAAGCCTTACAGGAATGCTCCATATCTGGACCCCGTTGGCATAGCCGATGACCAGAAATATTGGCCCCTCAAGACCCTCTTGATTGACGTAATGCAGATTTGACAAGTGACCTGCAATGAAAAATGCATCATTACCAAAAAGAGACAAATGTCTATATTATTGATTGCTTACACTCTGTAGCCACAATACTACTACTACTACTACTACTAATAATAATAATGGATATGCACACAAGAAAATAATTCCATTGAACAGTATTTCAATCTAGTCATTTTTAGGGGGATCAATGAGTTAAATATATTTTAACCCTGTGGTGTGTGAAAATACACGTTAACCCTAACAATCTCCATCCAGCCAAACTCCAACACAAAGGTTTGGTGGAGTCCAGCTGTTTAGTGCACAGTTTAGTTGCGCAGGGTGTTGAGATTTGCAAAGATGAGGAAGGTTCCTAGTGAATCACAAAAAGGAGTTAGCACTGATGGAATTCGCAGTTTTAGTGTTAGGGGGTTAATATTTTGAAATATTTTGAGTATATTTTTGTGTCTCATCCCCAAAAAATTAATTCCCTATCTAATAATAATATCAATAATAAACCATTCTTATATAGCTCATATCACCGTGAGGTCTTCAATGTGCCGTTTTTTCTTGCAAGACAAAAGTTATTCACTTTTAAATGATACATTAACAAAAAATATATAAAAGTTTGGCTGCCAACCAATGATTTCTGCTATTGTGGGGTAGACTGGTTCCCACCCCACAATCAGCAGCAATAATGCAGATATAATTGGGAACCACATCTGTTTGCAAAGCTGATCTTGTGCCCAAGACAAAAAACTTTTTTTCCCCAGAGGTTTGCAGATGTCTAAAAATAAAAAAGGGGAGTAAAATATATAAATTGGAGATTGTATTACCCTAAAACAGTGCTGAATGTTTTTGTCACACACTCTAAGGAGTTAGGGTTTGATAAAACAACAAATGAATTTTTGAAGAGCACAGGAATGCAAATATTTAGCCTATAATCTTTGTTCCATGAACAGCACCACCTAGTGTCACATCGTGTCCAGCTTTTCGCAAATTTCGTTTCGATTTCCCAGAATGCATTTCTCATGACCCACAGCTCTTCGTAATTTGTGACTCCGATGGCAAGAGACAATCCTAAAAGCCATTCGGTGGCTGAATCATATCACCCACCTCGTGGCGAAGAGGCCCTCTCAAATTTCACCCAGAGTATCTTGTCTTTATCTTCCGCTTTGTTGCCACTGTAGGCATCCTGCAGAAAATCCACCACAGTGGCCATATAGGACTTGTCACTGCCGAGGAAAGGCAAACAAATAAATTGTCAATTAAATTGTTTTTAAAAAGCTTGTAACAATGATATTCAAAGGATTTGCTTTGCATAAAAATGTAGATATAACTACATGTAGATATAACTACATTATATTTTATTTTATTTATTTATATCTTTTTTTCTCTAATTTTTAATTTGTATGTAGTTTAATTGTTTCCACCCTCAATTGGGCATGCTGAACCTTTTGGTTATAGGAATGTTTTGTATTCCTCCTCGGCATTGCCTTCTCCGCTTCTTGATAGTTTTATTATATATTTGTTCTTAATTTAACTTTTTGTAATTTTTAACTAATGAAGTGGAGTAAAATAAATAATAATAATAATAATAATAATAATAATCTTCCAAGCATCGCTGTGCAATACTCAGAATTAGGCTAGGCTAGTACTAAGGCCTGGCTTAAAAAAACACATCCCCAACAAACAAGCAAGATTATGCCAACAAACGGCAAACGTTACTCTAAAATTAATTTACTTATTTAGTAAAACACACAACTTCGACTACCTGACAGGCTGAGCTTTAACTGCCACACCAGCCGCTCTAGACGACACAGCAGCTCGTTTGCTAGGCGACTGGTGGTAGGCCATCTTGCCAGCTCAGCACTCCGACTCCGACTCCGAGGAGTTTTGGCCCAGATTCAGCAGCACAGACCCGCGCTGCGGGGGTCCTCACCAGCTCACAACGCGAGCGGTACACGGGCACAGCTGACTTGCGGAGCCCGTGTCGTGTGCTCGGTCATAAACTGCGCTCGGTCCTCGGAATGCGACAGAAGGGAAAGCCCAAACGCACGGACCGATAATGTCCGCAGCAGCAGAGGGGTTTTCTCAAAACATGGTGCCTGCTTTGGAAGGTTTACATAGTCAAATAATATGACAAAAGCAGGGAAAAAACTTCCTCCCGTTCTATCACTCGCGAATATTATGAGTGACGTTTTGTTATTATTTTCCTCGTCGTTCAACAGTTATCGTTTTGAAAAGTCTTAATTATGTCTATATACATTTATTTCAAAGTTTATTGGAAAAATAATATTTGTTTAATGATACTTTAAAAAATTTCGTTAATATTAGAACTCAAGATGTTTTTGTTATATCGAAATGTGAATACTGAAAATAGTATTAATGAACGAGCCGTTTTTGCCCTCAATAACATTGACCTTGAAATTTAACTGGTATCCACGGATTATACATTAATTTAGTATTGGGAAGTAATAGTAACCAGTGAATATGCAGCGGTCCGGCACGTGACCTCAAATTATAAACAATCTGATAAAAACACACAGACGAGACAGGTGTCCGACCGTGTGAAAACCGAAGATGGCCAACGTAAGGAGACCCAGAAATCCCTTCGATGATGATGATGATGAACCTAATGATTTTGTCTTCGTGCCCAGCGGACCCTCGAAACCGCAAGAAAAGAAGTATCCTTACGGGAACTTTGGCATCGACGAGGAAGACCAAGAAAAAGACGACCACGGAGGGGCGTTTTCTGTGCAGACTCAAATAGAAGAACGACAGCAAAACATGTTACAAAGTACGAACCGGTCTCTCGGCATGGTGTACGAAGCGGAGAACGTCGGAAACGAAACCGCTCACGTGAGTTGCTGCATTGGGTAAATTCGAGGAATTGTATTTTAGGTTTTTATATTCACAAAGTCAATCTTCAATTGATATTTTGCGTGTGTCACCATAAATTGACTCATCATTGTCTCATCATTGTGAACGTGATTATTATAATTGATATATTAAACATGATTGTTAAAGCTTTTTATACTACCTGTTTTTGTCATGTTTGTGTGTTTAAAATTCAAGAAAGTTCTATTTGTATTAATTATGGTGATGTTTTAAAGCGATAAAGGTGGATAAAATGACATAAAAAGGAGAGTAAAAGTCAAGAGAATGGGAGATTTTAATATGTTGAAGGATTTTGTGATATTTAGAAATATATAAAAAAAGGGAGAAATGTTGCTATAAATTGATTTAAAGTACAACGAATGTGCCATTTGTTTATAGTCGGGCATGATTTATAAGCATTCCTAGCAAAACCTCGATCACTGTTCTATAATTTCCTCGCAATCTAATTTTTGGTGAACAGGAATTGTTGAGGCAAGGAGAGCAACTTCAAAACGTTGAGAAGAAATTGGACAAAATGAACGCAGACATTGATCAGTCCAAAAAGCATGTCACGGCCCTGCGCAGCGTCTTTGGTGGTGTGATCAACTACTTTAGCAAGAAACCTGAACGAGAGAAACCCGAGGAACCAGAGAGGGCGACAAGCAAGCTGCGGACAATGGTGGGAGACCAGCAAGGCGCAAAGGAGGAACAAGATTGTATGGAGCACCCGGCCATGAGGTTACGGGACCCTAATGCAGGGAGATACAATAGTCCATATGACACCTCAGGGTTTGAGGAAACACCATCGTCTTCCATCCGGGGCACCGGCTACAACTCGGGCAGCCAACAGTTTGAAAAAAAGCTTAACAGTAATTTGGGTGAGCTAAAGAAAATTACCTTTTGCTTTTCAGAGGCTGGAGATTTGGGAAGGGTAATTTTGTTATGTCAAGTATCATCATCATCATCATCACTTGAAAGGAATTTCAAAATTTAATGAACATTTTATGACATTTTCCATTTTTGATTTTCCTTTGATTAGATGAGATGTCTAGTGGACTCAGTCGTCTGAAAAACCTCGGCCTTGGCTTGGGCGGTGAAATTGAACGACAGAATGACGACCTTGATCGCATCACAGGGAAAACGGACAAATTAGACACTCGCATTGAGGGCGTGAATACAGACGTTAAGAAGATACTGCGCAGATGAAGACATAGGCGAGGGGCGGTGAAGCCTACGAGTACGAACATTGTATGGTGCAACACTGCCCCTGATCAATGTAAGGCCAAGTACAAATATAAACCATGAGTTTCTCGTCTTTTGTTTTTTTGTTCAGACAGATAAAGATGCGACTCGACGAAGCAAATTAAACCACTGGTCACGTGTTCTGGTTTTTTAATTTATTTTTTTTATAATCAATTAAGCACAGTAAAAATCAACAGAAACAGTTAATCTACAAAAGAATCTGCATGTAAAAAACTGTAAAAAAATGAAAAGAAATGCCCCTAATTTAAAACTCATTTGATTAGATTATTATGTAATAAAACAACAATCTGCAACTTTCCTGTTATGCTATCTTGTTATGAAATTAGTGAATATCGTGGTTTTTTTACAATTACCCCCATGACAACTGTTTTTAATTCTAAGCTACACAGCAATTAGTCAAGTGTAAATTGCCTCTCGTGTTAAACATAATATTATAAATGTGTATTAAATATTTTCTGACACTGGTGAGGATTTGTGTAAAATGTTATCCACTGCAACAATTAATAATATATTATGCTGAAATTATATTATGTTGGTGAGATCTAAGCTTCAATCAACATAAGGGAATCGTGCATTGATTGGTTTAAATTAAAGTTCTGAAATTGTTTAGTCCCAAATCTCGTCAAGTTTACATGATGCTTTGCTGAGGCCAGTTGAGCAGTTTGAGTATTCCGTGTTGGCCTCGTGCATTGGGCGCGTACCGCCCGTATATTTCAAGCTTGTTACCACCAGGTCGATGAGACTGCCAACCGATATCACCCGCAGTGGTTAGCGGAAAGGGCCCGGTGGATGCTGCAGGAAGCTCCCCGCTAGTCGCCCCGGTGGAGATGGCCGGGAGACGCGGTGTTCCGGACGGTCGCACCGCAAGTGAAGTGGTAGTAGACCGGCCACCCAGGATAGACGGCAGGCGGGTGGACGAGTAACCGGGAGTAGATCTTTGCGACGAAGAAGAACACGGGGATCGGCCAGGATCGCGTTCGTCCACGGACGGGCAGCGGGTCGGGTAGACCGAGTCACCCGCTTCGGGTGTGACGCGCTCGCCGATCAGTCGCCGGTTTAGACGGGTATACTCTCGGGTCATCAGCCCCCATTGCTCTGGCCACTTCCGGAGTGATTGTAGCTCGTGGCGGACATGATCTTTCCTGTAAATATGACAAAGTAAAGTTGGTCTCGCACACACAATATCCAATCCAAATGCTTTCCGTGTATCCGGCGTACCCATTGGTCCGGATTTAGTTCATTTAGCATGCTACAATTCACCACTGCCCCGCCCACAAGTGACAGTCAGTCTGTCAGTCAATCGGTTAGTCGGTCAGTTAGTGGTACATGTAATAAGAAGTAAAGAAAGGTGAACATAATAATAGCTGCACACCAACAACACACACATCCGACCTCGTTTCGTAGCTTAAAATTTGCAGAAATACAACATAAAAACATACTTAGCAAAACAATATGTTTAATAAACGTCAGAATAGAACAGAAAATAATTTTGTTAGGATTTAAAGCTTGCCTTTTGGGGGCGATTTAAAATACTTAGTATTTTGAGTGAGACATCAAGCGAATAATGCGCCTATGTTTTAGGCGGGAAAAAAGACGCGTACGCAACTGAAACTTGAAAGCCCTGATGGTACTTCGCTTAATTTATTTCCGTCTTTATATATATAAAAGTTGCAGCCACCATTCCCTTGACACGACAGCTATAATTCATTAAAACATTTGTTGGGAACGATCCGCCGTGACGGACACGTGAAGCACTAGCCCCAGTCTGTTTACGGCTGTTTACCTCGGTGCACTCGGGAGTTTAGTCCAGGGCTAGCTCCGAGCGTAAAGTGATAAAGTCTTTACACATCTAATATTCTAGGCCTATAATTTAATCTTTGTCTTACCAAATTTCATCGTTGTGCACAAAATTTAGGTGGCTTCCAATTTTCCTTGTGCCCATCTCTTTACTTTTTGCCGCTAAAATTAAATGCGATTAAAATTGGAGTTGTCATTGCAAGCTATTCCGTAGCTTTGAAACGGTTTTTGGACGAATGTTGTCTTGCGCGTTTAATTAACCCAAGGCGCTATCACGTCTCTTAGTTACCGGAAGGTACGCGCTTCGTAGCCATTGTTCTCCCTCTGATATTACGCTCAGATATAAAACGTACGCGCCGCATGCGTTTTGTGACGTATTTATGACTGCAAAGACGTCAGACTGCCAGACTGTACCAAAACCGTAATTTTATCTTGGTATACCTCTTCATAAACAACATTGCTGATGAGAGAGCAGCGCTTTTTGTTGTTTTATCTTGAGCAAGAATGCGAAGCCTAAAGACGATAAGGGGGCGTGGTCCGTTTTAACATGGAGGACGAGTTGGTACAGTACAAACGTATTCTTGATTTCCACAAATAGTACAGGCAAAATAAGGTTTGACCTCGCACAAATTGCAACAGAATTTGCCAAAAATAAAAATATGCCAACATATGGGAATAAATATACTCATCACAAAAAGTATCGAGACTGAAAAATGAGCCAATAATTAACGGCCCGAAAGGGTATGGATTAATCGAAGCAAATAACCCAGTGTATAATTTTGTTCTGCGTATTTTGACACCTCGATTGTTGAGATACGATGTGGCGGAGCGAAGTTATTGTCATTTTTGGTCGTAGGTCCAGTTTCAAAAATGACAATCATCCCTATATAAGGAGGTTTGCATTATTGTTTTGAATTATCAGGTTTTGCTTCTGCTTCTGCTTTTATCATGAGGAATGGTTGCCACTTTTGAAACTGAATCTACGACCATTGAAATAACAATAACTCCGCTCCCCAACATATCGTAGGCCGTACATGTATCTCCTCAATCGATGTGGCAAAATACGCAGAACAAAATTATCATGACACTGGGTTATTTGCTTCGATCCACACCCTTTCGGGCCGTTAATTATTGGATCATTTTTAAGTGTCTCGGTACCTTTTGTGATGAGTTTGTATTACACGGCAGGTATTAACGATTTATGCAAATTAGACATATTTGCACCGCTTGGATTTGTTAAGACTTTTACTATTTTGTGTACGTCATTCTAGTGGTGAACAAATTCTGTTGAAATTACAAGTGTGATGTTCTCTTAACAAAATGAAGTATTTTGTTTTTACTATTAAAAACGGTTAGACAAATTAAGGTTGTTGTCTTTGGAAGTTTTCCTAAAATCTTATTATTTTTTATTTTACTAGTACTTAGGCGGGGTTAAAAACGAACTATATCGCCATATTGAGGCCTAGGAATATTGATTGAAAAATAAAATACACCGAAAACATTTGCCAATAAACTTTAGAAATCAAACTTTATATACAATTTAGAAAACCTGAAATTTGCTGCTTGTGTTAGGCGATAAATACATTAATATGTCTGGTGATGATTCATCAATTGGAAAATTTTGTACATAGTGGAAAAATCCAGGTTAGCGCATGCATAGCGTAAACACTCGCGTCGCACCCTGCGTCACGTGATAAATAAATTAATAATTATTCCTACTTATGTTCTGGATTACCTATATTGATTTGATTAGTTTAAGCCCAGTATGGGTACAATTTTATAGCCAGCTTGTAGAATTGATAAAAAATAAACAGTGGACATTTTTATTTTAGCAAACAATTTGAAAAATTTAAGATTTTGTTGTTGCTGGTGTAGGCCCTAGAGAGCAGTAGGAAAATAGTGTTAATTATACACGTTGGCCATCTTGCATG
The DNA here is from genome assembly GCA_037893245.1 of Crossaster papposus. Taxonomy (NCBI): domain Eukaryota; kingdom Metazoa; phylum Echinodermata; class Asteroidea; order Velatida; family Solasteridae; genus Crossaster; species Crossaster papposus. Next base: position 129,941 of record JBAIAA010000072.1, on the reverse strand, counting down.
TTTTCCATGCACTGTGCGTGCATATATGCAAACGCTAGGGGTGGTGTTTAATAACAATCGTGTGTGCGGGAACGTTACGTACGTAAAACTGCTTTAGTGCTGCACGGACTTTTTTAGGTCTAGAATTCTGTCCGAAGTAATTTTTGCCTTACAACACCATGGGTAACGTTCATACAACGGGACCCAATGAAGCAATGGTTGTTTCAGGTAAGGTTTTCATTGAAAATACTATTTGTTTGCAGGGCTTGATTATCGCTAAGTAAAGAAACGTCGTAGAAAAACGTTACTCCCCCAAACCAACTCGGCCCCAGTCAACTTGACCCGAAGCATCAACTCGGCCCAAGGTTAACTCGGCCCCAAGTCAACCATGCCCCAAATTTCCAATGGGGGAAATGTGGGACAACTCGATATTGTTTGCACAACTTGCCCATGGCATTGACTGAGACAACTCGACTTTGTGGCTGTATACTGTTGTGCCGCAATATGCAGGCGCAAATCTGTTGCATGACCTGGTGGAGACCTGACCTAGTACACAGTGGCACAGCGCAGCATGCATGATAATAAGGTCAAAATGAGTCAATGAGTTGTTGAAGAGTATGCGGAGATCTTCAATTAATTCCAGTCTAATTAGCTGGTTCAACCAGTTTGTGCCGGGTTTATTTTTAAATTACCGAGACCACTGGCAGGATTGTTTTTTTTTATTGAGTAAACAATTTCCTGTTTTGATATTAAATTCAACTACTACAAGTTGCAAACACTTAAAATAGCACCGTTATTTACTTGTTTTTGCTAACATTCTGTCACCTAGGGCCTTTTTTATCTGGCGTAAATTACACGTCAACCGCAACAACCAAGGACACTTTTGCAGCGTATATACATGTCCTCTGCGGAATTTAACTCCCGTGCCTGATGGTTTAACGCGTCGTGCCTGACGGATTATCGCGTCATCCGTGGACATGTTTATTCGTCATTCGCTTAAAATCTCAGGAAATTCTCCGGCGCAAACTGGTTAACCGTCATAATTTTGTTGCAGAAATAATTAACATTATTATTTTTATTTATTTTATTCCAATCCAGGGGGATGCTGTGGCAGTGGCGACAAAAAGTATATCATTGGAGGCTATGCGTGGGCCTGGTGGCTAGTGTCGGATGTACAGAGGTTAGGAGCAGCGGGGTGTGGGGGGGTGTGGGGGGGGGGGGGGGGGGGGGGGGGGGGGGGGTTGCTTTTGCACATTGTCAAAACACATCCAAGAACATTATACCAAAGTTTGTTTCTTATTACCCTCCCCAATCTAGAGAATCACACAGAACCTAAAAACAAATTATAAGAAGAAATTGCCTATTGAATGACCACTGAATGAATTTGATATGCTTGGGAGAGACCGTTGTAAAATTACCCAAATATAATACATTTTGAAAGCCATCCCACCTCTTTTCCCCTAGTTTTTAAGCTTTCTTTTATTTGACCCTAATTTCCTAGTTACTTTTACTAAGGAGAGCCCATCTTCTTCTGCTTCTTAAACATGAGGTGCTTGTTGATTTTGTTGAACTGAATATCTGAGGTATGACTGGTAAATATTCTAATTGGGTTTTAAAAATTTGAATTAGATTTGAATTTAATAATCCGCAGAATAACTCTAGAGGTCATGACGTTGAATCCTCGCTGCGAGAACGTAGAGACTTCCATGGGCGTGCCCCTGACGGTGACGGGCGTGGCACAGGTCAAAGTCATGACAGAAGAAGGGTTGCTGGCCACGGCCTGCGAGCAGTTCCTTGGACGGTCGTCTAACGAGATCAAGGAAGTTGTGCTTCAGACGCTGGAGGGCCACCTTAGGGCAATCTTGGGTGGGTTGCTCTGTAATAATCAAAATATGTGACCTGGTCTGCAAAGATTAGTCCCTGCAAGTTTATTTACAAGTCCATTCACAAGTCCATTCACGAGTCCATTCACGAGTCCATTCACGAGTCCATTCACGAGTCCATTCACGAGTCCATTCACGAGTCCATTCACGAGTCCATTCACGAGTCCATTCACGAGTCCATTCACGAGTCCTTTCACGAGTCCTTTCACGAGTCCTTTCACGAGTCCTTTCACGAGTCCTTTCACGAGTCCTTTCACGAGTCCTTTCACGAGTCCTTTCACGAGTCCTTTCACGAGTCCTTTCACGAGTCCTTTCACGAGTCCTTTCACGAGTCCTTTCACGAGTCCTTTCACGAGTCCTTTCACGAGTCCTTTCACGAGTCCTTTCACGAGTCCTTTCACGAGTCCTTTCACGAGTCCTTTCACGAGTCCTTTCACGAGTCCGTTCACGAGTCCGTTCACGAGTCCGTTCACGAGTCCGTTCACGAGTCCGTTCACGAGTCCGTTCACGAGTCCGTTCACGAGTCCGTTCACGAGTCCGTTCACGAGTCCGTTCACGAGTCCGTTCACGAGTCCGTTCACGAGTCCGTTCACGAGTCCGTTCACGAGTCCGTTCACGAGTCCGTTCACGAGTCCGTTCACGAGTCCGTTCACGAGTCCGTCCACGAGTCCGTCCACGAGTCCGTCCACGAGTCCGTCCACGAGTCCGTCCTCGAGTCCGTCCACGAGTCCGTCCACGAGTCCGTCCACGAGTCCGTCCACGAGTCCGTCCACGAGTCCGTCCACGAGTCCGTCCACGAGTCCGTCCACGAGTCCGTCCACGAGTCCGTTCACGAGTCCGTTCACATACGACTCATTTTTGCAGGGTTTTGATAAACGAGAAAGAATTACAAAAACTAACTGGGCGACATTTGTTTTTCTAACCAAGGTACCCTGACTGTGGAGGCTATCTACCAGGACCGGGACCAGTTTGCACAACTGGTACGTGAAGTGGCTTCCCCCGACGTGGGCCGCATGGGTCTTGAGATTGAGAGTTTCACCATCAAGGACGTGTTCGACAGGGTGGAGTATCTAGGATCTCTGGGCAAGTCCCAGACCGCTGTAGTCAAGAGAGACGCAGACATCGGCGTGGCTGAGGCCAACAGGGATGCCGGGATTAGGGTAAGGAGACTAGTGGTGTGTGATTAAATTAATCCTGTGGCTATTGTTACGGCAGTTGACGGTCGGATTCCCTGACATGCCCAGCCTGACATTGACAATGCTCTGGACCTTTTACTCTTGGAACCTGACTACACCCAGTCTGGTTTCAAGAGCGATTTTCGAATATTATTGTTATTGTGAGTTTGGGTAGTCATGTAGCCAGATTGCTGACTGCCATAACGATAGCTACTGCATTAAACTAATCGATGTGTTAACCCCAACCCCTAGGCTCGTTTGGTTTAGGAACTATCTTTAATTCGGCAAAATACTCCAATTGACAACATGTAAACGTTAGATTCAGTCTCAATCCTCCCAAATTGTCTGTTATTTCTTGAATGTGTACAATGGAGGGGTGTCCATTGCTTCAATCCTTGAATGTTATTGGGTCGAGTCGGTGCCATGACATTCAGAAGCAGTGTGGAGGATGTCGACCATAATGCAGGGCTCTAGTGTGCATGGCTGAACATAAACAATGCCTACCAGCTCCATACAATGCATCATCTAAAATACGCCCATGTTTTTTTTATCCTCTAAATCCTTCCAAACTGCCTCAATAAATTAAATGATTTACTTACTAACTTTGTTTTAACCCTAACCCTGCCAGATCCAGCACAGTCCATCTGTGGTGACTGCTTGACCTTGCTGGACTCTGCACACAAGTCAATGTGACAAAGTATGCAATCTGTTGCGTCTGGCAGGGTTTCTAGCCAAAATACCCTGGAGGGTTAGGGTTAATGTCCAATGTTTTGTATTTCTCTGTGTGCATTACACAAAGCAGAATTCTGTTTTGGGGTGAAATAAAACATCAGTTGTCCTTAATCCTCAGTTCTTGTCAAAATCATCTAACCGTCTCTACGTAAAAATGAAATTTTAGTGAGTGAAAAGATTGCTATTTTAAAACCTCTTAAAGTCCTCCAATACTTTACAAATCACAATGCGGTATGGAAACAGTCGCGTGAATAACCAGGAAACGAACAGGAAGCCAAAACCTAGAAATTGAAAGGGAAGTACAGGTTTTCCAAGGTACACAAACCATCGACAACTCATGAGTGGCGATTATTTCCTGAATGTGTATGAAGAAAAACAGGGGTGTCTTTTCCTAGCATAATCATGCAATAAATCGAGTCTGTGCTGAATTGAAAATGAAAGTTTTTTGAGAATTGAGCCAATACTTTCATTATCGTATACAGGGTGATTTTGATGGACTGGCATCAGAATCATGCAATAAGTCAAGTCTCTGCTGATTTAAAAATAAAAAGTTTCTTGAGAATTGAAGCCAATACTTTCATTATAGTATACAGGGTGATTTTGATGGACTGGCATCCCACAGAAACTGGAAATGAACTGTGGCCTGCTAGGCCATATTGGCTCACGACTGACTTCCCAAGAATAAGAATGTTTTACATGCTAACTTAAAAAAAACACCGCACAATTACATTGTTCTGGGAGTATTGACATTTGTTTCTCTTGGTGACATTTGACAGGAAGCCGAGTGTGAGAAGGTCATGATGGACACCAAGTTTGATGCCGACACCAAGATTGCCGACTCGTCCCGCATGTTTCAGATGAGTAAAGCCGGCTTCCAAGCCGAGGTTAACACCAAGGTGGGTCAAAGTGACTTGGATCGTCATAGATCTGTTTAAAGGGAGCGTATACGTTTGGTAATTACTCCAAATATTAGTGGAAATAAAAACTTACTTGGTAAGAAGTACAGCAGCTTTGGATATTTTAATGCATTTTTTAAAACTTTTTACTTCGAAGTACTGCGGTTATGGAAAAAGATATCACTTTTTATCCCCACAAATTTGAATCTGAGAAGCGTTACTGCAGTGACGTTTCTCAGACTGTGTATTCCAATGCAGATTATTCTTCCTGCGTAGACATAACCGCTCCAGATTTTTGGCAATATCTCAAAATTGCTACCCCCTTTTGAAATGAAATTTGTACAGGTTAGTTTTATGGTAAATATCTATAACTAAATGGGTTCCAATTACCAAACGTGTACGATCCCTTTAAGTAAACCTTTCTCTCTGCCTTTCATCAAGTGAATAACGTGACTACTCCGTGTTAGTATCGGGCATGCATAATAATCTTAGTCACCTACTGCATTGATCACATTAATGATTTATTAATCACCTGTTACTGTCCAAATTTGAATCCAGAAAGCGGAGGCTGAGCTGGCCTATGAGCTGGAGGCCGCCAAGGTCAAACAGCTGATCCGCAGCGAAGAGATCGAGATTGAGGTCGTTGAGCGGAAAAAGCTCATCGACATCGAAGAGAAAGAAATCGAACGCAAAGAACGTGAACTGGTGGCTACCATCAAGCGACCAGCCGAGGCGGAGTCCTACAGGGTGGAGACCATCGCTCATGGTGAAAGGTGAGGGGTCAAAGGTGACATTGGGTTAGAGGGGTCAAGGGGGACATTGGGTTAGAGGAGCCTCGGTAGACTAGAGGGTGCTCCTGCCATTAATGTTACAAAAACACAGAGCCTGATTTGAGAGATGTTTATTCCATGTTTTGTATCTCTTGTGCACATCTCATAAGGTTTCCCAAAAGCTGAATTAGATTTCAAAAGCGAAATATGTCAATTTGGTTCCTATTATCAGGTGTGGTAGAAAAACAATCAACCCCCCCCCAAAAAAAAAATAAAAAGTTCCATTTAATTTATATTCCTTTTTTCCTGATTTCTTTTAATCCACTAGAACACGGACCGTGTTGGCCGCGAGAGGAGAAGCAGAAAAGATCAAGAAAATAGGCCTCGCGGAGGCCACGTCTATTGAGGCCATTGGGAAGGCCGAGGCTGAACGAATGAGGATGAAGGCAGCTGCCTACAAGCAGTATGGAGACGCCGCCAAGATGAGTCTGGTGCTGGAATCCCTGCCAAAGGTACTATTAATATTGTGCTTGTGGGAGTCGAGGTTTGGTACTGCCGGGGGAATCCGATTATTTGTATCCATCATGCAGTAATGCTGTTGTCAAATAAGTTGTGTATTAAAGTCCATCAACATCAACCAGCACGTCAGTGGTGGTTCCTTTTTTCCCATGCTTAAGAAGCAAGAGTGAGTGATGGATTTTGGCTGATTTGGCCCTGTACCTGGGGAGTTGGGGTTAATGATTGTATGTATTTTGAATCCCAAGATTGCTGCTGAGATTGCTGCTCCATTGGCTAAGACTGATGAGGTCGTGCTCCTAGGTGATGACCGAACCACGTCGGAGGTGACCAGGCTGCTTGGGTCACTACCAGTGGCTATCCAGGCCCTGACCGGCACGGACATGTCCAAGGTAAACGTAAACAAAAACAGCAACAACAACAACAACAACAACAACACCAACACACTAGAGAAATTTAGCAAACCTTCAGCTATGGCTGTAGAATCACTCGCAGGCCAAAGCCAAAATTTGTTGGTAAAATGTTGAACAAAAAAAATTGACTGGTTTGGGGTTTGAACCCGTGACCTCCGGATAACCTCTGCCAACATGGGGCTGGGAATAGCTCAGTTGGTAGAGCACCGGAACAGTGATCCGGAGGTCAAAGGTTCGAAACCACTCCAGTCGATTTCTTTGTTTAACATTTAATCGCAGCTGAAGCTGGAATTAAGGCCCTGCTTTCGAAAACTGCAAAGCTGTAATTACCGGGTTATTGTGCAACTGTTTGATTATAGTGTTTTAATTATGTCATGAGCTGAATTTAATTCTGATATTTGCTTTGATTTTGTCACATTTAGTTGTTGCAAAAGATTCCAGGAATCCAATAGTCAGTGCATCAACGCAGGGTTTATCCAGAGCATGGACGATACATCGCTTCATAGGCTGATTATACGCAAGGTTGAAGTATCCACGTGAGGAGAAACCTACAAAGACAAGTGCATTACTCTAAACAAACCAAACGTTCTTTATGTCCGACCCACAAGTCTAAAGCACTATGCTGCTTGTATTCTAGGGTATTTCTGACCTCCAAAATACGGTTGTGTGCAAACGTCAAGATTTCCTTTGGTTTGTAGTCAACTTAGTTCTGATTGATGAGACCAATTGTGGACTGATATTTTTCTGGTTGTGTCTATTTGTCAGGCTGTCAGAATAGAAGGAAAAAATGAATTTGAAAGTAAACTAAATGTTTACTGTAAACAAATTAATAACACTATAAGATTGATGATCATAAACTTAAAAATAATAAAATTAAGAACGAAAAGTGAATGGAATGGTGACAGGTATTTTGAAAAATAATTGTGAAGGTTTGCTGATATTTAACTGATAACTAGAAAGTGACATGCCTGGCAAATAGACATCCCCATTTTATATTATTTTAACAACTTGTATATATACTCCGATAGGCTACTTTGACAATTGATATATCATATGTATAAACAATTCCTTGAGTGTTTAGTGTTTAGCTGTATCAACAAGTTTGATCTAGATCAATTTTCTTTTTATTAAAATCTAGGTATAAAAAGAATGTATTTGTCGGGCTAATAATATGCACATAGGTGCCATCGCATGCTAACAATCAGTTCATTTAAATGCCCACGTATGCACCTGAGAAACTTTCAGCTGTTTTTTTATTCCAGTTTTGGAAATGTACTTTGTGCATGTAGTTGTTTCGTCTGATTTTAAACCAATTTTTAATGTATTGTATTGCTAAATTTGTGCTGTGTAGTAACACTATATATGTACGTTTGCTAAATGCAGAATCCGGTGCCTACGATCACTATTTTATGCTAACAACACTGGCAGAAAAAAACAAAACAGTCAGCACTAAACTTATATGTATAAACTCAGAAATCTGAGTTACAGGATGCATATGCCTATGCATGCGTATGTATTGACCGCCAATCGTGGTCGTCAGACAAAAGAATTGGGTACGTCCACGATTGACAAAACGTCCACGATTCCAAATCGTGTACAAATCCTATGGAGGTCATCCAAAAACGTTAGGAGTACAAACAAAAGAAGGGAAGACGGTCGGACAATGCCCCGTCCACGATTGGCGGTGTTTACCAACCTATCCGCGCTAAAATCAAACTTGTTTACCCCGTGAAATACGCTTACTGTATTCAATTGTTCTGCTACAGTAAGCAGGGATTATTCACCATATCGTAAGCACAGCCATGAAATTGGGCCCGGAGAGTGACAACATTGTGATCAAAGCGCACTTTCTGTTAATAGATTAAATTTTAATAGATGTAAACGTATAATGAATGTTAGTTGTAAAGTATTTTACTTGTAATTTGTGAAGAAAAAGGCATGCGATTCTGTCACTGTTTAACATTTGTTAACAAAAAAAATTATCATATCGGTGTAAAATTGCTTCGTTTTAAACTCAAACTTATTGACAAAAACCCTCAACTTGCAGACCATTCTAAGGATGCCATCACTTTTTGTGGAGGCCCCCTTGAATGGCGACAGTTTTGAAGTCGTTACTGTACAAAACAACTGGATCATCTGAACAGTCATGCTTCCACCATTGTAGAGGGCCATCGTGATAGAATGGTTTGTACCAAACAAACCTATAACAAACCTACTGATTCCTGTGTACCCTAGGCTTGCCCATGGACACTGCATTGTTTGCACGCGGGTTATGAAAAAACTAAATTCTGAAAGTGGTGTGTTTTGTGTTGTCATTTTAAATGCTGTACAAATGCAAACATTTTTTTAAGGTGTTGAAGGGAGTGGCGCTTGTGGACGACTTGTACACAAATCAAGTTTGTTTGGTTGGGAAACGAGACTTCTAAAGCACACACAATTGACTGTATGAGGTTCACATTCATATCACTTAAAAAAAAAACACTTTTATTTACAAACAGGGTACGTTGCGTTTCTAATTATGGAAAGAATGTAGTATAGGTTTTAGATTCAGGTCTTTTTAACATCATTGCAATGACTAAACTTGGAGATAGTATATCATGGCAAAAATGACGTCCGGGTGCAACATTCTTTCAAAACAGTTGTGTACATTGATATTGTAGTAGACTTTTGAATGTTAACAAAAGTATTTTTCTCTTCCATTGACTTAACCAGTTCGCGCCGGGATTATTTTTACATCGCCGAGCCGACGGGCGGGATTATTTTTAACGAAACTCGATCCGAAGCGTGTTCAGGCCGATAGTGCTGGGTAGCACACCCACGCATTTCCGGCCTTGCGCGCTGCTGACATACATTTCCGAACTTGAACTTGGCGTATTTATTCGTCATCCGTTTTGAATTTGGGGAAATTTTTGCGTTTATATTCGTCATCCGGCGCGAACTGGTTAATATCTATCTTTAAGAACATCTTCCCTGATGTCATTTAAATTCATATGTACCGTCACAATATTATAGCTGTCTCCTTTTTTTTGTATCGTCGTTATTCTCGTTTGTTCTTACCAAGTTCAGCAGTATTGATTTTAGTTTTATTTTACAAGTTGTATATGTAGGCTGATGATTCAGTTATTGATGTCAGTCAAAATATTGTTCACCAAAATGTTAAATTTGTGGTTGCTTCTTGCTTTGAATTGTACCACCTATTCAATTTACTTTTGGGTTTTATTTTGTGTACATTATAAAATGAAAACCTTTTTTTCTCCCGTGGATTATGATCTTCAAATAATTTTTAACCACGTTTTATTTAATAAAAGATGCTTGTGCTTACTGCCATTCACTGAATATTTAATTATGTCAAATTGTGGTTTAGATATCATTAAAAAATATATTGAAACGACAGTTTGGTATTTTTGCTTTGATTAGGGATTGAGTTCAATTTTTTAAAATGTGGGATCGTGCCATGATAAAAACTGTGTTCACAGAAATATCTTGTGCTATCTCTAAAAGATGATTTTTATTTTTCAGTTGATTCTTTGTAAATGAATAATTGGTGTCAATCGGCTCATTTGTTTGGCTTAATCGTCGTGTGACGGGTTTATTTGCTGAAATTGTTATATCGTAACATTTTATTTGCTAAATTAGTTTCGATTTTGTATTTCTCGTACTGATGGCTTGTTGAATTAGAATAGTCACATATTGGAAATGTTTATGTGTTTATCTATATATTTACAATGACTGTTATTAATTTGGACACATGCTGTTTTTGTAACAAAGTTGTGCAAAAATCTGTGGGCAAATTTCCTATCTGAAGTGCAAACTGAAATGAACAAAAGATGAAAGAACAAAAATCATGTCATTCAACAAAACCCCATCACATATAACAGTCTGTTCTTAAACTAAAGGTTATAAAATGTAGATGTGAATTTTTGAGAGAAAAGTAATGTTGGAATTGTTGACTGAAGTCTTTTATACATTACATGTATTATGTAATCAATTATTTCCATTAGCCAGGTCTAATTATTGAAGTGTTTATATCCTTTTGAGATTTTAGTAAATGTATGCACAATGTAAGTGCAGTGGTTATTGAGCGATGTTGGTTTTTGTTGGTTTTTGTCTGTTTTTATTCAGTTAATTTCCCCAAATAAATTACCATGAGTAGATTCAATGTTTGAAATGCCAATTCTCCATTTCTGGACTTAATTGTTCTAGAATTGTAATTTTAAACAGAATTTGGATTTTCACCAAATCTTTGAAGAAAAAAACCCACCTTTCTCCATGAAAAAAACAAACAGAAAAACACCCAGAGATAAAAATGTTAACCATTTTTTTGTTTTAAAAAATAAAAGGAGAATGTACAATATGAACATATCAATACTATACATTGTACAAAGTGTAATGAACAGTGCTTAGAAGATATACTTTTGAATCTTGCATTTAGCCAATGTGTGTGTACTGTATCGATCATGATAATAGCCACCCACTTTAATTCACCAAACCCCTTGTAACCGATTAATAGCTGCCCCCACAGTTACAATAATATTACATGAGAATATATTCATAATAAATCATTTTTTTCTTCAAACTGTTAATTTTATGTCCAGGAGTTGTAAAAATAATGTGAAATGAATGTTTATCTAAGATGTTTATGAAACGATAAACATTTATAAAATATTTACATTTGGTCATGCACTTTATTTGTTTTTATACAAGTAATTACAATGTCTAAATCTAACGACTGTTTCCTATATTTAACCAGTTCGCGCCGGATGACGTATATACATTTAATCACAAAGTTTTCCCCAAATTCAAAACGGATGACGCATAAACACGCCAAGTTCAAGTTCGGAAATGTCTGTCAGCAGCGAGCAAAGCCGGAAATGCGTGGGTGTGCTTCCCGGCACTATCGGCCTGAACACGCTTCGGATCGAGTTTCGTTAAAAATAATCCCGCCCCTCGGCTCTGTGATGTTCAAATAATCCCGGCGCAAACTGGTCCCTGCAAGTCCGTTCAATTAAGTACAGAATTTGTTTTTCCTGGGCAAACACAAGATTTAAGTCAACTTTCTGAGCAACTTTTTCTAAATATACTAATGAATGCATAGATAATTTCACCTGAGATCTTATATATGAAGAAAGTAAGCTCGCCCACGTTGCCCCACCCAGTAAATACTGTCGATTTTAATCAGTATGCCAAAATGCAAATATGCTAATATGCTAATGATCTATTGATGTAATAATTTTCCCAGCATATCTGTTTTGGAAAATACATGCTGCCCCGCCCGCTTTGTCAAGCCCTTACTAAACATTTCAATTACATATTTTAATAAATTGTTATAAACGATTACCTGAGCAATTTGGGTGAATACACCTCACCTACTTTATTTTGCCACGCCCTACCCCGCTTTTCCAAATGTCGTATTTTATTTTAATATGCTAATGAAAAGTTCACAGAGCTGTATAATACAGCTCTATGGAAGAGAGAGATTTGAACGACCCGCCCATTTGACACTCCCCTTGCTATTGATTGGATTGATATAACTACCTTAGTAGCATGTGAGATCAATTTTGGTAAATATACCCTGCCCCGCCCTGCCCTGCCCCGCCCCGCCCTGCCCTGCCCCGCCCTTTCACACACCTCACATGTTAAATAAATATGGCATCAATGGTGTTTGTATCCTCCTCAAAATCCAGCGATGTGGGCGTGTCAGTTGGCCTGATGACATCGCCGTCAAACGTGAATTTGATTCTATTCAGGGGTCGGCCGCAGAATGTGCTATACTCCTCCATCAACTTCTGAAACTCGTCATTCTGGAAGAAAAAAGTATCATCACAAGTCAATCCCAAGTCAATCCCAAGTCAATCCCAAGTCAATCCCAAGTCAATCCCAAGTCAATCCCAAGTCAATCCCAAGTCAATCCCAAGTCAATCCCAAGTCAATCACAAGTCAATCCCAAGTCAATCCCAAGTCAATCCCAAGTCAATCCCAAGTCAATCACAAGTCAATCCCAAGTCAATCCCAAGTCAATCCCAAGTCAATCCCAAGTCAATCCCAAGTCAATCCCAAGTCAATCACAAGTCAATCACAAGTCAATCCCAAGTCAATCCCAAGTCAATCCCAAGTCAATCCCAAGTCAATCCCAAGTCAATCCCAAGTCAATCCCAAGTCAATCCCAAGTCAATCCCAAGTCAATCCCAAGTCAATCCCAAGTCAATCACAAGTCAATCACAAGTCAATCCCAAGTCAATCACAAGTCAATCCCAAGTCAATCCCAAGTCAATCCCAAGTCAATCCCAAGTCAATCCCAAGTCAATCCCAAGTCAATCACAAGTCAATCCCAAGTCAATCCCAAGTCAATCACAAGTCAATCCCAAGTCAATCCCAAGTCAATCACAAGTCAATCCCAAGTCAATCCCAAGTCAATCCCAAGTCAATCCCAAGTCAATCCCAAGTCAATCCCAAGTCAATCCCAAGTCAATCCCAAGTCAATCACAAGTCAATCCCAAGTCAATCCCAAGTCAATCCCAAGTCAATCCCAAGTCGATCCCAAGTCGATCCCAAGTCAATCACAAGTCAATCACAAGTCAATCCCAAGTCAATCCCAAGTCAATCCCAAGTCAATCCCAAGTCGATCCCAAGTCGATCCCAAGTCAATCACAAGTCAATCACAAGTCAATCCCAAGTCAATCCCAAGTCAATCCCAAGTCAATCACAAGTCAATCCCAAGTCAATCCCAAGTCAATCACAACCTTTATCAGCTTGAAGTTCCTCAGCCAATGTGGAACTGTGCAAATGTGAACAGTTATTATCTGTGTAAGAGCATATCTTATATTTTACTTCTCACTCCGAGTATTTTGTACTTACCCTGAGTATCGTGGTGGTCATTGTGGATTTTTTCTCCATTGCTTGAATGGTCACTTCCACCGTTTCTTCTTGAACACTTTCCGGGTCGACAATAAGACAATCTGCAATCGAGCCAAAATGTCTCTTTACACTGAAATCTCTTCACGTAGGTTGACAGAAAGAAAGAGTTCTATACACGGACAATATTCACCGCACCATTACCTTCCGAATTAAAGGGGCAATATGTACCATTTGTCAGTTGTGCATTTTTATTGTTTAACCCTAACCCTCCAGGGTATTTTGGCTAGAAACCCTGCAAGACGCAACAGATTGCATACTTTGTCACATTGACTTGTGTGCAGAGTCCAGCAAGGTCAAGCAGTCACCACAGATGCACTGTGCTGGATCTGGCAGGGTTAGGGTTAATTAAAGCAGCAGAAGTGCTCAAAATATAAAGAAAGGTCAAATAAGTTAAGAGGGCCTAATATTTCGATCTTAAGACAAGAAAGGTGTTTGACGACTGAACCGCGTAAAGTTTTAGAGAGGTGAATGAAACAATATTCTAAGACTTCGATTTTAATTCAATTTTGTGTCCGAGTAATTAAACTTGTGGAGTTGTCTGTTTTCCGTGACTCACCAATGATGTCGGCAATGTGTAAGTTGATGGAGCGTGGCGTGTCGACCTCACTGACATCCTGTCCGTCTCGAGTCAGCCGGACGCAAACCCTGTTAACTCCGTCCCTACTGGCGATCTCATCAAAGACTTTACTAAAGGTATCTGACTGAGATTAAGAAAAACACAAAACACCGATTGGAGTCTTTTAAACATCCGACGTGTCCATTGCTATGAGAACCATCAATGACTATGAGGTCAACTGCTAGGGACAGCGCTTCCAACAGTCAGATCGTGTCCACCCCTCCTTCCCTCTTCCTTCCCCCTCCCTTTCCCCTTCCCTTCTCCCCGTCAACCATACCATTTGTAGTTGGAACCTCTGGGTCCCATTCCTGGACCGGACTTTGACCGTGATGGAGTTCCGTACGCGACGCGTCATCGGCAAGGTGTCCACATCGATGATCGCCATGGATCCGCCGGGGGTCCTCGAGACTGGAGAGAACGCGTCGTCTGACTGGGAAGAAACTTCACTTTGGATGCAACGCACGTTGGTTAAAGCTACATTAATGCTCCTGGTATTAAATAATAAAAACAAACGTTGAGAAGAAAAAAAATGATTATGACATCTGATCTTTTACTCGTTTATTTTTAACCCTAACCCTACCTAATGCTACTTTTTACTACTAGTAGTAAAAAGTAGTATGCAGTACTCTCACTGACTTGTGTGCAATGCCTGTACTCTGTAGTAATTTTTAGTATTTGGTACTTCACCCCTTATTGCACTCCTAGTACTTTTTAGCATTGGGTCCCTCTGCTTGCTGAGTGTGCATGGCCCATGTATGCTGTGTAAGGTGTTCTAAACTCTACAGCAAAAATTGTCACTTGGGACACAGCAATGGGTCAAGGCTGGACTACTGCATTTTTTGCCAGGTAAGTATTACTGACCTGTATTGCCACTATTAGTATTTTGTAGTTGGCAGTATCTGTACTCTGTCAGTACACACCCAATCATCAGTCACGGAGAGACCCAATGCTACAAAATACTAAGTAGTATTCTGTAGTACGCAGTTCTTTAGCCCAAAGTAAGGCCTAGGGGGTTAGGGTTAAAGAGGGGAGATGGAAAATGTATGTGACCTGACACCACAAAAGTTGGAAATTGCCATTTATTTTTCACAACAGAGGGCAAAATCCAAAATTTAAACGAGTGGGAAATTTGTTTCTTCTGCCGTTGACAATATTTACCTGAGAACCTTGGAGGTTTCGTGATCAGGAATGGTTATCCCCTGGGCTACGCTAGACGGGTCTAGGGGCGGTGGAGGGGAACAGGGTGAATCAACCGACATGATGTATGTAGTCTTCTTTGGAGTCCTGGTGTAAAAAGTTCAACAGTTGAACCAATTAGCAACTGCAATTCCAATACATGTTTGCAGAATTCAATTGTAATTGCTTTTGGGGTTTTTACCCGGGATAATTCAAGCTATCCTCGTCATCAGAGTCCAGATAGATGGGTCTGCTTGGTTTCTTAGTCCTGGCGTTTCTTTTGTTGACGTGTCGTTTCTTCTTATTGATTGGCTGTTTGTGCAGTTCCTCATCATCGGTGTCATCTAGATGACAATAAAAAAAAATTAAAAAGATCTTGTGAACAAATTCATGCCTTAAAAAGAAATCCTAACTACCTCAAACTTTCAAAACATGAAATGTGTTTTATGCAGTGATCATGAGATTTTATTTTTAGGAGTAGGAAAAAAAAGTAGAAATTTAAAGAAAAAAATAGGAACAGTAGAAGTAAGGTTGAAAAAAAGTACAAATTATAAATTCTCGAAAACCTGCCCAAGGGATTTAGAGTTAACCAGTTCGCGCCGGGATTATTTTAACATCGCCGAGCCGACGGGCGGGATTATTTTTAACGAAACTCGATCCGAAGCGGGTTCAGGCTGATAGTGCCGGGAAGCACACCCACGCATTTCCGGCCTTGCGCGCTGCTGACATACATTTCCGAACTTGAACTTGGCGTGTTTATGCGTCATCCGTTTTGAATTTGGAAAAAATTTGCATTTATATTCGTCATCCGGCGCGAACTGGTTAAGGAGACAGAAATGTCTGAATGTCATATTGCTCCATTACACCAACCTTTACAATGTTTTGTACACTTTTTTTAATAGTACCTGAATCAGCGATGTTTTCGTTGATTTCTGGGACTTTTAAGCTTTCAGCAGCATTAGAGTAGATGTTACATTTTACCCCATCACCAACGGGCCGGATGTAATGTCTCTTCTTTGTCACTGCTCGTCTCAACTTTGGAGTATTCTCCTCCTAAATAAAACAAAATGTTATTGTTAACTGCATGATTTGATGGCTCACTGACACTTGAGTGATTTTTTTTTTTTTTTTTAATTTAATTTATTCGTTTATTCTAAGCTAAACTGCAATCAAGATGAATGCTATCATTTATTTGGATCATCTTTCAATCTTATTTTGACACCCCCACCAACCCCCCCCCCCCCCCCCCCCCCCCAACAAGCATTTGTAAATTTCTTTATTAACATTTTTATTAAGGGGGGATATGGAGTTGGCTATTTTGTATACATACATGTGTAAGAAAGCGCTATACAACCTGCCGGCTTAATAACATTTCAAAAAAATAACTGGAGCCGGCCAACTATATCCAAACAGTATTCTTGACTTTGTTTTTTTAGTGAAATGTCAATACAAAAAATACATGCAATGAAATGGGTAAACGACCGTGGTTTGACAAAATTGTTTTGGCTTAAAGTATCACTATCACACGCAAATAAATATTTGTCTCGCGTTAACTTTAAATTATATTTCATTCCCAAAGTTATATAATACTGCTTATCTGTCTATAATTAATCGGAACATTTGTGAGAAATCAGTAATTTCAAAATAACCTGCTCAAGCCCATCGTCGCAATTTGAAGAATCCGCCATGTTTACTGTCAACTACCGTAGTCTGGTTTCTATATTCACTCCACGATAACACATCCTACCAGGTTCATTCACAGCAGGCAGAATGTTTAGTCTAGGTACCAGTCTTCCTGTTGTGTACGTTCATTAGGTCACGTGGTAAATGAGCAAGATGTCTGACGGTGGGTGTGAGATAAATAACAACAGAATTGCCCCCAAAATGTTGTTTTCTCTTATTTTTTAATCATCAGAATTTTTACAATAAAGCAATATGTAGCTATGATCGTATTGTTCGGTATTCTTTTTAATTGGCAAACGGAGTGACTCCCAATTTTGTCATTAAAAACGAACAGAAATTCCTCGTCGACTCAAATGGGTTTTAATAGTTGCGAGAGGGCGCTCTCCCGAATAATAAAGTTACATAACAAATAGCTTTTGTTTGCATAGTAGGTGTACAAAGATATTTGAATTGATGTAGGCCCACAGTTTACGGCATAACAAATGTGATTAATAAATTGTAATAAATTATACTGAAATTCATGTTTTGATTAATTTTGTTAAAATATATGTTTCCCACAGCGGAGGTGGATAAGTTGCAGCGTCATTTGGACCTGCTGCGTCAGGAGTATGTCAAGCTGCAGAACCGTCTCGTCGAGGTCGAGCAGAAGTACAATGTTGCCACAGCGATGGTCCAAGGGGGCGGGGCCGAAGGCGCGAACAATGAGGACAACTTTGTCGCCCGTCTGCTGGCGACCATAGCTGACCTGTTCGACAAAGAGCTTTACAGGTGAAACAGAAAGTCCAAATATTTAGGTTTCTTAAAAAACAGAAGAAAACAAAGAAAACCTTGTAAAATACTAAATGGCCGTGGCTATTTTTACGTGACCGTAAACCTACGTACTTTTGTTATTTTTACGTGAGTTCTGGTAGCGCATGCGCAGTCCCTAGTTAATTATATACAGTCCCTAGTTTTTTGTATACACAACTTTTATACCTTTTTCTAAGACCCTATCTAGATGAGATTATTAACCAGTTCGCGCCGGGATTATTTTAACATCACCGAGCCGAGGGGCGGGATTATTTTTAACGAAACTCGATCCGAAGCGTGTTCAGGCCGATAGTGCCGGGAAGCACACCCACACCACCCACGCATTTCCGGCCTTGCTCGCTGCTGACAGAGATTTCCGAACTTGAACTTGGCGTGTTTATGCGTCATCCGTTTTGAATTTGGGGAAAACTTTGCGTTTATATACGTCATTCGGCGCGAACTGGTTAACCAATACTTTTGGTTAATAGAAAAAAGTATAAAAGTCATGTATACGAAAAACTAGGGACTGTATACAATAAACTAGGGAATGTATCCATTTATTTTGGTGAATTATGGCTGTCAACCGTCGTTGGTCTTCATATGTTCCGCGCGTATTGAGTTTCCCTTGTCTGTATCACATAAAAATGGTAGGGTTACAGTCACGTAAAAATAGCCACTTTGATACTAAATAGTACAGAAAGTAACTTGGGAACATTTGCGGCAATTACCAATTTAAATTAAAACAAATCCTTGCTAAAAAGTGGTAGTCTATCTGACTGGTGGCCTGTCTAGTAAAATTATTCTGCTTGAAATGGTATCATTTGGAAGAAAACATTTTTTTTGTGCGTCGGAATTCAGTTATGACAACCCAAAATGTTTTCACTGTTTTCACAAAATGTAGAGCATCCACTGAGCTGAAACTTTTTAAGATTTTGAGCCGTCTTGTTAACTTCAAACAAAAAAATGGTAACAGTTTGTAGAGAATTTCATATTTGCCGACCCAAAGGGTCAGTCGAGTAACTCAAAACACCAAAGTATTTTTGTTTCTGTTTGGTTTTGCGTCCTTCAGCGACTTGGTGGTGTATCTGGATGGCAAAGAGGTCAAAGCTCACCGCTTTGTCCTGGCGGCCCGCAGCACCCACTGGGGCGTGCCCAACCTGTCAGAGGTCAACGCGTTAGACTTTACAGGTCAGTAGTTACAAGATGTCGTAGGTCAACACATTTTACAGGTCAGTGGCTGGGAAGCCGCCAAGCCGAGGGTTAGAGGAATTTCTATTTATAAGGTCGTGGTGGGAGGGGTTAGTGGTCAAACTTTACAGGTCATTTGGTGGGAAGGGGCGAAGGTTAACACACTTAACAGATCAGTAGATGGGAGGGGTCAGCTATAAATACTAGGGTTGGGGTGCGGCTAAAAGGCTGGGGCAGGGTGGGGGTAGTTTAACTCTGACACTCTACATTTCAAATTGCAATATATTTTTGATAGGCTGTGATTGGTTTGTATCTTTCTGTAAACTATTAGGTATACCCTACGATATCGGCATGGCGCTCCTCAAATGGGTGTACACAGACAAACTGGATATGAAACCAGAGGACAGCTATGTCCTGGGGCTCATGAAAGCTGCCAGCAAATTCAAGCTGGCTGTGCTGCGTGATAGGTGAGTTGAGAAACATCCGACCAATCAGAGAAAGCCTTATACGCTCCGTGCACAAGCAGTTGAGAGTGCTCTTTGCAACTTTTTTACAGTTTGAGTTGCGGATCTCTACTAGGAGGGTTTCAACCATCAAAAGGATTGAATTTTGCATCTTCCAGCACACTATTAAAGTATTTGGCAGTTTATAACCTATTTATATATTGTCTGTACTTTAATAGCACCATTTTTGTTAAGGTGCGTACATGTATCAAGTGACAAGTTTTAACATCGCTGTGGCAATTTTTTCAGGTGACTGGTGACAGAATGTTGGCAAAAGCATCTAAATAACGGTGCTAATAAGTGTTGGCATCTTGCAGAGTTGTAGTCGAGTCTCTGCAAGTCCATTCACAAGTCCTTTTGTGAAGCCAGTCACAAGTCCTTTCATAAAGGCAGTCACAAGTAACTGGACGAACAATGACAAAGGAGTGGAGTGTCGTGGCCGGGCGGTTAAGAACTCGGTTTTCTGTTCCGCAGAGGCAATTAAACCACTATTGCTTTGTCCTTCGGATTGGGCAGTAAAGCTGTAGGTCCCGTGCGTTGTGTAATGCACGTAAAAGAACCCAGTAACACTCTTCGGCAGCGCCTCGGAATAGGCAACTAGATAGATGGCGCTTTACAAATGCATGATCATCATCATCAACAAAGGAATGCTTTTGTCAAAGCTCGTTTGAATAGCTTGTGATTTGAATTGGAACTGGATGACTTGTGATGGACTTGCAGGGACTTGTGATGGACTCGACTACATCCCTGGCATCTTGTAGTAGTTGCATCAAAACAAGAATATTTTACTAAATAAAAAAAATTGGTGAAAAGTAAACCCGGCGCGAATTGGTTAAGAATGTCACAATTAACAAGCTCTTTGTTTTCCTTGGAAGATGTGAGAAAGCCCTAATGTCTTCAGTCAACGTGAGGAATTGTATCCGCTACTACCAGACAGCTGAGGAGATTGGTGCCACGTCACTCAAAGCTCACTGCTCAGAACTCATCTCCACTCACTGGGTGAGTCATGGGAGGTTGAGGGAGTTTCTCTACATGATGCGATCTGTGAAAACCCGTCGGATGTCGCAAAGTTGCAAGTCCCATAAAAGCCAAAAGAAATTCAAAAACAAAAAGTTGTTTTGTAATTGATTTTGTATTGCTATTCTGGTACCCTATCGTTAAACGCTGTTTTCTCAGAACTTTGCATCGCCAATAATTAACGTTCATTTTAACGTAACTTTTGATGTAGAGGTCCTAGAGACCTGATTGAAAAAGCATTAGAAAGAGGATGATCTCAAGTTTAAGATGATGTAAAGAACTCATTTTTTTATTTTGCCACCATGTGGCGGGTTTTCACAGATCACATCACACTTTATCTTTCAAAATCTGTCATATCCCAACATCCGTGGGTTTTTGGGGCGTTTGATTTTGAAGTTTTTGATGTTGCGGGTCCCAGACACCATTATTATACATTGGGATTGCAAAATTTGCCTCAATTTGATTTTCAGAATGATTTCACCAGCCTTGACTTTGTCAACATGACGGCGCCATTGCTGTATAAGATGTTCAAGGCCAAGACACCGTTCCCTTTACATCATGCCATCAGAAACCGAAGGGAAGACATTGTGTTCCTGTATCTCATGGAGTTTGATGCTTTGGTACGTACGACTTTTAAATAATAATAATAATAATATCTCGGATTTATATAGCGCTTTTCACACCAGATTGGCATCTCAAAGCGCGTCCAACATTATTACCCCTGGTCACTGGGTCATTTTCAATCCTTAAACCATCTCAGCTCCCTGGGGAGTATACAGCCTGTGCTGCAATATATGCGCTACTAGGCTAAATCAATCACAATAACCATCTCTGCCCTCACAGGTACCCATTTTACCCCTGGGTGGAGAGAAGCAATTATAGTTAAGTGTCTTGCTCAGGGACACAAGTGTCACGACCTGGACTTGAACCCACACTCTGCTGAACAGAAACACCAGAGCTTGAGTTCGGTGTTCTTATCCACTCGGCCACGACACCCTATGAAAATGCACTCAATGTTGTTATTACAATTTCTATAATTTGTAAAATTACTTACTTACACTTACAACCATTTTTGATTTTTTTTCTCTCCTCAGCTTCCAGAAAAACTGGACGAGATTGACGAGCGCGGTGACCTGCCCCTTGACCTCGCCCTGTCCACCCAGCAGGAAGGCATTGCCAATGAGCTGGTCAAGCACAAAGTGGATATTGACCGGGCTGACTCCATGGGCCGGAGCCTGTTGCATAAGGCGGTCAAGAGAGGTCAGTAACTATATTGACTATGGTACACCCCCCCCCCCCCACCACCACCACTATACATTTGTAGTCCTTTAAGTGCTTAACCACGGTTAATGGGTTTAACATAAGCTGGGTATTCCCCGTTGTAAAACAGTTTTCACTTCCCCTCATCCCTCCTCCATCATTGGACTTCTCACCACTGCCTGATTGGTTCCTCTCACAGGGGACAAGTTCTCGTCGTTCTTCCTGATTCAATCCGGCGCTAAAGTCAATGCTGCCACCTTGCAGGACAAAGAGTCAGCCTTGCACATGGCGGCCTCCTGTAGCCCCTTAGCTTCCTCCCCGGAGCTGGTTAGCGACATGACGGAGGTTGCTAGTAAGCTGTTACAGCACAGTGCTAGCCCTGACCAGCAAGACTCGCGCGGAAAGTGAGTAAAACTGCTTAAAAACCAGGAATTGTGAACCCCGCTTTCATAACTCCGGGTTGTTTACAAAGGTTTCCGCATAATAAAAAATAATACATTGAAAAAGACAACTTAGTATGCAGGAAAGAGGTTTGATTTGTTTGTTTTGTTTGTTTGTTTTGTAAATTTTATTTGACAGTTCGTCACTTCATCGAGCTGTGGCCAGTCGCAACCATGAAATCTTTGATCTTTTTCTGTCCCAGAAATCGTAAGTAATGACACAAAGTGAATTAGTCCGCAAATGAATGAAGTGATTTATTGATTTCTTGTTTTGTTTTGTGATGAAACTCAAGAGGTTAGGTCTTCTGTCTAAGTCCCTGCTCTGTTTCTTTTCTGTTGTTGTCTTAGTTTGAACCTTGACCTCCAGAACAGTGACGGGGACAGCGGGCTGTGGCTTGCCCTGGACCCCACGCTAAGCAGCCAGGGTTACGGGGAAGACAGCTTTGCCGCTAAGCTGATTAGAAGAGGGTGTAGCGCTGACTCTGTCAACCTACATACAGGTATTGGTTAGCAGCAAATTTAATGCTCAACTCTACAAGCATTTTGCTTAGAATCTTCTTAGCCGTCGCTGCAAAGGAACCAACGACACACTATGTAATGGTGGCTCAGATAGCTGTTTCAATCTTGTAAAAAGTTTGTGTATGGTTAGATTGTTTAGTTATAGTGTTAACTTTAACTACCTGAAATTTGGAAAAGCCAACCGCTAGTTTCGCAGTTTAAAAAAATTTATGCTGGACTTGAAGAACTCGTATAAACTTAGAATTTATGAATTTGTCTTAACCAGCCATTATGAAGTCGATGAAGAATGTGAACACCAAGAATTTGTAACAAATTTGTGAAGGACTTGTTGCGTTCAATGTGCTTGCAGGAGATAGCCTACTTCATCGGGCTTGCAGGCTGGGACTGCCAAACGAAGATGCTGCATTGTTTCTTGCCACCAGCGGAGCCTCCACAAATCTTGCTAATTTCAAGGTAGGGGGTCATCGTAAAAAACTTCTTCTGTTTCTAAACGAAGAAATGAAGGAACTCATCTTTGTTTTGTTGTATTTTTTAAAACAGGGGGAAACGCCGCTGCATGCCGCTTCCATAAACGGTCTAGCCTGCCTCGTCTCCCTGCTGCTGCAGAAGGGAGCCAACCCTAACGCCCAGACAAAGGAAGACGTCTTGGCTAAGCTAGAGCTACTGACGATGGAGGCGGACGGCCCGTCTAGCCTGATGAATGCATCCAAGCAAACACCGCTGCACATGGCCATCTCCAATCAGCATTCTGATGTCGTTAGTGTCTTCCTGGAACACAGAAGTAAGTCAAGTTTATCAAGGTCTCCACAAAGTTTCCCGAAATAGACTCCTGGAGTTTTACCCCCCAAAATAGGAATTTGTAGGATATGTTTATCAAAGTTGTATGCAAATTAAAGTATGAAGTCTAAGGGATATTTGGTTAGGGTTAGAGCCCAGGAAATTTACTCGAGAACAAAGCGATGTCTCAACAAGGTTACAAGATGGATTTAGGGCAAGTGCATGCGTAGCTTGTGGCCGCTGCTCATTGGACGCCGCTTATTGGACGCCATCGTCGAATGCCTTGACCAAAACAACTACGTTGTTTTTCTTTTCTCGCAGCCAACGCCATGCAGAGTCAGGATGGCGTGCTGATCATTCCGGACTTCAACTTAAAGGACAGCAACGATCAGACGGTGCTGGGACTGGCCCTGTGGACGGGACTGCATAACTTTGCCGCTCAGCTGCTGCACGGCGGTGCTAACATCAACTGCATGACACTGGAAGGCCTGACGCTGCTGCACATGGCAATTACGAAGCAAGACACGCTCAGCGCACTGTTCTTGCTAGAACACCAGGCAGATATTAACATCAGGTGAGATTGAAGCCGCATCTGAATCTTTTGTTTGTGGCTATTGTCTAGGTTTTTTTCAAATTCATATCGCATTCGTGTGAAGTATGAACTAGCCTTAATTGTGTTTTCTGTTTGTAATTGTCAGGTCTCGCGATGGCGAGACTCCCTTACAGCTAGCCATCAAACGACACCTTCCTGTAGTGGTCTAGGTCTTTGTCTAGGTCTTTGTCAAATTCATATCGCATTCGCGTGAAGTATAAACTAGCCTTAATTGTGTTTTCTGTTCGTAATTGTCAGGTCTCGCGATGGCGAGACGCCCTTACAGCTAGCCATCAAACGACACCTCCCCGTGGTGGTCTAGGTCTTTGTCTAGGTCTTTGTCAAATTCCTATCGCATTCGCGTGAAGTATAAACTAGCCTTAATTGTGTTTTCTGTCTGTAATTGTCAGGTCTCGCGATGGCGAGACTCCCTTACAGCTAGCCATCGAACGACACCTCCCCGTGCTGGTCTAGGTCTTTGTCTAGGTCTTTGTCAAATTTATATCGCATTCACGTGAAGTATAAACTAGCCTTAATTGTGCTTTCTGTCCGTAATTGTCAGGTCTCGCGATGGCGAGACTTCCTTACAGCTAGCCATCAAACGACACCTCCCCGTGGTGGTCTAGGTCTTTGTCTAGGTCTTTGTCAAATTCATATCGCATTCACGTGAAGTATAAACTAGCCTTAATTGTGCTTTCTGTCCGTAATTGTCAGGTCTCGCGATGGCGAGACTCCCTTACAGCTAGCCATCAAACGACACCTTCCCGTGATGGCCTAGGTCTTTGTCTAGGTCTTTGTCAAATTTATATTGCATTCGCGTGAAGTATAAACTAGCCTTAATTGTGTTTTCTGTACGTAATTGTCAGGTCTCGCGATGGCGAGACTTCCCTTACAGCTAGCCATCAAACGACACCTTCCTGTAGTGGTCTAGGTCTTTGTCTAGGTCTTTGTCAAAATTATAGCGCATTCGCGTGAAGTATAAACTAGCCTTAATTGTGTTTTCTGTACGTAATTGTCAGGTCTCGCGATGGCGAGACTTCCCTTACAGCTAGCCATCAAACGACACCTTCCTGTAGTGGTCTAGGTCTTTGTCTAGGTCTTTGTCAAATTCATATCGCATTCGCGTGAAGTATAAACTAGCCTTAATTGTGTTTTCTGTACGTAATTGTCAGGTCTCGCGATGGCGAGACTTCCCTTACAGCTAGCCATCAAACGACACCTTCCTGTGGTGGTTTTTGTCTAGGTCTTTGTCAAATTCATATCGCATTCGTGTGAAGTATGAACTAGCCTTAATTGTGTTTTCTGTTTGTAATTGTCAGGTCTCGCGATGGCGAGACTCCCTTACAGCTAGCCATCAAACGACACCTTCCTGTAGTGGTCTAGGTCTTTGTCTAGGTCTTTGTCAAATTCATATCGCATTCGCGTGAAGTATAAACTAGCCTTAATTGTGTTTTCTGTCCGTAATTGTCAGGTCTCGCGATGGCGAGACTCCCTTACAGCTAGCCATCAAACGACACCTTCCCGTGGTGGTCTAGGTCTTTGTGTAGGTCTTTGTCAAATTCATATCGCATTCGCGTGAAGTATAAACTAGCCTTAATTGTGTTTTCTGTCCGTAATTGTCAGGTCTCGCGATGGCGAGACTCCCTTACAGCTAGCCATCAAACGACACCTTCCCGTGGTGGTCTAGGTCTTTGTGTAGGTCTTAGTCAAATTCATATCGCATTCGTGTGAAGTATAAACTAGCCTTAATTGTGTTTTTTGTTCGTAATTGTCAGGTCTCGCGATGGCGAGACTCCCTTACAGCTAGCCATCAAACGACACCTCCCCGTGGTGGTCTAGGTCTTTGTCTAGGTCTTTGTCAAATTCATATCGCATTCGCGTGAAGTATGAACTAGCCTTAATTGTGCTTTCTGTCCGTAATTGTCAGGTCTCGCGATGGCGAGACTCCCTTACAGCTAGCCATCAAACGACACCTTCCCGTGGTGGTTGACGCTCTGTGCGTCCGCGGTGCCAACATGAACACCCCTGACGAGAGTGGCAACCCACCTCTCTGGGTAGCGCTGGAGAGTGGGCAGGAAGACGTGGCCTCAACGCTGGTAAGGGAACCATCCTAAATCTTGACGTTGCTAGACCCAATCTCCATCTGCAAATAATCAGCACAGATTATGTTTAATGTCAGCACTTCTGCCACCATTTCTGCCAAATCTTAACCCTAACAGTACGGAATCCATCAATTCCAATCTGAATGTCTACACACCCTAGGGGGTTAGGTTAAGGAACTCTAATGTTCAGCCTCGGTCACATATCTTTGCCTCGGGGTTCGTCCTAGGTTCGGCACGGCTGTGATACCACGGCTTGGAGTCCCGGCTGCCAGGGTAGCCAACAGACGCTGCTACACAAGGCCATCGATGAGAATAACGAAGCTGTGGCCTGCTTCCTCATCAGAAGGTGAGACTTTGTGCTCTCTGATTTCTAAGAGCATTCAATTGTAGCTGTGATTATGAGGTGTTCGGACTGAGGGATTCTTGGAGTTTTTGTTTCTGAGAGCAGCAGCATTCACTTGTTATGGACAAACTCCAATTGTATTTTTAAAACGCTATATATGCAGTGCTGTCCCGAGAGATTATGAGAAAATAAATCACTCGGGTGAGACTCGAACTCACGACCTTCTGCTTTTTAGTGCAGACATCTCACCACTCGACCACTGAGCTTACCAGGGTTGGCTAGCTTTACTTGTATTGGTTGTTCACTCAGCTTGGTCCATTATTCATCATTAAGACAGAGTGATTTTTTTCTAAAAACTTGAATGTTAGCAGTGATTTTTATGAGTCAAATTTAACCAGTTCGCGCCGGGATTATTTTAACAACGCCGAGCCGACGGGCGGGATTATTTTTAACGAAACTCGATCTGAAGCGTGTTCAGGCTGATAGTGCCGGGAAGCACACCCACGCATTTCTGGCCTTGCGCGCTGCTGAAATACATTTTCGAACTTGAACTTGGCGTGTTTATGCGTCATCTGTTTTGAATTTTGGGAAATGTTTGCGTTTATATACGTCATCCGGCGCGAACTGGTTAATCAAAGTACCCCCCCCCCCCCCCCCTCTAAAAAAGAAAAAAAAAGAACAAGGATTTGATGAACTGCACCTTGATTCATATGAGGTTCTTGGAGTACATCTTATAAATAAACCTAAAGACTAAAACAGTATTGGGGAGGGGTCATTGAGTTTCAGTAAATTTAAGTTTCAGTAAATTTAAGTTTCAGTAAATTTAAGTTTCAGTAAATTTAAGTTTCAGTAAATTTAAGTGTTAGTAAATGCTCTTTTTGTCCTCATCGTTTTGCAGCCAGTGTGATGTCAACAGTCCTCGTCGTCCCGGGCCCCACGGGGAGGGGGGACTGGAGTCCAAAGACGGCCAGGGACCTCTACACCGAGCCTGTGAGTGGGGTCAGGAACTGGTGGTACAGTGCCTTGTGGAACAACAAGCAGACGTCAACGCTAAGGTCAGTGCATTCCCCCTAAAAAAAAGTCTCTTATGTGTTGACACAGAAGTCTCCAAGGTTGCTGGCATAGTCGCGCAATGAACTGACCTATGTGCGTGTGCATTGCTCTACAACCAACTACTAAGGCATAAAAAAAAAATGTTATGTTGGCGTAACGGGCCCAAAAAAATAGGGTAGGTAGGTAGGGATTTTTTTTTTTTTTTTTTCCTCCTTCTAGCAATGAAAATGATATGTTTTCTAATTGTTTAAGCCGGTAGTGATACACGATAGCGTGTCCAGGTTCAATATATACACAATCCACACACACAACAACGAGAAATAGTCAGAAATGGTTTCAAACGTATTTATAACTAGATTTATATAGATTTTAATCCTTAAATTTCGTCCCTTTAAAAAAATATATCCAGGGTCTGCCGGGTTACGCCAAAATAACCTTTTTTATGCCTAATTAATGGACATCTCCAGAAATGACCTTCTGTAATTATTTCCTACAAAATGACACCATGCCCGAAGGAATAATTTCACAGGGAGTTTAGAATCATAAATATCTTTACAACGAGTAAGCTTTTTCAACAGTATTTTGGTTGATTACTTTTTGGATCGCTGCAAAAGGTTTACCTTAGCTTGAATTTTTGATGCAATTGTTTGTTTTTGGTTGCAACTTAGGACGCTGAGGGTAAGACCCCGTTACACATTGCCATTAGTAACCAGCATCCAGCTATTATTAGTCTACTGATGTCTCATCCGTTGCTGGACCTGACGCTGAGAGACCGTGGCGGTCTCACACCCTTTGCTGCCGCTATGACCTTCAAGAACAACAAGGCTGCACAGGCGATACTGGACAGGGAGCCCAGGGCAGCTGAGCAGGTAAGAGAAGGGGAGGGGCTGGGGCTGGGGTAAGAGTGGTTTTATAACTCTGTCACACTCCTTAACCAGTTCGCGCCGGATGACTAATATAAACGCAAAGTTTTCCCCAGAATCAAAACGGATGACGCACAAACACGTCACGAGCAAGGCCGGAAATGTCTGTCAGCAGCGAGCAAGCCTGGAAATGCGTGGGTGTGCTTCCCGGTACTATCGGTCTGAACCCGCCTCGGATCAAGTTTCGTTAAAAATAATCCTGCACGTCAGCTTGGTGATGTTCAAATAATCCCGGCGCAAACTGGTTAATGCAGTTGTTGTTTAAGAGTGGTTATGAGTTTAAAACACACTTAACTCACTTAAAAAAAAAAAAAAAAATTGCCCCCAAGCAGTTGAAATAAACAAATGTCCTCTCTGCAGCTTGACAACAAGGGTAGGAACTTCCTACACATTGCCATCCAGAAGTCAGACATTGAGAGCGTCTTGTTTCTGATCAGCGTTCATGCTAACGTCAATTCCAGCGTTCAGGACTCCACTAAACTCACGCCGCTGCACCTGGCCGTCCAGTCAGGATCTGAGATCATCGTCAGAAACCTGGTAAAGAAAAACATCCTTGTTTGAGTTTTGCTCATAAGCAGAGAACGTGTTTCAAATTTGCATAGCATTTTATGTTGATGCACCACAATTACAAGTTTTGCATAATCCTCATTTCCACCAATCATTTTTCACCATGACTACCAGTTTTGCATATTGAATAATAATGTGCTTGTTTGCACCAATCAGCTATTAGCTGGGGCAGCTGTGCAGGATGTGGATGCTCGTAAGCAGACAGCCCTTCACCATGCCGCCGTGGTGGATCAACCCTCCATCATCAGCGTGCTGATAGAGAATGGCATCTTAGTGGATGCTGTTGATGACAACAGTAATAATGGTTAGTAGTTGTTCCTGTTATATTGAAAGCATTGTTACTTTATACTTGCAATGATTTCATGTATAGCTGTATAACTTTGTCAATGTACTGTTTTTTATTTCTTGGCCGAATAAATAATAATAATAATAATAATAAAGGGGTTTAGGATCCTCAAAGGGGTTTTAGGGTGCCAGGGGGGTTTTAGGGTGCCAGGAGGGCTTTAGGGTTCCAGGTGGGCTTTTAGGATACTGGAAAGGGGTTTTAGGGTTCCAGGAGGGGTTTTAGGGTGCCAGGGAGCTTTTAGGATACTGGAAAGGGGTTTTAGGGTTCCAGGAGGGGTTTTAGGGTGCCAGGAGGGCCTTTAGGATACCGAGAAGGGGTTTTAGGGTTCCAGGAGGAGGTTTTAGGGTGCCGGGAAGGGCTTTTAGGGTGCCAGGGGGGCTTTTAGGGTGCCAGGAGGGCCTTTAGGATACCGGGAAGGGGTTTTAGGGTGCCAGGAGGGGTTTTAGGGTGCCAGGAGGGCCTTTAGGATACCGGGAAGGGGTTTTAGGGTTCCAGGAGGAGGTTTTAGGGTGCCAGGAGGGCTTTTAGGATACCGGGAAGGGGTTTTAGGGTTCCAGGAGGAGGTTTTAGGGTGCCGGGAAGGGGTTTTAGGGTGCCAGGAGGGCTTTTACATACGACGGCTGTTTGCATACAATTTCTGTTTAGTCACAAAACAGTCAATGAATCCCCTTCACCTGTTGTTTTGAGAATAGTTTCATCAACATTTATTTAGAATCATGCGACAACTCTGAAAATTCTGTCAAATTCTGAAAAATCTTGTATCAACCTTGATAAGTTGAGCAATGTCTCCATGACGACCACGATTTGCCAGTATTAATTATTATATTAAACATCTTCCTAATATGTTGCAGCGTTGCACATTGCAGTACAGCACGGGAACCTTGCTAGTTGCAGGACATTACTGACAGAATCTCAGATTAACGCAGACAGCTACAATGTCAAGTAAGTACCATTGTTTATTGCTTGAATTACCATGAATGGGTAGATGTGGGGGGTTGTATTTTATAGTAAATATTGTTAAACTGTCATGTCCGAAGTTTTACAATCATAGATGGCGAAAAAAAGCACGAAAAACAGCGTTTGTTTTCAACCGGCGTCAAGCAGTTATTCTCATGTTATTTGTGTTTTTTTGCGATCGCCGTCTTTATAAAATTCAATTTTTCAGAATAATTACAGGATATCTAGCGCAATCATTTTGCTGGATGCCTATAATCATTAATTACTTTCAGACGACTAAGATATTCCTTAATAATTCGGTAGTAAATATTCTGGATATCTGCAAATGGTGTATCCTACCTTTAACATTCTCTCTTTGACTTACCGGTCTTTGAAAAAACTTTGCGTCAATAAAATATTTTGCATTTGTTGGCTTCTTGTAGGGGTAAGACTCCCATACATATTCTTGGGGAGTGCGGGCGTGACAACGCAGCGGCCATCTTTGAGCTGTTCAAGGAATGTATGCCCAACTACCCAGTCGACAAACAAGACGCTGACGGAAATACTGGTAAAGTTGGTTTCTATTTATAAATCAACCTTTGGCGCAGTTTCAATAATCTGTTGAAACTTGACAAAACTACGATCATTTTAGAAAAAAGAGAATTATAATTCTTCCAAATAGGCACTTGGGGAGACAAATTAGCGTAAGTTTTTAGGTAATAAGGAGACAGTGGCACTTAGGGAGACATTTCAGTGTCTCCCTAAGTGTCTAGCTACCCTAAAAAACAATATTTGGGAGTTATTTTTGTCCTAGAACGACAGATTTTGGTCTAAATAGCATAAATCTTAGAGAAAAGGGTTAGGGTAAACAAGTTAGGACTGTTTTAAGTTTGTGTACATCTCTATGGAATTGTCTCCCTAAGTGCCTATTTGGAGGTAAAACTTAAAATAGAAAATTGATGTGATACTTTGATTATATTATTTACACAGATTTTACGTCCACATTTTATTTTTGTTTTTGCAATCCAAAAAATAAACTTGTCGTTGGGTTTTTCCAACCATTTAGGAATTTTGGAAGGTTTCTTGCAAACTTGCCAATACGAATATTGGTTAATTTACATATTTCTTAAAGCCAAACAAATGCTCCTTCCTGTGTTTTGCAAAACATTTGTGAAATGTCAAACTTTGCTTACTCTAAGTTTTAAAACGTCTTAAAAAACCGTAATGTCGGGTTTTGTTTATGTTCATTTTCAGTTGAAATTTAAAAATGAAATTGTGATCATTGTCGCAAGTCTCTGTGTTGTGTTCCTGTACAGTGCTCTTGCTAGCCTATCAGATTGGAAACGGGGCCCTCTGTCGTGCCATCGTCAGAAGTGGCGCCAGTCTGGGCATACTCAACAGAAATGGCACCTCTATCTTCAACGCCCAAGTAGCAACAAAACAACTCCTCTTCAGACTCCTTGGTAAGTCGGATGGCGAAGCCATAGTCTGTTAATTATCACCAATTCTTTGCGATATCCAGCAGCGATTCTTGATGCAGTTTGCAGAGTTGTAGTCGAGTCCCTGCAAGTCCGTTCACAAGTCCCTTCGTGAAGCCAGTCACAAGTCCCTTCATAAAGGCAGTCATAAGTAACTCGATGAACAATGACAAAGAAATGCTTTTGTCAAAGCTCATATGAATAGCTTGTGATTTGAATTGGAACTGAAGGACTTGTGATGGACTTGCAGGGACTTACAGGGACTTGTGATGGACTCGACTACATCTCTGGCAGTTTGCAGCAAGTTTGAAGGCCTTGAGTCTGTGTTTTGTTTTTTTGCTCTCAGATATGTTGTCGTCGGAGCCAGCTTGGTCCGAGAGCGAGATCTGCCAGGAATGTCAGGTCAAATTTACCATCAAGACAAGGAAGCATCACTGGTAAGAATGATTGTCGCTTGGACATGAAATGTGAGTCAACTTAGGCTTTATGTTAACGTTGGACTGTTTCCAGATATCATTTTGGAGGATTGAGCCAGTGGTCACCCTTCTACTGAACAAATTCCAGAAAATAACAGATGATTTTTGGAGGATTCAGGCTGAATCAAATTTGGTTGCACGGCAGCACTAAGCATTTTGCAGGGCCCTTGGGGATATGGTTTATAGCCAGAGGGGGTGGGGGGGGGGGGGGGGGGGGAGGGATTGAGGGGCTGGGGGTGCATGGGCTAGGGGTGCATGGGCTAGGGGTGCATGGGCTAGGGGTGCATGGGCTAGGAGTTGGTTGCTTCATATACCCGATGTAAATGTGAACACGAATGCAAAATTGTGATGTCGGGACAAGTCTTCATTTCCGAATTTGTAAAAGTTGAACAAATTTCGACTCTGGTGAATTCCGCAGCAAATATTTTGGTGACGTCGAATTCACTTCACATTTGCATTCGCGTGAAGTATGATCCAGCCTTTAAGGTGAATTTGAAATAAATTTGAAAACAATTAAATAATTGGTCACCTTTTTTTCCCTCCATTTTTCTCACTCTCTTCTCAGCCGTCATTGTGGCCGGATCTTGTGCAACAAATGCTCGTCCAAGATGGTTCCTATCATCAAGTATGACCAATCCAAGCCGGTACGTACCTGCGATGTCTGCTTTGATGTCCTGTCCCTCGGTGGTGGGCAGTCCTAAGGAGGTTAAGAGGTTGCACACTACTTGCTGCGTCAGACGTAAGGAATAGTCGCACGGCCCAGCGCTTAATTTGAAACAAATCGAGATACTATTTTGAAAAGTGGAGAATTTTAATAAGCCAAAGACGGAATGACGTCATGCTTTATTTACATCTGCGCTTTCCTATGAGCGAGTCTGTCGTCCCGACTTCACTCCCATAAGAAAGCATGTATGTAAACAAAGCTATGACATCATTATAGCTCAGGTCTTTTGAAATTCCACGTTGCAATTATCTAAACTTAGACTGAACGTTTAGCCACAGCTATATGTTGTTTGTTGTTTTCAATGCTTTTTCACAGCCGCGATTAATCCTCCCGCTCTTGGTGCAAAAATTAAGTTTAAAAAAAAATAGTGCAATCTTTGTCATTTTTCTGTTTACATTTGTAAAGACAAGAGGTGCACGTTGGTGATTAAGATGATTTTCTTGGCATAAATAAGAATTATCTCCAAGAATAAACTTTTATGAATTCTTAATTTCAAGTATGACATTGTTTTTTGGGGTTTTTTCAGCCATTAAAGACGTCAGTTTTTGGGGGGATGGGGTGGGGATTGTACAGACAAAGAATAGGAGTAGAGTAGAAAACAAATTGTCATTATATGACCGAGGAGCAATGTTAGGTTTGAAGTGGTGACTTTAGCCGCGTTCGCATTGGACTTAATATTGTCAAATGTTACGGTACGTGATTGTCAAAGTTCACGGTGTTAAATCCTCCGTTAGAAGCTTGGGCCTGTAGATCTTACGGTTGCGGAGGGTAAAATTGACAATTTGACAATGTTACCGCCTGTCCGCATTGGATTTAATTTGGTTAAGTTCTCCGTAGGTTTTACCAAAAAAAGTCCAATGCGAACACGGCTTTTACTTGTGCTTTCATACAAGTCGTTTATCATCTTTACTTGCTTTGTAACAGTTCATCTTGCAATTCCAGCAGAGCCAATTAACCATGATATCTAATTAATTTATGATTGTCAGATACTGTGCGCCTTATAAATGCTTTGTATATTATATTATTATTATTCAGAGAAATGATCTATAATTCCTACCCTGTAAATCTCCTTGATCGATGTACAAGATTTGAAGGAAATTTTAAATTGTTCAGGTATATATTCACCGAGCTCTTAACCCGTTCATGCCGGGATTATTTTTAACGAAACTCGATCCGAGGCGGGTTCAGGCCGATGGTATCGGGAAGCACACCCCCGCGTTTCCGGCCTTGCTCGCTGCTGACAGAGATTTCCGACCTTGCGCGCGACTTGTTTATGCGTCATTCGGTGCGAACTGGTTAATAGCTCTGCCATAGACATTACACAATGCGGAAATTCATTCCAAATGCCACCAATAGGCCATTTTTGTGATTGTACCCCGTTTGTGTTCAGTGGTACGACCTTCTACTGTAACGAACATACAAAAATGAGCAAAATATATATATGGAGAGTACCACCTGAAATCATCAAATTGTTGCTTTCTATCACATATTTTAGTTGCCGATTACCTTGGAAATGTTAGTGGTGATTAATTAATACAAAATTAGAACCAGATTTAAAAAAAAATTGGTTAATTTTCGTTTCTTAGCATGTATGGCTTCCTTTGTTTTTTATTTATATAAATATATACGTGCATATATACATACAGGTATTACATATTATTGAATTAAACAAATTAATGATGAATTAAAGAATTAAATGCCTGTAAAAGTTTGGCCATGTATAATATCGGCAGATCAAGCTTTTGTCATTCTGTTGTTGAAAATATTAAAAAGGTATTTATTGTTTTTTTCTTCAAAAACTGAATTTGTTATCGCGCATTGTACATCTTCTGATAATGTAGTGACTCAGAATCTTTCCGTTTCATGGGGAAAATGTTGAGCTTGCGAGGTCAACCTTTAACCTTTAACCAGTTTGCGCTGGAGGAAGTATATACACGCAAAGTTTTCACAAGATTCAAAACGGATGACGCATTAACTCGTCACGAGCAAGGCTGGAAATGCGTGGGTGTGCTTCCTGGTACCATCGACCTGAACCTGCCTCGGATCGAGTTTCGTTAAAAATAATGCCGGCGCGAACTGGTTAAAACAATCTGTTAACCAGTTTTTGTTAGGATGTCGTGTATACACGCAAAGTTTTTCCTGAATTTAAAACGGATGATAGATAAACAAGTCTCGAGCAAGGCTGGAAATATGTCAGCGAGCGAGACTCGGAAGCCAGCCTGAACCCGTCTCAGATCGAAGTTCGTGAAAAACAATCCCACGCCTGGGCCCGGTCAATGTTAAAATAGTCCCGGTGCGAACTGGTTAAAACGGTACGTTTTTTGTAGACAAGTTTAGTCTTTTGAATTATATAAGTGTAAATAAACCCAATGGTTGCATGCCTTGGTTATGAAATATATGTCTCAACTTGTCTTTTGTAAAATTATTATGTAAAATGAGTTCTGCATTGTCAAGATAGACTGTATTTATAGCGCTAGAGATCTCTGTTGTTTCTATGGTAATAATTTTAAAACTATCTTTTTCTATGTCTGTTAGTTTTCCTTGTTTGTACAAAAAACTTTGCTTATGAAACCTGATAAATAGAAACCCTTGGATTTCCAAATTGTGGTCTGTACAAAATAATCCCAGTTGCTTTTACAATTATTTAGGAAGTTTTCATTTTTGGTTCATTTGTCAAATGAAAACATTTGGTATTTATGATAAAATAGATTATTAGCTAAAATCAGAAAAAGTAAATAAAAGTTCCATACATATTTGATTTTGGATATTAGTTGGAGTCCAAATTTTGCCTTCAGGAATTTGGAGACAAAACCACCCTCCAAATTCATGTTGAAATTGTCACGTTGGACTCACTTTGTATAAAAAATGCAGCAAATTTTCCACCAGACATCAGGAAAACATTTGAAATGCTGCGATATATCCCGAGGCATGATTGCTAGACGGCTATATTTAGCCAAGCCTTCTCTCACACCAGATTGCTATCCCTTTTCCAAGATAATTCCAGAGAAGATAAGCACGGTGATTGGCTGTGTCAAATTCCTTCCAGAGACGGTACCGAAACGTAAGACACAATTTCCATGTACATGTACAATTACACAAGAATAATATTGGCTCTACGCTACGATTTAAGAAGATTCCGGGATCTTCCGAGCAAGCTTGATAAAGCCACAGATTCATTCGTCTTCATCTTTCTAGATATGTGAAATGCTCCCACAGTCCGGTTTGTGATACTGAAGCATTTCTTTGAGCTCTGGCTAGTTTCAAAAGAACAGGTTATCAGGCTTTCAAGAATTTCTACTTTTTAGTTTCCTGCAAATCCCAGGAGTACTGCTACTGTACTCCCAAGAGGTTAGTTGAGGATGGAGCACAATTGTTATGAGTACAGAACATGCCAATTGAGGCTTTTGATGCTGTGGACATGGGCGAGTATCGCGGAAAACTACTCCTAAAAGCCTGCAAAAGTAGGACACTTTTTTATGGGCTTTCATTGAGATGGCGAGTTCTTTAGGCATTGTATATTAATCATAAATTCTATCCAGTCAACCGATTTGTCTTTCTGGCAAAGTGCCAAAGATTCCAAGAAGTCGGGAAAGCTTTTTAAAGTGTTGGCCGTTTGCCAAAAAAACCTGCTAGAGGGATTCGAAAAGAAAAAGGCAGTTGAAATAATACACAGACATTAAATTGAACATACCTAAACAAGTATTAAATAGTATAAACAAATCTGTTAAAAGACAAACTACAGGTTGTTTTTAGTTTAATATGCTGCCTACCACCAAGGCAAGATAGCTACAAATATCGACTTGCAAAATAAATTGAATAATAAAGGATAAACATACATGTACATAGAATATTCATTATCTTTCATTGCATGGTAACTCTAGTTTTACATTACTGTCTTTAGTTAAGGGTAAATAAATGTCCTTTTTGTAAAATAATAATTATTATTATTATTTATTTATTCAGCTAGTTTAACCAGTTCGCGCCGGGATTATTTTAACATCACCGAGCCGACGCGCAGGATTATTTTTAACGAAAATCGATCCGAAGCGTGTTCAGGCCGATAGTACGGAAAGCACACGCATTTCCGGCCTTGCTCGCTGCTGACAGGCATTTGTGGCCTTGCTCGCTGCTGACAGACATTTCCGGACTTGCTCGCTGCTGACAGACATTTCCGGACTTGCTCGCTGCTGACAGACATTTCCGGCCCTGCTCGCTGCCGACAGACATTTCCGGCCTTGCTCGTTGCGTGTTTATGCGTCATCCGTTTTGAATCTGGGAAAAACTTTGCGTGTATATACGTCATCCGTCGCGAACTGGTTAAGCAACAATGGTCCAGCCGATGGCAAGTAAAGATGCCTTAAGCAGCGCCATAGGACCCACATCTGATCAGAGCACAGCAGATTGAACAGGTCAAATTTTGGCACAGGAGAGAATTAGCAAACAAGTCTACTCGCATATGAACCGAGACGGGAATGGAACCCGGGCGACCTTGGGGAATGAGAGGCAGGTACTGTCCACACTACGCCATCCCACTGTTGTATGTTGGGTTTGACATCGAAGGCAAGTTTTAAAAGGGGTAGTCTTGTACAGCATACAGTCTATGCTTTTGTAATTTAAAACAAAATGTCAAATGGACCAAACAGAAGAAGGTTCTACTACCACTAAATAAACTGATGACATGACAGTAAAAAGGTATTGCTCAAACAACTAATGGTATCGCCCAAAACCGCTAGACCACTAAAACAACATTAATGTTATCAGGAGTTGGGGTAAAATCTCACATTTTTGACAAGACATTTTCTTTTAAGCCCCTTTTTGCAAGCCATCAGTTAGATACACTTACACCTCATTCATCTAAAAGGGAACATTTCATTCTTTGTTTTTGGAAGTGTTTATAATTATTATATATTTTTCTTAATTTGCAAATGATGGGCGCCGATAGCTCGCTAAGAGTACCGTTGGAATTTGACTCACTAAAAATATGAACACAAATATCTGCTTATCCCAAATCTGTATACACCGATAAAGGCATTTAACAATTCCAACTATTTACAGGAAACAAAATGTTAATCTCCGCTGGAATTCTTTCACAGCGCTAATGGCAGTCGTGGGGAACAAACGCCGATAATTATATTTATTTCCATAATTTACATTTTTATATCTTTATCATGCAACATTGTTTGCCGTTTGTTCGCATACATCAGACGAACACTGCATAATCTAATACAAAACCAGGCCACATGTAAAATAATAGAAAATACACGCGTGTATACACCATACAAATAATGAATACATATACATTAGGGGCAGAGTTTCACAAATTACATGTACATGTACATGTATTATTTGTTTAAATGTGACCTGTTCCAACGAAACCCGGACAAAGTCGCACAATGTGTTTTGTCACAATGTACTCCTGAAGTCATTTCGGGATGGATTTTACCATTTTGAGGTTTTAGGTTTTCCTAAGTCACTCACTATTAATCTACAATCTCCTCAAATTTGAACAAAATTTGTCTACCAGAAGTGTGTTTTTTTGGTCAATTTTGTGAAACATTTGTGTATAGAATTAATACGCTTTTCTGAACTTCAAAGCTGTTTATCTCATAATTAGGTTGTCAGGGTTTTATCACTAAATCCAGACCCCAGGGAAGATAGGGTGGGGGTACATATGTAAATGATACATCATTTTTAAGCTGAGAACCTAGAGAATTTGAAAAAAGTAAAATCTAAAAAAACTAAAAAGTCGACTTTGTCCGGGATTCGTTGGAACAGGTCACAAATGATGTGGTATCGACAAAAACTGCTCACAGAATAATAATTATATTATAAACCTATCTATAACCAAACAATTCGGTTTCTATTAATATTTTTGGTTACAGCGCACATGAACATATTTGTATGGAATGCGCGCTATATAAATGTAATTATTAATATTATATGGGGGACTCTGGTACACATATGAATCTTTGTGGTTACATCAAAATCTAACAGTTTGCAAGCACTAAATTTATCAAGGAGATTTTCTATGTTTTCGTGTTTAGCTTTGGAATTTGGAAGAAAATGTTAACAAAAATCAGTGGGGACACCAGCTAAACCTGTTTTATTTTCAATGTGTTGCATGAGCGATCATGCATCGCTGTTCGATTGTTGCAAGCCCATATATTCCATATTTTTGGTATATTCCATATTTTTGATAAGAGCCAGGAATTAATCATTCTGTCATGCTCAACAATGTGGCTTTTCGGAACTCTCGGAACTCAAACCCACCACTTTTTGTCCAATTTCATTTGGTAATGTCGGAAAAAAACCTCAAGCAAAAAGTTCTGCTTTTAATAAATCCAATGCGCAAGTAACACCTTCTGTGTACAAGTTACCAAAAAGAGATTAATACACTAACTCTGCTTTGGTATTTACTTAAACTGACTTGAACCACTTCGCTTGTTTAATCTGCTTACAGATAAGATAAGAGGCTTGGAGGGCTTACTAGATAAAACGCTGTCACTTAATGATGGAAAACAAAGATCCCCGCCAACAATTTCACCTGAAGGGTATAGGCTGGTTCAGAATTCCTGCAAATTTCTATGTGAAACGAATTTATCATGGTAACAGCAATCGGCCTAATGAAACTTCAAATAAGAAACACAACTTTATTGTAAACAAATATTCAAATATAATTTGGGAGACTACAGGATATTATCTTAAAAGCTATTTTGAACTACGTTGTGTTGAAATCATTCCAAAATGACTTCAACAACCCGAGCAAGCTTTGTTAAATTTAAAATATTTTTTTTATTTATTTAATTGCGGTTAATGTCTTTTGGCACAAAATGCATTTTTCAGTTGAATCAATGCAGTTTGCACTTTCCTGTTGTGTTTGATCATTCAATTGTCGACTTCATAAAATTCACTCAGCTAAATTTGCTGCAATTTTCATATGAAGTGTCAACCAGACTTTTGAGATGAAAACGACCAATTTCAGGGCAAATTATTTATACATTTTTTTTACTCAGCATCCCCAAAATAACAATTATATTTACAATATTTTGGGCAAACTTGGCCCAACCAAATCCCGTATTTTATCTATTAACCAATTAATCATTTTCTTTTTTTAGATATTTTGAAATGAAGATCATGTACATACAACCATTTAGCTTATTAAAGGGACTGCATCTATTTACAGATCAGCCATTCAAGTAATAATAAAAAGCATTGCACATTGTTCCTATTTTTGTTTCTTTTTCATTTTGTTTTCCTTAAAAAAATCATGCAACATGCGAAACAGATTTATCCTGTACAAAAACTAGCATCAATGCCAAAATGGTGATTTTGAAATGATGTCCTTGATGTGGTGATTTTGAGACCTATGTCCTTGAGCTGGACATTTTACTAGTATTTAAGGGCCAAAATCCATCATCGGTGTTACTATTGATGGTTAGTTCTAGTTTATATATACTATTTCTTGTAAAATTCTGTCAAAGAAAAAAACTTGTTATGTAACAAAATGCTGGAATCATTCATACAGGCGTTTCAATGCCAAAGCGTTGTGGACTTTGATCGTCGTGGTGGTCCTCACGCTCCGATGGCTGTCTGGACGATACCGACGTTTCTTGTTCTTTGGCCGGTGACTGCGTTGGGTCACATGGCAAAACCATGGTGATACTGGTTTCCGTGTGGACCGGTTTAATCTCCGGGTGGAAAACCGCGGCGTAGGGCGATAGCCGGTACTCTGTATGTTCTTTGGGCAAGGCATCGGTCATGTTATCGGACCTAACCAATTCCCATCCCGCATCATCGTTTTCGTTTGACATCCTCCTGAGCTCCGGGTTGCTGACTGGTGACGACGGCTGGCTGATGGAATGAGAGGCTTTCTCTTTATTTTTCTTGCCACCTTTCCCAGCCTTCTTTGCCTTCTTTCCTTTATTTTTGGATTTTTTGTCTTTTTGCTCTATTTTTCCTTCCTCTTCCTCTTCCAAGATCGGCTCCGGACTGGGCGTGTTCGTCACCTCCGTCTTGGAGTGGGATTTCCCTTTCTTCTTCTCCGCTTTCTCTTTCTTCTTGTCCTCTTTCTTAGAGTCTTTGCTTTTTTGCGACTTCTCAGTGCCCGGACTAACTGGAGATTCCGCTGTGCTCTTTTTCCAGTCTTTTGGGGGATTGTCGACATGGACTTTGTGGATGACCTCCGGCCGTCTGATGGACGGGTCGCTCGAGGGCGACTCGGGTCCCGGAGTCCTTTCTGGAGTCCTTTTCAACTCTGGCACAGGGTGGTGCTCGTTCCACGCCCCAATGGGCTCACCTGGCTGTTGAGCGCTCGCATTCTGTTCGGCCGCCTTTTCTTGGGCCAGCAAGTCGGAGCTCCCAAAGCCTTGCTGGTGGTCTCTGTTTGGTGGCGGTTTGACCTTGCCGCGTTTCTTCTTGCGCAGTTGGTCGATGTCACGCTGCATGGCCGCAGCCTTCTCCGGGGCCAACTGCCGTTCCTTGATAATCTTCCGTCTGGCCAGAGACAGCGAGTGTTCTACCTCCATGTCCTTCTCAAAGACTCGAAGCTTCAGCATCTGACAACAAAACCAAAACTAACTCAAGATCCCAGAATAATGTCACTTCTCAGAATATACAGCACTCATAGAGCTACAGAGCTACAACTTTATCAAATTTGGTGGCTGAGCATGCGTGTTTCGAAATTTGGTACCCTGTGGAGACCGACAAGGACATTCTAAAGAGAAGGGTCCCCACAAGAAATTGTGTGCATAAAGTCTTTGGGGGAATGTTTATGTATAGCAACAATGTAAAGAAAAATGCTATGTCTCTACAAGGATACAATTTGTAAAGTTCGTGAACCAAGATGCAGTGAATTAGTTGCTACAAACGGAGCAATCAATCTCACCTCTGCAGCTAAGAAGTCTTCCTGAGTGATTGAATCTGGGATGTTACGCAGTACCTCCATGGTTTCATACAGTCCCTGGCAGTCGCGTAGCTGGTCCGACCGACCCAGGGTGAACTTAAGCAAGACCAGGGCAACGCGGAATAAAACCTTTACACCTGGCACCAACAAAAAAATAGAAATTTAAAAACTAACGATTTGGGGTGGTTTTTTTACAAAAAATCTGTTTAATCTTGTTTAATTTGGTGAAAGTCAAATATTCTTCTTACAAATGAACATCTTTACCATGATTTTGCATAGACCAAGCGAGAACATCCCCATCTTTTCTGTTTTTTTCTAAATTCACATTCCAAATATAAAGTCTTTTCTATTATTTTTAACAATGATTCATAAAACAAATAAAACTTCAGCAGTTGTCTACAACCTCAATCGTTTTTTAATTCCCAAGGGCTTCACAACTTGGTCATTTTTCCCCCACTGCTAACATCACCGTCACAATGCCTTGAGTCACGTTGCTATTTCTGTCTCGTTTTAGTTTTCTGACGCGTTATACTAAGCCTGGTCGTTGTCCCGTACCTTCACAGAAGAACATATCCCAGACTCTCAGGACGGAAGGCCAGGGTAGCGTGCGAGAGAACATGCACATGAACCACTCTGTCATGTACAGGATTGGATCAATCTTGTGCTTTTTCTAAATGAAAAAGACCCAAAAAAAAAGAATATTAAGAACAAAATGTACGTATCCTAGTTGAAGTCAGCCTGCCACAGCGGTCCTTTGTTCACCTTCCACCTCTAAGGAAGGATTTGATTTCTAACCTCAAGCCATTTTCATGGAGCTGCTAAGCCCAAAAATATGCTAAGCAGGAAAATCTCTCCTTGGCAAAAACAGGGTTACGGACCAAATATTCTGGTGATGTATATTATTTGTGACTGGTTATTCAGCTGGTTTTTTTGCGCCCAACAAATTTGGGGGATTGTTGTTAGGATTTGTTGGTAAATGCCTATTTTTCTTACCATGTGTTTGTGGGTCGGTGGGGATTCTTTCTTCATGAGTCGAGCAAGCACCATTCCGTCTATCTGGACCGCTTCCAGCCCAACGCTGTAATAGCCAGTCAGATACTTCTCACAAATCTGTACCAGCGCCCAAAACGCATCCTAAATATCAATCATTAAATTCCAATATTAACGCACAACATGAAAAAAACAAAAAAAACAACTCAGAAAACATTTGAATCAATTTGTTTTGCTCTACAGTTCCTGAATTTACTTTTAAATAGTAAAAATTTATTATTGTTATAGTATGATAACAAATGCGGGCAAATCCAGGGGTATGTTTATGATCATATTCATCGAGTCAATGTTCGCAGACCTTTATGCTAATGTACCATCTAATTACTTTGCCTGAGTGTACATGTACATGTACAAGTACATTGCACATTTGTAGTCAAGTACATTTTTTATGAGTACAAGTCAATATTTTGTCCACAATTTTGTCTAAAAATGCGTTGCCAAACAGACGCTTATAATAAAATGTATCAACAGTATTTTTGTATTGAAAGAATAAACTTCTCAAAAAATTCAATATGTGATTTTGTTTTTGGTCTATTACTTAAAATGAAATCACTGACAAGATATCCGAGAGGAATATACACGTCTGAAAAGATACATTTATAAAGAGAGTTGAGAGGCAAACAACATTGAGTGACTTCCGCAAAAGGAGAAAAAACCCATCTTAATGAATCTCCTTGTGCCCATTAATTACACTGTGCACCTGTTTTTTGCACCTGTTTTTGCATTGTATGCAATAATACGCTTGGTAAATTTGTGTAAACTTCTTTATCCTGATAATACAATGTACGGTTACACGTGCACCAAATCATTAAAATGCAAAATCTTCATGCATAAATTAAACATTTCTTTCCATGTCAAATGAAATTTATTAAAAAAATTGCACGACTTTACCCGATTTTGTTTTGTACCAATCCAATTATGTTTATCAAAAAATCAAACAATCTTTTTCATAAACAAACGCATTAACTATCCAGATTCTTTCGGACACGGCCTAACAGCCATCCAAATTGAAACGTGAACGAAAACATTGCGGTCGAACAAAAAGTGACAACTTCTCTAAACAATGTAATCTTACTTTATCTCTCCAAAAATACCGTCTGCAAATATCCCAAACTTTATCCCCCAAAAATGTACAATTAGAAGCCTCTGCATAATCTCATTTTTTATTTCGGACAGCAAAACAAATGCATGCTATCCATAAACGATATCAGGCCATTGGACAAAATCAATGTGCATAAACAAATATTTTAACAAGCTTGGCCCCTCGAGTGTTTACGTCATTACATGCAAGTAAAG
Source organism: Crossaster papposus (assembly GCA_037893245.1). NCBI lineage: Eukaryota > Metazoa > Echinodermata > Asteroidea > Velatida > Solasteridae > Crossaster > Crossaster papposus. The sequence goes on along the minus strand of JBAIAA010000072.1, from coordinate 85,906 downwards.
GCCTACATGTAAATGACATCCTTTCACTTCAGGTCATGCAAATACAAACACATCTGCTGTTTGCTCTGCGTTTAATGCAAACAATTTAATGAGCTGCAAAGCAAATCTATGATTTCGATTATTCAGTGCAATCCTGCCAGACTATTGTGGGGTCTTTGTTTTTTATTGGTTTTTTTTATGTGGTTGAAAATATATGTTATAGGTATAATTATTTTACAGAGAAAACTGGCAGTTAATTTGTAAGAATTTTTCTTTCATCGCAATCATTTCCACTCTCAAGCTCCAAAACTGAGGAGTTTACCTCGCTTTCAATTTAGCCTGGCTGACTCGCGTAAATAAGGTCTAATGGGCTACAAAACGCATTTTAAATGAAATAATACTCTTTGGGAAGAGTAAGATATATATGTCCACATAACTACCTGGCTTTAACAATTGGTAGTTTTTGTGTTATTCATGCAAGAAAACAATTGGAGGATCAAACGTTTGACCATAAGGCATAAAAACAAAAATGTTATGTTGGCGTAACCCGACCGACCCTAAAAATACGGCCGACCCTGGATATTTTTTTTTTCAAGGGACGAAATTTAATGATTAAAATCTATATAAATCTAAATACGTTTGAAACCATTTCTGACCGTTTCTCATTGTTGTGTGTGTGGATTGTGTATATATTGAACCTGGACACGCTATCGTGTATCTCTACCGGCTGAAACAATTAGAAAACATATCAGTTTCATTGCTGGGAGGAGGAAAAAAAAAAAAAATAAATAAATAAATCTCGACCTTACCTACCCTATTTTTTTGGGCCCGTTACGCCAACATAACATTTTTTTTTTTTATGCCTAAGTAAAAAATCCAAAACATAACATTTTCAGGGAATGCAGGACGATGTGCCCCTTTAACTATTCTCAATCTAAGTTTGATTAACGTGGTAGACTAGGTCTGCTGAAGGATCATAAGATTGTATTGTCCCCATACACAGACAGCTTCTACATGTACTGTACATGTACTTGTACAGGTCAACCTCCTATAGCTGAATCTGTCAAATGTCACGTTTGGTGGCATTAAATGCCCCATCCTTCATGTCTCTACAAGCCCACACATGAAAGGGTTGAGCAGAATGTCAACCTAACCACTAAACTAACCCCAAAATGAATTTCTGCAACAGCCCATTTTCCTTTCTGGATATGTCGTGTAAATTCTTCCCACATGTATTCACAAACCGGTACATGTATCATGACTATATTCCTAACAATTGTTGTGCACATGTATGGCTAACGATGGTCCCGGTTGAATAACTCCATACGTTCGACCAGCACAGGTTTAGTCAAATCAGCGTGCATGTACAGGCTGAGACTTGGGGACAATGGGAGTCAAAAGGTCTCCACATGGTAATTTGTATAAATGAATAGGCCTCCGCAAGGAATGTACGAAATAGAATCATGGAATTTACTCAAAACTAGGGTTAGTGTTTGAATTAGGTTTAGGGTATAATATAGGGTATATTTGGTCCAAGTTTCAACCTAGAAAATTAACCGTAGTTGAAATAGGAGCATTTTGAAGAACATTTTTGACAGTCAAATAATCGTGTACATGTGAACAAAGAGATGTCTTCACAGGGATACAAATTTGTGGATGAGTGTACTGTATTCTAAATGAATGCCAAGGATATCATGGTAAGGGACTACATGTACACGTACATCAGAATTATATAATCGTAAATTGTCGGATGTACTACAACAGAGACAGTAAAAACAAAGTGTACCCAAAATATACAGAATGACCCATAAACGATTTCCTTAAACTCCCACACCTAGGTGAGTCACACGATCCATTCTGAATTGTGTTTATTTTCACCCCAGCCCCTTCAAAGGAAATCAGGCTAATTAATTCCAAATTTGACATCCTTGAATACGGAGCTATTGTTTTTGCTTTGGCCAAACACACATTTGTACAGGTATGAGTTGACTGGGTGCGAAAGGATGTTTCAATTTATAAGGGATTTATTAGCAGATTTAGGGTTTTTCTTGTTCGAATACAAAGCTGTGCCAATTAAATATCGAAACTACATTTGCTTTTCGCCGTAGTAATTTTCAGAAATAGATGAATTTTGGGATTAGTGTTTTATAGCAAACACTTTTACGCTGTTTTCTGCTCTTAGATGCTAGAAAAACCCAGGGAAAAATGCTCGTCTTGTAGCCTGGTTCCCGGACCCGACTTCAAATGAAACAGCCAGATATTTGTTGACGCCAGAGAATTGTCAGGTCAAGGAACCAGACTAGCTTTATTTATTAACTTGGTAGATTAGTGTAAAAAAAAAAAATCTAAAAAAAAAATCGGTCGACCATTGTTGGAATTTGAGGCATAAATTCCACAGGATGCTTGCCTGCTATTCACTTACTACAGTCAACTAATATTTATTAGGTATTTCCTAACAATTTGGTAGTTTGGACACTATGTGGATCCAGGTGTTTAATCATGTGTACATATGAACACGTGGTGCGAAATACGGTACCCTCTGGAGACATGAACACAATGTGTACAATGGAGACAAAACGTCTCCGGAGGGTAAATTTCTATAGATGAATAGGTCTCCATTGGGAATTTCACGAATTAGATTTTTGGATTTTACTTAAATTACTCAAAAACTAGGATTAGGATGTGGGTTAGGGTTAGTGTTTGGGTTAGGGTATAATATAGGGTATATTGGGTCGAAATTTCAACCCAGGAAAAAAATTATGGTTAAAATGGGAGCATTTTGAAAAACGTGCTCGACTTTCTAACCATTTTGTACACGAGAACAAAGCCATGTCTCCACAGTGATACAAAAATGCGAATGAATGTACATATACATGTATGAACACGTGTATATATATATATATGCGTTTGTTTATGGTGTAAATGGAGGACACATATGCCTGACGACATGAAGGTGAATTGGGGTTAGGGTTAGAATCGAAGACGTCCTCGATTGAAATTTTTGGGGAAAACAATGAGAGCCGTCGGAAAAAGTTTGAGTAGAAACAAAGGAAATTATCGAGAGGAACAAAGGAAACTCCTCGATTTACACCAAAAACAAACGTTGATGAACACTTGTATAAGTTTATGTATTACATAACATAACAACATAACACAAGATTAAATCAATTAATGTTGTCTAAAAACCCTACTATCCCTCCAAACCCTTTTGGCTAGAAACCATCCTCAATCCTGCTTCCGGCCGTCAACCGTAGGAAATTGATACAAAACTCCACTTTCCTTGATAAAAACAGCACATCAGATGCCGTGATTTCACAGGATGCTTGAGACTGTTATTCACTTACAGTCAAGTAAGTTATTTCATAATTATTCAGTAGTGGTTTTTGATGTTTGAAAATGATGTGTACTGCCTTTAAAGGCAAAGCTACTAAGATGCCAACTTGAACAGCTGCTTAGTACGTGTAGAGTATTGAGTGACATGTGTGAGTAATCAACATATGTGACAGATATCCTCCCTAAAAATTAACCATCAAACAGTCGATGTGAACTACACGTCAGGTTTCGAATCAGAACAAACATTCTACGAGCACGCAATCTGAATAGTTCATGTGCACCTCCTAAAAGTTACATGCATCGTATAAAGTTTGGCAAATGTACAGTACAATATACATGTACTGTATGTTAGTGGTACATGCAATGTGTGAATTTCACTGTCAAACCCACGAAGCAAAAAAATCTGACAAGACGAAAACCCAAGCTACGTACCTCAGCCGGCATGTGCATCAACAGCACAGCCGCGACGGGCGCCTGGGCCTGACAGTAGCCATCCCGCGGGCTATAGATGCTGTACGCCTTGAGGATGCGGAACAAATCCTGCTGGCCGTGGCCGTCGCGATTGGCAAACATCTCGTGGAAGGGAAACTGCCGGTCTAGGTCCTTCTGAATGACCTCCAGCCACTTAGGGTCGCCTTCTGAGGAGTCCAGCTCCTGAGGAACCCACAAATAAATATAATAACGTCTCGGAATGTACCGGAGTCGTGCTGAATCATACTGTATGAGGTGAACCCAAATGGAATTTGGTTTTAGACAAGCAAACTTAACCCTTCTCGTTGGAAGGCAGTAATTGTTTGGTAGGAAGACTAACCTGCCATCTTGGTTTGTTTTGCTCGTAGAGTTTCTTGCTTCCGCACAGATACTGCCACGCCCGGGGGCGAATCGAGCACGGAATACCCTTACGACATCTTTCCCGAACCTATAAGCAGAAAAATAATAGACGCCCCGATTATAAATACAAGAACATTTGTTTACTCTACAGCTAACTTTCCGTGCCATTTTGCGTCAACTGTGAGTTAGGCATATTCTATAAACTGTAGGCCAATGGACACAAAATGGACCATAAATGCCGACACAGAAATACGGCTTAATGGTTCCCGATTGTTCAAAATGAACCGTTGAAGGATTTTTAGAACAGTCGAGTTACTATTACTTTATAAATAATGTAATATCGGGTTAACAAATATATGTAAGAATGACAAATTGACACGCTTCTCTCAAAGTTTATAGTTTGGGTTATTCATTAGTATTCATTATTACCTTTTTAGGTCTTTTACTCATCCATTTGTCCCAGTCATCCAGCATATCTAGCCATTTAATCTCTCGTCTCCTGATGACCTGCACCGGAGTGTTCCAGTCACTGTAAATGAGGCAGAGGTAATATCACACATTCATGACATGGAATGGTGATAGAGGGGTTGCCTAACGAAGCGTACTCTGCATAGATGGGCACTTAAGTCAAGGTAATATGTCTTAAGGGTCATTCAATGGTTTCCTTAGTTTTGCTGTACACACCATCACACACACAGCTTTACCTTACATACGTACTGTGGACATTCCGTTGTCTTTGTGTAGTTAACAAAAGTTGACTAAATACTCATTTTTCTTGCTTCCCCAAAACAAATTTACCCTTAAATTTAGATTCTGGGCCTCTCAGCTGTTCCTTCTATCTTTTCTAAATATAACGCTAACCCGTTTTTCCTCTAGCACTCTTTTTCAGAAACGGATTGTGAACCTGGGCAAGTCCACAAACCGTAACCTCTTCCCGCATCGTGTGGACCTATATTGTTCACAGTGTGTATGCAAGACTAACTCACATAAGTGTGTATTTACCCCAATCCGAGACCCTAACCCGAAACCACTTTGTCCTCTGACTTTTGTTTGTACTTTTTCAGAAGACCTCTCATATGTTTTATACCCAGCACAATATGAGACCGAGAGACCCCCCCCCCCCCTCTTAGTCCCTCATACCTATAAACTCTCTAGACTATTATAACTCACCCCCCCTAAAAACCTAAAAAGAATTCCTGAGAAACCACAACATTCCGCAAGCACAATGACCAATACAAAGGAGCGAGGTTCTCTCTGTCTCGTTCTTCGCTTCATATGATGTTTTGTACAGGAATGTCAATCGGGGTCATTTGGCAATAGGAAACCCTATTGTCCTCTATTGTTCAACATCTCCTACATGTATTTGAATGCAGAAATTAACTCGCATTAATTCACACCTAGACCTCCTCTGCATCTACACGTGTACATGTGTACATGTGTACACTACAATATACACTACAGTTTCATGATACTAGAGAGATTTTGCCTGCGGAGGGATACGGTTAGCTTAACGGATACGTCATCAATTTTCGCGGACTTATGACGTCACAGTTTCCCACTATCCGCTAACCGTGTAGAAGGCACGGATATCTCGCTCGCTACACGCAAATATAAGTCGCGTACGGATAGCTAAACGTACGCGTACGTATCCGTTCGTATGCGAAACCTCTCTAATACACCATGTATGGCTGGATCACACAAGACAAAATTACAGGCAACTTTCCCCTCCCCCCCCCCACAATCTCCAAGAGGGATACATAAAAGGCAAATTGTATTCTCTACCATGGACCATGGAGGAACAAGAAATTCTTCCATGCATGGACGCTCTAAAGGAATTTCCATACAATTTTGGTAATAAGGAGTTGCTTTCAGTTTGAAGTGTATTTGCTTGCGTTCAAGTTACAAAAAAGAAAAAGAAAAACCACCAAAAAGACCAAAATATAACTGAAAGCTGTGACCTTATGAACTTTATACAGATGCTCAACCAACTAAGCTGTCTAACCTTGCATTAATTAACAATTTACACATTTGGTCCACATCTTTCTACGTGTAGTCCATGGTTCTAGTGGCATTAAATGTTCTTTATATTTTGTTATATACATGTACAATGTACTCTTGAAGTTGTTTTCTTTGACCAGAATTCACTTTTCACATTTAATGCTGTCATATGCACAAGTTAAATGTACAAGTACCACACAATGTAGATCAATATACTTGCACATGTTCATGAATATAAATTATGTACGTACATGTACAGTATGGATATATTCTCATTCTACATGGTACTGGTAGGTACATGCATCTCGCAAGGTCTTTCTCTATGGTACATGTATTCCGTATGTACCGTATGTAGACATACATGTATGTTTGGCTACCGGTCATAACTGTAAACCAAGGAAGTTGAACTTCCCGACCTTTTGGCTAAAATTAGGAAGCCGACTTGCCCACGCCAGGAATTCAGTGGCGACAGACAATGGATTAGAATGAAGATGCGGGAACAGGGCGGGAACGGGGTGGGAACAGGGCGGGAACGGGGTGGGAATGGGGCGGGAACAGGGCGGGACAAAATAAATACACAAGCTAATGATATATTCCCTTGTTATAATAGGAGGGAAAACTTGCAGAAAAATAGTCTGGTGAAAAATGGTCAGATGACTAAAAAATATGTTCTCATGCACACATATGTATAGAATGGTATGAGGCCAAGTGTACTTGCCCACACTTTAAAATATTGTTAGTTAATATATCCCCAAATAACAAAGTTATGTGTACACTGTACCAAGTTCATCAACATCAACCACCACTTTATATTAGTGTGCACTGTTCACCACAATGACACATTGATACTGCCAATAGGCTACTTGATACCAGTAGTGGTCGACTTAGTTTCTAAATTAATTTGGTTAGGTTACATGTCGCTAGTCAAATGCCTACTCAAAATACGCCGGGCAAAATCACAAAGCTGGCCCGCGGGGCTTAATACCAGCCAGACAGATCACGTTTATGAAACACTGACGTAAATGTTAGCAGGTAAAAATAGGTCACAACAGTTTTACAGAGCAACATGCAGAATGTATTAAAGGAAAACATTTGAGAATTACTTGAAAATATTGCATACATTCTTGAACATGTATTCAATGTAAGTACAAAAAAATGTGCAATCACAGAGCTATAAGTATTTAGATCAAATCATATATTTACTGAATTCAAATTCATATCGCAAAACTCCTGAATATTTCAGAAAACAACAAATGTGACCTGTTCCAACGAAACCCGGACAAAGTCGCACAATGTGTTTTGTCACAATGTACTCCTGAAGTCATTTCTGGATGGATTTTACCATTTTGAGGTTTTAGGTTTTCCTAAGTCACTCACTATTAATCTACAATCTCCTCAAATTTGAACAAAATCCGTCTACCAGAAGTGTGTTTTTTTGTCAATTTTGTGAAACTTTTGTGTATAGAAATAATACGCTTTTCTGAACTTCAAAGCTGTTTATCTCATAATTAGGTTGTCAGAGTTTTATCACTAAATCCAGACCCCAGGGAAGACAGGGTGGGGGTACATATGTAAATGATACATCATTTTAAAGCTGAGAACCTAGAGAATTTGAAAAAAGCAAAATCTGAAAAAATAAAAAGTCGACTTTGTCCGGGTTTCGTTGGAACAGGTCACAAATGTACTATATGTGGAAAGGGTACCATTAATGTCCTCTGCCAATGGTATAAGGTTCATTATGTCATTTCCATGGATGAACAAGACATTAATGAAAGGCACTGAAATCAGCAATGTGACAAGTTGTTTTTACTTGAGTGACAAAGCTCAGGCAGGTGTTTTTAGGGAAAAATTGTGGTCATGTGGAGGGAACAGCATATTAAATTGTTCAGGTATTTTCAGTAATTTTCAACATCAGGAAATATCACTTTCTCAAACAATAATTTCCCAAAAAAGCCATGAGAGGCTTTTTTTGGCAATTTTATTGAAAGTTCAGAGTTTTTACTCGCCAACCGACGTGATCTGGTGACTTTAATAATGTACGTTAAATCGTTACAATCAAATTTTATACACTGAGAATTAATTTTAAAAAAACAATACCTTCATTTCAACACTTACGAATCTTTCGTGAACTGCTTGCCGCCCGTGAAACCAAACCGGTCCGTTAGCTCCTTGGGCCTCGTCGATGCCACCATGCCATTGGCTGTCAGGCCCTGCTCGTCAGCCAATGAGGAAGGACTGGGCGGGACGTTATTATAATCCTCGCAGGAAGAGACTGAGGCTCCGTCGACTGCTTCTTCCACCACGTCGTGTCCGTTACTCATAGCCATATCATAGGTTGGTTTAAAGAGCCACTAGTATTGAAGTTACAGTGCACTGAATGTCACGATGTGTTCGTTACTCATAGCCATATCCATAGGTGAGTTGATATCTTGAAATTATAGTGCACTGACTGTCAGATCACAAGGCTAAACAAAATAAAAGGTACATATAGACTTATTAGTTAAATTGACTTATCGCATCGTGTTGTAATGATGTGAAAGTTAAATATAATTATAAATGTGCCATGAACAGTTGCGTCCGCGCGTACGTGCGTACATGGGTCCGCACGTGCGTGCATGCGTTAGCCATTCTAAAATAATATTATGGAAAAGAATTCTAATGATGCTTGAGATTTAGGTTTTTGTTCGATTGAAGAAGAAAGGGAGTTGGTTTTGGGCGGTGGAGGAGGAAAGATGTATATTATGTGTTGGGATCAGATGAATAAAGTTTAACGTTGGATTGTCGCGTTAGACTCAGGTTTTGCAAAGAGAATTTGTCTTCGTCTTCGTCATTTCAGTCTTCGTGATTTGTTACTCCGATTCCCTCCATACTTCGCACGAAGTATTCTCGCGCCTCTTGGCCATACTCGACAATAGAGCTCAACACTCTACAAATGGTAACACGGATGGGGTTCTATTGTATGCAATTAAACAGTGTCAACGCGGCTTGTGAAATATTGTCCAATCACCTGTATAGGCCCTATTACAATTTTACAAATCGACACACAACATGCAAACCCTAAGACAATAGCAAATTACGGCACAAAATTCCAGACCATTGGGTTATTTTTAAGGGGAGTGGCTACAATGATCAGAGTGTTGGAGCAAAGACTTTGACCCTCAATGCCAAGGCTAATGCTGCGTTCCAATCGCGTCGTGTTTATACAGTGCTCACCGTGAATTTCTCGATGTTCATGAGTGGGTTGCATTCCAAACGCTACTCACCAAGACGCACGCGCGCAGTCGAGTTAGTCGTGCGGTAAGGACATTCTGTATCGCGCAAGAACTCTTACGTGAACCAAAACGCATGCGCGAGTATTTCATTCGTTTATGAAGTCGTAAACATGGAGAAAAAAATTCCACCTCGAGTTCACCACTTGTGAACACGAGTTACCAGGCGATTAGAACGCCATTATAAATTTCGTTTACATCTTTCTTGTGTCTGGAATTACAGATCGTCATGGGTTACAAAAAGCGAATGTGTCTTTGGGCTACTTATTTACAGAAAATAAATTGCTAATCCATGCTTTTCGACGTGAACATCAGGTACTAACTTTCTACGTGGGTGCGCGCATACCCGGCAGCCGCGCTGGCCTAGGACTGATGAGCCGGCGTCGCGCGGTTTCACAAGCACGCATGTAGGAAGTTTGTACATTATGTTCACGTCAAAAAGCGTGGATTTGCAATTTATTTTCTGTAAATAAGTAGCCCAAAGACCCATTCGCTTTTTGTAACCCATGACGATCTGTAATTCCAGACACAAGAAAGATGTAAACGAAATTTCAGCTTCCTTCATCAGGTAAAAATATGAATTTTTTTTCTTTCGCTATGGCAGGTTACATTGTCATTGATACACTGGATCGACGTCAGTCGAAATGCAATAAAGAACGTCGTCCAACCTGGGCTAGCCTGTGTTAGGCCATGGAGCTCTTATTCCTCCATGGTTTAGGCTTAAGTCAGTGAGAACCATTTGGTTGACAACTGAACTGTCTGTGACGCATGCGCAACTAGCCCAATCGACCGATCGGCGGATGACGCGAACGGTTTACCATGCAAACGATCGGTCGGCTGAAGCTGCGCGACCGGTCGCGTTCGACTAATCGCGCCCAATTACACACACATTACAAATTAGCTTAGGTCTACGCTTTGCATGCAATGCGCAACCACAGCGCACAACGGAAACGGGGGCCACACAGCCGACAGATGCTGCTGCGGTTAAAAAAAGAGAAAAATTAAAATATGCAAACAGTACTCACAATTTAAAGTAAACTATCGCCGCTCTGAAACCCATTTCTTTGACAGCAGAAATCTCTTCGCGCCCTGATCTTCCATTTATTAAATGTTTCAAGCTTAGTACCACTACTTTTTTAGTAAAGTTACCCTTTCCGCCGTGTCATATCATTCATGTCATTCGTCGTGTACGTGAAATAATAATGAGAACGAACCCCAAAAGCCTGGTGCTCTTGTTCCCGTGTCTTTCGTAGTTCTTAACTACGAATGTTTCTGGGAGCAAGACAGAAGCGGAAGTTGCATGCTGCTGGCCCATGCGCATTGGTGTTTTGGTTTTTAAGAGCAGTTGCCGTCTTGCACTAGGGAGAATTTAACAACAAATCCCCATGCCATGATCGCGCATCTGTAGTTCTACTGTACGAGATTTACACACACACAATGTTTTACCCATAATAACTACAATTGTTTTAGTGTACGTGTTTAGTAAGTCACACCCATGTTTGGGATTGATGAGTATACACGTTTACTTTTAGAAACCTATGTTCAAACTCTGCCATCGATTTTGTTCCCGAACCCGTGCGGTTTATACGCCGTTGGGTGCGTTCCGCTCACGCGAACCATATAAATGCAAACGTTCACCAATATTATTAACAATGTTCGGTAATTTTTGGTGCGCGTCCGGTCCAATGAAAAATAATTGATCGCAGCAAAGTTCGTTGGCAACGTTAGTAACTATGAAATACCCTACTGGAATGTAGGTGAATGCATATTTGCAGATATTGAAAATATTTACTACCGAATTATTAAGAAATATCTTACTCATTTGAAAGTAAATAATGATTCTAGGCATCCAGCAAAATGATTGCGCTAGATATTCTGAAATTATTCAACAACAAAAAATTATAAAGAAAAATTCGCGATCGCCGGACGGCGATCGCGAAAAAAACTAAAATAACATAAGAATAACTGCTCGACGCCGGTTGAAAACAAACGATGTTTTTCGTGCTATTCTCGGTATTAATGACTGTAAAACGTCGGACAGGTCAGTTAAACGGTATTTACTATAAAATACAACCCTCCAGTCCAAATCTACCCATTCATGATAATTCAAGCAATTACCAGTATCCTACCTTTAAGGTATGCCACAATGTTAACTTCAAATCCAACCATTTCTGAAAATTACAACAAAACCAGATGATGTATAATATCCCTTTACATATTTTTTTTCCAGAAACTAATCAATGTGTATTATAATAAGATAAGTAGTTCTTATACAGTGCACGTATCTACCAAGACTGGTACTCAAGGCGCTCTGGGATTTGCAAAGACAGGTTAATGAAGGTTTATGAGAATATGAGACCCATTTTGTAGCACCTCTATGGTAAGAGTTTGTTTACAAGGTGCTGCGGCGCACTTTGCAGCCACTGCCAGGAACACCGGGGCAAACCCCTCCCAGGCCCGTACGAAGGATATTTTTTATGGGGGGGGGGGGGGGGGGGGGGGTAAGAATTTGTACTGATGGGACCAAAAATTGAACCAACCTTTTTTTTGTGCCAGTAATGTTATTTCTACATCAAAATACCTTTTGGTAATTTGGGGGGCGAATTTGTACTGATGGGACCAAAAATGGGACCAAAATTGTTCGTGTGTCAGTACAGTTATTTTTACATCAAAATATTATTATTTATTCCGAAAATGTGGACCTTTTGGTAATTTGGGGGGCGAATTTTTACTGATGGGACCAAAAATGGGACCAAAACTTTTCGTGTGTCAGTACAGTTATTTTTACATCAAAATACCATTATTTACTTCGAAAAATGTGGACCTTTTGGTAATTTGGGGGGCAAATTTATACTGATGGGACCAAAAATGGTACCAATTTTTTTGTGTGTCAGTACAGTTATTTGTACATCAAAATACCAATATTTACCCCGGAAAATGTGGACCTTTTGGTAATTTGTTTTTTTTGGGGGGGGAGGGGGGAGGGTGCTTACGCACCCGTCGCACCCTGTGTACGGGCCTGCCTCCTCTTAGCGAATGTTACTGGGTTCTTTTAGGTGCATTATACAACACACGGGAACTACAGCTTTACGTCCCATCCGAAGAACGAAGCAATAGTGGTAGGGACACACGTGTCAAGACCGTGACTCGAATCCACACTCGGCTGATCAGAAACACCAGAGCTTGAGTCCGCGTGCTCTTAACCGCTCGGCCATAACACGCCACTATAGTTTGTTGATAGCGCCCTCGGGGTAGGATTTCTTCTTCTCCATGTATAAAGCAACCAAACCAACGATATTTTCTAAACACAGGAAGAATATTATTGTGCAAAGCGAGATCGCCAGTGATGTGATAGTGATCATTACCCTAGCCCTTTCATCAACACAACCAAGTATTATCGCAAAGCACGCAGCGCAGCTGAACCGGCGCGGCGCGGGCCCCTCCAGTTTAAAGCCTCAATTTGGCCCATCAGTGTTTTCCCCATCCGGATCCCAGCGCTTCTTGGGCGGGGACCACGAGCGAAAACACGTGGCTCATGGGAGGTCTGTTCTTGACACGCAAAACTCGTTCTCTAACGCTCGAACGGCGGGCGAACGTAACCCAGGAACGTCGGAACAGGATCACACACCACAGTATCCATCCGTCGAGGTTTTACACGAACGTACACGAACGAGTTTCGCGTTCAAAAACACCGACCGCCCGAACCCTTTGCCAACTGCCCCACCTAACAGCGCCCCCTGTATTTTTGAGTAAATTCTCCTTACTGTTTCATTTTTTTCCTGCCAAAATGCCCGCCATTCCCTGTAACGTCTTTCTGATAATGTGTAAATCCGCGAATAAAGTTAGGGTCTTGTAACATCACACATTTATTTTTAATTTATCGTACCATGTTCGTACTAACTTTGTAAATAACAAACAAATTCGCCATTTCGAGAAATATTCTGCAAAATATACACCAATCTTTAGGGACTTTAAAGAGCTTGGAATTCAGTGTCTCATTTGTTGATGTGTGAGTGATCCAATTGATGTATATTATTCCGCATTCGCCGTAAAGTTGGTGCAAGAGCCTGACTAATCAGGCCAAAAATTACCGACTTTTTACGCTAAAAGTTGCTCGATAACGGGGCCAAATTCTTCTGTTCCAGGACCACTGGGAGCAGTAATAAGTAACCCAGCCGCTATGAGCGTCTGATCTTCCTGACTGTCCGAGAAAACAGCCAAAACACGTCTTAAATCCACCCCGTGAGTGCCGTGTGAGCAACGTAGCGATTTGTGGGGAAAGCATGCAAAACCACGGTAAACGAGGTGGTCGACCAAGGGGCTCCGCAAGGTGAGAAGAAATGGACAACGTTGCCGGTTTTTATTTCCTCCATTTTAGCCACAAATATGAACCCTTTAATCCTTGCAAATCGTCGAAGTGTACTGGGCGACATAGCAAGTGTACAGTCGAGTATTCACGTGTAAATATGAGCGTCCGAGTGATAAATATGGTTGAGGGAACGGACGGTCATGTACCGGTATTTTTGTGTGGAAAGTACAAGCTGCTGGCATGGCGCTTCAGCCAGTGTGTGAGGCGTTTGTTTAGATTGGAATGGGATGATGTCATTTTTTTACAAGTGACCATCTTCCTCATCGCATCATGTGTCACTGTCGTGTCGGTGTCAGAACGTGGACATAGACCACCCATATGGATGGTGCCCTTTTCATGTTTCAATCAAGTTCTAGTGTTTAGCCTAATGTTACTCTTGAAGTTTACAATTTCACACTGGTTTAAATGTGGATATTTATTTGATTGTTATTTTCTGTGTTTTACTAAATGTTAGTTTTTTTAATTTTTAGTTATAGGTTTTGTCCAAGGTTGAAATTAAAACTGCATTGTGTGATAAGTCACATGTGAATACTTAACATCTGTTCAGAATTACTTTATTAAATTCACGGTAAAAATACGTAGGGCCAGGTCTATATCATGATGTAGGCCCCCCTATACAAAACTGACAGTTTGTTAATATTAATTTTTACGAATTAGGCAACGGTTTACGTAAATAAATTGAAACATATAGAAGTTTCCACCCATTTTCTCCACACCAATTCTGAAGGCTTTACAGTCACTTCGCCCCAATTCCACTTCGCCCCGTGTCACTTTGCCCCATTGTCACTAGACTAACATTGCGACTAACGTCAAGGATATCAGTGAATCTTGGAAAAAGCATTTACGCAAGGTACATTATTAAACCTTGATAGCCACAATCCATCAAAATCTTCCCTTTACGCAGATGATTTGAGGGTTTTGGAAGGTTAGAGTTAACCAAAATAAAATATTGTTTAGGGTTAATAAGGCTGATTGTAACCGCAGGGTACACACATTCAGAAACGACTCGTACCCGGGACAATTCGTACCCGCGACAGCTCGTACCCGGGACAACTCGTACCCGGGACAACTCGTACCCAAGACAACTCGTACCCAAGACAACCCGTACACCCAAGACAACCCGTACACCCAAGACAACCCGTACACCCAAGACAACCCGTACACCCAAGACAACCCGTACACTGCTAGAAAATTAAACACTTTGCAGTGTACTCGTAAATCAACCCCTTAATTACTGTGCCTTACTTGTGCCGAACGTTATCATACTTGTTTTCAACCAATTATTATTATGCTGCCGTTTTAAAAGATAGAAATTGTGAATGGTTTGATTACTAGAGATTTTAGACGATTAAAAATGAAACTTTTTTATTTCCGTTTGACATTTAAAACTAAAAAAGAGAAGAAGCTTAGGGCTATATGTAGTTGGCCTGAATATATATATTTTTATAATACTGTTTTATTTTCATTCCGTTTCAGAAACTCTGATGCAAACTCCGCCCAGCAACTTTAATAAAAACTGTATAAGCTTGGTGTCATAATTATGTAACATTTCATAATGAATCGGTCAGTCGGGAAAACTATGTTTCAAACACGGGTTAACAAGTAAGAAAAAACGCGTGTCTTGGCGAGGTAAAATTAAATATCAAAACACGCGTGTCTGAATACACCATTTGCAGATATCGAAAATATTTACTACTGAATTATTAAGAGATATCTTACTTATTTGAAATAAATAATGATTCTAGGCATCCAGCAAAATGATTGTGCTAGAAATCCTGTAATTATTCCGAAAAATAAACTGTTGAAGGTGACATTATGTAACATTTTTTATAATTTTAATGAATCAGTCCACTTATTTTAGAAATACGTTTTCGCAATAAATGAAGATCGAATAAGTTACAAAGCTCATTGCTCATTCGGCGAACTCCGCGATCATCGGACAGCTGCCAGAATCTCTCCAGAACAATCTCCTGCTTGTGTGGTACTGGCAATTCCCCAAAACGGCTTTTGGCTTTCCACATCTTCTGATTTGTCATAAGAAAAGTACAAGGTACGAGTCGTCCTGGGTACGAGTCGTCCCGGGTACGAGTTGTCCCAGGTACGAGTCGTCTCGGGTACGAGTCGTCCCGGGTCACAAATTTGGGGTACGAGTCGTCCCGGGTACGAGTTGTCCCGGGTACGAGTTGTCCCGATACCATTATAATGACGTACATTGTACATATGTACATACATGTGCGTGTACCTCAGTTCGTTCATAGACATGTACCATACAGGTGTCAATGCACCTGAACTTCAGACTGCTATGAAATTCCGACTCCATTACCTAGTTTATTAACCCTCTCTCGTCTCCTAATTGTAATAATATCTCAACTTAAGAGTCCTTTTCGTCCTTAAGAGGCCTTTTCGTCATAAATCCATGATACATGTACACGCGGTACCGGCCCCTAATGCAGGATGTACCGTCGCCGCTCGCCCGCCGACTTGTGTCGGGCTAGGCTAGGCTAGCTGTAAACGTTCTATATTGTTTTGTTATTTATAGCCTTCTTGAAATGTATAAAACTAATGTAGATGGTAGTTTGAGCACGGCCGATAGTAGTTTGGGCATGGTTTGGGGAGTTCTTTTTGACTCCTTTTTTCCTTTTATTGGTCGTCGCCCTCCAATGATATCATTTAATATTTATTACCACCAATGAATTTGTATTTCATAGAAAGTAGAAACCTCTTAAAAATTCATGCTGACCTACGCACGCAGCATGCATGCGGGCCAGCCGGACGCGCGCGAAGTGGCGATGTGGCGAAGTGGCGAAGTGGCGATGG
Organism: Crossaster papposus; assembly: GCA_037893245.1. NCBI lineage: Eukaryota > Metazoa > Echinodermata > Asteroidea > Velatida > Solasteridae > Crossaster > Crossaster papposus. Next base: position 69,310 of record JBAIAA010000072.1, on the reverse strand, counting down.
GGCAAAGTGGAAATGGGGCGAAGTGACCGACAACCTTCTGAAGTTACCTTTTATAAATCCTAAGAAAAAGTTGATTGGAATCTTAGGAAATACTGATGAAATGTGTGACTACAGTAATAAAACCTTATATGTTCTTCCTCCTACAGGGGAGGTCGCATGGGGAGTCGAGGTCTCCCAACAATGCAGCACGCTTCAAATCAAAGGGAGGTGAGTTTTACAGTAAACACAAATAAACAACCAAACAAATTTACTACATACATAATTTAACTGATATTCCATGTATGGTTTAATTGGCCGAGCAAATTTAGAAGCCATTTTTGTACATGCCGCACATATTCTTAAATAAAAAAAACACCAAAACGCCTGTTTATTTTGGTAATCATTGGTCGAAGGATCCCGGAGTGCATGCGTAGTACCTAAGTGCCACTGATTCGAGCCTAGTGCCACTGCAGAAAATGGCCGAAAAGTTGATAAATTAAAGAATAGATGAATCAAGGACACTGCCCCTTATGGATTATCTGAACAATAGCCAGAACAGTGCATTGCATGCCAGGATGGGTCACTGTATTACATGCATCACTGCCTTGGTGCCTACATGTATGTGCCTTGGATGAAATAAATAATGCTATGGTTTATGGCCTGGACAAGGCTCAATAAAACTCACTGGGCTGTCACCATTCATGACAAGGCATGCTTTCCCCAGAGAAACAAATATTTTATTACTGGGGTTTTTCTATTTGAAGGAAGAAGAATTCAGATACTGTTGATGTCATTAAAATCATGGCCCAATTTTCTGGATTCTGTAATGTCGGATTCTTCACTTACGCCCTCCAAAATTCTGCGCCAATTGAGTTAGCAAAGAAAATGTATGCTAGCCCTGTAAGCACAAAATCCTTAACCCTAACAGTTCGGAATCCTTCAATTTCAATACGATTTTTCACACACCCTGACCCTAGGGAGTCGGGGTTTATTTTGGGATGTACTCGTGTGTTCAAGCCAACATTTTTTGCTAACCCTCAGAATGTGCTAACTGTCGGCATCTTTCACACATTTTTGAGTCCCTTGTGTGCACTTTTTATATATATTGGCAACAGGTTTTGCTGGGGATTAGGAAAATGTTTTGGAATTGAAATTGTTAATGTTGATTCTTTAGCTTTTGCATGTGTTGTATCCACACTTGTTTCCCATGCTGGTTGACATCAGTTTCGAAAGCGTAGCTCACTTTACACAATCTGCTGTCTTGCTGAAATCGTAACATTATTGACAAATCTTGCATCGAGGCTAGGATTGAATGGGCAAAAAACAACAACCACACCTCATTTTTCAGGCGTGACAACAGCTACTCAATTGCATTTACGACAAATAAACTTGAAAATCTATGCAAACAACTCGTAGAGCAATTCCTTAATACGGTCAAATGTTACAGCTTACCATTCCTAGTAAGATTACATTACTGGTAATCCAAGGCTTTGTGTTGAACGATTTCCACAAAAAGCTTGCAAGAAATATTAGAAAAACCAATTATGCTTATTCAGAGAAGCTTGGCAGTAATGCATCCGTATTAACTCCTTGTGTATTATTCATTGTGACATGCATACACTGTAGCACTGGAGAATGAGTAAACATGTTCTAACAATGCACATGTACATGTACATTGTACAGTGTGTGCATTATTCATAAACAAATTTACATACGTTTTGCAATATAACCGTATAGTAGGAAATGGTCATTTGACCGTATGAAAATATGCAAACCAATAGTAATTAGGGCATTTTTGTATAATGAAGAATTACCTATTTTGATTGCATTTTTTTAAAGATAATCCAGGGTATCTACACTAACCAGCGCTTCGCCCATGTTTACGCTGCACTCGTGGTAAGTCCCTGTACAATCTCACATGCACCGGCCAATGCCTAACCCTAATTCCCTACCTTGTTTTTCTTACACATAACCTGAATTATGCAAATTCCTGTTAAAACTCCATGTAACCTAAATCCCGCAAAATCCTCCAATATTTATTACTGGTGACCACTGCCTGAATCCTGCAAAATCCTGCAGTGGATTACCATTGAGCTATACAGCAGCCAAACATGGAACAAACAGCTGCTAAGTGCCCTATTAAAACAGGGGTCTGCCAAATGACCCTTGGTATGCAAATGTTTACTATCCTTGCATAGAGCAGTGTGAAAGTAGACAGTAACAAATAACCTCAATCCTCCAAAATCCTCATTTATATAAACACCAAAGTAATCTCAATCCTGCAAAATCACCCAGCATTAGTTTAGGCCTTATGACCTGATTTTTTTTTTAGTTTGAGTATTTAAGTAAGTCGGCCTGTAGACATGTATTTGTAGTATTTTTTAGCAGGGTCTTATTTTGTTTTTGCTTTTTGAGTGTGGTTGGTTCAGATGTACATAACCTATCTACACCCAGCAGTCCTCAGTACTACATATTACTATGTACAGTTTTGGGGGTGAAGTACCAAAAACTAATAATTACTACAGGCATTGCACACAAATATGCGAGAGTACTACATAATTGTTTACTAGTAGTATTTTGTAGTATTCAGTGACGTTAGGGTTTACGAGAAGTAAACAATTTGTAACCTACCATCTCTACATCCGTTTCAGGGATGCCCCGTTCAGGTTCAAGTAAAAAGCAAGAAAATCTACGAAGGCATCCTGTGTACCATCTCGCCGCAGGTAAGGAGCACAGAAAAACAAAGGGACCCCTTCATCATCTGAAATAACGCAGTAGACACCCTTGTTATTTCCTTTGTGTCAATCTGTTTTTATCCCAGACACCGCTTACAAAAACAATCACTAATTTGAAGCACAGCAAGGCACCAGACTATACCTTATTTGCATACATGCAGGTATGCAAGATTTTTGAACAGTATGTTGTGTAACAGTTGTTGGTCTGTGCAAAAGGTCGTTGATGTACTTGGTCCCTCTGAAGTTTGACCCCTATGACCCTGGTATTTTGTTAACAGGCCGAAACTGTCTTAGAAGCGGCTCATATGCTGGACCAGAGCGGGGACAACTCAGGCACTGTACCTACGATCAACAAGATAGAGTTTAAGGCCTCCAACATCGTCTCCATAACGGCCAAGCAGGTGGATCTAGAGTATGCTGTTAAAGATAACGGAGGTATATGGCATGGTACTCAACAGCCAAGTTTGTGTGTCATGATTGCATTGCACCTGTTGGCATTCGCTAAGGGCGGATTGTAGCAGAAATCTACTGGCTCTCATGTCATGTGAAATATGATTAAGGTTTTACTCGAATGAGCCTTTAACCTGGGGCCAATTTCATGGAGCTGCTAAGCACAAACATAAGCTTAGCACATACAAAAGTCTTGCTTTGAAAAAACAGATTACCAGCCGAAACTTCATGTGTTTTTCATGCTAAGCAAAAACCAGCTGAATATCAATGTGAAAAGTCTGTATCCCTTTTTGTTTGCCAAAGGAAGAAAGTTCATGGTAAGCCAAAGATTTGCCTGCTAGAATGCGATACAACAATCAAATTTTGCATAAAGAGATGCAAATCTTGAGTTTTGTCCATCACCGACAGTTGTTTCCTGTTTTCGTTCTCTTTCCAGTAGACTCGTTTGTGACCGACGCTGAGATAGCCAGGAGGCAGAATGGCCAGGCAGGAGATAGGGAGCTGAAAGAGTGGCAGGGAGCGCCCATAGAAGGGGAGGACACATCCCTGGAACCGGCCAGTGGTGATTCGGTAAGACACTCCCAACGGTGTTATTTCTCAAATGAAACGTGTCCAGCGAGCAATAGTTGGAAGTCAGAAGGGTTGGGCTCTTTGTAAATTCGACAGCAAGAACTGTGGGAGCTAGAAATGGCTTCTACCAAGAGTTGGGTCCATCGTTGAAGGTGCAGTTACACAGAACTCAATGTTATCATCACAATTTTCTTTTTTGATTTCAGCCCGCCAACGGCTGGAGTGCAGAAGAAATGTTCAAGACGAACGAGAAGCGATACGGGGTGACGTCATCGTACGATGAATCTTTGCTAGAATACACGTGAGTTGACCGCTACACAACGTAAACAAAAAAGTGAAAAGTATTCAATGCATGGTGATTTTATTTATGTTTTTTAACATAAATATGCAACTGGATAAATGAGAATCCCACAGTGAATCTTCTATATCATTTAGTGAGTGATGAGATTGGTCCTTAGAAAGCAAACCTCAGGTTTGTTTCCAGGCTGAAATGGGTTTGGAAGATCCAGGAACATACTTTAAAATAAAAGTAGGTCAAGTTAAGGCATTATAGTCGTTTGCATGGAGTATTTCTAAAATAAAAATTGGATAAAAAAGTCTTTATTTATGGATATGGTGAACAAAGTGGGAAGAACTATTGGGGGGAGGAACCTCTTTGTATTGACCCAAATTTACCCACTCTTTTACCCACTCTTCTGTTGTGGCTGCAATTTTTTTTTTTTTAATAATAACAGGATCGTTGTATAATTTCAATTACTCTCTTCTTGTCCAAACACAGCACTGGCTTAGACCAGTCCAACCCCAAGGTCTACCAAGAGAGGAAAGAGAAGGCTGAGCGGCTGGCCAGGGAGATGGAAGGTAACCCTGGGTATTCAGCATCGGCCCGGGCAGAGTCAGACGACATCGATGAGGAAGACAAGTTCAGCGGGGTCAGCAGGGAGGGTGAAATGACAGGCAATAGGTAAGGGGAAAAACAATCGGCATTGAGGGCAAGTCAAACACAAGGCAGTCGCAAGGCACTCGCAAGGCACTCGCAAGGCAGTCGCAAGGCAATCGCTAGGCAATCGCTAGGCAATCGCAAGGCAATCGCAAGGCAATCGCAAGGCAATCGCAAGGCAATCGCAAGGCAATCGCAAGGCAATCGCAAGGCAATCGCAAGGCAATCGCAAGTCAAATAATAATATGCTCATAAAAATTCCACTTCTTTTTTGCCGCAAAGTCATGCAGTGTTGTTGGTCGCGGTTGCTTCTCATCGTATTGTTGCTTAAGATAAAAATTTAATAAGCAGTCTATTCAACTTGGTTTAGTTGTTTGAGACCTAGGCTTTTGTGGTTTCTCTCAGGTATATTCCGCCACAAATGAGGGACGGCATTCGGGGACATGCACCCCAGCACGTCCCTGCCCAGAGGCTACCCCAGGCCCCCAACCCGCGGCTACCAGGGCGGGGCCGACCCCAGATGACAACTCCCCACCATGGACAACCCGCACCGCACCCCTCTACGCAGGCCCACAGCCACCCTCACGCCCAGTCGCACCCATCTCACCAGCCCATGGGAGGACCGCATCAGATGGTTTTTCCCAATGTACAGGCCCGCTTAGGTCAGCCTGGCCTGCAGCAGCAACAGATGCCCCAGCATTCGCAGCACATGCTACCACCTCACCAGCTGCAGGCGACGTCATCTCATCCATCGCAGCATCAGGCTCAACCTCAACAACCACCACAACAGAAACACTATAACCCCTTACCCCAGCAGCCCCCAGCTCACGTACATGGTGGTCCCCGTCCCTCTCTCCCTCAACACCAGGTCCAGACCTTACCCAGGCCGGGCCAACCACCACAACCAACTCAGACGTCCCCTCGCCCTCCAGGGTTTGTTAGTCAATCTTCGAGGTCGTCACCGCTTCCTAACACGGAAGCCACGTCTCCAAGTGAGTAGACCTGCCTTTGTTTTCAACTTATCAAATTCACGTGGGTGACAACCTGTGCCCCCCTGTGGATGTTTATATCAGAATTGTGTCGCATATCATAGATGCGATTGGTCCAAAACATCATTAGGCGCAGCAATAACCCAAACTGCCTCAGAGTCTGTGGCCACCCTACATAAGCAGGATGTATCTGGGACTAGCTTTCAATTGGCCAAGCACTCGTTGGCACGTAGCCACGCCCCTTAGACAACCCTCTAGAATTGGGCGTTATTTTGACAAATTTAAAAGACTGCTGTATGTCGTTGTGCACTCGGCAGTTGACGACAGCAACAAATGTCTGACAATCACTGAGTCATAAACAATGTTGCTGCATCTAAAACTAATGATTTCATTTTTCATTTTGTTTTTCCCCTTTAGACATAAGAGAGGACAAATCTCATCCAATGCACAGTGAAGAACGGCAACCGTTAACAGAAGACAGCAGTAGCAGTAATAGAAAAACAGAAGCAAGTACAGTAGACAGAACAGCGTCAGATAGCACAACGGTTTCACCAGAAAAGACCCACAAAAATGGTAACGACACCTTTTATTGCAACTTTTAAACTTAACCCTAACCACCCTGAGTCCATCAAAATCCATTTCCTGTTTTGGAGGATTTTAGCGGATTCAGGATACCTCCATATTGAACCAACTGGAGGAGTGTGATGGATTGAGGATTTTAAGCCTAGCGTTACTGCAGGAGTGTGATGGATTCAGGATACAGAAATTCAGGTGATGGACTGTGATGGACTCTATGGAGAAACGCACTGCAATTTTTTGTATGCCACCTAGGTATCCTGAATCCGTCACAGTCCATCAAACTTTTGCTGGTGGAGTATGATGGACTCAGGATCTCTCCAGAATGCATACTGGTGGAGTCTGATGGACTCAGGACACCAGCAGTTTTTGCAAACCAAAATTGGTGGACTGTGGCGGATTCAGGATACTTTCTAGTAAAAGCCGTGAGGGAGTTAGGGTTAATGTTACAGGTTTGTTACTTGGAATCTAGGACATGCTGTTTCTATAAGTGACATTAAGTTAAGAAAAACCTAAAAGGTTATTAACAAAAATTGTAAGTAGAAGGTGTATGGGCAGACACCTTTCAGATTGAATGTGTTATTATTGTTTCTTTTCTCAACAGTACAAGAAAAGGAGATAGCAGAATTAAAAGAGTTCAGTAACACATTTAATGTAAGTTGGTCTATCGTTCATATTTATTAATAACTGTATGCACTTTATTAAAAGGCAGCCCAGATGGTCTCAAGAATGTTTGTATGGGCAAATCGAGTTGATGGGTTTACTACAGAATGTTCAGTATAGCGCTGTAAGCACGGAGTAATAATCGTGAAGAATTCCGTCGTTAGCAGAGCCATGAACTCGAGCACTGATTTGAATCAACTTCACAACGCCAATCTCTTCATCGGTTACAGTTAGAGAATAAGACAACAGACGAGGAAGCCCCTAGTATACCCAGCACGCAGGCTACCGCCGATGCCAAGCCGGCAACGACAGACAAGACCACGCCAACAGTGCCATCAGTGACCGAGGACAGGGAACCAGCCAAAGACTCGGAGAACAGCTCGGGGAAATCCTCGCCCTCCCAGCCCGGCAAAGATAAGGAGAAACAGCTGAATCCGCTGGCTAAGCCGTTTGTTCCGGGGATTGTGGTGAGTCAAAGGCAGCAATGACGTTAGTTATTACCCCTCCTGCTGATAGAACTGTCACAAACTGTAACCAAATTTGTTTTCTTCCCTAGGCTTCTCAGCGAGCCATGCCAACTAAGACCCCTACGCCACCCCGGCCCCAATCCATCAGCCCTAGCCCCATCATCCTGCAACACCCCAACCAGTATTCCCAGCCCATGGGCGGGCCTTACATCCTGTCTACAACCCAGGCTTACCCGGGCACGTTTCCCATGCAGCAATCAGCGTTGGCCCATGCGCATGCCCAGGCTCAGGCCCAGGCTCAAGCCCAGGCTCAGGCCCAGGCCCAAGCTCAGGCTCAGGCCCAGGCCCCCCACATGGGCACTAAGATGATTCCCAAAAAAGGTAAGATATCCTTGTTTTTTCTTTTTACCCTTAGCAAATTTATTGCAAATTAACCCCCCCAACAAAAAAACAAAAAAAACACAAAAACAAAAACAAAACAAAAACACACAAAAGCTGTTGGAAATCAAAATCCAGGAGGCAGAAATAGACATTGATAAGTTGATAAGTCCTATTCAACCCAATTGTAACCCTAAAATCTGGTGCACTTTGATGCATTCAGCTGTCAACACAAGTGCATAAACAACCATTTCTAAGACGATGACAACTAGTCTTATTTGAACAATGGCACAGCTGTGTCCTGCTGCATTCAGTGACGACAGAATGGTATGCGAGTTGTAATTTAAACATCGTCAATATTAACTGCGTGTTTTGTTAGAATCTGTTGGAATGAGTACTAGTAAACTGATTAGGCTTTACAATATAATCAGTGTGTACATTTGACCCATTATGGGGTTTTTTTTGTGTAAGAGTGAGGAAGGTTGCTAGTAAATCACTCCCTGATTGACATTGTTCAGGTTTTCAGTATGCTAGCTCAGCCACCAACATGCCCAGGCCCCAGCCCCCGACTGACCTTCCTACTCATGCCTCGGTGGCGGCAGGCCAACCCTTGGTCACGCCCATGAGCTTCCAGCATCATCCGAGTCAGATGATCCCCTACCAGACGCAGCAGGGGCTATCGGGTCCCATCGCAGGCCAACAGATGATCCCGCAGCCCTACCAGATGTATCCTAAAGTAAGTCAGGAAAACTTGGACCGTAGGCTTCTTTACAGGTTTCTTCAGGCTTTCAAGCTTACGGTCAGGGGCCAATAACATAGAACTGCTAAGCACAATAATTCGCTTAGCACAAAAAAAGTCTTGCTCATTAAAAACAGGTTACCAGCCAAAATTCTACGTGTTTTTCATGCTAAGCAAAAACTAGCTGATTATCAATCCAAAACAATAAAGATCACGTGCAAATTTGGTCTGTAACCTTGTTTTTCCCAAGGACAAATTGTCTTGCTAAGCAAATATGTGTGCTTAGCAGCTCTATGAAATTGGCCCCAGGTCAGTCAGTGCATAAATGTTAGAAAAGATATAAATCTGGGACTGAGAAACATTTCTGGTTTTGTTAGAAAATACTTTGTACACAACCGCTGAAGTGGCAACTGGATTATATATATTTTGTTTTATTGTAAAAGGAGATAATTAGTTGGGGATTTTTTAGTCCCAACGTCATGTGTTTCGGTTCAGTTTAATTATAGTCACTCCTAAGGTTTTAAGGTGATATTTGTATTTGTGTACATTCTTTTTCGGTTTGCCAGGCACATGCGGTTCCATTCAGGCAAATGCCGCCCCAGCCAAGCATTCAAGGTGTACCTCAGCCACAACCGACACATCACATACATGCACTGTCAGAGACTAACATCCAGGGAAACTCCCCAGTATTAGGTAAGTAACCAAACACTTAAGAAACCAAAGCGACTTGCTGCCATTCCTTGTTGGTCTCTAGGTTGGGTTTGTATTACTGAACTCATACACTAGCTTTGTGGTCCTGGAATAGCCTCTCGGGCAAAGATATCGCCATATCAGTAGATAATTTTTATGATATGCTTAAATGTAAGCTTTACATTCTCAGTGTTTGTAAATGATCGCTAGGCAAGTAGGTTTGCAGGTACAATTTGAATAATTGTTGGTTGTAAGGAGAGCCCTGTTATTCGAACAATGTGCCCCGTTTGTCTACAGGAGACTGCTGGACTTCAGAGCCAACACTTCTAAAAAAAACTTTAAAAACGATTTGTCCCCGGTGTACACACAAACCTACTTCCTTACTATCACTCCAACGTGCAAAGCTTTGGACAACACTTGATTGAATGCCTTTTCATTTGTTTAATTTGTTGAGAAAACACAATTGATTATTTATCTGCCAAGTGATTGCTGTAATCTTATGACTGATTACTTGACCAGTATCCAGCACATCATTGCAAGCATCAGCAGGCCAAGTGCAACCACAAATGCATGCCCAGTATCAACACCAGCAAGCACAGCAACAGCAAGCCCAGCAACAAGCCCAGCAGCAGCAGCAGCAACAACAACAGCAACACGCATCTCAACAACCAACCCAGCAACAACAGCAGCAGCAACAACCTCCACACCACCACCATCCCCAACCCGTGGTGCATCTTCAGCAACAGCAGCAGCAGCAACAACAGCAGCAGCATCAGCACCCGCACGCCCAGCCACACACCACTCCACCCCAGCAACAGGGCCACGGCTCCCAGCCTAGCCCCATGACCCAACCGACTCAGCAGCAGCAGCAGCAACAGCAGCAACAGCAGCAGCAGCACAGGCCCACCCCGAGTCCCGTACACCACATGCCGCTGCCGCAGCACCAAGCACACCAGCCTCCCCACGTCTCCCAGACGCACCACCTGCAGCCCCAGCCCCAACAGATTCTCTACAATCCAGTCCCTAGCACCATGCAGCCGGGTCCCCCATCCATGGCGGCTGTGCAGTCCAGCCAGTTCCAGCAGTTTGGCGGGCCGCATCAGTACATGTCGCAGTACATTACCACGGCGCCGCCCGCGACCAACATCACCAACGTGACGCGGTTGCATTCGGACCCGCACCCACACCCAACGCAGGCCAACGTGACGTTAGTACCGCCGGCCGGGCAGACCATGAACCACATGGTGCCCAATCCTGGCCACTACCCCGCACATATACTGGCACAGACGCAAGGTAAGCTTACCACACCAATACCAATAGCTTTGCATTTACATTGCCTCTCAGCTTACCATACCAATAGCTTTGCATTTACATTGCCTCTAAGCTTACCACACCAATACCATTAGCTTTGCATTTACATTGCCTCTCAGCCTACCACACCAATACCAATAGCTTAGCATTTACATTGCCTCTCAGCTTACCACACCAATACCATTAGCTTTGCATTTACATTGCCTCTCAGCCTACCACACCAATACCAATAGCTTAGCATTTACATTGCCTCTCAGCTTACCACACCAATACCATTAGCTTTGCATTTACATTGCCTCTCAGCTTACCACACCAATACCAATAGCTTTACATTTACATTGCCTCTCAGCTTACCACACCAATACCATTAGCTTTGCATTTACATTGCCTCTCAGCCTACCACACCAATACCAATAGCTTAGCATTTACATTGCCTCTCAGCTTACCACACCAATACCATTAGCTTTGCATTTACATTGCCTCTCAGCCTACCACACCAATACCAATAGCTTTGCATTTACATTGCCTCTCAGCTTACCACACCAATACCAATAGCTTAGCATTCACATTGCCTCTCAGCTTACCACACCAATACCAATAGCTTAGCATTTACATTGCCTCTCAGCTTACCACACCAATACCAATAGCTTAGCATTTACATTGCCTCTCAGCTTACCACACCAATACCATTAGCTTTGCATTTACATTGCCTCTCAGCTTACCATACCAATACCATTACCTTTGCATTTACATTGCCTCTCAGCTTACCATACCATTACCTTTGCATTTACATTGCCTCTCAGCTTACCACACCAATACCATTAGCTTTGCATTTACATTGCCTCTCAGCTTACCACACCAATACCAATAGCTTTACATTTACATTGCCTCTCAGCTTACCACACCAATACCATTAGCTTTGCATTTACATTGCCTCTCAGCTTACCACACCAATACCAATAGCTTTACATTTACATTGCCTCTCAGCTTACCACACCAATACCATTAGCTTTGCATTTACATTGCCTCTCAGCTTACCATACCAATACCATTACCTTTGCATTTACATTGCCTCTCAGCTTACCACACCAATACCAATAGCTTTGCATTTACATTGCCTCTCAGCTTACCACACCAATACCAATAGCTTTGCATTCACATTGCCTCTCAGCTTACCACACCAATACCAATAGCTTTACATTTACATTGCCTCTCAGCTTACCACACCAATACCAATAGCTTTGCATTTACATTGCCTCTCAGCTTACCACACCAATACCAATAGCTTTGCATTTACATTGCCTCTCAGCTTACCACACCAATACCAATAGCTTTGCATTTACATTGCCTCTCAGCTTACCATACCAATAGCTTTGCATTTACATTGCCTCTCAGCTTACCACACCAATACCATTAGCTTTGCATTTACATTGCCTCTCAGCTTACCACACCAATACCATTACCTTTGCATTTACATTGCCTCTCAGCTTACCACACCAATACCATTAGCTTTGCATTTACATTGCCTCTCAGCTTACCACACCAATACCAATAGCTTTGCATTTACATTGCCTCTCAGCTTACCACACCAATACCATTAGCTTTGCATTTACATTGCCTCTCAGCTTACCATACCAATACCATTACCTTTGCATTTACATTGCCTCTCAGCTTACCACACCAATACCATTAGCTTTGCATTTACATTGCCTCTCAGCTTACCACACCAATACCAATAGCTTAGCATTCACATTGCCTCTCAGCTTACCACACCAATACCAATAGCTTAGCATTTACATTGCCTCTCAGCTTACCACACCAATACCATTAGCTTTGCATTTACATTGCCTCTCAGCTTACCACACCAATACCAATAGCTTTGCATTTACATTGCCTCTCAGCTTACCACACCAATACCATTAGCTTTGCATTTACATTGCCTCTCAGCTTACCACACCAATACCAATAGCTTAGCATTTACATTGCCTCTCAGCTTACCACACCAATACCATTAGCTTTGCGCTTACATTGCCTCTCAGCTTACCACACCAATACCAATAGCTTAGCATTTACATTGCCTCTCAGCTTACCACACCAATACCATTAGCTTTGCGCTTACATTGCCTCTCAGCTTACCACACCAATACCAATAGCTTTGCATTTACATTGCCTCTCAGCTTACCACACCAATACCATTAGCTTTGCGCTTACATTGCCTCTCAGCTTACCACACCAATACCAATAGCTTTGCGCTTACATTGCCTCTCAGCTTACCACACCAATACCATTAGCTTTGCATTTACATTGCCTCTCAGCTTACCACACCAATACCAATAGCTTTGCATTTACATTGCCTCTCAGCTTACCACACCAATACCAATAGCTTTGCGCTTACATTGCCTCTCAGCTTACCACACCAATACCATTAGCTTTGCATTTACATTGCCTCTCACGTTTTGTCTCTTGTTTAAATCTTATTCCAGTTTCAAATACCCAAGAATCACTATAAACCAAACGTTTCCTATCCTTGACACATAACCTACATCTTGACTGAAGCTCTATTGAGAATGTGCATAGAGCCATGAGCAGTGTGAAAGTACAAATGACCTCAATTTCCCAAAATCCTCATTTGGATAAATACCAAGTAACCTCAATCCTGCTAAATCACACAGCATTAATTTAGGCGTTATGACCTGGATCCTGCATTATCCTCCAGTAGCAAAAAAAAGAAGAATGCCCTCAATCCTGCAAAGTCCTCTGATGCATCAACTACCAAGTGACCTCAATCCTGCAAAATCACCCATCATTAGTTTAGGCCTTATGACCTGGATCCTGCAGTGGCTAAAATCCCAAACGTTACAAAAGGGAAAATTCTTTTAACCAGTTTGCGCCGGGATTATTTTAACATCACCGAGCCTAGGGGCAGGATTATTTTTAACGAAACTCGATCCCAAGCGTGTTCAGGCCGATAGTGCCGGGAAGCACACCCACGCATTTCTGGCCTTGCTCGCTGCTGACAGACATTTCCGAACTTGAACTTGGCGTGTTTATGTGTCATCTGTTTTAAATTTGGGGAAAACTTTGCGTTTATATACGTCATCCGGCGCGAACTGGTTAATATCTTCTTCTTTTTTCCTGCTGAAGGAGAATGCAATTATGATGTTGATTAGTACATGCTTTTAACAAAATATTGTATGTTTGTATATTACAGCGATGGGTCAGGCACATGGACAGATACAGGCTTACCAGCACGGCAATTGAGAAAAACAAGCCACGTCAACAGGTTGGCTTCTGAAATATGTAAGTAAGTCCACAAATTCACATTCGTCCCAAAAAAACAAAACCAACCAAACTGATTGACATTCACAAATCAAGCCTTCCCTCTAGTCTTGTTTCAAGACTGGATTTGGCTGTACCAATCCCACTTGGTTTCTGTGAACTATGGATTACCATGGTCCTTGTCTGTACTTCGAGACAAGTCTGGAACCAAAACTAATGCCCGTCTAAAACTTTCTTCACTTGTCTTATCTTTTGTCTTAACAGAATAGTTTTTATACATACACTGAAGAGAACCAAGGAGAAGGAAGAAGAATCTTACTCGATAAGGTGGTCAAAACAAAACAAACCTTTGACTGAGGGTATGTCCTTTTTTTTTTTTTAAGGTTTTCGAATTTAGTTTTTTTAATTTCTAATCGGGGTGGTATTTTCGAGGAAAGACCAACCTCAACTTTGAAATGGCAAAACTTACATTTGTTATAAAGTTTGTTTCTGGTAACGTGAATTTTATTTATAAAACCACAAATAATGAATAGACTCTTATTGCATCACAGGGTTATATAATTGGACAAAATTGGCTTTGAGAAATGCAGGACAGATGAATTTTCTCTAAAATGTCAAAGTGTTTTTTCATAACTACCAATATTTATGCCAAATGCTTAAAAGTTGCAGTGATTGATTTTTTTAATGCAGAGTCAGTTACAATTAGGACATTTGGAAGCAAATTCCACTTTTCTGTAGAAAACTTACGGCCCTGAAGAATGCCGACTTCATACTCGTACCCCGGTATTCTGATGGAAAGAGTTTAAATTGCCGACCTTAAAAGTTCCAGAGACTTGAATCTAGTAATAGTTACAACGGTGTTGACTGCATTAAAATGTGCTTTGCCAACAGATTGTTTCATATACAGAAAAAAATACAATAAAACAATACATAAAAAAAAAAATCACAAATGCGAAAAGCCTCCAGTTAACCAAATATAAATATTTAAACAGAAGGGGGTGGGGGGGAAGCATGGATGCGATTTTGTTTGCTCAGTAATCAAGGCTTTTGACAAAGTAAAAGGGACATTTTGCATGTTTTTTAATTTAAGTTTGTTTGTTTTGCTTTAATGAATATTTGTGGAGTTGAGTGTGTGTGTGAGCTGAGAGTGTGAGAGTGAAGGGGAGAGAATGGTTGACATAACTAATTAAGAGCAATTGCATTCAAGAACTCGATTAACGAGATCATCAATTTTAATCAAAAACTTCTTTTTTTGTTTGGTTTCTCCATCGATTTCTCCCTATAATTGTGTCAAATTAGGATTTTCATTGCAAGAACATGGCTTCATATACCTCCCCCCCCCCCCTTAAATTTATTTATTAGCTCAATGTTTTTTTAAATTATTCCGGAGGGATCCTAAGTCTACAGTTTTTAGGGGAAACTTTCATTTCTGATGGGACAACTCTTAAAAGTTTCACATTCCTTTCATGAAGCCATTTTCCCAAATAAATTTTTTTAATGTTGGATTTCTTGATCAAATTTGTCAATTTAAAACGAAAACTGGACAGCCCCATTTCTTTTTGCAAAAAAACCCCCGATTATAAAATGTTAAGGCTTACATCACTGCAGTGAAGACTCGGGCTTAGCCTAACTTTCACTAATCGTTGACTATGCATCAGGTCAATTGTACTGCATAAGTAGCGGTTTCTTTATTAAGTAATTTATAAAAGAGGAAAACATTAAATAAAAAATACAAAAAAAAATTAAAACAAAAATAAAAAAAAAACTGAAAAAATATAAAAATGACTACTGCCTTCTTGTGTTTATTTGTCTGTTCCATTATTTAGTGACTGTTCTTTCAAACTATCGCACCGTTTTTTTTCTTCAGATGTGCCCACAGGAATTTAGTTTTTGATCGACAATATTTATTATTACCCCACCACTGAGCCATCTTAAGCCCCTTTCACACTAGACGATTTCCCCGTGAAATTGGTGGGGAATTTTGGTCGGTTTGTTCACACTACCAAAGAAATCCCCGGGAAACATTTACCCCTGCTCGGGAGTAGGGTTAAAGGAGAAATAGCAACTAGTGTGAACGTCCCAGGGTTTGAACTTGCCCCACCTTTTTGCATCCACAGGTAATCTCGAAAGGTCACAGGGTCACAAATAGCGAGCTAGGTGACTTAGTATTGTAATGCAGTACCTTTCAAACTTTTCGTAAATATATTTACAGTTTTATACAAATAACGTTAATGCATGTAATGTGGCACGGCGTAAACAACAGCAGCAGCTTGTGCGCCATTGTAAACTTCCTGATGGGCGCCCTCAGTTTACACATTTCCCGGGGTTTGATGGCCAGTGTGAAAAAGGCTTTAGGGACAAGGAGCGGTTTGGGAAACAGCCAAATTTATTTTTGAGTGGCAAAACCTGACCATTTCAACATGAAGGGTAGTTGCACATGAAGCAAAAACAGTTTGCATTTTCTTCGCCATGACAAGTACTGGTAGAAAATAACCAATCTTCACGACAACGCGTTGTTATGTGTGGATAGTTACAGAATATATTATTTAAATATTCACCATAGACGTTTGTTACAATACGAGTACCGTTCTAAAATAGTTTCTTAAATCACTAAGACAAATCCACAGCTAAATTGAAAAACCATAGAGAAATAATTTGCATAACAATAACATTGTTTGTTTGACCACAATGTAAGGTTTTGTGAGTATTCACAATTCCAACTATCACTCTTAAATACTTTATGATTTAGTAACTGTTTTTCTTTATGTGTAGCAAATAAAAAATAGGTATACATGTATAGTCCCACAATATACAAGAAAAGCAAGGTCGTCTTATATTAAATATCGACTTGTTCAGAGTTATTTTATAATACTCAAAGATATGTTTTTCCCAAATGTAAGTTAGACAAATTGGGTTAAGATATAAACACTTACAAACAAATATCAGGTATTTCGCACATGACTAAAGTTTAATACATCTTGATGAAAGTTAAGACTGCGCACGGTCCCTCTCCCAACTTGTCAAATATAAAAATTACAAGTGTTTTTCTTTCTCAACAAATAATATTGTAAGTGCTTTCTATATACATTCAGCAGTTTTTGTAAGCAATGGTTTTAAATACCAAACTTTAGCTTTCAAGACATGATATCATTCTGGTTGCTACATATGTAATACGTATAGTGTACACAATTCAACTATCACGGATGACTTGTAGAAAACAGCAATGTTTAAGAAAGGAGTAAACATTTGTCGCTTTGATCAAGGCACTTTCGAAGTCAACATTTCAAAACCGTGTTTAACAATCTGCAGCAAATTTCTCTGACGAATCGGTCTGTCTAAAACACTCATTGATAATGAACATTCGTCTTTTCTTAACTTTTTTTAAAAAGAATATAAACCTAAGTTTTTTAAATTTTGCTATAACTAAACTCCACTCGAAAGGTTGCTGTTACATAACAATATTTGGTCACATTTGGCTAGTACGAACCGCGCCTATTGGTCTTGATTCCACACTGCTTTGTGTGGTGATCATCTCTTCAAGTGAAATCTTTCAGTAGCTGCAGACACATCTATACCCGTTTAGGCTGAAAATAAAAGAAAGTGAATAATATTTTATTTATCAGAATCCAATGAACGGATTAAGAATAATCAAATCAACAATTTTTGTTTGGGGGAAATTGCAATAATATAAATGTGTTGAAGCTGTTGCAAATGTTAATTCTTAGATTCTTAGCTAGTTACTTGTGTGTCGCTGTAGAAATTCTCCTCCACCTCTGCCCTGGTGCCAAGTAAGGCATTGTCTCCGCTCTCCTCGTAATCATCCAGCAGGTTCACCATGGAGGATGCTGGCACCCCTTCTAGTCTGCAACACACGGCTCAGGAAAACAATCACTCTGTTTTACGTCCACGACAAAATCGGGGTTACGTTGTTTGGGTACACAGTTTGTAATGTGCTGGTGCGAAATACGGTACCCTCTGGAGACATAAAGACAATGGAGACAAAACGTCTCCGGAGGGTAAATTTATATAGATGAATAGGTCTCCACTGGAAATTTCACGAATTAGATTTTTGGATTTTACTTAAAAACTAGGATTAGGATGTGGGTGGGTTAGGGTAAAAAATAGGGTATATTGGGTCAAAATTTCAACCCAGGACAAAAATTATGGTTAAAATGGCAGCATTTTGAAAAACGTGCTCGACTTTCTAACCATTTTGTACACGAGAACAAAGCCATGTCTCCACAGTGATACAAAAATGCGAATGCGTGATTTAACATGTGCAAAACATATCTGTAGATTTCAAATATTGGCACAAACTAAGTCAATTAATTGGGGTTTTTTTCTCACAAGTTGTCAGCGAGCTGTGATCATACCACAATGACCTTATGTCGGTAAAAGAAAAAACTCAATATCGCAACATAATAATAGTATAGACTTATAAAGCGCACATTCTTATAGACATTACTCACGGCGCTACAGCAGAAATGAAAACAAGTTAGATACTGTTTGCCTGTTTAAATAACAGTGTCCTGAGTTCTTTTTGGAAAGTTTGGAAATACTCGATATTCCGGATATAATCTGGCAATTTATTCCAAAGTACAGGTCCAATGTGGGTAAAGGCCCGGTCACCATAACTTACTGTCTGGGAACCAACTAGGACTGGCGAGGACCCAGAACGAAGCGAGTAGCTACACTGCTTTACGTTGAGCAAGTCCTTGCTCACTCTCAGAAAATAATTCCTTCAAATTCTCAATAGAACATGATAAAGTTTACTAAAATACGAAGATTCAAAGACACGAATAAATACACCACTGAACATTATCCAAGGATACTGTGGCTTAGATGAGGAGCGCTTCTTCCGATAGTTAAACTTTTTGGCCATCTGGGCAAACTTGTATCTTGTTGCTACAAAGCAAGAAAAGATTATGTCATTAGTTGTGCTTACTGCAGCAGAACATCCTAAGCACTTTATCATGATATGTATGTACAGTTGCGTATGTATTGACTGCCAATCGTGGTCGTCAGACAAAAGAATTGCATGCCTTCATTTTATAAATCCGAGGAGAGCTGTGCATCGCTCTCCTTAAATAAAAAGGTGAATTAAGGAGAGTGATTTTAAAATCGCTCTCCTTAAATCAAAACAATGAATTAAGGAGAGTGATTTGCTCTCGCTAACAAAACGCAAGTTTAAAGGCCCTGGACACTATCTGTAGTTACTCAAAATGACAACCAAAGGTGTCTATGTTTTTAATAAACACATACTCAAGAAAAGGAACACAACATTCACCAGTAGTTCAACTTTTGGTTAAGAATGATGGCGCTTTCCCATCCAGTGACATTTCTCTCTCTGTGACTTGTATGGCTTAATTAAGCGCGAATTAGTCTAGGCCCGTTATGTCCGAAATAAATGGAATGGGTGAACACGAAAGACTAGATGACCATTGTTGGTATAAGATAAATCTGATGTGATTTTATTTGGGGTGCGAGGAGAGAATTGTAATCGCAAATTCTCTTGTGTTAGCAATAGCAATGCTTTCGTGTCTTTACTCTTATGACACTCATCAGTTGCAGGTAGGTGATTCCATGGTGAGGAATGGGTTTTAACTCGCAAGGTGTGTGGGTTTGGTGTGGTACAATCAATGAACTTTTGTTGTTGTTGTTGTTGCTCTTGTTAAAATTGTAAGGAGCGCTTTTTTTGCTCTCCTTAAAATTTGTAAGGAGCGCGGAGGAGCGCGAGGAATTGGGTACGTCCACGATTGACAAAACGTCCACGATTCCAAATCATGTACAAATCCTATGGAGGTCATCCGAAAACGTTAGTACAAACAAAAGAAGAGAAGACGGTTGGACAATGCCCCGTCCACGATTGGTGGTGTTTACCAACCTAATTGCACAAGCATCTAGATTTCAATTGTTACGTTGCTGATTTGAGCAACGTTTTCCGGTTATGCTAAGCGTGCCTTTTCCAGTGCTTACTACTCGCGTGCGTCCATAAAATAGACGCACACTCTGTAAGCAGACAATTGTGTGCTTATCAAACCTCCGGATGGAGGGAATAATCGTAATAAGGAACTGGCATTCCGAGAACAGAACCGGTTAAGCAGAGACGACTCAAGACGCGTAAATTATGCAACTTTAGATTACTTACTCTTGCCCATGTGTGTCAACTTATTTCGGAACTCTACGTCGTCGGTTGCCACGCCTCCTGCTGCTGCCGTAGCCCCGCCCTCCCCAGGGGGAACAGGATTTGGGCTTGCCGTGTAGGGCGGGGCTTGGTTGGTGTGGGAGGTGGGGGTGTGGGTTACTCCTGGGGTACTAGTTACTGCTGTGTTGGCCTGGCTGTAATCTAAAAAAAATTAAAAAATCTAAAATATTATTACTGCACAACTAACACCTCATACTGCGCATGAATATTTCTGATGCCATTTTTTCAATATATTTTGTAATGGTACCACAATAAAGAAAATATACCTTTAAAATGATCAGAAAATATTACTGGTATAGTTTATGTATTGGCGGCCCCCCAAAAAGTTTCAGCTTGTTGTAAGCAACAAATGTAATATGTTCTGTGTGTGATTGGATATGTACCTCTATCTAACGCAGCGATAAACTCTTGGATATGTACCTCTATCTAACGCAGCAATAAACTCTTGGATATGTACCTCTATCTAACGCAGCGATAAACTCTTGGATATGTACCTCTATCTAACGCAGCGATAAACTCTTGGATATGTACCTCTATCTAACGCAGCGATAAACTCTTAGATATGTACCTCTATCTAACGCAGCGATAAACTCTTGGATATGTACCTCTATCTAACGCAGCGATAAACTCTTGGATATGTACCCCTATCTAACGCAGCGATAAACTCTTGGATATGTACCCCTATCTAACGCAGCGATAAACTCTTAGATATGTACCTCTATCTAACGCAGCGATAAACTCTTGGATATGTACCCCTATCTAACGCAGCGATAAACTCTTGGATATGTACCCCTATCTAACGCAGCAATAAACTCTTAGATATGTACCTCTATCTAACGCAGCGATAAACTCTTGGATATGTACCTCTATCTAACACAGCGATAAACTCTTGGATATGTACCTCTATCTAACGCAGCGATAAACTCTTGGATATGTACCTCTATCTAACGCAGCGATAAACTCTTGGATATGTACCTCTATCTAACGCAGCGACAAACTCTTAGATATGTACCTCTATCTAACGCAGCGATAAACTCTTGGATATGTACCTCTATCTAACACAGCGATAAACTCTTAGATATATACCTCTATCTAACGCAGCGATAAACTCTTAGATATATACCTCTATCTAACGCAGCGACAAACTCTTAGATATGTACCTCTATCTAACGCAGCGGTAAACTCTTGGATATGTACCTCTATCTAACGCAGCGACAAACTCTTAGATATGTACCTCTATCTAACACAGCGATAAACTCTTAGATATATACCTCTATCTAACGCAGCGATAAACTCTTAGATATATACCTCTATCTAATGCAGCGACAAACTCTTAGATATGTACCTCTATCTAACGCAGCGGTAAACTCTTGGATATGTACCTCTATCTAACGCAGCGATAAACTCTTAGATATGTACCTCTATCTAACGCAGCGATAAACTCTTGGATATGTACCTCTATCTAACGCAGCGATAAACTCTGGGTTGCGCTGTAGTTCCTGCAGGAATTCCTCATTCTGCAGCGTCAGGGCGAATCGCTCGTCCTCCAGCATTTGCTGCATCTCTACATCGTTGGCGTCCACGCTGTTCTGCTGCTGGACGTTGCGTGCCATACGCTCCTGAAGTTTCATGGATACCATCGGCTGTTGTGGGATCGGGGAGGTAGGGCAGTTAGGAGAAGAGTATTAAATAGTAGGTATAAAAAATCAATTACATGTACATACATAAACCGACTTGTGGTATTCTGCAATATTGTAATTTTGGCTCGGCTGCCTAGTACAGCTTTAATGAGTCAGAACTCGAGTCTTAATTGTAAGATTTACACATCACAGGTGTGGCATGGACAATTATTTTGATAACAGTCCTAAAGTGGTATTTAGGACAATGGCTCAAGAAATATTTGTTTAGATTATTGAAAACTCAGTATTTTCAATTACTTTATTAGAAAGCTTAATACACTGTACGTAAAAGGTGTCAAAAACAAATACGTGTTTTATTTTAAGAAACAAGTTGTAAATTTATTGTTTCTTTAGCGTTTGCTAATTTTGACCACAACTGAAACAGCATTTCAGAATGGAATTTCTATAAAAAAAAACCACACTAGCTTCCCGAAAAGAGGAAAATACTTGCCTGGCTCCTAGACCTCTGTCGCTTACCGGAACTAACCACCCTCAGGAAATCAGCAGGTAGGTCTCCAATCATGGGGGGGTTCCATCGTGGGTGGATGCGCCTGGCCAGTGGCTCGGTACTGCTGGTGAAGGTGACGGTGGTGTTGGTGGTGGGAACAGGGGCCAGCCTGGTGTGTCCTTGAGGCTCTGGTTGATGGAAGCCAGCCATGGTGGTTAGAGGGGTGCTTGAGGGGACAGTCACGGGGGAGGGGGCAGACCGGGGAGGGGTAGGCAGGGTTCTGCGTTGGATCGGGGTTGGCTGTCTGCTGCGCATATCCTGGAACCAATAATGTGGCACGAAAGTGAAGATATCTCGGGAAAGTACTGTCTGTGCTTTAGACAAAGCATCCTCTAATATTGGAGTAAATACAACTAACGTGCCCAGACTGACCTGCTTGTCGACATGGTCTTCAATTTGGGGTTTTGAATTCTGGTAACCCTTAGTCGGAGAAGCACCGCGTTACAAATATAACCTGCATGTAAATGGCTTCATTGTTTATTGGGGGGGGGGGGGGGGACTTACCTGTAGGAAGGGGCTGTTAGGCGAGGGTGGCGAGTACGGTGGGGGCTGGTCCCCAGGAACACTAATCCCTCTGGACACCGGTGTGACGGGTACCATTCCTGCTGGCGGACTGCTAAAACTGGTGTTCACCGTATCGCTGTATTGCTGTGGAAAGGACCAAAGACAAGTAGATAATCAAAAGAAAACTGTTTAAAAAAATACACAACCTAAAACTATCTTGGGTACCTGGATCTAGTGCATACTCCTAGATCAAAGCTTGACCCTAACGCTCCTCAATCCTCCAAAATCCTCATTGCAGTTTTGGAGGATTTTTGAGGATTGAGGCTGTATGGGGTTTGAAAAAAATGAGGATTTTGGAGGAATGAGGCTGAATGGGGTTTTCAAAAAATCATAATAAGGATTTTGGAGGATTGACTTTTTCAATCCCCAGAATTCTCATTGCAGTTTTGGAGGATTAAAAAAAATGAGGATTTTGGAGAATTAAGGCACATGATGTTGTTTCAAGTGTGGAGGATTTTTGAGGATTGAGGCTAAATGGGGTTTTCCAAAAATGAAGTTTTGGAGGATTGAGGATGGTTGCTAGCAAAAAGGGCCTAGGGGATTAGGGTTAAGATATTTGGACCCAATCCTCTTATTTTTTCTAGGTGAGTACTTACAGGCAGCTGGGGTTGTTGTGGTTGTTGTGGTTTCTGGGGGGCATCAGGCATGTCTGCCGTTAGGGTTAGTAGTTGGTCTATCGTTGCATCCACTGTCCCATTGTTTGCCCGCAGTACCATCTCAATTACATCTCGGTCCATGGTTGGAAACATAGTCTAGAAACAAAACATAACATTAGTCAGACATACTGGTGCAAAAATGACAGAAATGTTCACTTGATGATAAAAGCATGAAATCTGGCTCAGAGTCACAAATATTTTTGGCTATAGATAGGGCCATCGCAGATTTGACCTTTGAAAATATAGGTAGAATAACAAGCAATAAAATGGCAATTCAGAATGGCTGCCATTTCATGTTATTCAAAAAGAATTCCATATCTCAACATTACTCCAGTTCCTGTGTACCAAACCTAACAGTAATATAACACGACAACAATCTAGGAATGTTTTAACCTGGAATTTCAGAGTCCATTGTAGTAAAAGATGAGACTTTCTCAGCATAACATCTGGGGCCAATTTCATAGAGCTGCTTAAGCATAAAAATTGCTTAAGCACAAAACATTCTTGCTTTATAGTAAAACCAGTTTACCTGCAACAACTTCATGTGATGTATATTGTTTGTGATTGGTACTTAGCTGTTATTAGCTTAGCATAACAATCGCATGCAATTTTGGCTCCTTATCTGATTTAAGCAAAATGTTGTGCTTAAGCTGCTCTATGAAATTGGCCCCTGATGTCCAGATATGGGATTCTTTCCAAACTACCCATGGATGCTTGATGGATTTTCGTTCCCCAAGTGTAATTTTTCTTTTTTAAAGATCTTTTGGCTGAATGTATCCCTACCTTGAAGTCCGTCATGGCTTGATTGAACTCCAACTGCCTTGCGGGCAAGGAACCCGGGGACCCGCCCACTGCCCCGCCCATCGCTGCATTGTTGGTGGTCATGTGATCCGACGGCACGCTATGACTGCGATTCTTCTTGCTCTTCTTGCTCTTGCCCGAGGGCGGGTGTTGCATGTCTGGCGTGGTTGCCATGGTAACTGTGATACAGTTCAAACTTTCGCCCGTCTCTTTTTTGGTCAAATATAGTTCCAAGTTCAAAGAATAGAATCACATATATTTCAGTGCCAAAGATGTTTCTTGTCTAGACCTAAAACCAAAAACAGAAGGAACAAAACAGAGTTAGTAGTCGTTAAGAAGCACATGCTCATGTCATCATGTCACAACGCAAGGAGATAGAACACCGCATCATAATCCAGCTGGGCACGCGCTTTCCTGATGGGATGAACGTAGAAATCACTGCGTTCAAAATACAACGAGCCATGTAACGACATTGCTCTGAAGGTGTGACACACCGAAAGCTTGGCAGCAATTTATTTCTGGTGACCATTGATTTGTCTTTATAACTACATCTTCATATCCTTTACCAGTGCTACGTAGCATCCATTTATGTTTCCCATACTGTACTAGCTATACAGTACACCTACTCTGGTGAACCTGTACTGTTAAGTCAATCAACACATACATAATATGCTAATCAGTGCGGAACGAATGAACGGCGAGAATATGATGAAACACGCCAAGAGGAACTGAATTGAGACTGCAAATTACACATATTATGAGGCTGCCATGGTTCTGCATATGTACCATAGAGCTATATTAAAAAATTACAGCGCTGGCTCGATGCGATACAAAGTGATGCGAGCTGGGCGCATCCATGTTTGTGCACAAACCTATGGAAACCTCAACATTTTGTACGGCTTTTGTACGGCTATTTGCATATCTGCGTTTGTATTCTATACAGTGCGTTAACAAAGCCGATACGCCAAAAACCAAAACGCATGATCAGCAAACGAGCGCAAAAATCGCAAATGCGCATGCGTAATCGCGCGCTGCAGTTGATTTTGCCGTGACTTTATTTAACTGACATGACGCGCGTAAAGTTGTTTGCGTCTGTTCTAAATGCACGCACGTTGCATTTAGGGTACACTTTCAAAATTAAATCCATATATTTTTATTATGTTCTACAACACGCATATAAATTCAAAATGTCTGCGCGCAGAATAGATTCAAAGTATCTCTGCGCGTAAGAATGAAGAGTTAGCGATCTAGTAATTTAATATAGCTCTACGACATGTACATGTGTACTGGGTAATTATATAATCAATGGTTATAACAGAATACAGGAGATATTATCATAAACCATAACACTCCGTGCTTACTTCCTCGTATACTGACTTTAATATCCGCACTCTTTATGAAGAACTATGAATTCAAGGACTTTTCAGAAATGATACATGTACGTTTTATGCGTTCCAGAAAATCATTCTTTTGCAAAACCAGTTTTGCATGCTGTTAAAAAAATTGGCCAACTTTCCCATTTAGTTGTGAGGCTTTCACAATCACAAGTACACAAAACTATGGAATAATTTTATATTTTGAGTATCATAAAAAAATGTATAAAAAAACACTACTTACTTACAGATGAAATCAAACCTTACATAACATGGATCACTGGAACATTATCCTAAATCCTGTTAAGATTAATTGTATGTTTATACACATATGTTGCTGTAAATGGTACTACATGTATATCCAATGACTAGACCTGTATACAACCATATAGACTTTTCTATGTACATGTACAATGTACAGTACTTGTGTGAACAGTACATGTACCTGTGCATTGCCCAAACTCTTTGTACGCCTGACAATAACGATTGTTATGCATAAATTGCTCCATTCGCCCCATGCAATGATGTCATGGCAAAAAAGGTCATATTGATCAATGCCGTGACTGGTGTAAACAGTCCCTCAAAAGGGAGGAGGGTCTTGTACGTGACTAAAGTTCGGAAAAACTGGTGTTTAAAAATAACCTAAAGGGAGATTTTAGTTCAAGGCAAGCTTCCAAAAAGCGCTGTACAAATACACATAGTATTTGCTAAGGTTTTGATGACAAACTATTCCAAAATGGATTTGAAGGTTTCTGGTTGAACAAATCATGAACAAATTTAGCATAAAATCATGATTCAGCAAAATTTATTGAATTTCCTTTGCAATTAAATTAATATTTTTTACTGCAACAAACAATTGTTTCCAATTCTTATCGTTTAAAACAGCAAAAGTGCTCAAAAATCTATTGTGCTTTAAAACCTGATCAAGTTTTGTCTTGATAAATGATGTTTACTCCAAGAAAACAATATTTAATTCAAATTTTTCAGAGTCATAACTTGAATTATTGTAACTAGCTGGAGTTTCTCAAGCTAGTTCAAATGTTCAAAATGCGATAACTAATGTTAGGGTCCAATGCTGTGTTCCAATCGCGTCGTGTTACCCGGCCTAGTAAAATACCATGTCACTCGTTAGCTAGGTTAGTTTAGTCGGCCATGAGGATACATAATCTCGATTGATTGCGAGTGCGATGGTAAGAATAATTTCATGAGGTGACAGATGGAATGTTCTATTTTACGGGGCAAACATGCCATCTGTCACATAATTATTTGTTTCTTTCCATTGCACAAACTTGAAACATTCATTCCGTTTTTTCTACAATAAATGTCTGAATAAATCCTCGCCATCTGATTGGTCAGAGCGTGATCGTGTAATGGAAGTTCACAATTGAATTTAACTTCAATGGTAGTGCGGCCGTAGGGGATGGAACAAATAATTCAATGCACGTGATCAACGATCCACCAATCAGATGACTGGGATTTATTCAGGCGTTGTACTAACTAGGGCCAAGTTCGATCAAGGAACTATAGTTAACTAGTGCTTAGTTCGTGATGTCATTAGGGCATGCGCACTGAAGTTGAAGTGCGAACGACTCTAGTCGAACTATTGATAACTGCCAAACTGGTCCTCTCTGTACTGTGCTATTAAAGCGGCTATTGGTTACCATCGATGCGACCAACCGCGGTAGGCTGGTCGTGAATAGTCGACTAGACTAGTCCAACTGAACTAGCCATCGTCGACTAGCCTGAGTTCGATCAGAGTTTAGTCAAACTAGTATAGTTAACTATAGTCCTTGATCGAACTTGGCCTAGCTTAATGTTCAATCCCTTACAAAAAAATCCTATAGGAATCCTATAGGATTCTATAGAATCCTATAGGATCCTATAGGATCCCTATAGGATTCCTATAAGAAATTTTAAGGACTCTAACTTTCCTATAGGATTCTTATAGGACAATGTTGTGTCCTATAGGATTCCTAAAGGATTTCTATAGGATATTTCCAGGACTCGACTTTCCTATAGGATTCTTATAGGACATTTTTTTGTCCTATACGATTCCTACAGGATTTCTATAGGATATTTATAGGACTCGACTTTCCTGAATAGGATTCATAATAGGACAATTTTGTATCCTATAGAATCTCTATAGGATTTAGGAACCTAATTAGTTGTTCTATAGGAACCGCAACTATAGAGACCTGTAAGACTCTTTCACTCAGTGTAATATTCTTTTATATAGCAATCATACATATATATACAAAATACCCTGAACATGGAAATAAGTAAGTTTTGCACGACACATTAAGAAAGGAGACTAACCAATAAGTAACTTACGTGAAACACATTTGTACATGCATTTCATGTTTTATTCAAAATTACAGCAGCATATAATAATCACAGGATGTTTTTATACTTTGTCTATAGCATATACGAGTTTTTTGTATATAATTTGGTAAGCTGGTTTTCAAATATTTGCAGATGGGCTTTAATTAAAAGGAAATTTGTTCGGCTGTAATTTTCAGAATTGGTTGATTTTAGGCGTTAATGTTATAGCAAATATTATCACATTGATTTGTTTCACGTTTTAGGTTCCTATTAGCTAGAAAAATCAAGAAAAAACGTCATGTTCTTAAAATGTGACTTAAGATGTGACTTAAGATGAAACCGGCGAAGCAATTTATAGACATTGGGAAATTATAAGGAATCAGTCCAGCTATATAGCTCACCCCTTCACGACTTAGTAATGTGTAAACAACTGCAAAAGAAATGCGTAATATGATAAATTAGAAGCAGTATTTAAATGTTTTTCCGATGCTGGTCCGTGGATCAGCGTTAGAAATTGGTACGAAAATACCACTTTACTTGACTTTACTTGAAAATGTCAGCCGGCACACCACTGACTGTCATTCCCTAAGTCCAGTAAAGTGATTAAGGCATAGTGCCTAGTAACAGGGTGAGGACCCGGTCACGGTATGATACTGCGTGGTAACAGACCGATTGACCGGCGGTCATCCCCAACTTGAACCCGGTACGTTATCAAGCAGTAATTATGACCGGGTCCTCATTCTTTTAATCTCTTTAATAAATACCTTTTTAATTTAGGGAATAAACAGTGAATTTGCTCAATTGTTGGAAAGCCGGGGCAATTACTATACAAAATAATGCCCTCTACGTGATTGAGGTTTGACCAAGCAGAAGCTATTAACTCTTTTTTAGTATTTATTAATTTACGAACATTAATATTTGTATATTTATTAATCTAAATTTAATGCACTTGTTATAATCTTTGACAGTAAAAGAAAATACCAACTTAGATTAAACAATAAACATCCTCAACTGCAACAGATAAAGGAACTATTATAAAAACATTTTCAAAAATTAATCATGATGCTCCCTCACGTGTCAAAAATTAACGCATTTCGCGCGCTATTATTAAACACTAATTACTCCTTCGCACGGTATTTGTAAGTTCAAAGTATTATAGCTTCCAAATGGTACCACATTCTACACAATTTCTTGATCAAGAGCTCTCGCTTGCTTTTGGTTCCCCTTTGAGGGTTTCTATGCCATTGAACAAGAGGCCGTAGGCATATTGGTGAGTGTAACTTTCTTGTCACTTTTTGGGAGAATTCTCACAAATAAAAATTTTTGGGTTCCTTGAATCATAGAGCAAGGAACAGATATTGTTTTTATACATATGTCCACACGTACAGCTGCTGTGTGAACGACATAATCTGTGCAGCTAGCTAGCTAGCTAGCTTGCTAGCTAGCGATGCCATGTGTGTGACCTTTGACCCGCGTTATAATGCTGCGTTCCAATCACATCGTGTTTTTCGTGTTCACAGTGTCTAGTGCAGGTTGCATTCAAAACCTAGATGCACGCGCAAGACGCACGAGCACAGTCGAGTTATAGTCGTGCAATAAGGACATTATCGCGCAAGAACTCGTACGTGAACCAACACACATGCGCGAATATTTCATTCGTTTATGAAGTCGTGAACATGAAAAAAAAAATTCACCTCGAGTTCACCAATGGTAAACACGAGTTACAGAACGCCATTATACGACTCGTGAAATCGTGAACACGATAAACACGACGCGATTGGATTGTCTATGGCCGGGGGAGGCGTCATCCAGTGCAGTGACCGTTGAGGATTACAGCGGTAATAATAAAGGATTGTTTTATGGGGGTGCGTACAGTTTTTAGTTGACATTATCGCCTAAGCCAATGAAGTCAATTTGTGTGTGCCAGTACCGTTATTTCTACATCAGAATACCATTATTTACCCAGGAAAATGTGGGCCTTTTGGTAATTCGGGGTGCCGGGGGGGGGGGGGGGGGGGGGGGGTGCGTACTTGCCTGTGGTGTCACCTCCATAGATATGCGATTATTGTATTAATTATTTATTACTTATAGTTATAGTTATTCTGTATTCAATTTATTGCAGGGGTTTATTTTTTAGTCGGGACCCTAGCTACTTCCTGGATGGTAAGTATACAACTTTTGCTTTAATTTTCAACAAAGTGTAACATCGTTAAAATTGATACAGCAATTTAACTTGTTATGACAATGGCAGCTAGCACACCAATATGCTTAGACTCATACAGCTAAGTAATACATATCATAATTAATAGGCTGTATTGTCTTTTTTCTGTTTTGAAGTGTTGTGTACTACCTTTAACCCTAACTCCCTTGGGATGTGTTGCTAAATCATATTAAAATTAGAGGATTCAGAACTCTCTGGTTTAATGCAAGGATATTTGTGTATCGTGGTTTATGTTGCACATTTTCTCATGAAAAATTAATCACTTTCAAATTTGTTTGGCAAAGGTGCGACAAAAACCTTACGTCCATCAGTCATCCTTACTGCTTTTCTTTCTATTTCAGCGACTAAGAAAGCCCTGACCATGTGCTGGAGAACCTTTACCTGTTTGACATAGAGCTGTTGACATCTGACCGATTGTGACACTGGTCTAAGCTGCCTAGCAATAACGAACATGTGGTACCTACAATCACAAAATACCTCATGGCCACACACCTTCAATGAAACAAAACTCAGCACATCCCAGAATGACCCCTCTGAGGACAAGAAGGTGTAGTTTGAACTCTTTAAAGACTGCTTGTACTTCAGTGTATGATACATTGTATGATTCACAATGAAGCGTTTGTAGTGCTGTACACGTACGTGTCGAACATCCAAAACTCTCCCAAGACAACCTTCAATAGCAAGCTGCTCGACGGGCTTCAACTCCATGAACACTGGTACACCACAAACGACAACATCGTCTGACAGATGGTAATGACTGTGTGAGTGTTTCATGCTTGATGTCAGTCGTAAATACATTCCCCACACTGGTGGAGTAGCTCTAACCATCTTCTTATTGGCTTCAGAGGGTAAACTCTCCTTCAAAACGAACTGATTGTAAATCTGCTCTGGCACATACTGTGTTCCTTTCACAAACTTCAACAAGACTCCATTTTGGTCCTCAAAAGTAAATCCAGATATTGCCCAGAGGGGACCCCAACTTCTCACAGATTGTGATAGGTGCATCAGTTGATGGATATTGAAGGATAGATGTTCAACACCATAGAGATCTTCCATCTGCTCCACAAAATCAGAAAGCTGCCTCTCAGCCAAGTCGATTGATGTGGTTTTAACTTCATCCTTCAAAAGAGCATGTATGGCAGCAACTAATAAATCCCAATGCTTCTTGTATCTGCGACCTAACACTCCATCTAGAATTACTGTTGAATAAAACAGCAAAAATGCACGCCATTCGTTTGCTTTGAAGTATCTCCTCATCTTCAGGGAACGTGGACGTCTGCTTATTTCGTTGGGAGGACGGATTTCCAGCAACCGCTTATCAAGCCTTTCAATACATCTCCCAATATACCATGGTGACTGATGGTAGGAGGAGTCGAACCACAATGTAGTCATCTGTCTACATATCCCAAGAAGTACCGCATGCATGTAATCTGGAGCAAATCCATTGATGATGTTAAAGTGTGGAAGACTCATCAGTATTGTGGGCCCTTTGACACCAGACACTCGAACCCCTTCTTCCAAAGCTTGATAAGCATGCCTGTGGTGTTCGTCATCGGTCCGCAAGACATGTTCCTCGTATGGATATACTCGTGCATGTCCACGACCTTTTTCTACAGTTACACCTGGATGGTAGCACCAGTCACACCCAAAGCGCCCATTAAACTGTGTGCAATTTCTTATCATTGGTCGACAGACGGTGTCTGCAATACAAACAGCTGCTACCACCCTAGTACGTTTAACCCAGCCCGAATTTCCATCTGTCCATGTTACACCTTCTGCTGCAAGTTGTTCCATTTCCTGAACAAATGGTTTCAAGTAGGTTTCTGTGTGAGGTTTTAGCTTACCAAACCACAGTGTTGTTAACAATCTATTCTGCTTCCTCAAACGTGGGGGCAACTCGATCAGCAAACAGTGAACAGGCCAGATACAATAATTACTAGATTTGAACACAGCAGCTCCATCACAATTCCACTGAAGAGTAACATCGTTAACCCCCAAGTCTGCATCCTTACATAGTTGTTTATATTGTTGTCCCCACATGATGTCTCTGAGTGTGATATCATCTTCTGCTACTTCATTCCTGTCTTCAAGTTTTGCCCAAAGATCTTCAGTTTCAAACTTCCGCTTCAGTTGCTCGGCAATGGGAAAGACCAAAAAGAAATGCCCACTTTTCACATCTGGTGAAAATGGTTCGCCACAATCTGGACAAACTGTGACACCGACAGAATGATCTGCCTCCCCAATGTATGCCAAGCAGGACTTGCAATAGTAATGTATCTCTACGCTCTGTTTGTAATCTACGAAATGTTTAAAAAACCTGTACTTTGTTGCAGGCACAATATTACCATATAACAGGTTTAACAGATCCAACAAATCTTGTACAGCATCTTTTGAGAGATGGTGCCGTATGCAATATGCCAAAAGCAATATCAGACTCTGACCCTTGGTTACATCTGACCCTGGTAAAACTGCCTTGTCCTTGTCCTCGGGTTCATCATCATCATCATCATCATCGGAGATCTGGTAAAATAAAAAAGTACACTCAAATTAACAGATCATATTATAAAACCAGATATCTACACCGAAATTTACAGTTGTACAAGAAAAATACAAAGTTTAATTTGTTTAGAAGAAATTGTATGGCTTGGTAATGTCAGCAGTTTGTTGATATAAACATTCAATTTTTGTATAATGTTGCATTTATAAAGGACCATACTTTTAAAAATAATTTGTACTAAATTATAAATTATAAGTGTATTTGTCTGCTAATTATAGGTATTTTTCCAAGGGTTATTGTACTTTACGCTTCATATCCGGCTGTTTTAAAATGTTTATCATTTGAATTCACTGATTCTAATAATTCTAATAATTCTAATAATCAATTTATTGCACTTTGAATGTTTAATTTTGTGTCAGCTTTCTATGGTATGTTGGGTCTGTTTTGTTTGTGAAAAAACGGGAGTATCAAGGTTTTTGTGGGTGGCACTGTGTGCTTTTTGAATAATGCCAAGGCATTAAAACCGTTGACCAAAAAAACGAATTTGCCTTTTCAATAATATTTAAAGGTAGGATACACCATTGATAATTGCTTGAACTATATCATGAAGGGGTGGATTTGGGGGGTTGTATTTTATAGTAAATATCGTTTAACTAACCTGTCCAAATTTTTACAATCATGAATGCCGAGAACAGCGTTTGTTTAAGACCGGCGTCGAGCAGTTATTCTTATGTTATTTGTGTTTGTTCGCGATCGCCGTAAGGCTGGATGCCTGGAATCATTATTTACATTCAGATGAGTAAGATATTTCTTAATAATTCGGGAGTAATTTTTTTGAGATATCTGCAAATGGTGTATCCTGCAAACGCTGATCGCCCCATAGGACGAATCAGAATGCTACAAATTTGAATTATACTATAACTTTTAAAATTCAAATCCAGAATTAAGCTTGATGTTCGGAGACGAAGTTGGAGAAAACCTTGAGGAATGTGTGTCATCGTAACTGCGTGAAAACCTATTCTACCATTTGTCTATACAGTAGGTACCTCAAACCATACTCACACTAATGTCGTCGTCCTCAGAAAAGGATGAATTATCATCTTCGTTGCCATCATCCCCGTTGTCGCCGCCATCATCCCCGTCGTCGCCACCACTGTCATCACCACCGTCGCCACCACTGTCATCACCACCGTCGCCACCACTGTCATCACCACCGTCGCCACCAATGTCATCACCATCGTCACCATCTTCACCATCGTCGTCATCATCATCATCACTGTCAGTATCGAATTCCTGAAATAATGCAATTGATAAAATTCTTATGCCAGCAAGAATCAGTCATTTCGAAGAGAGTGTTCGAATAGAATTTGTGCGCACTTGTTATTACGGGACATTTTCCAGATTATGCTTAATAATTGCGTATTTTTATTATTTAAAATAAGTCAATAGTTTACCTGGGGCATGGTATTCTCAAGAGCATCTTGCACAGTCGCTAAGGGAATAATCTTTTCAGCAACATTGTCATCACTGGAGTCTTCAAAGGACTAGAAGATTAAATTAAAAAGGGGGTTAGGTCCTATGGTTATAATACATGTATAATGCGTTGGTTAATCTTCCATCAAAAGATAATTAACCAAATTATAACTGAAAATGTTGGCTTATTTTTACGCTTATTATATAACACTTACCACGGCTTTGTTCTGCAGTGTTGAGACAGGTTGAAGGTTATCACAAAACCTTTTCAATGAATTCTTGCTTGTCCTTGGCACAGGAACATTTAAATCGACTAAATAGCGCTTGTAAAAACCTTGACGAACTCCTGACCGGTTATTCATTTTGTTGGTTGGTTGGGGGGACTGTAGTCTTGAATTTGAAAGCGCCGTTTTTAGACTTCGCCAAGTTCGCAAGTCTATATTGTAGTCATTATAGTTTCCCTGACAATGGCAAGAAAGAAAAGTTAACTGAATAATTAATACGTTATATTCTTTAGAAGATAGGCCTAGGCCTATCTTGAAACAAGTTAGGCTATATAGGATCGTTACAATTTTGATTGTGGCAATTGTAGCCTAGGTGATATATAGATTTTACAGCCTGATCATATTTGATTCAATTTATAAGTTAGTCAACATAATTATGTTTCGTTATGCAGTTAATCATATCAAAATTTGATATAATAAATAGGTCTACTCTTTCAATCCCAGCGTGAATCAAATCAGATTTTGATCTTTTGTGACGCAACCTGCTACTTTCAAAGAAGAATTCGTTTATTTTTCTTCAGACAACGTGATCAAAGACGTTCATTTATTAGTTGATATTATGCATTCATCCAAATGATTGCGCTTAGATATCCTGTAATTGTTAGGAAAACAAATATTTGTATTAAAACAATTCACGATCTGCCGAACTACCCGACGCCGGTTAAAAACGAACCCGTTTGTCATGCTTTTTTCCTTTCTCGGCATCCATGGTTGTAACTTCGGACAGGTCTGTTAAACGATATCATACAACCCCCCAAAATCCACCCATTTCTGATAATTCAAGCAATTAAGATTTGCTCCAATGAAAGTGCGGACTTACCGGTACCTTTTCTTGTCTCTACTGAACAGCCGATGTACAGTGATGTAACAATGATGTAACAATGTAGCACGACGTATACGATAGTGCACGCATTCAAACAATAACTGCACGCAGAAGGAACAGTACGCGAGTGTAAAACGCGCATAGGTTTATCTAGTACATGTATGAGTATGAGAGTAACGTCCGCGTTTACTTTGTGGCGCGTGCGCGAACTGCGTTAACAAAACCGTTAAAAACGTACATGCGAAACGAGCGCGTTTGCACTTGTTCACGTAGTCCTCACACGTCGCGTCATCACTTGCTGCTGCTGTTAGATTGCGACATGGAGACTTGCAAATTTGTACTGCTTGAGTTTTTTGCTGAATCACCACCAAGTGTGGATATCGCCGAAACGACTTGGTTAGAGGATGATGTCCGAGGAGAAAATTACCAGACCTGGATTGGGGCGGAAGTTATTTGCAACTGGCGTACATTATCGACGAGTTCTGGAATAACGGGTTCACGTATCCGCAGATGTGCAGCTCGAGTTCTGTGCTTTAGTGGTAAGCCAAGTTAAGGAGTAGGCTATAGGCCTCGGCTTGAATTGATGTCATTATTGTTTTGCCGCCAGTCCAATCATTGAACAGACGTTAGCTAGATGTTTTAACTCTTGAACGACCGCTTTTCTATTTGATCAAAACAATTACATGTACCTACATTTTTCGCCGGAAATATTTCCTAAAAGTAACATTAAATTAATCTGATTTGTTTTTACACCTGATTAAAAAACTTTGGTTAACATAATCAAACTCCTTCCGCAGGTTATTGCCTCATTCTTATGAAAAAATGGTTTGCCCTGTAAACAAAACTCGGTTGTCTAGAGTCAGTGAAAAAGTAAGAAATGGATCGACGTTGAAAGTCTGAATATTGTTTAATAGACCTACCTATAACTTAGCAACCTGTTTACGGGGGGAGATTACTAGGCCTACTTGTAGGCCTAGTTAATTGTTTTCTCCCAAACGAACTTCTTGGTATAGGCCTTTTTCATTTTCAAAATC
Organism: Crossaster papposus; assembly: GCA_037893245.1. Classification (NCBI taxonomy): domain Eukaryota; kingdom Metazoa; phylum Echinodermata; class Asteroidea; order Velatida; family Solasteridae; genus Crossaster; species Crossaster papposus. The sequence goes on along the minus strand of JBAIAA010000072.1, from coordinate 33,107 downwards.
TTCTTATAGCTCTACAGGACATTGTTTTAAAGTTTTTAATCTTGCCTATACGCTGTTAGGGTGGGGAGTTTAGGCCGTGAAATGTTTTTGTATACTTCGAACCTAACTGTAGCCTTTTCTTTTGCTTAACAATAGCCAGCAAGATGGTATTGGCGGAGAAACGAAGGACGTATATACAAACAGGCAGACTCCACAAAGAAACCACACCCCTTGGAAAAGGGAGCCGAACGAAAATACCAAACAGAAGATATGTTGTTTCGAAAACGGATTCTGAGGACTCGGAGGTACGTTTCTAAAAAAAAGTTTTTTTTTCATAATTACGATTTTACTTTTAATGTTTCGTGATTCGTTTAATGCCAACGTTGTTAATACTGAATATTTATCCTATAGGATTCCCAATTATTTAATGTTGCTGTTACGCCTTGATTTAATGTTGTTTCATGTTTAATTAATTTGCAGGACATCTACATGCCGGTACACAAAAAGAAACGAGTCCATTCGATGGAACAAATTGGAAAGACTAATGACAAGGTATATAGATTATGGGGTGAACGAAGCTGATCCTTTCTTTAACAAAGTTTACATCATGGCCTATACCTTAATTCACTAAATAAACAAATTAAACACGATCTCAAATGTAATAAACCTTTGATCACTTCCACGTAATTGTGTCACTGCACGATCGGTTCATTTGCGCGATTGGTCGATCGCATTGCGCTATCGATCGATTTTGACACTATTTCGGACTTTACTAACTTTTTCGAAAACAATTCACCGGAACTGTGACTTTGAGATCCAAAGAAAAGGTGTTTGACTGGTTGCAGCGCGATAGCATAACGTAAATCCCATTAGGGGATTTGATTTTTGTCAAAAAAAAATTGCGCCCTCTTTTGTCTTTCAACGATGCAGCGCTCCCGTGTCGATCGATTTTACTCCAACCATTTTTGCTCCATAATTTAATCACTAATTTAACGTAGAGGGGATATAGTGGGGGTGATATTTTGGCGGGTATTCTTTGCCATATTTTACTTACGAATTCCTGCAAAAAAACCTGACATATCACTGCAATCGACACAGCACGCCGGACGTTGTCCCGTCACGGTCAAGATGATCTCAACTTTAACGCCGGGGGGCGGGGGGGGGGGGGTGAACCGTGTGACATTTAACTGATAACAGAGGGCGCTCTCTATCTACGGCTCTGGCGCCGGTACGGTGCGCAGCGAGATCATCGTCTGCATGAAGATTATCTGAGTGTTTAATAATATCGTGACAACAAAATGACGAGTTTGAGTCGCTTAGTAAAGCTCGGTACAATTTTCACAAGGTGAGAGCATAGACAGAAACTATACTTGCCATATATGGAGATATATGGGCGCAATTGCAGAATACAGCCTTATTTCACTGCATTGACTGTGTAACATTTGTTAATATTATTGATTTTCGCATGACGGAGTCGGAGTAGGCCTCTATAATATTCAGCAATTTATTACTCTGTCTGTAGGCTATACTTTTTTAAGATAAATTATTTTTCTCAAAATGTTCAGAACATTTAATTAACCTTCGCATGTTTGTGTGGTAATGTAATAAATCTACTTTTGCATCCTCCCATTATTAATTACGTCATCCCAATAAACAAAAATTAAGCCAGTTCGATGTTTTGTTCGCACAATTCCCTGCACGCCCGAGACATCGATTTGGCTTATTGTACAACTGTTAAACTTGGTCTCAGGGTGCGTGACCTGATGCGAGCAGGTGTTATGAAGGAAACAGACAAGCCGCTCTGGTATGACGTCATGGCGGCCTTCCCGCCCAGAGACGAGCCAACATTCAACCAAGATTACAAGAAGGATTTCCTTCCCGAGATATTATACGAGGAAGACGCAGTTCGGTCGTGAGCAATGCTTTCTTTTCTTGATTGCTCGTCCTGGGGTCCAAAAAGAAGAATCAGTTGTTGATAATTTCTGGACAGAAATATTTGACTAATATTTTGTAGAAAAACAAGTTGAATAGTGGACTACTATTTACCAGAAAAAATTGCATTCAAGATTTTAGTATAGATTTATATGTGGCCAATTTCTAATCCCTAGAACTTATTTTGTGTCTGTAATTTAAAAAAAACAACTTTGAGCTAAGTGAGTTGGGAGGGGAGGGTAGATTTAGGTAGAACTCCTTTTACAAATTTAGTCACAAGTCCTTTCGAAAAGTACAAGTAAATGGCTGAACAATAAGAAAGGAATGTTTTTGTCAAAGCTCATTTGAATAACTTATAATTTGAATCACTTGTGACGGACTCGACTACATACCCTGGTCAGGGGCATACATGAACATATTTTGCCACAATTGCAAGGACTATGCTTAGCTTCTCACTAATATTTTCTCGTTTTTAATACATTTTGGTACGTTTTTTTTGTTATCACAGGCAGTTTTACAAAGTCTACGGTAACCAGACAGCAATTGATTTGACTAAGCACGAGGCTATAAATCAGTCCCCATGTCACAGGTAAATATATAAGTCTTGTCACAACATTTTTAAGTTTCTTGTTTTTATCTTTTTCGAAAACTTAGAAGCATCTATTCCAAAGCATCACCAACACTGTTTTTTTCCAGTATTTTTTTCCCATAAAAAGGACAATTTATTTGGTTTAAAGGGCAACGGTTTTCTTGTTAAAATTAACCCGTCTTCTGCTCCGCCTCTGATTTCTAAATCACTGAGAATATGGAAATATATGGAAATATTCAAACAAACATTTGGGTTCAAATCAATCGATTGTATGTTTATGAGGCACAACAGCTATCAGAATGTGGCTGGCGTTCCCGCAGTTGGGAGCCTAAAATAGCCGTAAGACGAAGACGAAGGCAGGGATTCGAAAAAGCCATTTGTAGAAGAACTCATTATTGGTCATGGTTGTCTTGTGCCCGAGGTTCATCACCAAGTATCAGGAGTTGCAGCAGGAAGGTACCAGACTCCCAGAGGAGTTGTTTGAGGCGGCAGCGGCAGCCTTGGCGCAAGAAGGCGTCGTCCTCAGGAAGAGAATTGAGATGAGGCAAAGGCCAAACAGGGAAAAAGTGAGTATCTCTTTAACATCCAAGACACCTAGCGAGGATTCAATTGTTTGAGCTTTAGTCTTGAGCCAGAAGCTCGTCTTTATAGCCAGAGGTTTACAATTAGGAGTCGGAACAAGAGTGTATGAATTGTTGCAATGAAACCTTTGCGTGCCTTTTTTTCCTCCTACAGGAAGATTTACAAGATGGTAGGCCTGCCTCAAAAGGGTTAGCACTGCTCCTCAAACAAGCCATAGAAAACCAGAGCAAGAAGACGGAAAACTCTTCCACGACAAGTGGGTCTTCACCAGAAGATGAAACAATAAGAAGATGACAGATCTTTCTAATATTTATCCCCAACAATCCCCATCCAGTTAAGCTCCAGGTTTGATTGATATCTGTTAGGATGGATACTGGACATCTAAACTGATCATCTATGAGCAAGTTCGGGCGCGAACTATAGTTAACCATAGTTCGACTAACGTCGCTTGAACGCAGAATGGTTGGACTATCTAGTCGACTATTTGGAACCAGACCCCGGAGCACGGTTGCCGCTGGTTGACAGTTGCCTCTTTTCATAGGAAAACATGGAGAGAACCAGTGACGTAGAAAAAAGGTGATGTCAGTAGTCGGACGGAGGGAAAGGCAGTAACGTTAAGTGAAAATCTGGCGGGCCTAATGTAATTTTTGTCTTGTGTTTGGACCAACATGACTAACGTTATGGCTTATCCTACTTATATGCGTGAAAGAATAGTGGCAAAACCCATTTCATTCATGTTGCAAATGTCAACAAAGCGGTTGCCATCTTTTCAACAATAGTTCGACTAGAGCCGTTCGAGCGAACTGCATTTGAGCATGCGCATTGGTAAAGCAGAGACTGACTAATGGTTAACTATAGTTCGCGCCCGAACTTGCTCTATGTCTTTTACACTGGGTTAGGCATGCCTCAAGAGTCCAACAGTTTGTGTGTACAGTTTGCCACATCATGTGGGGATTTGCCAGGATGGGTATGGTTCCTAGTAAAATTAGGGAATTAGGGTTGATAGGATGTTTCTATTAAAAAAAGAGACGATTTTTATGTGTCAGAATTGGAATAGATGAAATTCAAATTGGTATTGAAACTTGTCTTATGGTGAAGATAAACCTACATTTTCTTGTGTTATACAGTGGCTTAGCGCCGAGGGTTGTATGTTTGAAATTTGTTGATTTTCAGGGTCAATTTAAATTGAGAGTTATTCATTTCGGTTCTACAGTTTTGCCTCCCAAATGAGGACATTTTGTTTAAACATTTGTTCTACACAATTTTTGTGTAGTTATGTTGCTGGGGAAAATGTTCAGGAATTGAATTTGAAATTGATCTGAATCTGAAGATAAACTAAAAGTGAAAGAGAGACTACACCATTTGCAGATATCGAAAATATTTACTACCGAATTATTAAAAAATATCTTACTTATTTGAAAGTAAATAATTATTCTAGGCATCCAGCAAAATGATTGCGCTAGATATCCTGTAATTATTCCCTAAAATAGAATTTTATAAAGAAAAACTTGCTCGACGTTGGTTAAAAACAAATGCTGTTTTTGTGCTTTTCTCGGCATCCATGATTGTAAAACTTCGGACATGTCAGTTAAACCATGGAGGAATTTCTTATTCCTCCATGGTTAAACGATATTTACTAAAAAATACAACCCCCCAAATCTACTTAATCATGATAAATCAAGCAATCACTACCTTTAAATGATTTTCAATTTAGAACACAGGTGCTTAAAAAAACCACCACAAAGTCCATTTGTGTTTTTCATCATGTTGCGGTATTCATTGTCACTGATAAACAGTGTTCTTTTGTTTTAAATAATAAAGGTTTGACATACATGTATCTTGATTATAATTACAAATGTACTTTGCAAGAAGTTGTCTATATTGCAAGATCAACAGAGGGCGGTACATAAACACGTCGCCAAGACGATCGAAGCCAGGGATTCGAAAACGCCACGCGCGCTGGGGAAGCGCTGGGGAAGCGCTGATGAAGCCTGTAACTCTGATTGGATAGAATTTGTGTGACCTGTAAGAGGTCACCAGATCCGCGGCTTGAGCTACGCTGCGAATTCGAAAGGTCATGGTATTCTACCCATAACGCGATGCGTTTCCTTCACAGAAATCTGTAAAGCTTCATTAGTGCTTCCCGTGGAAATCGGCAGTGCTTAGCGAAATTTTCCGCGCGCATTTTGTAAACTTAGGAGGGCGCTGTGTATTTTCGCGCCATTCGTTTTTGACAGAAAAGCTAAGTAAGAAGAAGAAGCTTTGAAGCATGGAGTTTTAACAACACTCGCATCACATAAACTTACAAAATGTCGGATATTCTCGAATTTACAGATATTTGGCAAGAAGTGAGAGGTGCCATGGTGAGATAATCTTTTATTTATCTTTATTACTTAGGACTATGTTTTGTTATAAATACCAAATCTCGGACCCACTGCTCGTGAACGTTGCGGCGATATCGCCGGTTATCAATCAATGCCTTGGTTAATTTTATACACCAACACCTCCAATGATGATGTACACCGCCACGCGCTGTTGTTATTTCAAACACGAACAACAATTGACCGATAAAAGCCGCCATGCCATTTTCCTGCCCGATTTCTTACCATTCTCTTGTTATTTGGTAATTATGCTCTTGTACACCAAATTTTGCAATTACAGACGTTTTCCTAGTTCCGGATCGCCAAAAATATTCAGGCTGTTTTCAACAAGTATAATCCTCGAAATTCAAATGAAATAGGTTTAGTAGTTTACCTTATGTGATGGAGAAACTACAGTTTTTGTTTCGATATTTGTGCTCTTCTTATTCTGAAAATACGACGTCAAAAGTACCGACATCACTTTTCCTAGTTGCGGATCGGTTCAATCGATTCCGGATCGGGTGAAAAACTGCTTCGTACATACAAAAATAATCATGCTAGAACCAACCCGAATCAAGCCTTATTTCTGATAAAGTATTCATTAATTTATATAAATACAGTTTAAAATATATTTTGAATACTTTCACTTCCAATAAAGTTTTAAAAAAGGACTTGCAAAGAAATGTTTTAAAATGTTTTGTCAGTGTAGCGTGCGCCACCGATACGTGTGTGGCGCGCGCTGCAACGAGCCGATAAACGTTGACCGATCGCACTGATCACGTCATATGAAAACGCTTGCGCGAGTGTAGTTGATGCATGTATTTTTACGCGCGATCCGGAACTAGGAAAAGATATACGTTCAGTCTTTGGCAGATTTTTTAATACTGGAGACTTTTAGACTTATTTTTACTCAACAAATATTCAATGCATGAGTTTTATACAACTGTAGACTACAAAAAAGGCATAAATAAAATCAAACGTTTTGAGTGACATGTCGCAGAATATTTGTGCGTGGTTTTGCGGCTCCCGTGATTTCTACAAACCGTCCAAACATGTCAAAGTACGAGTCGAAAATCAAGCCAAAATTCCTTTTCTGGATATTTTATTGAAAAGATATTTATGTATCAAGAAGCTTGTATGATTCTTTTCAAAATGTACTTTATCTAAAAAAAATAGTATTGGAGACCAAGCCATAAGAGGTAGGTTTTATTTGAAGCGATCCGGAACTAGGAAAAATCCGGAACTAGGAAAACAACTGTAGTACAGCAGTACCTTCGGTTCCTAAAAAAAAAGAGTAGAGTCTATTAAAACAAACGTGTTACCTTTTTGGATCGCGCGCATTTCTCAATTATTTGATTTATAAGTGAATATTTTGCAGGGGGAATTTGTTGGGACTCCGGCTGATAAGTAAGTATACGTTGACGTTGTGCCTCCACTTCTAAATGCCAATCTCCCAATGTCATGAGTGAATTATTTAGAGCTGGAGTTACTTGAGCTATTTTTGTTTCATCTATTTAGAATGGCGGCCGGCTAAAGCTTAGCAGACAAGGTGTTTACTTTAAAAGCAAAAAAACTGGCAAAGTGGAACAGGTGCAAGTTGAGGACCTGGCTGAAACCAACTGGCTCAGGGTCGCCAAAGGTCACGAGCTGAAACTCCGCCTACAAAATGGAACCATCTTCAAATATGATGGCTTCCAAGAATCGGTAAGTAAACGAGCACGAACAGATCGACTTGGTTGCATTTGAGATTGATTGATCGTATAAACAGAAGAAAAAAATAAGACTGGCAATGGTGTATTGTAAAAAGGCTCCTAAGATGACAAAACAGCGTGGAAATCAGACACGGAGAGCCGTTCCTTTTAATTTTAAGATTTCTGAAGGAACCCCGATATTGACAATGACTCTTCAGTGCCATGAATCACAGAGAATGTTTAGAAATAAATTCATGTGTCTATCACAGATAGAGTCGTACAGTGTTTAGGAAGTGTTAAATGTTCATGTTTTTGTGTGTGAATTGCATCTTTATTTTAGGATCAAGAGAAACTGTCGGAATTCATCACCAATAACTACAAACTCAGCCTAGATGAGGTAGACCTAGCTGTCAAAGGACGCAACTGGGGCTCGGCTAAATTTAATGGTAAGTAAATTAAGCCTTTAGATTTTAGTCCATGTCTGGATCATGAAGGTTAATCGTTAGCAAAAAATGTTGAAAAAACATGAATCTGGGACTGAGAAACATTTCCACTTTCAAAATGTTCTTGACTCTCCATAGATTTGGTACATATTTTTATTATTATTATTATTATTATTATATATTTCTGGTAATGAAACCAAGGATCCCTCAAAAGCACCAAAGGCACTGTAGCTCGCAAGCCTGAAGAAAACCTGTAGAGAGAAGACAATGAGAAGAAGTTACAGTTTTAGAGGTGGGAGGAAAACCCCAGAAGAATATCTTGGAGAAAACCCACGGAATCAGGCAGAGACTGAAAACCCAATCCACATATTGGCCCGGGGAGGATTCTAACCCGGGTCACAGTGGTAGAAGGTGAGGAGTGCCGTGGCCTCGTGGTCTGGAGCATTGAATTTGTAATCTGTATGTAAAGCTACAGGTTGTGGGTTCGAGTCCGGCCTGGGACTATGGTGCGTGTGCCCTTGGGCAAGGCACTTTGTCACTCATTGCTTCTCTACACCCAGGAGTAAATGGGTACCTGTGAGTGCAGAGATGGTTATTGTGGTTGATTTAGCTGCTTTGCGCCGAAATGGCAGCATCGAGCTGTATACTCCCCAGGGAGCTGAGATGGTATTTGGAATGTTTCATGGGCCCAATGACCGGGGTAATAATAAATTGTAAAGCGCTTTGATACACCCACATTGTGGGAGTCTAAAGCGCTATATAAGAACTAGCATTATTATTATTATTATTATTATCGAGGAAAGAACCGCTACGCCAACCTGACACCCCTATCTACTGAAGTGATGGCAGGATACTCTTTCCTTCTTGGCTAAAGCAATGCCACAGTTGTATCCTGCATTCATTGACCACTGACTCTAAGGCAGTTTGTCCTTGAGATTTGTCTTGCTGCACTTGGCTGGCTAGTCATTTGTGACCTGTTCCAACGAAACCCGGACAAAGTCGCACAATGTGTTTTGTCACAATGTACTCCTGAAGTCATTTCAGGATGGATTTTACCATTTTGAGGTTTTAGGTTTTCCTAAGTCACTCACTATGAATCTACAATCTCCTCAAATTTGAACAAAATCCGTCTACCAGAAGTGTGTTTTTTTGTCAATTTTGTGAAACATTTGTGTACAGAAATAATACGCTTTTCTGAACTTCAAAGCTGTTTATCTCATGATTAGGTTGTCAGTGTTTTATCACTAAATCCAGACCCCAGGGAAGATAGGGTGGGGTACATATGTAAATGATACATCATTTTAAAGTTGAGAACCTAGAGAATTTGAAAAAAGCAAAATCTGAAAAACTAAAAAGTCGACTTTGTCCGGGTTTCGTTGGAACAGGTCACAATTTTGACTTCGCAGCTTTCTGCAGAGTTTCTAGCCAAAATGTAATGGAGACTTTTGTTTGTTTTTGACCACCACAGGCACAGAGTTTGCCTTTGAGGTCGACAAAAAGCCAGCTTTCCACATTCCCCTAGGGAACGTGTCGCATAGCACCACGGCAAAGAATGAGGTGATTTTGGAGTTTCATCAAAATGACGACACGGAGGTCTCGCTGATGGAGATGAGGTTCTATGTACCTCCCACCGAATCCGACACCAACACCGCCGAGGTAACTAGCAGATAATTGATATTTGGCTGTCGCTTAACGCTTTGAGCTTGTTGGTAATTTTAAAAAGAAATTGGTACACAGACATCACTCATTTTTCTCTATTTCGACCTATCAGTCCTCAGAAAGCAATAACATGTCCTAAAAAGTCAATTTTTTTATTATAAAACATTTACTGAGAAAACACTATGGGTTTTCAAAGTTTAAAAGAATAAACGAATGCGAGTGTAGCAGGGTTAGAACCTGGGGCCAATTTCATAGAGCTGCTAAGCAAACAAATTTGCCTAGCACAAAAAGTCTTGCTCATTAAAAACAGGTTACCAGCCAAAATTATACAAGTTTTTCATGCTAAGCAAAACCACAGCTGATTATCAATCCAGAACAATAAAGATCAGGTAAAAATTTGATCTGTAACCTTGTTTTTGCCAAGGACAAATTGTCATGCTAAGCAAATTTGTGTGCTTAGCAGCTCTATGAAATTGGCCCCTGTAGCCTCCTGGGCCCAATTTCATAGAGCTGCTAAACAAAAATATTTGCTTAGCACAAAAAGTCTTGCTCATTAAAAACAGGTTACCAACCAAAATTATACGTGTTTTTTCATGCTAAGCAAAAAAACAGCTGATTATCAATCCAGAACAATAAAGATCAGGGGAAATTTTGGTCTGTAACCTTGTTTTTGCCAAGGACAAATTGTCATGCTAAGCAAATTTTTGTGCTGAGCAGCTCTATGAAATTGGCCCCTGTAGCCTCCTGATTGTCGTTACGGTGCTTTACCAACTGATTATTGAATATGCTGCGACTTCCTGCTAAGCATATTTTCGGCCATAAAGTCAGAACCTCAATAATGTCTTTCTCTTTTCAGGCATTCCATGAGAAGATTTTGGCGAAGGCGGACATCATCCAAGCAACTGGAGAATCCATTGCGTCGCTTGAACAAATACCTTGCCTCACTCCAAGGTAATACCATAAAATCTGTCCTGGTTTCCTATTCTATAATTGTTCATACTCTTGCCAATGAAACTGATATTGGACTATTTTCTGTGATGATCAGTTTAAGAAAAAAATGTCAAAGTGAATTTTTGGTTTTTATTACAGAAACGGATAGTTCTAGCAAACTTTCTGTAGATTTTGTGTCATGTAATCGGTGACCAGTCAGAACGCCACACGTTTGTCTGGTGCATTCAACTTAAGGCCAGTTAAATTAATCCTGTAGTACAGGGTTATTGCATCATCATAAGTTACACAATCTATCATTTTACATTTCCTTTTTTCCATGTTGCAGAGGTCGCTACGACATCAAGATTTTCCCAACCTTTCTGCAACTTCACGGCAAAACGTTTGATTACAAGATTCCCTTCACCACCGTACTGCGCCTGTTTCTACTACCCCACAAGGACAATCGTCAGATGTACTTTGTGGTAAGATAACAATGAAGTGCATCTCGTACGAAGTCCTAATGCACTGTACATTATTACCCCTGCTCATTCCAAATACCATCTCAGCTTCCTCAGGAGTATACAGCTCCATGCTGCCATTTCGGCACAAAGCAGCTAAATCAACCACAATAACCATCTCTGCCCTCGTATATACCCATTTTATATTCCTGGAGAGAAGCAATGAGTGACAAAGTACCTTGCCCAAGGGCACAGGCACCATAGTCTCAGGCTGGACTCGAACCCACAAAACTCTAAGGAAAGACAAGGCAAAGAAACCGCAAACTTAAGCAATCTGATATAGCATGAAATTATGCCTGGTACTAATTTGAAAAATAGTAACAAATGCCAGGATATTACCCCCCCCCCCCCCTGTTTTTTTTCTCTCTCCCAGATCAGTTTGGACCCGCCCATCGTTCAGGGACAGACCAGATACCATTTTCTCATCTTGAGCTTCAATAAAGACGAAGATATGTCCTTAGACCTCAACCTCACAGAGTAAGATCACCTTTGTAAATTGTATGTAGACAGTCTTGTGAAGTGAAGAACAAAAAACCAAAGCTACGGTATGTTCATGCTTCACGTCAGTTGGAAATAATGTGGAGTGGGTTTGCTGTCGCAAAACAATCCTCAACCAAATTTAAAATGTGTTCAATCTTTGCCGAAACAACTAAATATTAATTGTTCAATTTTTAATTTTATTTTTCTAGGGAGGAAATTGAGGAGAAATACAAAGGCAAACTTCAGAAGCACATGACAGGACCGTCGTTTGAGATCGTCAGTCGGTTGATGAAATCACTGTCGGCACGCAAGATCACTATCCCAGGATCCTTCACTGGGTAAGACAGGAAAAACTTCATTCTCCTACAGATAAACAGGTCACGAGCAAGGTCGGAAATATCTGTCCGCGACTGGCTGGCAGCGAGCAAGCCTCCCCAATTTGTATTATGTAGCCAAAGCTTATTGATGTTACAGTGAGCATACCGTATTTCAATCGATTCCGATGTATTTCCGCCTCCAGGCGATCAGGAACGCAGACCGTTAGCTGTTCCTACCGATCCAACAGTGGCTTCCTCTACCCCTTGGAGAGAGGCTTCATCTACGTCCACAAACCCCCAATCCACATACGCTTTGAGGAAATCACGTGCGTCAACTTTGCCCGGGGAACCAGCAGCTCCCGGTACTTTGACTTTGAGATTGAGACCAGGAACGGAACCGTCTTCGTCTTCAGCAGCATAGAAAAGTAAGAGTGTCCAATAATATTTGTTTTGAGGAATTACGGATGCAGTCCAAGTGATATTTTCGAGTTAAAACCCCTCCGACCCCTCTTCCCACCTTTTGCCAGTATGAACTGGCTTTTAAGTCTGGTTACTTTTAAAAAGGTGTCCGAGAGAAATGCTTGTCTCCCCCCCCCCCCCCCCCCCCCCCAATCCCCCCAACTTTTTTCACTGCAATGAAGGAAACAGCTGATTTACTTTCTGCTTTTCAATTTCTCTTTGAAGGGACGAGTATAGTCCTCTCTTTGACTTTGTCAGCAACAAGAAACTGAGAGTGAAGAACAGAGGTGGAAACATCAAAGATGTAAGTCGGCTTAAAGGTAGTATACACCATTGGTAATTGCTTGAATTATCATGAATGGGTAGATTTGGGGGGTTGTATTTCATAGTAAATATCGTTTAACTGACTTTTCCGAAGTTTTACAATCATGGATGCCGAGAAAAGCACGAAAAACAGCGTTTGTTTTCAACCGGGGTCGAGTCGTTATTCTTATGTTATCTTTGTTTAAATTAAATTTTTCCTTATAAAATTCAATTTTTTGGAATAATTACAGGATATCTAGCGCACTCCTTTTGCTGATTAAGATATTTCTTAATAATTCGGTAGTAAATATTTTTGATATCTGCAAATGGTGTATACTACCTTTAACTGGTATTAATTCCTCACCGCACCGGATTATATGCATGACTGCACTGTAGCCTTTATATGACAGCTGCACTGCGTGTTCTACGACGTAGCACAGCTGACAGCATTGCGGACGGATTAGTGGGCCTTGGCCGTAGCCAATCCCCGGCGTCAAAGGGTTAACTCTCTTTCTGCAATTGTACTTGAGCTGGTTTCTCTACAAATTATAACAAGTAGCTTTTTTAAAAGTTATTAGAAGTTGTGTTTTATTAAATTTAGCTTCCCATGCTAGACTCTGTAGCTTTCTCTACACTTTACAAAGTAGAGTTGAAATTCTTTGGCTTGGTTTTTGACTGCACAATTAATGTCGGGGTACAGCCTGTTAACAAAATTAATTCTGAACTTTTTCTTTTTGGTTCTGTTGAAGGGAAAGTCGGTTAACTACGAGGAAATGGTGGACAGCGATGATGACGAAGATACCCACGATGCATACCTGGAACAGATGAAAGCTGAAGGCAGGGAAAGAGTGGACGAGGAACCAGACGAGGATTACGTCGTTGATATGGACTCTGATGCCTCGGGTAAGGGTGCCTGACTATTGAAACATAATGAATCTTACAACGCAAGCCGATAAAAAAGAACATTGAGCCTGTTTATTGAGAAACAACTCATGAATAAATGATCATGAATAAATGAACAAATACGTTACTGGCTTTTTTTGAGAGTTTTTGGTAAGATTTTTACATGAATTCAGTGTCACCAGACTTGCATGCTGAATTCCAAAGCCGGGTGTATTACCACTGTACACGTACAAATTTTGACTAAAGGTAGGATACACCATTGGTAATTGCTTTAATTATCATGAATGAGTAGATTTGGGGGGTTGTATTTTATAGTAAATACCGTTTAACTGAGCTGTCCGAAGTTTTACAATCATGGATGCCGAGAAAAGCACGAAAAACAGCGTTTGTTTTCAACTGGCGTCGAGCAGTTATTCTTCTGTTATTTTTGTTATTTCGCGATAAATTTTTATTTATAAAATTCAATTTTTCAGAAAAATTACAGGATATCTAGCGTAATCATTTTGCTGGATGCCTATAATTATTATTTACTTTCAAATGAGTAAAATATTTCTTAATAATTCGGTAGTAAATATTTTTGATATCTGCAAATGGTGTATCCTACCTTTAAAGCGACATGATAGTTAGTGTTCAAAAGCTTACTTAATATAAACAGGTTAATAACTCTAAACTCGCTGTAAAATTATTCCTTCTGGCATGCTGTCATTTTAAAGAAAATTATTTTTACAAATAAGTCCAAAGATGCATCTCGGAGACGCATTTTTTTAAATTTCCATAAGTAGTTGGTTCAAAATCTAAATCTTAAAATATTTTTTTTCTTAATATTTTACAGAGCTAAATCTTTGTCAGATTAATTGTCAACCACCATTCTTTAGATTTTCAGAACATTTGCTGCTTTAAATGATAACAATGCACAACTGGTAAACAATAACTTTAACTGCTAATTATTATTTATATTATACAGACAGTGATTTCAATCCTGGTGAAAGTGGAAGTGATGTTGCTGAAGAGTAAGTTTTAAAAAATGCCAAATTAAGAAAAGTTTAATTCTAAAAAACAAGTGAACTTAGTTCGAAATCCCTAAATTCATGTCTGTTTATACTACCCCTTAACCCACAGATACCGGCGTGAACCCGTCTCGGATCGAGGTTCATGAAAAACAATCCTGTGTCTGTGTGCGGTCGATGTTAAATATTTCCGGCGCAAACTAGTTAAATGGCGTAGTTATTGTGCATAACAAAATTTGGCCTTTTTAAAGTAATTGTATTATTTTTGTTTGCTGGCATTAGGTACGACAGTAACCCATCCACCAGCGATTCAGGCTCGTCCTCGGGTTCGGACTCATCGGAAGTTGAGGAGGGTGAACTGAAACGCAAGAAGCACAAGGAGAAAAGTAAACCCAAGAAAAAAGTCAAGACAGTGGTAAGTAACATCCAAGTCTTTCCTCTAAGAAGTTTGAATATATTTTAAGAATATATTTTGAGAATATATTTTGAGAATATATTTTGTGGCAAAATGAGACTGACCTGGGCACAGGGTATAGCGGAGAAAACAGAAAAATAATCAATAATAGGCGATTATGTGTTTAGGTCAAGTCAAATAGGTCAAAGGGCATCTAGAAGTCATTTGAGGTCGTCGTTTAAAACATTTTTAGAACAAAACTTATAGGGATCAACCGCAGGAAAAGGTGACACTCAATATTGTTTAAATGCTATTGTAGTATATTTATAGTTGTACTCAGTACGAAAGTTGTTGTCAACTCACCACGGTATTTGTCCGTGAATTGGGCACGAGTCCACTCGGTCTCCTCGCCGCGGGACGAAATTGGGTCTGTCTGGTCGATATAAGTTCTGGCGCGGATGCGCGAACTACAGTCCGTGTATAGTTTTATCCACGAGGATTGTTCAGGACACACACAGACGATTACTGACTTGACGAAGACACACGGAGACGAAGATAAACGCTGGTAAAATTAAGCCGAAGAATGGTGCTAAAAAAGTCACAACGCGATAATTTCCTAACTTTTTACCAACAGCAAGAAACACGTGGAAAAACCCACATGAAGCACATGTGGACGCACCAGCGAATTTATATACATTACAGGGTACCAGTCAATGATGTTCGCTGGCGTTGATTGGCGAGTTCTATACATGTGACGCCAATGTTATTATTTACATTAAGTCGCGTCACGGTTAAAGGAGCAGTCGCTACACTATCTAATAATAATTATGATTTTTTTTATTATAAAAAGTCGGAGAAACCACGCAAGAAGAGAAAGGAAAAGAAAGACAAGGATCCTAACATGCCCAAGCGGCCCAGCTCCGCTTACATGATCTGGCTAAATGCGCACCGCGAGGAGATTAAGGAACGCTACCCAGGCATCAGCATGACAGACGTCTCCAAGAAAGCTGGTGAGATGTGGAACAAGCTTGAAGACAAGACAGAATGGCAAGAGAAGGCCGTTATAGTCAAGGAGGCGTACACCAAGGAGATGGCTGCTTACAAGGAGAATCTCAAGGAAGAAGGAAGTTCCTTCCAGAAGAAGACAACGCCGTAAGTACAACCAAAATTTAAATAAAAAATAATCTTGAATCGCTGCAATTTTTTCCCTAGAAGGTCCTTTGCTATTTGTTCACTCCAAATCTGTTTTAAAGTTAAAACTCGGTGTTGTCAAATTCATCACAAGTCAATCATAGTTGCAGTCGCAAGTTAATCAGAAGCCAATAACAAGTCAGATTCGCGGATGCGAATGCAAAATTGCGGGGTCAGGGCAAGTCTTCACGTGGACCCTGGCCGAATCCATAGCGAATGCTTCATGACGTCAACCTCATCATATTCCCGTTAGCAGGAAGTATGAACTGGCTCTGATACCGTTTTACGGCAGTAGAACTTTAATGAACTCCCCGCAGCTACTACGAGATCGCCACTTGGTGTAAAAGCAATGCCATCGGCATATTCACATCCCTTTATGACCCGTCCGTTGTGCTTGCCATCAGGACTAAAAACGTGAATTTCATCCGTTTCGTTGTCGTACATAGAAAATGCAACAAAGATGTTGCCTTCCCTGTCACAACACAGTCCTTCTGCATCACTAGTGATACTGTCATGGGCTCTGATTTCATTTGAAAAGACCACATTGCCATCATAGTCAACTGACTGTAACTTTTTGTAGTTGGTGTAGATAAAATGGCCCTTTGAGATAGTCAAATAGCAACCTATGCCTGGAGCTGACACTATCCGCACCAGTTGTCCACCTGGCCCGTGTAGGGAAATCTCCTCTTTGTTCTGATAACCTACAGCTATCAGATCCTCGTCGTCAACAGCCAGACACGTTGGCTTGCTGTTTGGCTTTCTACAAACACCAGGTTTGAATTGCCTGCGGAATTTATACTTGCTGCTCCGTCTGTTGAAGATCTTGACCACCGGACCGGCTAAAACAATGAGTTGGTCATGCCTGTTCACTGCCACACATGTAGGGTTATGAAGATCGTCAATCTCAAGTTCTGTGGATCGGGTTTCTGCAGCGGATGTAGGTTTCTTTGGAGACAGACGCATACTTATTAAGTACTTGCACTCGGCATCTACAATGACTATTTCATCGTCGGAAAATGCTGCCACATGAGTGGCAGATTTAAAGAAAGTTTTAATTGTTCCAAAGTGAAATTGGTGTTTTTCTGTCTTCAACTGCCAACGACTTGCCGGACTTGATGTCGCCTGACATGGTGGTTCTGCAGCTTGAGTCAACAGCTTTCCTATTTCTTGTGTAATTTTGAAGCCCTGGAAGTCTATGAAAGATGATGCGCAAGGCACTCTCTGTGGCTGTTTGACAGTCAGTCGTCTTAGGTTGTGCAGTAGCTTTTGCTTGAGATCCAGCATCTCATGACAGCTTGCTTGATCTGTGAGCCGTTTTATCTCTTCTAGCTTCTGCTCTGTATCGCCCGCTTTCTTGCTGTTGGTTGCTTTAGCGGTGTCCAAAGTCTTGACTCTGTTTTGGTAGATCTTCTCCGCCTCTTGCTTCAATCTTTGCCCCTCTTCCATCATCCTTGTGGTCTCCTTGTCAACCTTTTGTTGAATTTTATTGTTGGTGTCGGCAAACATACCATTCAGTTTTTTGTGAATCGTCTCAACTTCCTTTGTTGCGGTGGTGAGTTCTGTTCTTTTCTGTTCGGCTTTTGTAGTCAGCTCTGCAATTTCTTGTCTGCACTTTCTCAAGCCCTCTGTCTGTCCACTGAGAGAGTGCCTGGCATGGTGTAAAACAGAGCAAGTGGTGCATGCCAGCTGCTCACAAGTGTTGCAGTAGATGCTGAGATTCTGGTCTGGATGCTTGCCGCATTTCGGAACCTCTTCTCTCAGTTTACTCTTGTAGGAGATCTCTTCCGAACAGAGCTGGGCCAGCGTGGTCACTTTATGAGTTTTCATCAAAGCCATTCGTCGGTGCGCCTCGTCGCACTCCAGACAAAAAAAACTATTGCAATTCATGCATCTTGACACAGCTTCCTTTTTCTCTTCGCAGTTTTGACATTTGATCTCTGACCCTTGACCTTTAAGAAGCCGTTCCTGCATTGTGAATTCCTCCACCAGGGCTCCCAAAGTAAAGTTGTTAGGCAAGGCAGCGACATTGTTTCCTTTAAGCGTAGTAAGGCATCTGCAGAGTGGGCATAGTACTATTAGCCTTGTACTGTTGGGTTTTGCGTACAGCTGAAGCCCTCGGAGGCATTTCAGGCAGAAACTGTGCAAGCAGTCCAGAACTTTGGGCTCTTCAAAACGACAAAAGCAGATAGAGCATTCCAGATGATCCTGGCTGATCTTGCCCAAGACGGATTGAACAGTCACATTGGATGCCATACCTGCAAACAAATAAATATTGTTAAAGTCGAGTACTTTTGAAGTACACGAAGTTGAGGGTCTCCCGACAACGGGCAGATCATACTGTCTGAAACGTTGAGTTCGGTAAATATTTTCGATATCTGCAAATGGTGTATCTTACCTGTAAAGCGACAGGATACCTTTTGTAACTATCCGAAAAGTCTCCAACTAAGTTAGTGTTCAAAAGCTTACTTAATATAAGTCAAAAAATGCATCTCGGAGACGCATTTTTTTGAAATTTCCATAAGTAGTTGAGTTCCCCCCGCTTCTTTTCAGAACCACGGACTCCCAAGAGAATTAACACATGGTTCAACTGCAAACAACTTATCTTATTATTAAGTATTTTTTTTCCGACTAATAGGTACTAATAAGTATGGAGGTATTGACTACCACAGACCCTGAGTACTCGGATTAAACGTGAACAAATACAGGCATGATAGACTAATTAAGCACTTAGACCTAGGACTGTATGTTGAAGTAGTAGTACATGTACTTCATAATGTGCACATTTATACTAGTACTTTTTTCCCCCAATTCTAAAACTAACTTTAAAAGAAGAAATTGGCTTTACTCACTTTTGTAGATATCCTGTCAATTTACTCAATTAGCAGTTTAAAGATTGGAACTGAAGGTTCTTGTTAAGAAAATCGGCCAACATATGGCTGGTTATAACATCAACCCGACGACAAACTGGCAATGTGAAAAGTGAGGAATAGTGCTTTGCAATCGCCTTAATATAGCTTCACATCAGATCAGCCCACACACAGGAAACGATGTTTCATGCACTGTCATCATTTAACATGTTCATCATAGTTGTTTGTTAGTGTACATTAGGTTTAAGGTTAAATGATCTTTGCACATTTTTCTGGTTTGTATAACCTTCACAGGAAATACACTGGTTTTGTTTTACTGCATTGAAAATATTTGATGTGTTTGAAGAGTTGAGATTTAACTCAGAGAGTGAAGGAAAAAAAGCCTTTCCAATCATGTGGGATGTATGACTCTAGATTCTCAGGAAATGTTTGTTTGTTTTGTTTTTGTTTGTTTGAGGTGTTGTTTGTTTTGGGGGGTTTGGGGGGAATGGAAGAGTTGCAGTGTCATAATATAACATAAAGAAACATATTTTATAGTCTACTATTAGATGAACACATTAGATGTGACATACATTGTACATGTACCCGTGCAAATGTTTTGCATCGTGGGCCCTAGTGTGCGAAAGGAACAAACGATAACTTTATCTATAAATGTTCCCTCATCACCCGGAGGTATGTGGACCTGTGAAAATACCGGCGGGGCCCGGGCCCTTAAACTGCAAGGGAAACGGCCGGCCTTGCAGGACAAATTTAGACAGGGTGCCGTGTGTCTGGGGAATCCTCTGTGGCCCGCCTTCCACGGGATTCTCCTGGAAAACTGCCTAGAATCAGTCTATCGTTATTCTTCTATACAATGGTTTTTCATTCTTTTGATAATTGTTCCTTCTGACTCAGAGTTCTTATATTCTCCACAGTTCACTTGATTGTTTTTTTTTGTTACTAACTATTGTCTTATATTTGTACACATTCCCGCCGTGAATATGGCCACTGATGCCGGTACGGCGTTAAACCCAAAACTCACTCACTCACTCTATAAATGTTACAAAAACAAAACTGAAACTTATACAATGTATGACACTTCCTTTTTGCAAGGATGAAATTGAACACCCACTCTAAACATCACAACAACAACAGATGTGTTTACATCCTCTGACTATTGCCCAAACAAAAACATTTACAAAATATGAAAACCACCAACCAAGGGCTTGATAGCTCAGTTGGTAGATCACTTGTACGGTAGACACAAATTACTTAGGTTCACATCCCATTCAAGGCAATTTCTCTGTTTGTCCGTCTTCCAATCTTAGCCTTCTGCTTTGTTTTTGTTTGCCTTTTTAGCAAGAAGATGAAATCCAAGACCTCAGAATCTGCACCCAGCCCGTCTAAGAAGCCATCGAGTGCTGGTTCAGGAGGAAACTATAAGAGCAAAGAGTACATCAGTGACTCTTCGTCTTCAGGAGGCGCGGAGGAGGAAGATGAGGAAGCAGATGAAGAGG
The DNA here is from genome assembly GCA_037893245.1 of Crossaster papposus. Lineage (NCBI taxonomy): Eukaryota > Metazoa > Echinodermata > Asteroidea > Velatida > Solasteridae > Crossaster > Crossaster papposus. The sequence continues at coordinate 13,007 of JBAIAA010000072.1, read as the reverse complement.
TAGGTGCTTAGTCAACTCCAAATCTTCTTTAGTTTAATTATTGTAAGTAGCTGAGATTATTTGTGATGCGATCAAGCAAAATCAGTCGTAACTCGGCAATTCTTTTTTTGAGATCGGGCCAAAATATGTTCGTAGGGGTGGAAAAATCTAAATTGAAGGGGAAAATATTTTTCTTTTACATGAAAATGCTCTTTTAACCAAATTCAGAAGGGAAGTGATACAAAAACATGATTTTCTCAGTTTCTTTATTTTTATCAGGCTGGTGTTCAAATGATTGTAATTTTTCAACCAAAGGTCGTATTCACATGGGGTTTTCATTGAAATGGAGCCTGAAGTACGCTACAAAAGAATATGTAAAAATCCCCAAAATGACATGGGCCTACTTCAGACTGATTTTGATTGATCGCATCACATTTGTGATCTATCACTATAAAATGAGCTTAATAGAGTCTGCAGAACAAGAGCTTTCCAATGGTAAACAGCATCAAGGGGTACTGAGTTAAGTAACGATATAGACCAACAACTTACTTTAGTGGTAAAACGAATTCCTGAGAAAATGACATTTGAGAAAAAGGTTTCAAAGATGTTTTGACAGAAGAACAAAATTGGAGAAAGGTAAAACCGGACTTACAGAAAAACCCTTGCTCTATGAGAGTTGTTTATTGCATGTCAATGTGCTCAAGGTGTGTGCATTGGAAGATTAAGCACCTAGGCATTTTAATTTTTTTATTTAATTTTTTTTTTTTTGGGGGGGGGGGGGGTGAATATTAAAGTGTGTTGGAGTGTAAACAAGAGAAAGGGTTCACATGCTAAAAAAAATTAAAAATCGCCCACCCATTTAAATTTTGGCTTTTGCCCTTCTGCAAAATGGCGATTTTCAACTTTAAGTTTATTTCGTGGTAACATGTCACATTTAAAGTTTATTCCCCCTTGTTTCAAATTGTGTGTTTTATTCTAACCAGTTGGGGGAGACCAGCTTATCCCGCAAGAACAAAATTATTGTTGGGCTGTAAATAATTTGTAATTTGTAAAAATAATGATTCAGTTACAAAAAGTGGGCATATTTTTGACAGTCGATATCTCATTCAAACACTTATTAGAAAAATGAAGAGTTTTGAAAAGGAATTAATTTGTTTGGGATTAAACTCGACAATGCTATAGTAAATGAACTTTAAAAAGCATTGTTCACACTACCTGTATGCCACATTTAAACGTGTTCATATTGTGAATGTAAATTCTGCACATTGTGGTTGGGAGAAGAAAAGGCACAAGCTTAGAATGTGAAGAATTTGTTGTATTCCCCAAAATATTGTTCTTTGCATCAAATCTGCATCAGTTGCTGAAAAGCGAACCATTTCAGAAGTGTCTACTGCCCTCTGTTGACCAGGTAACAGGTTCATTGGCCGTTTATTCCCAGCCCAATCTAGGAAACACCACGATCGATCAAATGTGGGTCAGCAAATATCAGACCACGTCCGAGTATCCTGTTGTGTTCCCTGTTAATGTTTCCTGCCATTGTGTGTGTGCTTGAACAGAACAGTAGGGTTTTATGACAAGGTGAAAAGTCATCTGTTTCAGAAGTATTTTTGGAAAGTACAACTTAAGATTTCGTTCATGGTTGGATCAGGGTTTGCTAAATAAAAAAAAAAATTGCTGTGCATTTTAAAAGTCCTGAACTGAAGCTTGCTTTCATTGTGGCAAAGGTGAGGGTGAAGCCTCGCTCCTAGATAATTTGGAACAACATTGGTATTTTTTTAAAGATGCGTTTATACAATATTTGATTATTATTAGTTTAGCTTTTGTGAAGCGATGAAAATTAGTGCTACAATGTATGACGAAACCCCCAATGTCAAGTGATTAGGTTTGAGGAATTATCTCAGATTAAAGGTAGTATACACCATTTGCAGACATCGAAAATATTTACTACCGAATTATTAAGAAATATCTTACTTATTTGAAAGTAAATAATGATTCTAGGCATCCAGCAAAATGATTGCGCTAGATATCCTGTAATTATTCTGAAAAAATTGAATTTTATAAAGAAAAATTCGCGATCGCCGTCCGGCGAGCGCGAAAAAACAAAAATAACATAAGAATAACTGCTTGACCCCGGATGGAAACAAACGCTGTTTTTCATGCCTTTCTCGGCATCCATGATTGTTAAATTTTGGAAAAGTCAGTTAAACGATATTTACTATAAAATACAACCTTCCAAATCCACCCATTCATGATAATTCAAGCAATTACCAATGGTGTATACTACCTTTAAGCAAGCCCACGAAATGTTCATTTTTAAATGTGGTGTTTACCGCAAAGTTGCAAAACTTTTCCCAGTTCTTCAAAGCCACAAAGGAAGTAGATTTCAGGACAATAGAATACCGCAGTGTGACGTCAGTTGTCATAGTAATGGCTTCACACATTGACTAGTCGACTGAGTGACGCGTTTATTGCAAAAGCACAGGAAATGGTTAAGTAACTTTTGTGTGGAGCCAAATTCCTTGATGTAGGACGCTCCTACTTTTGAATTAAAAGAATTACTTTGACAACCGCTTGAATTCACACGAACATCCCATACTGAAGTTGAATTGTCGGTGACAACTGGTCCCCATAACAGAATGAGGGGGAACTACTTTTGCCCATTAAGCAGTGATTTATCATAGAATCTTGGGACTGACGATTTCAAGGTTGAGGGAGGAAGAACTCCCGCTAGGTAATTGTCCAGAAGGAAAGCTGAGTCTTGTAGAGGAAACGCGTCATCTTCAGCTGTGCAGGAAACAGAAGAGACGTTCTGTAGATTAACCCTAATACTCTCTGAGGTGTGCAAAATTATATTGATTTTGGAGGATTGAGGGCTGTTTGGAGGTGATGATGATGATTGACGTCATCTGATTCTATCTTTACATAATGCAAAATAATGCAGAAAACCTGGTTATAGGGATCGTATACGTTTGGTAATTACTCCAAAAAAATGGCAATACAGCAGCTTTGGATAGTATAATGCATTTTTAGAAATTTTTCACTTTGAAGAACTGCGGTTATGGAAAAAGATATCACTTTTTATCCCCAAACATTTGAATCTGAGAAGCTTTACTGCAGTGACGTTTCTCAGATTGTGTATTCCAATGCAGATTATTCTTCCTGCGTGGACATAACCGCTCTTTTCGGCAATATCTCAAAATCGCTACCACCTTTTGAAATGAAATTTGTTCAGGTTAGTTTTATGGTATATATCTATAACTATATAGGATTGAAACAAACAGTGGGTTCCAATTACCAAACGTATACGATCCCTTTAAGGTTTTGTGTTCATAGATACTAGAATAACACCCCCCCCCCCCCCCCCCAACAATTTTTACAAAGTTAACAATGTCCTTATATTTCAGCAACATAAATAATGTCACGGCCAAAACTTGGCTACAAATCAGCTGAATAATATTTTCTGCAAAGTCATTTAGGAATAAATATCTTGAAACTTCATTGTCCTTACTTTAAAATGTCAATACCGACCACTACCAGATCAGTAAAACTCAGTCATTCAGCCTTTAAACGGGACAATTGATTGGAGATCAGATTCTTTGTCTTTGAGAGGCCCAAAGTTCTCCGTTTCTGTCATGTTAAGAGGTTACAAGTGTACCAAGTTCAGTAACCTTTGACCTGACCAAGAGACCTTCCCTTATTTTGTAGATTCTTACCCACAACTTCAGTATTTTGCAGATATGAGGTACACTTTGAAGTGTTTTATGTTTGGCAACAAAATAAGTTGCATTCATCGAGCCAGTTTTTTATATGGATTAGCTTGAAGTGGGAGAGTAAAACCACGCGTTTAAATATGAAAAAAAAAGTCCATTTGTGTAAATTGTGTATCCAAATTTATATCAGAATCTATCAGTTACTTCCTTTTGAATAATTTCGTTGGCTTTAGGTTTAGGAACTTGAAGTACATTTTATCCTTTTTTTTTACATTGGGTTGTGCTAAAATTGTGTACGAAGTCCGTGTACAGAGTAGGCTTTAGCGATTTCAGATCAAAATTAAATAGAATTGATTCCGAAGTTGAAATCAGAATTGTGATTCTATGTTTTTGAGAAATTTGTTCTCCGTCGTAACAAAGCAATATCTCCTAAAACATGCCTATATTTGTGGTAAATTATTACTAACACAGGGCGACTAAAAGTCATTGTCCCCTTTAAATCAGGATTGGTAAACATCTTTGTTTAAATTCATCCATTAGTCATTACAAGTTTAATTAGTGATCAGCCATGCATGAACAACAAAAATGGCCCTTTCATGCGTGTCAAAAGGTATTTCACTATTTACAAACTTGAAAAATACTATTTGCCCCCAAAAGGTCAAGTTTGAAGTAATTGCCTGTCATCAAATAGGAACCAGTTGCCATTTGTTTTTATAATCAAATTTGATCCTTTGTGATGCAATCGGATGGAGCAGCAATTTATGCTTCGGATCACTGGACCCTGTCCAGATATGTGGCCAAACAGGCCCAAAGAAAAGGCTTGGTCAGTACGTAGTACCCATACCAATGATGGCTGAATGGAAAACAAATTGGCCATTTTTATTTTATTTTAATTTTTTTTTTTTTGGGGGGGGGGGGGGGGGGGGGTTGACAAGTTCTTATTAAAATGACCTTTTTTTATACCCACTCTGTAATACAGGTGTGGTTTGTAAATGTTCTTGCCCAAGAAATGGAAATTCCAGAATTTCTTTGAATATGATTCATCGTAAACTGTATTTAGCTGAAGTGCTCGTACATGTTTACTTGTCCTCAAATTATATTTGCTGTTCACAAGTGCCACATGCACTATGTTGAGAAATACCGGTCCTGTATTGCAAAATCTAAAAACTCCAAAAAATAATGTATGCAAATAACACGGACTCCGGAAGCTGTTGGCTTGCCAGTCTTTTTATTATTAGAACAATGGCTGAATGATTGTGTAAGCGCTAGTGCAGATGGTTTCAAAACCACATAGATATTGAAATCCCATTTCCAGTGTATAAAAAGAATTGATTTGGTTTTTGTTCCCTCCTTCAAAACCTCAAAAACCGAATTTTTGTTCAATAATGGTTTTTTTTATATATACTTGGCACCTTTTGCCTTTCTTAATCAGTTCGCGCCGGATGACGTTTATAAATGCAAAGTTTTCCCAAAATTCAAAACGGATGATGCATAAACACTTCAAGTTCGGAAATGTCTGTCAGCAGCGAGCAAGGCCGAAAATGCGTGGGTGTGCTTCCCGGCACTAATTTTGCCAATTTTGAAATTTTGCCAATGATGATCAGCTGACCATCGTTGGAAAAAAACCTTTTTTTTTTCTTTTTTTTTTCACACAAATACTGCCCTGAATTTACCATATTTTGCTTATAATCGTCACATATCCATGAATGGGTGCAACCCAGTTTGTCTGGTTTTCTGACATGACAATTTTGCACCGTCTATAATTTGTTTCGGCTGTTTCGTCTGAAGTAGGATCAGGAAACCAGACTAAAAATCAACACTTTTTTCTTGTATTTGTTAGTACATGTATCTATGAACACAAAACTTTAAATGAGTCAGTTTAAGAATACCAAATATTAGCTATAAAATACTAACTCCTAAATTCATCCATTTCTGAAAATGATGGTAAAAGCAAAATGTTGTAATGTATCCCTTCCCTGGAACAACTCTTTTACAGGTAGAATGTATACACCGTTGGTAATTGCTTGAATTATCGTTTAATATAAAATATTTACTACCGAATTATTAAGAAATATCTTACTCATTTGAAAGTAAATAATGATTCTATGCATCCATCAAAATGATTGTGCTAGATATCCTGTAATTATTCTGAAAAATTAAATTTTATAAAGAAAAATTCGCGATCGCGAAAACACAAAGATAACATAAGCATAACTTCTCGAGGCCGCTTGAAAACGAACGTTTTTTTGCACTTTTCTCGGCATCCATGATTGTAAAACTTTGGACAGGTCAGTTAAACGATATTTACTATAAAATACCCCCCCCAAAATCTACCCATTCATGATAATTCAAGCAACTACCAATGGTGTATCCTACCTTTAACTGACCTGACCTGAGTTTTACAATCATGGATGTTGAGAAAAACGGCGTTTGTTTTCAACCGGCTTCAGGCAGTTGTTTTTGGTTTTTTATTTTGTGAAAGCCGTCTGGTGATCGTAATTTTTTTTTTAATTACAAAAAGTAATCGGATTAATTACAGGATATTTAGCGCAATAATTTTGCTGGATGCCTAGAATCATTATTTACTTTCAAATAAGTAAGATATTTCTTAATAATTTGGTAGTAAAGGTTTTGATATCTGCAAATGATGCATCCTACCTTTAAGGCAAACTTGACCTTAACCTTGATGAATGACAGCGTGACAGCTGATTTTTCTGTCAGTCATTATCAGACAAATTGTTAGTGAATGTTTCTGAGAAATTGTCTTGAGCCCCTGGGAAGATAATGCAATTAACCTAAAAAAACCCTGAAAACCCATGGCTTAGTTGTCAGGAATGGGGATTTTGGGGAGAAAAAAAGACCTTGGTTCTAAATGCATTTAGATCACTCGAAATCTCAAGTACGTTCTCAATGATTGGCTGAGCACTGCATTGGCTAGAAGTACCGGTAGGTTGCCTCTGATTGGATGCTTAGATATCTCCTGAGTGTAGTGGGCCAATCAGAGTAGTCGATCGTCGATGGCAATCATTTTCTTTGTGGAGCTTTCGGATCAGACCACATCGTGCGATCCTAACTAAAAATGTCACCGAGCACAATGCTTTTGTATACATACAGGAGCCATACAATTCATCTGAACGAGTTTTGAAGGAACCGTATGTCATGTCCCATTTATGCGGACAATAGAAAGTGAAACATCAGACGGGAAGTTGTAATAGTAGCTTGGTCTGAAACGAGCCTGTCCTGGTAAGGATTGCACATGTAGGCAGGCCATTAAAACTATAGAAACTATTAAAAGCATGTATATATTACATTGGTTTTCTTCAAATTTACATAGTCATTGTTCTTAAGCTGTAATAAAGTCAAATGTCTTTTTTGGGAAAAAGATTTACGACCGTAAATATGATATATGTAGAAGTTAAATTTGCAGTGTAATTTTTTTCATGGATTTGGAGAGATTATTTTCTATCCTAAATTACCTTTTCAATTTATTTTGGTCCCATTTTGTGAGCATGGTCAAGTTAAATGTACCTATTTAGACAGGACACTTATTCCACAAAAGCCTTTATTGATATGATATTGTGAATTATGTACATTATAAAAAGCAGAAATAAATAAAGAATAGTTTGTTTAGGGCTTTATTCCTCCATCTTGAAAAACAAATTACCTTTTTTTTTCTTTTCTGGCCAATAAACTGGTTTAGAGTACATGTACTTGAAATACTTGGGTGAAACCTTTCTGAAAATGCAGTGCTTTAAGGATTGCTACCGTTTCCAAAATGGTTTCATAGTTTCATCTATACGTAAAGTTCTTTATTTATAAAGAGGTGAAAGTTCAGGAGATTATTAATCGTAAATGTGACTTGATCATTCACTTATTCCGGTGAGTTACACAGCATTTTATGCTAACCTACTGTACTAGCCATGCCAATTTCTTTTACAAAATCGGGTATTTGATTCTAAGAAAAATTTATGTAACTTCGTCAGATCTGTCCAATTGTTTACATCCTATGAATTACCCGCCAATAGTACATTTCCCTTTGCAGACCTGTGATAGTGCAACACACATGTATTGGGCTGTCAACTTACAATCGCTGAAGGAAATTTGAATTAAGAAGGACACGGCATCAAGGCCTTCAGTGCAGATGGGAGGGGTGTGGGGAGTGTGCCGAGTTTTAAGTTTAAATGAAGGATTTAAATGAATGATTTGATATACTATAAAAGCTGTTCCCAATTGTGTAGTACTGTAGTCTCATGGTTAAGATTTCTTTTCATCAAGACTGAGTTACATGTATAACGGTTACTTTTGAAAACCAAAAAGTCAGACAAATTGAGCTCAGACTACAATCTCTGTGGTCGAGTCGTTACGGTGTTTGACTACTGTACGCTGGTACGTGGGTTCGAACCCTGGCGGGGAACATGGTGCTTGTGTTCTTAGGCAAGATACCTTTCTACAATTGCCTTCCTCCACCCAGGAGTAATGGGTACCTGTGGAGGTAGAGACCACATGCGCTGATCTTGAGCTGCTGCAGAAATGGTCTTGTTCCTGTAAACAGAGATAATAATGGTAAAGCGCTTTAAAACACCACATTGTAAGGATAATAAGTGCTAGCACCAAATTTTATTATTATTAGTTCAAGTTAGCAACATTAAGGGCTGATATATCATCTCAATATTAGTGAAGTTGGTGAGAAAGGAGAGTTTGATGGTGGCAAATATTGGATGCCAGTTATACTAAATCATTTGTTGCTTTCTTGATTAAAGCATTCTAGATTAAAATGATGACAGACGACTTTGTATATAGGTTAGAGGCACTTAAAGTAGATTTTTTTTTTAAACACAGTTTTTGAGTTATTCCCTTCTAAGGGCACTGGCATAGAATCCGTCTAAAATGAATTAATGCTGTCAGACATTTGTACATTAAAAAAACCTGGGGTTTCTTTGGTTGAGATGTTTTAAAGGATTCAATTAACTTTGAAAAATTGCACTGTAAGTTTACTGAACATAGTGTTTCTAAATCCTATTGCAGTGCAAGAATTGAATTCAGACTTTGACAGGGATCAGATAATTTGAGAAAGAAAAATGTAATGTCAGAACGTTAGGGAACCCCCACCAGACAGCCTAGCACTCTGATTTCCAAAACAGGAAAATGAATCCGTCCTCAGTGACGTACATTGTACTATCTTTCACTCCATTAGCCTTGTGTCCTTGTTTCCTGGTTACAAAATCAACAAATGCTAACAAGAGCTCAGCACGCACCTCACCAGAAAAAACAAAAAACGCCCCCCTCGCGTGCAGGCCCAGTCTCTACTCTTTCATTAACAAACCAAGGTAAAGTCTCCAACAGATAATTTTTCAGAACTTGGACTTAATTGGCCCGCCCATTTGGAGGCAGTTTGCAATGATTCGCGTGTTTCTTGTCCAATACTTGCATAACTGACTCCCTTGCCAGGCACGTTTCATCCAAGGTTGTTGGCCCAGGCAGAAGGTCCTTGGGGTGTAGTCCACTATTGAATGGAACAATATAATCCTCGGTATCAATAGTCTTCTAGTGAAAACATGGAGAAAACTCAGAGAACAGAAAAACAAGTCAACAATAGAAACTGGCTGGGCATTTTGTTTGTTACAAAAGGGAAGTGTTTAGGAGCTGCTCAGTGCCCATTTTTCCAAGTATGTGATCCTACGTTTTAGTCGTATACAAGTTGAGTATAAACAAAATATTGTAATAAAAAAAAGTTTAGTACAACTTGAATACTGTATTGAGATCACACACATTTTGCAGGTTGATTGGATTATACCTGATAGCAATTCTTCCGATGTATTTCTTAAACTCCAAGTAAATAAATTTGGTGAAATCTGAAATCTCAACAATTTCAGCCTATGCTTTACTCAAGAAGAGAAAGAAAGTTCACAAATAATGTTTTGGAAGGCAATTTCTATCTAAAAATTTAGAAATGTTCAAACGAAATGTCGTTTTAATGCACCCCACCCCACTCCTTTTCCTTTCTCTTCCCCCTTTTCATTTCTCTTCTTCAAGACATCAAATAAAAAGGTATGTTTGTTGGTCTGTCTGGTACTGTAACTAGAACAAGCACATACGGTTGTTGTTCTTTTCCGAACCTCCAGGGTTGATCTAAGTACATGTTAGAAGAAAATGCCCCCCCCCCCCCCCCCCCCCCCCCCCACCCCAACCCAGTTTCTTGGTTTTGAGAAACTTAAATGTTTAGTCCCCTCCGAGCCCAGGGGCTAAGCCATGTTTTGATTTGTACAGATTGGTGGAACAAACACTTAAGTTGTGAGTTTTAGGAGGTCGTTCACTCACTGAAAAAAACACCAGCCCCCTTCTACGTACGTCATTCAGCAGTCGCATGGCCTTGAGAGGATAAGTTTTTACTGGAAAAAGTGGTCCAAACATCACATGATTTGTTGTAGGACTTGTAAGAAAATCTGTCCAAAATTTAGGAATTTGGTAAGCTGCTGTTTTTAGTTGATAGATAAAGTGCAGCTTGAGGTTTAAAATGTTGGTTTCTTATTTAAAATCGAATCCTACTTTTCACTTTTAAACAATGAAGTTGCAAAGTTTTGTGATATTGTTATGGGTTTTGGAGTTCAAATAGTTTCCAATATTGTACTATTATAGTCTGGTAATGAAGTACTTCTTAAGCATCCAATTAACCAGTTCGCGCCGGGATTATTTTAACATCGCCGAGCCGACGGGCGGTATTATGTATTATTTTTAACGAAACTCGATCCGAAGCGTGTTCAGGCTGATAGTGCCGGGAAGCACACCCACGCATTTCCGGCCTTGTGCGCTGCTGACATACATTTCCGAACTTGAACTTGGCGTGTTTATGCGTCATCCGTTTTGAATTTGGGGGAATTTTTGCGTTTATATACGTCATCCGGCGCGAACTGGTTAAGGCACTACAGCTTGCAAGCCTGAAGAAACGTACTGAATAAAGACAAGAAGTTACATTATTGGAGGTGGGAGGGAAAACCATAGAAGACTATTTCAGGGAAACCCACAGAATCAGGCAGGGACTAAAAACCCAATCAACATATTGGCCCAGGAAAATGATTGCGAATAATTGCGCTAAATATCCTGTAATTGTTCCCCCCAAAATTAATTTGTTCTTGTTTTTCTCGTGATCGGACGGCGATCTCAAGAAAAACAAGTACAACTGCCCGACCCCGGTTGAAAACGAATGCCATTTTTCTTTTCTTTTTTCTCGTCCTCCATGATTGTAAAACTTCTGACAGGTTATAGTTATCGTATACGTTTTGTAATTGCTCCCAAAATTAATGGCAATAAAAACTTACTTGGTAAGAAGTACAGCAGCTTTGGATAGTATAATGCATTTTTAGAACCTTTTCACTTCAAAGTACTGCGGTTATGGAAAAATATATCACTTGTTATCCCCAAACATTTGAATCTGAGAAGCGTTACTTCAGTGACGTTTCTCAGACTGTATTCCAATGCAGATTATTCTTCCGGCGTGGGCATAACCGCTCCAGATTTTCGGAAATATTTCAAAATCGCTACCACCTTTTGAAATGAAATTTTTACAGGTTAGTTTTATGGTATATATCTATAGGATTGAAACAAACAATGGGTTCCAATTACCAAACGTGTACAATCCCTTTAAGTCTGGTGATGAAGGATTTCTCAAGCATCAAGGGCACTGTAGCTTGCAAGCCTGAAAAAACCTACTTAATAGAGACAACAAGAAGTTACATTTTTGGAGGTGGGAGGGAAAACCATAGAAGACTATTCCAGGGAAATTCACAGAATCAGGCAGGGACTGAAAACCCAATCCACATATTGGCCCAGGACAATGATTGCGAATAATTGCGCTAAATATCCTGTAATTCGGGCGATTCACAATGCAGTGCGCCACCAAGCGTTTGACTCAAAAGTGCCACTTTTAAACTTTACGGTCGACTTCTTCCGTATATCATACTGTAGTGAAATTTCTATTCTTCATTGTTCACACGAGGTTTAACCCAAACAAACATGTATCCGGCAGCGTCGTTAATTAAAACATTGTTATTTGCAGACAAAAAATAAAACTTTAATCGTGCGCGTCCAAAAAGACGTAAAAACTGATGAGTTCATGCAAAATGAATACTGTTTTTAAAACCGATGCCGACTTTTTCCCATGATGCACTGCGGGGATAGCAGGATTTGCGCCTCTAACGGCAGCTTCTAGGTATTGTGAATCGCTCGAATTGTTACCCAAAAAATTAATTTGTTCTTGTTTTTCTCGTGATCGGACGGCGATCTCAAGAAAAACAAGTACAACTGCCCGACCCCGGTTGAAAACGAACGCCATTTTTCTTTTCTTTTTTCTCGTCCTCCATGATTGTAAAACTTCTGACAGGTTATAGTTATCGTATACGTTTTGTAATTGCTCCCAAAATTAATGGCAATAAAAACTTACTTGGTAAGAAGTACAGCAGCTTTGGATAGTATAATGCATTTTCAGAAACTGTTCACTTGGAAGTACTGCGGTTATGGAAAAAGATATCACTTTTTATCCCAAAAAAATTGAATCTGAAAAGCGTTACTCACTGCAGTGACGTTTCTCAGACTGTGTTTTCCAATGCATATTATTCTTCCTGCGTGGACATACATGTAATTGCTCCAGATTTTCGGCAATATCTCGAAATCGCTACCACCTTTTGAAATGAAATGTTTACAGGTTAGTTTTATGGTATATATCTATAACTATATAGGATTGAAACAAACAATGGGTTCCAATTACCAAACGTGTACGATCCCTTTAAAGGATGTTATTATAAAATAAAGCCCCCCAAATTCACCAATTTTTGATAATTCAAGCAATTACCAATGGTGTATCCTACTTGTGAAAGAACATTTGGTTTTTACTATAGTTTCTTTTTACTAGAAAAACAAAAATGTTCCTTCAGCTTTTATGCATTTTCACCTCTACAACCTGTGCCCAGTTTTGTCTCATTTTTCCAGAGCACTTTGCAGATTTTCTGTGCTTGCGCAATTAGCCTCAAGCTGTTAGAAAGCGTGACCCTGTTATCTTGAAATGAAAGTACATGTACATGACGCAATCAGCTGATAACTATTATCTGTTTTTGTAACCCCCCTCTTTCAACAAGTCCGCAACAGCCTGTCCATTCCTGTGATGTTGTCAGCTCACAGACCCCCTCTGCTTGTCTCTCATTCAAACAAAAATTTAGAGGCTGTGGTGTTTTCCTACAATGGATTCAACCTAACACACCTATCACACGCTAGTCTTTGGGCAAGACGTTGCTTAATTCGCAGCCACGAGAGGGCGCTATCGCGACA